>CM069862.1:185893843-186626343 GCA_036172795.1 Pelodytes ibericus
GCAGAACCAGAGTAACCAGAGAGAAGTCTGAACATGCATAAAATGCGAGCAACAGAGAAGACCAGAAGTCAGCTGTGGGATTAGGTAAAATTTGCCCTAAAAAGATCAACTGTTAAAAAACAAAAGTTAGGTGTAACTGAAAGATTGCATCAAGTGTAGACATTTTAAATATAAATACGTTAATGAAAGAATACAAATACATTTCTTAATGAGATCTCTTTGCATACATAGCACTACCAGGGGGCAGACATGTTGCTTAGAATTTTGAGTCAGATCTACCTTCATATGACCCGTGATGTCCACCTGCGTAGCAAGGATGAAGAAAAAGCTGATTCATCTGACCCAAGATTCTAAACAACATGTCTAGTGTTGAGCGAACCCGAACCACAATGTTTGGGTTCATACTGAACATTACGGTTTTTGGACCCTGGACCCGAACACGGACATTCCACTGTATGTTCGTGTTGGAGTTCGGGGTTCGATGATTTAATGGCGCATTTTGAAAGGCTGCAGGGCAGCCAATCAACAAGCGTTTGACTCGTTTGCCCTTAGAAGCCATCACAGCCATGCCTAATAATGGCATGGCTGTGATTGGCCAGTTTAGCATGTGACCCAGCCTCTATATATAAGTTGGAGTCATGTACACGCACATCACATGAGCTCTTCTTAGTGTAGGGAGAGGATGCTGCAGCTGTGAGGGACAGATTAAAAAAAATTCTGGTGTTGAATCTGCAAACTACAGTGATTATTCAAACTACAGCGATTATTCAAATTACAGTGATTATTTTAGTGGGTGCTATACTACATATTTGTACCCTGCCCTGAGCCCAGTGCCACAGAGAGTGCAGTGCACTTGCAACTGCATGTGTGCCAGGCACATGACTTTAATCCTGTTCTGTTAGCTCAGTGGGCAACATCTATGCAATTTTAAATACTGCAATTTGTTGGTGTTAAATATTACATTTGCATCCTGCACTTCATATCTGAGAGTCAAATAGAACCGTCAAATACTGTGCTTACAGCGCACTTTGAAAAATTCTAATAGTTTTGGGTGGTAAATAGTACATTTGCGTCTTGCGGTGCACTTCATATCTGAGAGTCAAATAGAACCGTCAAATACTGTGCTTACAGAGCAGTTTGAAAAATTCTAATAGTTTTGGGTGGTAAATAGTACATGTATGTATGCAGAGGGGATAGATGCCCGATTACTGAGACATACTACAATACCCACAATACCCCATAACCATACCAGCCCATGTCCCCCCAATAAATAGACACGATACTTGTGATGGTATAACAAGGCCACAGCACTTCTTTATTAACATGTATCAGGCTGTATAAACCACCACCATCCTTTAATACTTATATGTATAAAAACTGAATACAGCCTGACAAAATCACTAAGCCCTTGCCAGTATAACCATTTAAACTTAAACCTATATATTTACATAGTGCAAACTTTAACCAACCAAAAATCCAGAATCCAGAAGCTCGCCTCCCCTCCTCGTCCCTTGAGATGCCATACCTCCACCTGGTCCATCTCCCCCACAATGCTTACCACTAGCCGACTCACTTAGCTCAGTGGGCACGTCCATACAAACAACTTCCATGTTGCAAGGTTAGGGGAGGACCCGAGCACCATTCTCCTTGTAATACCCCCAACTTCATTTTCCAAAACATATCACCTACTGGCAAGGACTGCCAACCCCCGCCTGCTGCGACAAAAAGAGAGTCAATACATAAACATAACATATAAACAAAGGGAGGGAGGGTGGGAAAATTGCTACCAAGTGCGTTACCTATTAAAATGGCTGCTGGGGAGAGGGTCTCCAGGGCTTTTATCAGCTCCCCCCTGAAGCCCCTCCCCCCAGCCCCCGTCAGTCATCTCTTGCCTTCCCCTCGCCCATACATGTCCTGTACAATTAATTTGCATAATTTCCCAGGGTGCTTTTGCGTCTTCGCGGTGCACTTCATATCTGAGAGTCAAATATAACAGTCCAATACTGTGCTTACAGCACACTTTGAAAAATTCGAATAGTTTCGGGTGGTAAATAGTACATTTGCGTCTTGTGGTGCACTTCATATCTGAGAGTCAAATAGAACAGTGCAATACTGTGCTTACAGAGCACTTTGAAAAATTCTAATTGTTGTGCTAAATAGTACAATTACGGCCTGCACTTCATATCTGAGAGTCAAATAGAACCGTCAAATACTGTGCTTACAGCGCACTTTGAAAAATTCTAATAGTTTTGGGTGGTAAAAAGGACATTTGCGTCTTGCAGTGCACTTCATTTGTGAGATTCAAATAGAACAGTCCAATCCTGTGCTTACAGCGCACTTTGAAACATTCTAATTGTTGTGCTAAATAGTACATTTACGGCCTGCACTTCATATCTGAGAGTCAAATAGAACAGTCCAATACTTTGCTTACAGCGCACTTTGAAAAATTATAATTGTTGTGCTAAATAGTACATTTAAGTCTTGCGGTGCATTTTTTGCAGTCCAATAAACAAAAAAAACCAAAAAAAATACAAATAAAAATTGTTGACTATTGGCGGTTACATTGTCGCCTGACATAAACCATCTGCTACTTTGGTGGGTGACCGCAAAGAATGAGGCGAGCGTCAAATAAGGGACGTGGCCCTGGTCGTGGTGCTGCTGGTGTTGGTGGAGCTCCTGTTGCAAGTAGGGGATGTGGTCGATCTGTGCCAGCTACACGCACAAGTGAAACACCTTCCTCAGGTGCTAGTACGCGACAGAACCTTCAGCGTTATTTGGTAGGCCCGAATGCCGCTCTTAGAATGGTGAGGCCGGAACAAGTACAGGCGATAGTAGATTGGGTGGCTGACAGCGCCTCCAGTTTATTTATTTATTTATTTAGAAAGTGTTTTACCAGGAAGAATGCATTGATATTTCTCTCGTTTTCAAGTATGTCCTGGGGACCCAGTCCAGAATGGAATTACACAGTTACACATTTAACAGTAGATTAAAATAAATACATACATACATAAATATAAACAAGTTGGAAGGTGAACATACAGGGTAAACTATTATTGATACAAAGAAGGAACAACATGTACAGTATATGAAGGAGTCTGTAAACTAATAACAGGTACAATCTGTTTTGAGGATTTTGGAGACATTTACTTTCAGTGATTTTAGACTAGCTGCAGATTTGGCAGAAGCAGGAAAGCTATTCCACACATGAGGAGCTCTGAAAGAGAACGCATCTCGACCCGCTTCCTTTTTGAAGCGAGGGATCGCTAGCGAAGGATTGGTGCAAGATCTGAGATTGTAGGATGTGCAGGGAGTAAGGGCGAGCATGCCGCTCAGGTAGGGGGGGGAAGCATTCCAGAGAAGTGGTTATGCACTAAGCACGCTAGGTGGAGAGCGTGCCTGGAGGCAAGCGTCAGCCAATTTAACTCTTTTAACATTTTACAGTGATGCGTGTTATAATCGCACTGTAGTGCAAAACGACACAATGTATTGTACAGAGTTTCGAATTTACCGAGATGTGTCTGGGGGGCAGAATCATACACAACATCTCCATAGTCCAAGATCAGCATTAACATTTGCTGCACAATACGTTTCCTTACCGTGGAATCTAGGTTTGATTTGTTTCTATATAGAAAGCCAATCCTAGGATATAGCTTTGACACTAGCTTATCAATATGGAGACCAAAAGATAAGTTTGGGTCTAGCCACATGCCAAGATACTTGTATGAATTTACTTGGGTCATGTTATAACTAGATTTGGTCTTGATGTTTATTTGAGGATTGTTTAATTTAAGTAGCTTAGCATTTGTCCCAAACAACATAGACACAGTTTTTTCAGCGATAACGAATAATTTGTTTCTAGCTATCCAACTTTCAACTTTAGAAAACTGCCCCTGTAGCACGGATTCCACTTGTGATAGTTTAGTACCGGACGTATAAATGACCGTATCATCAGCATACTTATGCAAACAAGCCAGGTCACACACCGAAGGTAGATCATTAATAAATAGTGAAAAAAGCATAGGCCCAAGAACAGATCCTTGAGGCACTCGACACTTGATTGGCAACGGGAGGGAGGCAGTATCAGCAATAGACACATATTGAGTTCTATCAGACAAGTACGAACGAAACCAGCAGAGTGACCTCTCTTTTATACCAGAACAATTCAGCTTGTGTAGCAGCAGATCATGATCAACCGTATCAAAGGCCTTTTCAAAGTCAAGGAAAACTGCACCTGTGATTTCACCACTCTCCATACAACTCTGAATGTCATTGGTCACCTTTAAGAGGGCAGTTACCATGGAGTGATTTGACTGAAACCCAGATTGAATGGAGGTTAGATATTTGGAGCATTGATAATACTTGCACAGTTGATCATGGGCAAATTTTTCCAGGATTTTAGAAAGGACGAGTAGCAGTGAGATAGGCCTGTAGTTTGCCACTATGTTTACATCACTATTTTTGTGGATGGGGATAACTCTGGCTTTTTTCCAGGCTTTGGGGACATAACCGGAGGACAGGGACTCATTGATTAGGCGGGCAATGGGTCGCGCAGTAACTGGCGCACTCAGCCTCAGCAGCATTGACCGAAGTAGGTCCGACTCACATTGTAGTTTCATTTTTTGATTGAGGAGATGCAATGTTATTTCACTATCTGATATAGGAGCCAATTCAAATTCAGCAATGTGTTTGGCCAGGGGTGATATCGGTGGTGACTCGTCTTCATAATATTCATTGTGATGTTTTGCTATAAGAGCTGTGGCGCATCCTACAAAATAGTTATTGAATTCGTTTGCTATTGCCACTTCCTTCCTTCCCATTGTCTCCCACCTGGTCCCCTGCTGAAAGCTCAGAGTTGACACCTGCAGCCCATGGCCATCTGTCATTCACCTCACCCCCTTGCAAATCAGTCAAGCAGTCTGATCAAGCAGTCTGATCCACAAGTCATGCAGCAGTCTCTTATGCTTTTTGATGACTCTGCTGGCGGTATCATCAAACCTATCCTTGCCCCAGAAGTGGAAGAGATTTAGTGCACTGATGCACAACCACTTATGTGTCAGGATGTGGACATGCGAGGACCACCGCAGCACGTCTCTGATGATGATGAAACACAGGTGCCAACTGCTGTGGCTTTCGGCAGTGTGCAGACCGGCAAGGAGGGCAGGGTTGAGGAGAGGGTGGAAGATTATGTGGAGGATGATGAGGTCCTAAACCCCACATGGAATCAAGGTCATGCTAGTGACATGTCCAGTTTGGAGGAAGAGGAGGTGGTCGCAAAGAGGCACCAGCGCAGCATAGGAGGGAGCAGGGTGTAAAACCGTAGCGCCGTCCCCTAGACAGTACGCCTGCTACTGCCCACCGCACCCAGGGGCCGAGCACACCAAAGCCAGCTCCAAGGAGTTCCCTGGTGTGGCAGTTCTTAAGACAATGTGCTGACGACAAGACACAAGTGGTTTGCAAGCTGTGCAATCAGAACCTGAAGCGAGGCATAAACATGCTAAACCTGAGCACAACCTGCATGACCAGGCATCTACATGGAAAGCACGAGCTGCAGTTGAGTAAGCATCTCAAAACCCAAGAAAGGTCTTAGGCTCCTCCTGCTTCCTCTTCTGCTGCTGTCTTGGCCTCTTCCTCCAGCTCTGGAGTCACAGTGGCCCCTGCCACCGAGCAAATAGAGGAAGTGGCAGCAACGCCACCACGTCCGCCACCGTCCCCAAGCATCAAAACACTGTCCCATGGAAGCATTCAGCTGTCCATCTCCCAAACACTGGAGAGAAAGAGGAAGTATGGCCCTACCCACCCGCGAACACTGGCCCTGAATGCCAACATTTCCAAATTCCTGGCCTTTGAAATGCTGTCATTCCGTCTGTTGGAGACGGACAGTTTTAAAAACCAGATGGTGTCCCACAGTACGTGGTTCCCAGCCGCCACTACATTTCCAGGCGAGCCATCCCTTCCCTGCACAAGCAATTGGCGGACAAAATCAGGTGTGCACTGTGCAACGCCATCTGTGGCAAGGTCCACATAACCACAGATACGTGGACCAGTAAGCACGGGCAGGGATGCTATATCTCCCTAACTGCACACTGGGCAAATGTAGTGGCGGCTGGGCCTGAGGCAGAGAGCAGTTTGGCACATGTCCTTCCGCCACCGAGGATTGCAGGGCATTTCTCTTTGCCTCCTGTTGCCTCCTCCTCCTACTCAGCTTCTTCCCTTTCCTCTACCACCTCCTCTACCGCCTCCTCATCCGGTCAGCGTAACACCTTCACCATCAACTTCAGCACAGCCAGGGGGAAATGACAGCAGGCTCTTTTAAAACTCATGTTTGGGGGAAAAACCCCACAGCGCACAGGAGCTGTGGACGGGCATGGAACAACAGATCAATGAGTGGTTGTTGCCACTAAGCCTCAAGCCCGGCCTGGTGGTGTGCAATAATGGGCAAAATCTTGTAGCAGCTCTGGGCCTAGCCGGTTTGACGCACATCCCTTGCCTGGCGCATGTGCTGAATTTGGTGGTGCATAAATTCCTGAAAAACTACCCAGATATATCAGAGCTGCTGCAGAAAGTGCGGGCCGTCTGTGCGCACTTTAGGCGTTCTCACCCTGCTGCTGCTCGCCTGTCTGCACTGCATCGTAACTTAGGCCTTCCCGCTCACCGCCTCATAAGCGGCGTGCCCACAAGGTGGAACTCCACCTTGCACATGCTGGAGAGACTGTGTGAGCAGCAGCAGGCGATGGTGGAGTATCAGCTGGAGCACACACTGGTCAGTCGCTCTGCGGAACAGCACCACTTCACCACCAATGAGTGAGTACTCCACCAACATGGACAGTGCCAATGACGCCATTCTCAGCCTTACTATCCCGCTTGTATGTCTCCTTGAAAAAAACCTCTTAGGGCGATGATGGAAGAGGATGTGGCACAGGAGGAAGAGGAGGAGGAGGAAGAGGGGTCATTTCCATGGTAATCAGGCCAGTCATTCACAAGTGGCTTGGAGGGTGGGTTCCTGCACCAGCATAGGCCAGGTACACAACTGTCAAGCCAGGGCACAGTTTTTGAGGAGGATGAGGATGATGATGATGAGGAGGAGGAGGAGGAAGAAGAGGGGTCATTTCCACGGTTATCATGCCAGTCATTCACAAGTGGCTTGGAGGGTGGGTTCCTGCACCAGCATAGGCCAGGTACACAACTGCCAAGCCAGGGCACAGTTTTTGAGGAGGATGAGGATGATGATAAGGAGGAGGAGGAGGAAGAAGAGGGGTCACTTCCACGGTAATCAGGCCAGTCATTCACAAGTGGCTTGGAGGGTGGGTTCCTGCACCAGCATAGGCCAGGTACACAACTGTCAAGCCAGGGCACAGTTTTTGAGGAGGATGAGGATGATGATGAGGAGGAGGAGGAAGAAGAGGTCGCCAACGCAGCTGGGGCACCGCCAGCACCTCAGAAGGCAGGGTTAGCATGGCCAAAATGTGGAAAAGCTTTGTCAGCATGCCACAAGAAGCAGCACCACCATCTGATATGCAACGTCTAAGCAGGAGGCAGCATTTCAGCAACATGGTGGAACAGTACGTGTGCACAGGCCTACATGACTGATGGGTCTGCCCCCTTCAACTTCTGTGTCTCCAAATTGGGCACATGGCTTGAGCTTGCCTTTATGCCTTGGGGGTGCTGGCCTGCTTTGCAGCCAGTGTATTGTCTGAACGTATGTTTAGCATGGCAGGGGGCGTTATCACAGACAAGCGCAGCCGCCTATCCACAGCCAACGTGGGCAAGCTCATGTTTATTAAGATGAACCAGGCATGGATCCCACCAGACTTGTCTGTACATTGTGCAGAATAGACATTTATACCGGCCTCACCCAGTCATTGTTATACTCAAGTGCACTTATTCTTTGTTTTCTGTTGTTATATGTCCCAATATTTTGGGGGCTACCACAATTTAAAGAACCAAAAACAGTGTTGGCTACCTCCTCCTCCTCCTCCTCCAGTGCCGCTTCCACCTACACCGCCACGGTCTCTGCCTCCTCAACCTATGGGTCACTTAGTATAAACTGAAAGAGAATACCCTGCACTCCAACCCTCTCTCAAATGGATAATTCTGTTGATCCTCCTGGCAGCCATGCTTTAGATTTAGATTTATTTTCTTCCAAAGCTAAAATCAAAGATTCCATCTTGTGCTATTATATGGCTCAGCTGTATTTGTAATTTGTATGTATTTTATGTTATTTTAAGTTATTTCCCTATCCACATTTGCTTGCAGGGCACTTGTCCTACTCTTACCCACATTTTACTTCCTTTTGCAGCCCTCTAGCCCTTTCCATTACTTTTTTAGAGGCATTATAGTGGACAAAAGTTCGTGTCCCCTTTGACTTCAATGGGGTTCGGGGTCAAGTTTGGGGTCAAGTTCAAGCATGGATCTGGACATTTTTTCGAAGTTCGGTTGAACCTGTTGAACCTGAACATCTAGGTGTCCGCTCAACTCTAAACATGTCCTCTCCCTGGAAGAGCTCTATGATGCTAAGAGGTCTCAGCGAGGTACTTTATTTGTATTCTTTCAATAAAGCGATTCTATTAAAAACATCTACAAATTATGTAAGCTTTCAATTAAAATTTCATTTTTTTACCAACAGATGCCCTTTAAATTCTCAAGGAAGCTGCAGTAGTCTAAGGTGAGAGGCCCAGTTTCACTATAGTTCTGTGTCTTGAGTACTTAGAAACATAGCATATGACTGCATATCAGAGAAGTGTATGCCATCTTCTCTGAGGCAAGACGAACAATAAGTAAATGCAGTCACTACAATATATGCCCTCCACATTGTCCAATCTGACCTCATTCTTACAATACTAATGGGATACTCTGCACAGGTAAACTCTCCAGACTCACTGGTGGAACAATCCTATGGCCTATGAGCTCACTGACTTTCTGAATAGCATTGTGATGCACAAAAGGATCAATTTCGGACTAAAGCACACTTCAGTCTTACAGACAGCTGGTTCCCACAGAACAATCCTTGTCTACAAGACTCATAAAATGCACACTACAGTACTACAGTATGCCAGTGATAAAAAAGGAGATACAGGTTAAAAAAAAAAAGCCATAATAAAATGCATTTGTATTAAATACTTATGTTAGACTTGAATATATTTATTTTAGTGCCACCTGGACACTAAAGAATGTGGCCCATAGCGGATTCTAAGTTTAAATAATAATAATTTCTGTGGTTTTTGATTGGATTAGAATATTGGAACAATGTTTCACTTTCCTTATTGCCCTATTTTCAGATACAACGTCGGTCTGGTTTTCGAAATTATACACAGACAGGCCTGGGCTCGATCCTAAAATCCTAAAGGGTTTAGAGCAATCAGACGGGAAGTTTAAACTGGCCATCACCAGTTTTGTGCAGAGGCTGGGAGGGGTAGCGGTGCGCCACTGGGAACTGGAGGGTAACATGCGTCAGGACAGGTTGCAATTGAATTTGATTGGTTTGGGTATTTTTAATAAAGGTCTGCAAGCAGGAATCGAACAGGCGCCGGCTTTCAGGGAGGATCACAATGGTGTAACATGCCTATGCAAATGTGTCATTAGTAGACGTACGGCAGTCATTAGCTGGGTAATGAGCGATTGTGCGCAATTCACACCCATCCACTCAAGTGTATCAATGAATCGGAAATGTAAGTATAAAAAAACAATTTGAGTACCAAAACAGGTCATTAATTCTCTGACAGATGTTCTAGAACCAGCTGGGAAGGTCCTGATTGATGTCATGTAGGTGTGTTGCGCCATTGTGGTGTTATCCAGTGCTGTTCAGAGGATAGCAGTGATTTGCCCGCATGGACTGGGGGGACATGGTCTGGGGCAGCAGCCTGGCTGGGCTCTTGGGCACAAGTTGGTAATTAATGCGACTGCGTGCCAGCAGTTGGCGAAGGTTAAAATTACAGTTGCTATTTTGCAAAGTTTAAATAAAGCTGTGTCCAAAGCCCTTACACCACTTACATGGTTTCTTGCATGGCTTATGGTGTAACTGGGTAACTTCACAGTCATGAGACTGTATGAGCAACAAGGACAGTCACCCATCTGATACGGGCTGACTTTCTCTTTCCCATACGCAGCAGCCTAATAAATTCCTAGCCCTTCAAGGAAAGGGTTAATCAAACATGTTTAATAACTTTTTGCCTGTTTGCTTGTGTTCTCTCTCCGGACCTCTCCGTTTAATAGTTCCTTTGCTTAAAAACTTCTTTCCATGCGTAATATGCATATCTCATCTCACTTACAAATGACTTTCTTTGTAATCCCACAATACAAATGCGCTCCTCAAAGTTAAATAAATAAGAAACCAACGATAAAAAAAAAAAGACAAATATTTGCCCTGATCTCCAGCGGAAGACGTTTCATCCAGAAAAGACGCAAAACATAAAGAACATCCAGGAAAAGAAATGGCTTGAGGTTTTTTTTTTCATGAGCAGGTTTTATGATCCAGGGAGAGACAGAGAGGAGAAGCAATTTAATACTTTAAGTAATGGATGTTCTAGTACTCACGGCATGTCCCCAGGAGGACCGGTCACTTCGGAAGATAAACTGGTGAAGTTGGTTCAGGCTGGGTGGGTATTTACGAGTATCCAGAATGTATCGTTCTTTCAGGATTACATTCGGCTAAGGTCTTTTTCCTTATGTACAGGACATTTTAAGTGTGGATTTGGGTTGTGGCTACTATCCTAGGCAAGCTATGTATAAGAATTTTATAAGCCAAGCTATTCATGATAATCCATATTTTATATATAGTGATTTTGTCCCTCAACGCACTAACACGCATGGTCGCAGTGGTGGAATTCACTAAAAGGTGAGTTGCAGGTGAGTTGGGGTGAGTTGCAGGTGAGTTGACGTGAGTTGAGGCGAGGTCAACATTTCCTTTCACCAATCTAGCTATTCATTATGGAGGGACAACCCTGTTGAGTATTCTTAGTGGAGGAAACTTACCATGTATAGCTAAACTTGTTTGATGAAATGTTCATCTCACCTCATCTCACCTTTCAGTGAATAGCTCCATTGGACTCAACCGAATCAGCGCTTGATAATTCATGTTATTACTAGTCAACTATTGCTACTCATGTTTATCGAAACATTTGAGTTGCCCTCTTGAGAAGTGAACCGACAATTCTGAGGGGTCTATTCACTTAAAGGTGAGTTGCAGGTGAGATGAGGTGAGATGAACATCTAATCTCACTAATTTAGCTATACATTGTGCTGAGACAATCCTAGTGAGTTTGCCTAACAGGGGAAACTCACCAGGTTTGTCCCTGCACAGTGTATAGTTAAATAGTGAGATTAAATGTTCATCTCTCCTCAACTCACCTGTAACTCACCTTTTAGTAAATAGACCCCTAAGGTTTGAAAGCTTACACATTTGACCAATTGACTTATGTCACTGCTTATAACCCCAGCTACTGGTGGTTTGGGAACCACATTAAAGTGGATTAAAGGGACCATGTCAACATCACCATTGTTTACAGGGTGAATGTAAAGAATAATAAAAAAAAAAAAGTGAAAAAGGATCTATACATTGTGTTAGCAAAATTGCAAGTTAGTGCATACATCAGGAGTAAAATATGTGCCTGTGGTGTCTCAGTGTCTGAAACATTGCTTGGTTTGTAAATGAACTACTTTTCAATAAGAAATGTATAATTTGCATATCAAGCCACAAGGTGACATCATAAGCAAGAGACTCCACAGACACGTTAAAAACACATTTTCCTATTCATTAATTCATTTGCTTTTAAGTTTGTTAACACAATGTACAGATAATATTTCATAATTTTGTATTTCTTGCAAAGGAATACTTCTTATTTTTTCAGATTTTACTTTTTATCATTCTATTACTTCACCATTCTTTTCTTAAAGGTCAACTGTCGCAAACAATTAACTTATGTTTAATTCAGAGATTGTACCAATTGTAAATGATTTATAAAGAAATTCATTCATTAAAGAATACAAATGAAGTGCCTTATTAAGCCTTCTTTATTCCATATTGTTCTCTCAGTTGAGCGGGTTCGGCCGAACTTCGGAAAAAAGTCCGGGTTCGGGCTCGAACTTGACCCCGAACCCCATTGAAGTCAACTTTTGGGCACTAAAATGCCTCTAAAAAAGTCATGGAAAGGGCTAGAGGGCTGCAAAAGGAAGTAAAATGTGGGTAAGAGTAGGACAAGTGCCCTGCAAACAAATATGGATAGGGAAATAACTTCAAAATACATACAAATTAAAAATACAGCTGAGCCATAAAATAGCACTAGAGGGAATCTTTGATTTTAGCTTTGGAAGAACATAAATCTAAATTATGGCTGCCAGGAGGATCAACAGAATTATCCATTTGAGAGTGTGTTGGAGTGCAGGGTATTCTCTTTCAGTTTATACTAAGTGACCCATAGGTTGAGGAGGCGGTGACTGTGGCGGTGTAGGTGGAAGTGGCGCTGGAGGAGGAGGAGGTAGCCAGAATGCACTGTAAGCACAGTATTTGACGGTTCTATTTGACTCTCAGATATGAAGTGCACCACAAGACGCAAATGTACTATTTAGCACCCAAAACTATTAGCATTTTTCAAAGTGCGCTGTAAGCACAGTATTTGACGGTTCTATTTGACTCTCAGATATGAAGTGCACCGCAAGACGCAAATGTACTATTTACCACTCAAAACTATTACATTTTTTTTAAAGTGCGCTGTAAGCACAGTATTTGGCTCTCAGATGTATTCTTATAAATGGGGACTCTAGTTCGGTTTATAGAACGCCAATAGCATTACATGTATTCCTTAAGTCGAAAGTCTATAAACCGAACGACATTCGGTTTAAAGACTTTCGGTTTTTAGAATACATGCAATGCTATTGCTATTCTATAAGCCGAAAGTCTATAAACCGAATATCTTTCGGTTTTTAGACTTTCGGTTTATAGCCGAACCCCGAACTCCAACCCGAACATACAGTGAAATGTTCGGGTTCGGGGTCCGAACACCGCAATGTTCGGTACGAACCCGAACAGTGCGATTCGGGTTCGCTCAACACTAATGTTGAGTAAAGATGGCACAATAATGTATTTGTATTTTTTCATTAAAGCATTTTTTATATAAAATGCCTAAAGTTTGATGCAATCTTTCAATTAAATAGAACTTTTTTTTTTGCTACTGTTGTACTTTAAGTCACATAAATATTGCTTATACTGTGATCAAGAAAATAAAAAATTGTCCTAAAAATGATTTATTCATTGTGTTAGCACAATTGGAAGCAAGAGTATCAATCAAAAGGAAAACGAGTATGCGGAATCATCTGTTTATTACATCATCTTGGTTTGATATAATCTCCATTCAGTGTGAAATGTATAATGGCCATATCAAGAGACAAGATATTATAAACAAGATGCCAAAACATTTAAAACATGTTTTTATATTAATTCATGCATTTGCTTGCAATTCTGATGTATAGATCATTTGTAATAATTTGTTATTATCTACATTCACAGTTTAACCCCTTTGCAATAAAAGAAGTGGATTGGCAACGGGAAAGGATTCTGGCAGTGACAGCTGACACGTCCTATAGTTCTGTCCTACAATTCTAATAAAGTAGAAGTCTAATAGTTTTAATAAAAATTATCTTTTGCAGATGTGTAAATAAAAGTAAAATTTAGAGTAAAGTTTTGTTTTTACATTTTACATCATATATTATAATTTTTATAGTAAATTATATGATATGATCAAATCAAAAGAAATCACTTCTGGTCAAGAAAAAAACTACAACAGTATAGTATTTGTGTGGGTACAGTGAATGAGAATGTGGAAAATTACAGCTAAACACAAACACAGCAGTAGTGTTGAAACAGCCATTGTCCATGATGACACATTTTCAGAAAGTCTGGCCAAGAAGGGGTTAAACAATATTTATATATTTGTATTTTTTTTTTATTTATTTGATGAAATACTTAACTTGCTGTGCAGACTTTTAACCTGCTGCTGTCTTCCTCTGCAAAAATGGGTGTATCCAACAGTTTAGGGGAGCCAATCAGAAAGCTCTGAAATCAAGGGTGATGCCCAACATTAAAATGCGTGACCTGAACACCATACACCACTATATGCCGAAAAAAAAAAAAATACTGTTTGGAACGGACTTTAAACTTGAATTTCGAAGACACAGCAGTATTTGCAGTATGCTTGATGAAAGACATTTAGCGGAAATTAGATATCTTGGTTCAGTAATGAGATGCAGGTTAGAGTTGTCTTGATGTGTATCATAGTTTTATACATCTTTCTTATACAGTTCCTCCTACATGAAAGAGTCAGTGCCCAGTGATTACAGACTGTACTTTGCTTTCATAGAGTTGGCATTGAGTGAATTTAGAGAGCAGTGGATGTATCTGTCCCTATGACCTTATCATATGGCCTTATCCCAGCTCTGGTTAAGATGTACAGTCTGTGTTAAATAGCAGGGATAAACAGGAATGTCTCCGAATGTACTTTCCAGTCCGTAGAAAGGAAAGCCTTTCCTTCTTGTAACCAAAAATCGTTTGCAAAATCAGAACGGTTCTGCCCAGTTATATAAGGAAATAGAAATTTATCAAATTCTTTCATTTTTGGCAACATGTCCCATATGGGAACCTGAAAAAATATAATACAATTGTCTGAGGGGCAGGTGCTAAAGTAGAGCAATGAAAAAAATGAGAATAAGTATGGCTCAATTTGCGATTATTTGTCAAGATTTTCTATTTTGAGCACCTATCAAGTACTTCAATTTTTGGCATAAAAATATTCACAAACATGGCAATTTTTTTATTCGCAATTACTCATGTTTAGTCACCGACTGTCAAATGATTAATACACAGAAACATGGAATGTGTCAGCAGATAAGAAGCATTCTACCCATTTAGTTTGCGCAATTTCTGCCTACTTTCAAATAAATGTTAAAAAACATTTTTTTTTGCCATTGTTGATTTTGTATGAAGTAAATGAATCAGCCCTAATGTATAAGCTGTGCCATTTAAAAGAAAATAAACCTATACAAAATGTTCAGTTGTTTTACCATTTAGCAGCCGCTGCTTCACATGTAATGACAGCCATCTTGCCTCCTAGCTTAGGGCAGATCTTTGACTTCCAACCCAAGCACCCTGCAGTCCCACCTCTCAGCTCCATGTAGTTTCACAACCCAAATTCCACATGACACGACTCCTCTCATGTAACTCCGCCAAGGTTGCTGTTCATACAAGACTGTGCACATTATCCAGCATCAATACTGGTAAAAGAGCTGCAGGGAAATCTCCCAGCATGCACCTCTCACAGCCTCATTAACAGTATATAAGCTGTGCGATGTGCATATGATGTATGTTATCCTAGTTTATCCGGTCTGCCTCCCTGTTTTACTCACTTATTGGAATTACTCATATTCTTCCCTTCCTTGGTTATCTGCTACCTTTGGGAACCATCCAAGTCCTTGGCCATACTTACCATGGGGCTCAACCCTGGGGACAGTACTGGGATTCAGCTGGTTCACATTGGTTCAGGCAAACCTACTACTAAAATGTTTGCAAGTTCACCTGAACCGGTGCTTAAACCAGGTGTAACTTTGAAGGGATCATCATTTTCTTGGTTCATGCCACTAGGTGGCATGATGATGTGGTGCTGAATAGCGGGAGGATGCGAAAAGGAAACTGCATGTCATCTATCATACCTCAAGGTAGGTGATAAGTATCTTATTATAAGTATACTGCTCCAGATTGGCTTCATATACCAAGTTTATATTTTTAGAGCTGCAGATTGGCTTCATATACAGAAGGTTATGCATGTACTGCTGCAGATTGGCTTCATATACAAAAGGTTATGCCCTTACTGCGGCAGATTGGTTTCCTATCCAAAGACTTTGTATACACTGCTCAAGATTGGCTTTATTTTTTTTTTGCCAATTAAAAGTTTGGAGTCACTCAGTAAGGTCTTTGTTTTCCATTTTTCAACTGCATACTATGTTTAAACACTATTGTTCAAAAGTTGGATATTTGAAAGAGAAGGAAATATTGTCCATTAAAATAACATCAAATGGATCAGAAATACATATACATTTGTAGTATACCGCTGAAAAAGGTTGTGCTGAACCGATAACACTGACCTTCTCTAGAATAGGTATCATTATTTCTAACTTTGTTGATGTCTTGACTGTATTTCCTACTCATCTGATATATGTTTTCTTGGGAAACAAGGACATTTCTAACTTTCGAACAGCAGTGTAATTTATTGTGATTTATCTTGCTTTCGGGTATGGCATGGGTGCAACTACAGCACTTTCTCTGTGAAACCAGCAGTGGGATTCACCTGTGGATTCCAGATGACAAATGGAACATGCTACTTCCAAACATCTTCATACTAATCCAATGGTTTGAAAAAGGGCTGCCCTATTTCTTTTTTTTTTTTTGCTTAACTCAGCAAAAGGATACACATTCATTTTCTTTGTTTTCCACATTCTTTCTACCACCACACCCCGTGCAGTCCCGTTTGAGTTTTATGTATCCTTTTATAAGTTAAAATGAACTGTAATTCACTCCTAATTACACTGTGAATGCTGATTTTGATATGCTAAATGGAAAACAGACATGCTGTCTTCCCACATTGTGGCTGCTTTTGGCCCAAAGAGCCAGGGTCTAGTTCCCCAGGACAGTTTCTGCTCTATGGTTCATTTGGTAGTTACATTTTTTTTTATTCCCATGAACTTTTGCTTACTTAAAGGGGCAGATCCACCTATAGTATCCCCAGATTTATTTTTTAGCTTAGTACTGCTTTATGGTAAGTAAACAGAAAGAAACAGATCTGCCTTACTTCTTTTCTCCACTTTTCCTATCTCCCAAAAAAACAAATAAAACCTTTTGCAAATTCAGTGTAAGAGATGTATTGCTGTTTCTTTTGCAACAATCCTGACTATCTTTCCAAACTCTCCGTTTTAGATGTCACTGAGTTTGAAGGCCTCTGTGAAATGATTCTCAATGTTAAAGTACAGAAGGGGAAAAAAAGTGCATTTTCCATATATTACAAACAGTGCAGGTCTAAGGTGTCTAGGCACCCTGTGCTGTTGTCAACAAACAACTTCTATGTGCCATATTTTCCCCAAACAGCTTGCCTGTGCCATCTCTGCCTCCAAACAGTGTGTATGGGCTATCATTATTCCAAAATAGCTTGTTGGTATCATCCATGCCCCCAACAGAACCACTGTCTGTCCCTGGTGCTACAGTTTTAGATCCTTATTTTTATATATACTTATCTGGTTAGGTTCCTCTCTATTAATATTGTATAAAACAAAGGTCTCTCAATGTGTTAGCAGAAACTGTAGCTGGGGAATGGGTTTCTGGGGCTGAAGCCCCAAATGTCATGGCTATAGCCCCAAATGTGCTTTTTTTCCCCCTGCCGATGGGAGCACTGATCTAACCTGATATATGCTCTCTTGTGGTTCAACAGCTCAGCAACTGACTCTATGTACTCATAGTGGCGCCGAGGACAGCTGCCCACAGCTGGTTTACCGCAGCTGTTAGAGCACTGACAGTTCAGCGGGGCTATTTCCAAATACTAACCCCCCCTTTTATAAATTAACTCCCTTTTAGCCTACTAGTAACCCCTAGCCCCAAGTCTCAAACTAACCCTACTACTAACGCCCTCCCTGATCTCCTAAACTAACCCTAATACTAACCACCCACCCTGATCTCCAATACTAACCCTAATACTAAACCCCCGCCCTGATCTCCAATACTAACCCTAATACTAACACTTCACCCTGATCTCCAATACTAACCCTAATACTAAACCCCCGCCCTGATCTCCAATACTAACCCTAATACTAACACTTCACCCTGATCTCCAATACTAACCCTAATACTAAACCCCCGCGCTGATCTCCAATACTAACCCTAATACTAACACTTCACCCTGATCTCCAATACTAACCCTAACACTAACCCCCCGCCCTGATCTCCAATACTAACCCTAATACTAACCCCCCACCCTGATCTCCAATACTAAACCTAATACTAACCCCCTGCCCTGATCCCCAATACTAACCCTAATACTAACCCCCCACCCTGATCTCCAATACTAACCCTAATACTAACCCCACCCACCCTGATCTCCAATACTAACCCTAATACTAACCCCCCCACAATGATCTCCAATACTAACCCTAATACTAACCCCCTGCCCTGATCCCAATACTAACCCTAATACTAACCCCCCACCCTGATCTCCAATACTAACCCTAATACTAACCCCACCCACCCTGATCTCCAATACTAACCCTAATACTAACCCCCTGCCCTGATCTCCAATACTAACCCTAATACCAACCCCCTGCCCTGATCTCCAATACTAACCTTAATACTAACCCCCTGCCCTGATCCCCAACACTCCCCACTAAAATTCCATCTTCTCATTTAACTATACATTAATGTTGGGACAAACTAACCCAGAAAAACACAGTTGGCCCTGTTTAATGCATTTTTGTTAGTAAATATTGAACCATACATTATCCATGACCAGAGAGGCTCTTCTAGCAGGAGAAACTCATATTTTTAAAATGGTGCCTAATTTCCTGTTCCTTAACTTTTATTACTTACCAACTCATCCCATTACTCCTCTAATTGGTTGGACATATCCCCTCAGCACCCTGTCATGGATGGCCCTCCCCGACCTTGTATGGGGGCTACCAGGGTGGACCTAAAAAGCCATAGTCATGTAACATCATGATGTTATGTGACCCCCGGAAGATTGCATTGTGATGCACTGTGCATGGGCAGTATCAATGCCGAATTTGACTTGACTGTCCAGAAAAATTTGTGACAGTTGCGCCAACTATGCAACAGTTTTCTTCAAAACCTACAAATCTGTGAGAAATAATGAAAAGTGATTGGCACTGTAGAATGTTTGACTATGTATTTATATATTTATATATTCTATATATTTATATTTATATATATGGTCCCGCCCCTTAACTGGTGCTGACCAATCCACTAACACGTAGCCCACCTCCTAGTTCTGTCAAGGCCCTATTCCACTAAGCTGTGCTCCTTCATGGGCTACAGGAAGCTGCTGCAAGACTGCACAGGAAGTTGATGGGGCATAAGAAATTCCCTGCCTCCAAGTAGCTAAAAGGGAAAAGGGCAATTTCAAACACCCAGAGAATTGTCTGTGTTTATTTGTGTATTGTGCTTTATGATTGTTTCATTTTTAAATCACTTTTTATTTAATTTATAATTTTTTACTTTTCTCTAAATAATATTAATGCAAATGCCAAATTCAATTTTTTTTTCACAGCCTAAAACCTATATTTTCTATAAATTCTTACTTACAACAGAAACTGTTTTTTTCGTGTGTGTTTTTTTTGTCGTAATTCAAATGCAATTGATTACATGCCAGCCAGATAATAAAAATAGAAGTTGCAATCTCCCAGATCTTATCTTGACAGCACTACCTATTCCCACTACTGGCTACATGTGAAATCTATAGCTGCAGCTGGTATGCAGAATAATTTACCTTTTGCATATGGGACTGGATTGTGCTGATGTGAGCTTTTCCTTTTGAGCACCATGGAAAAATCTTTCCAATTGCTCGGCATTTACTTGTGCGCTGACATTTTCTAATCCGCACTTAACCCTTATTGCAGCTCCGGAGGGCTGCAGAACAATACTGTGTAGATTTTTGCAAGTCTCCCTTTACATGCAAGCCACTGGTAAATGCTGTAATGTATTGATTAGCGCCCATTTTGCATCCGGTAGTCCAATTTTTAACCCTTTATGTGTCAGAGACACACAGTACCGGCAAAGAGAATACAAAAGAGTTAATCCAGACGCACCTTTAAAAAAAAATGATATATATATATATATATATATATATATATATATATATATATATATTTACATGCAAGCCATTGGTAAATGCTGAAGTGTATTGATTAGCACCCACTTACATCCGGTAGTCCATTTTTTAACCCTTTATGTTTCAGAGACACCCAGTACCGGCAAAGAGAATACTAAAGAGTTAATCCAGACGCACCTTTAAAAAAAAAAAAATATATATATATATATATATATATAATTACATGCAAGCCATTGGTAAATGCTCTAATGTATTGATTAGCACCCACTTACATCCAGTAGTCCATTTTTTAACCCTTTATGTTTCAGAGACACCCAGTACCGGCAAAGAGAATACTAAAGAGTTAATCCAGACGCACCTTTAAAAAAAAAAATAAATAAATAATATATATATATATATATATATATATATATATATAATTACATGCAAGCCATTGGTAAATGCTCTAATGTATTGATTAGCACCCACTTACATCCAGTAGTCCATTTTGTTAACCCTTTATGTTTCAGAGACACCCAGTACCAGCAAACAGTATACCAAAGAGTTAATCCAGACTTACCTTTTAATATATATATATATATATATATATATATATATATATATATATATATATATTTACATGCAAGCCATTGGTAAATGCTGCAGTGCATTGATTAGCACCCACTTACATCCGGTAGTCCATTTTTTAACCCTTTATGTTTCACAGACACCCAGTACCGGCAAAGAGAATACTAAAGAGTTAATCCAGACGCACCATATATATATATTTACATATTGTTATTATTATTATTAGTACAGTGTGTTGTACAAAAATAATAGTAATGGAAATCCATTTTCTGTCAGGAAGAGTTGACATTTAATTTTCAAACAAAAACAAAACAAAATGTATTGTAATCTCTTCGTTCTTAACAGGCAGGAAATATAATAGTAATGCATCAGCTTAGTGTGGAAAATGAAGGCGTGTCCGAGATATATTACTCAGGGTAAAAAGCACCTCTGGGTGCCATTTTGGGTAATCTTTAGTGTTATAGTCTCAGAAAACCTCATTGAAGTTTACAAGACATTTTACAAAATGGCTACACAGTTACAGAGATGTGTCATAATGTGCACTAGCCATTTTTCTACCGTGAATAGTGTCTGTGTTGGATTTTGTTTTATTTGTTATTTTTTTTTTGTCTTGATACAAAGATAGAAATGTTTCTTTATGATGTACTTTTATGGCCAAAAGAAATGCCCTACAGGAAATATTTGCATATCCTTGATATTGTATCTGAGACAAATGGATTTCTTTCTTTTTAAAGCATCCATGTTTCTTGGATGCTCACACAAGCGTACACATAGATAATTGGTTCCAGAACATCTTTGGAATGTGGACAAAAAAAAAAAAAAAAGATTGCAACATAGAGTTTGAATACTAAATATCTGAAACATTTAAAGGTACTATTCATACACAAAACGAACTTGCATGGTAAATAAATACAAATAAGCAGAGTTGTCATTGTATTCTTTCTTTATGAGTTTTAAATACATAAACACAACATAACATAGTTAAAGAAAAGTACTCTACTGTGGTGGCAAATAGGTATTTCCATGATTATAGATTAGTCATGGCCTTTACCAATTGCGCTATCTCCGTGATAATGGGCCTGTCAGTCTTCCTATGAGCTCACAAAAGTAAGAACAGAGGAGGCCAATCAAACATTTATTTAATAAAAAAAAAAAAAACAGCACATCTGACTTCATTAAATAAAATAGTGGTCTGAGAGCATCCTCCAAGGTATCAGTATGTTTCACTCCTGTTAAGAAGTGCAGTGTATATCTTAACAGGAGCGGCGAGAGCTCCAGAAAAGGAGTCCATTTGTCAGTGGAGTGGATTTACGAAAAATACTGCACTTTGGACAGTGTCTGTCTGTTTCTTTACGTGTTTCCTGATGTATGAACAGAGAATTCCCAGGGCAAGAGTGATTTTAAAGGGGAAGTATTTCCACCAATCATGTTGTATGCAGCACTTTTACCTGTAGATTTTAACTTCACTGAATTTAGAATCCCCAGTGAAATCTTTTTCGGTTTTAAACTATAGGACAATGGTTATTTGTTTTAAGGTTAAAATAAGTATGAGTAATGTACAACATAAAAAAATGTGTTTTATACTACACCAGGGAGTGGTTGGCTGATGTCCTCGGGTTCAGGGTTCAGTCATTGTTGTGCAATGTAGTTGATGGGCATGTCCTGAGGTGCAGGGGTAAGTCTTGGATGTGCAATGTGGGTGATGGGCCTGTCCTGAGGTGCAGGGGTAAGTCTTGGATGTGCAATGTGGGTGATGTGGCATGTCCTAGGGGCAAGGGCAAGTCCTGCATGTGCAATGTTGGTGAGGGGGCATGTCCTGTGGGACAGGAATAAGTCCTTGATGTGCAATGTGGGTTATGGGGTGTGTCCGGAGGGGAAGGATGAAGTCCTGGATGGGCAATGCAGGTGTTGGGGGACATCCTGGGGTGAATTTAAACCTCACTGGCATAATATAAAATGATATAAAATAACTTTGGAAAGGTAGGGGGTGAGGGGGAAATATAGGGGTGGAGGAGGGGCCCAGGAATTTATTGTGTAAGGGGCCCTAAATTTCTGATGGAGGCACTGTCCCTCTTAACACTTCAACTAAAGATTCTGCCGGACAGCACATATAAATTGTATGGGCCCTTCTTAGAAATGTCTGACTTCTGGAGTAGGTGGAGTACAGGAAGTTTCTTTTCAGGTCATGACAGGTGTAGCTTTGAAAAATGGACTACGTGTATCTATAATAATAACCTTGAGACAACAACCATGTACGGGGTAAGAAAGGCCACAGTCAATCACTGGTAGAGATTATAAACATAGTTACCAACAAACTCACATTCCAACACAATGACTAACATAAATCAAGAAACCCTCCAAGGGAGCATTGGGATCTAGGTGGCTGCCCTTAAGTAATTTTAAAGACCATGTTTTGGGCACATCCCAAGGCCCCCACAAACTGAGGTTCGAGTCACCAAGCCCTACTCAAACCTCCCACCACAGTCTTTTTTATTACTCTTACCACCTTTATGCATTAATCCCCCCCCCCCCCCCGGATGCCCATCAAGCTTCTGCCATGGCTGTGATGTGATGTGTTGACATCCATCTGATAAAGAAGAAGGGACTACAACAGATAGGGAAAACTTGTAGGCTGTCTGGGAACTACAATACCAAGAAAATGGAAGAAGTTCAGAAAGTGTGATTGAGAGTAGGGTACAAGTAACAAAAACAATGACAGAAATTTTTTGCTTTGAGTGGGTCATTTTCTTTTTTAAGGGGGTCAACTCTTACAGGAACTGGATGTTGGTAACCAGGGGTGGTACTAGCAGTGCTGCCATGTCGGAAAAGATATGGGGAACATATAATCCACAAATGCTTCTTATTTAACAATGCCTAGAGTATAGTAATTCCTTCTCTTATGTGCCCCTCTGGCCAGCTGATCAACTTCGGACATGTAATCCATATAGCTGGAGGGTCTAAATCAGTGATGTTACCCAATGCACCCCACCTGTGTGAGCAACACGTTCTATGATTTTCAGCCATTTTATGGCTGGATAAGCCTCATGGGAAATGTATTTGACACAGCTGGATAGATAGCAATGATGATACTTCTGCGCAGACTGCATTATTCATTATGCTCAGCCAATTCAGCATTAAGGGTAACGGAGTACTCACGGTTGTGGTGCCAAAATGTTACATGGGTTAGTAAATCCCCGGGCAGTATTGTTCCACCACTGTTGGTATTTTTAAACGTAGCAATAGACCCATTAACCACTACTATGTATCTATCCCCCCCCCCCACCACCACCACTGGGCAATACCCAAGGAGTGTTCCTTGCTGCCGATGACATACATTTGCCAGTTTATGAGTTACTTAAAAACTCTTCTTGAAAATTTAACCAATTTACTGGAGCCCATAGTTCTCAAGGCCTCAGTCAGATTCTGCTAGCAAGATAAGAAATATAGTCCACATCTGATGCAGTGCCAAAAGTTAATCATCCTTGAATTATCTGGCTAGTCGAGCTCCATAGGAAATGCAGTCCACATCTAATGCAGTGCCAGAAGCTAATCGTACTTGAATTCGCTGGCTAGTCGAGCTCCATAGGAAATGCAGTCCTCATCCGGAGCAGTGGTAAAGGTTAATTATCCCTAGATTAGCTGGCTAACTGAGCACAATAGGAAATGCAGTCTACATCCGAAGCTGTGGCAAAGGTCAGTTATACCTAGAGTAGCTGGCTAACTGAGCACCATAGGAAATGCTGTCCAGATCCGATGCAGTGCCACAGGTTAATCATCTCAGGATTAACTGACTTATTGAGCACCATAGAAAATGCAGTCCACATCCGAAGCAGTGGCAAAGGTCAATTATCCCTAGATTAGCTGGCTAACTGAGCACCATAGGAAATGCAGTCCACATCCGAAGCAGTGGCAAAGGTCAATTATCCCTAGATTAGCTGGCTAACTGAGCACCATATTAAATGCAGTCTACATCCGAAGCAGTGGCAAAAGGTTAATTATCCCTAGATTAACTGGCTAACTGAGCACCATAGGAAATGCAGTCCACATCCGAAGCAGTGGCAAAGGTTAATTATCCCTAGATTAGCTGGCTAACTGAGCACCATATTAAATGCAGTCCACATCCGAAGCAGTGGCAAAAGGTTAATTATCCCTAGATTAGCTGGCTAACTGAGCACCATAGGAAATGCAGTCCACATCCGAAGCAGTGGCAAAGGTTAATTATCCCTAGATTAACTGGCTAACTGAGCACCATAGGAAATGCTGTCCAGATCCGATGCAGTGCTAAAGGTTAATCATCTAAGGATTAACTGACTAACTGAGCACCACAGGAAATGTAGTCCACGCCCGATGCAGGGCCAAAAGTAAGTCATTCTTAGAGTAGACTGCTGGTCTTCTCTTATATATATAGCTAGGATCTGTCAGGACCCAATCACATGGCGACATCCATCCATAGTACAATTACTTAACCTATTATTAGAGACAAGCCAATATTTGCAAACTCCCACGTTAGATCACACACTGGATGGGGTACTAACTCCATGCGCCTTAATACTTACTGCACAGCACACAAATATATTTTTTTGTTGCCATATATGTCTAAATCTATAATGTTACAGATTAGTCTATTTTCTGTGCAGGAAACAAGAATCACAATTGTATGTAATCATAGTTATATGTTTAAACAGAGCACAGCTGTAATTTCCTTTCACATGGATACCATATGGCACAAAATCCTCAGTTGAAACGAAGGGGACTATTCATTAAAAGTGAACTGACACGTAAGCCACCAAAATCAGCATCAAACGAACAGACTCCCCCCCCCCCCCCCCATTCATGCTTCTAGTATAGAAAAAACAAATTAGAAGAAGTTATACAAAACAAAAAAATGAAATTACAATGTGCCCCATTTATAAGACATATGTGCTTCTAGTATAGGTAGAGTTCTCTAATACCATGCCAAAGAGATTTCTTAGTAATGCCAGTCAGATGGCCCATTAAAACATTCCATACAGGAGCCCCACAAACTATGCCACATACAGGAGCCCATTAACTATGATACACAGAGGAGCCTCATAAATAATGCCACACACAGGTTCCACATATATAAACCAGTAATCAATGACTGGATTCGCACTCACTCCGTGTATATATGCCACATACAAGAGCCCCGTTAATTATGCCACACAGAAGAGCCCCTTAATTATGCCACACGCAGGACCTCCATTAATTATGCCGCACACAGGACCGCCATTAATAATGCCACACATGAGACCCTCACTAATTATGCCACACATGGGAGTATCTTCATTATGCCACACGGGAGCCCAATAAATATGCCACACATAGAATCCCCATTAATTAAGCCACAGACAATAAATATATATTTATATATACACACACACACACACATATCAGCTAATAATACCTAGTGTCCTGTTTCTCTGGTGGAGTTTACAATTCTAATCTCACCACCATCTCGACATAAATGTGTACATATTGCATTATAGAGTTCTAAAGCAGTGGCATATAGAGCAGAAATGCAGGTAACAGTAAAAACAGATATTTGATGACATTATCATTTTGCAAAATATGCAAATGTAACTACTGAAAAGGTAATGATGTCCCATAAAGCACTGGAAAACAGAAGTTAGGCAATGTTTTCCTTCATCAATACATTTGCTGGTACAGACCATTATCTTTGTGCTACTTGCAAACTGTCAACACTGCCCCTTTAAAAATAAAACAATCCATCATCTGTATGAATGATATTATACAGTAAATCAGTATGGATTGCAGATAAAATGCCCGGATTCGAGATTACGATATTATGACTTTTTTGTATGACATACCGAGGTAACAGGATATCGTGAGCTGATTGGGTGGGCAGGTGTTTAGAAAACAGCAGTGTGCAATGTTTTTTAAAGATACCTTATCTGACCCTGAATTAAATTCTGTGGATCCCCACCCGGGGGGGGGGGGGGGGGGGGAGGGGGTTTGCCATATAATCAAATCAACCTCTGGTTGAAATAGATATTTACGGTATATGTCACTAACTCCATATACTGTAAATGCACTTATTAAATCCAAGTGAATAGATAATACCTTCCTACAGCAGCAACATAATTTTATTAATATCCACAAAGTAGGTTGAAAAATATTACTTATCATCTATAAAGCTTGGATTACGGCTTTTAATCAGTGTAAGGCCGGCGGTGGATTTAACCAGTGGCATCCATTTTAGAAAATTCCGAAAAGCTGTATGGCATTTATTAGTCGAGAAAAATGGAAGCCATGTAGGGTTGCCACCTCGGTCATTTTTCTTTACCAGTCTCATATAACTTTCACCTGCTGCTTTGCAGTATATTGAAGCTGTATGTGGCAAGATGGCAACCCAAAAGCCATGTCATGTGAGGAAGTAATGGGATGACTTGTCGCTTCTAATTCAGAACACCAAGATTACATGAACACTCTTTATTTACCCAGAACCCCCAGTTTATTCATGGAATATATCCTTGTCTCAGTTCTTTGATGCCGCCTATGAGTATTTATAATGCCATTTTAATAAGGAAAGGTTATATAAAAGACTCGCTGATACTGCTGTCCTGAATTTTCACAAAAATTGCACAGTTTGCATTTCAACCCTTGCTTTCTTAGAGGAAAAATTTGTGTTCCATTTTATTTCCTTTCAGTTCCTTTCCGCAAAGTAAACCTGATATCAGGGCCTTACTTTAACTAGACTTTCATGTTTCTAGCTCTTTTCTTTACCAGTTCACTAGCCTGTTTTTCGTAATTTGGCCTGTGTTCTGATAATCGTGACTTTACTAAGTCTTGTTATCACTGTCAGCTCTCCTGAGCTGTGTCTGGTCGTGTGCCGACTCTCTGCCTACAAAAAACATATTGTGGTTCCTCTGTCTGCATTATAATCAAGCTTGCTACTGATTTTGGACTGTCTGACCTCAGTTTGCCTGACTATACTTCCATTTGTTACAGCCTCTCAGCTCTGCCAAAGACAAGATTGCCACTCAAAGCTCAGGGACTCAACCAACTGGGTAATGAGTGGCTACTTCTGGCATAAGACTTCTGATTTGGCTGCTGGGCTCCAAAACCTGTAAAAAATCAGTAGTATTACACCCAAAGTGTATCTTTACAGATAGAGCCATGTTTCCTGTTGGTTGTGCCTCAGCTGTGAGGCAGAGCTGGGGAGGGGCTGGCACATGCTTACAGTCTAAAGTGGGTGGGGTTACATGATGTTGTGTGAACCTGAACACAAGCTTACTTGGTACAGATGCTGGATGCCTGTAGCTAATTTCTTAGTGTTTAGGCTAGGTTTATTTTCGATACAAACAAATTTAAAGCACAATGTTGCCTATGCACAGTGTAGAGAACAGACCCAAGTTTAAAGTGAGAGGATTCCAATAAGTGGCTATAGGTTTTCTGTCTCTTAGATCACCGCTTCTCAAACTTGTTCTCAAGAATATGCAATGGTCCAGGATTTAGAGATGACCCAGATGTGTTTAAATAAGAATGTGTGTAACACCAGGTGTGGTTCCCTAAGCGTTAGGAAACCATACCAAGTGTTATACAGAATCCTTGACCATTTCTGGTCCTCGAGAACCTGTTTAAGCAGAGCTACAGACATCTCTTCATAAAGAGACACGCTACATGACCGGTAATCGGAGTTTTTGATACATTCATCAATCGTTTTACATAACAGTTATATTTGTTATGAGTTTGTCAACTTGGAATCTCCAGTCATCACACGACGCTACAGCATACGCTTCCTCAGTAACAATTCGCAATAAATGCTGATAAATACAAGTGATGTGTTATGAATCGTAATTATATTTTATGTGTCTGTATTGATTGTGAATGTTTAATCCTGCAAAGAAAATGATAAAAAAAGAGAAAATGTAGCTGTATAATCTGATGGGGAGGAACACATATGTCCTATCTGACAGTGGTATTAAATATTTATAAGAAGGCCAGAGATGCCCTGACATAGAAAGCATTCAATCTGCATCATAACTGATTTATGGATATTACTGAATTGCATTAGCATTATATTTTTGGTGCATCCATCCTCTGATCGGAAGTGATACACAGAAATATCTCTGTTGTTCTGATCTCGTTATAGCACTATCCATTTGTATTTTTATTTGAAAGGATGAACCTACGGGCATATTGATAATTTTACAATCCGTTTCCTATTAGATAGCCAGCTCTATAAATGTGTAGCCTCCATAACTCTATAAATGCCCGAGGGATACAAAACTCCTAGGGGACTATTTACTTAAAACTGAAACTGGCAAGTAAATTGAAAAAAGAAATCAGGTACTCGTTTTCCCATTGTTCTAGCTGTGTTATTAAAGAGATATTAACATGACTCTGGCAAGCTACACATTGCTTATACTGTGAATGTAGAGAATAAGAAATGATCTATGCGTTGTTTTAGCTGAACATGCATATGCATAAAATAAGAAAAAAAAACATGTTTTAAGCATTTCATGACTGGACTTTACAACAAAAAAAGTCAGTTTTATTTTTTTAAGGTTAAGAAGGTTTTGTTTTTTTTTAGATTCCATAATTTGAATTGTATCATGCAATTTATTTTAGAAAATAAATAAAATATGTTAGTTAATTGGAAAATAAACACAGCTAATGAAAGAAAAATTGCAAAATAGATTCATATAGTTCCCCTGAGTTTAGGAGTACCCCCTGTTTTTAAGTTGTTTTTCTTATTTTGTAAGCTATAAGGCAATAAGTACAAGTAGCGCATTGCTGTTTCCAATGGCTGTTTTTCTTCAAAATTACTGATAGTGGCAATATAATATTAATATCTGTCATGAAACCCAGAATCTCCCCCACATGCACATATTTTTCGAAAGAAGAAAACTCAAGTTAGGTAACTTGGGTATTTTTACACTTTTCATGCATTCATTTTACCACCAATATTTTGCAAAGTTTGGAGCAGTAATGTTTTGTGTAGTGTTTTTTTTTTCTCCCCACACACATTATACTTTATGGGTGTAAAGGATGGCTTAATCGTCCTTCAGACTTGTGGCCTCCCATAATACTTTGTCAGCTAAGAGGTTGGCAGTGGAGTATGGGAGATGTAGTTTACTGGAGTGACGTTGTTTGACACCCCTGAAAAGAGCACTAAGTCACTAAAAACAACACGTTTACATAACCTTACATAAGATATTGCAGAATAATAATAATACAACAAACAAAAACTAGGAGAATGTTACATTTCCATTCCTTGGCTGCTTTTTAACTTAATCAATTAGATGTCCTAATTCTTGTTGAGCTCCATAATTATTATTACTTTAATTAGCATTACCAGTCATTTATTTATAAAGTATCAATAGGTTCTGCTAGGATAAAATTAATCATCAGTAAATAAACCATTTACATTTTCTTCTATTCAAAAACTTTTTCAGCTTCATCCTACTGAACCCAGCCCATTGATGTAGTGTTTTTTCTACCTGAGTGGTTTGGATGTTATTGACTATGCACCACAGATCATAAATAAAAATTAATGTAATTGGATCTGGTACTTTAGACTGTGTTGCTGTGTTGCTTCATTGCATCTCCAGCAGTGTGTCATCCAACAGGCAGTAAAGTGAATGGTACGTAAGGCTGGCCTGATCACTTAGAGAAATGAGGCTGCTTCGTTGGGGGCAATGTGCGGAAGGTGTCACTGTGTCACACTGCACCTTGCCAATGGAAACTGATTTTAATGACAAAATTGTTGTGCCGTGTAGGGTGACTATATCGCTGTTTTATTCTCCAAGATTGCATTAGGTAAAATGAAAACTGCAGCAAGGTCCACAATTTATTAAAATCATCCTGAAATATGTATTTTTGTTATGTGTCCCTTAACAAAAGGTCAGTGTGGTCGCCCAGGTCATGTGCTTCATCCTCAACTGTTCTTTCTTAAGCAGCACAGTGCCAATTCAGGATTCATCATCCCAACGGTTGCAAGTCAACTGGTATTTTATCGTCAGGCCAGTAAAATGTTGTGCTTGAGTGAATAGAGGCAATAGCATGGAAGGTATTTAAAAAAAAAAAAACTTGAGGCCATCCTGGCTATCCAGCATTACCGATTTTCATTCTCTAGTGCAGTGTTTAGGGCACACCACTGACATTGACATGTTGGGGTGACACATTGGAAGGTATGAAGAAGGTTTAAAGAGACTTTTGGTGACCTCCCTTCCCAACCCAGAACAGCGATGAGACAGTCTGAAGAGCACCAAGAAACTTTGGGTTAGTCGATTTTGTATAGACACTGTGATATTCTGACTTCTGCTTTTGGTAGTATGGTTGTGGCTGCTTATTTAGTACTTTAAAAAAAAGTTAAACATTTTATTATGAAATTACAATGAACACAATTACTTGCTTCTGCTAGAAATGATTTCACTCTGGGATGGTGCATTTTCGAGACCAAACGGTAAATGTAGGTCCTGCAATTCAAAAAAGGTTTAAAATATTTTGTTAGGCCAATGACAAAAACGTTTGCTTTGTTCACTGAGTGAGAGAACTACATGAGCACAACCAAAATGTATTTGTAATTCCCCAAAAAAAATAACATTTTATGTGCTTAAAAAATTATTATTATGTAGCAGGTTTTTCAAATGTTAAAGTTCCCAGAATACAGATATTTTCCATAACATAGGACTGGGAACCGGTCGCTGTTTTACCAGCTGTGACCCATGTAACTGTACTACCGTTAATTGCTTGTGAGACGTAAGAGGTAAAAGTGTTGACAAAGCAAAAGAGCTACTTAACCCCTTATAAGGTCTAGTTTTTGTACTAATGGTTTCAGGCACTGGAAATTAGCTCTAAACTTTCCTGGTACTCAAAGGGTAAACTTAAAAGTACAGCTGGGCCTAGTTTAGAGTACCTTTAAAAACAGCAGCTTTTCCCAGGGAAGGAATGAAAAGCTGTTATCTTAATTTATACCTCCAGTTAGCCATGTCACAGCAATTTTAATGAGCCAACCAAGAAAAAGCCATTCCGGTGCCAAATCTCCGTAAATCAGATTCAAAACCTATTAACTTTATTAGTGTTTGGGAAAACAGAGCGCTCTTGTTTCTGGCTATATGCAGATGTCTGTCACTTTTCAGAGTGAAGTTTTTACAAGGTGTAATTTGATGTACCCTGGTGAGCTCTTGTACACTTGAAGGAGGGGGGAGGGGGGGGGGGGGGAGGGACAAAAAAATCCCTAACAAAATCCAGGTGGAATACATTAAGAAAAGGGAATTTTCTCTGCTCCAATTTCAATTGATCTGTGGCAACCCATTAAAAGGAATGTGATCTGGGTCAAGCGGAAGAAGAGGGAAAAAAAAAAAAAAAGAAAAAGATCTTTCGAACTGTATTTTCGATCTGTTATTTCTGGAGTAGGATGATAAGCAATGTATTTACTCAAGTGAAATTAACAACACATAAAATGAAATGGAAAACCAAAATGAATGCTCTCAATCTTCGTGTTGCTTTCCTCTGACATTCTCTAATTTACCACGGAATAAAAAAAAAAAAGGATTTCTTTAGAAAAAAGAGGCAGTGGTTTTTAGTTCTATATCATTCATTTGCATACACTTGGTGGTACATTCATCGTTGCCAACAATCCTAGATTTGCCAGAACAGTCCTGCACTGTGGGAAAGTGCTTTCCTGGGAAACAATAAAATCAATATTTTAAAAAAGGTAGTTAAACCGATAGAAGACGAATACGGGAAGATGGTGTTTTTTTAAGAGCAAATTTAGGTGGATTCTATAATTTCAACAAATCAATACAACCCAATTCCTTATGCTACACCTGGAACAAATACTACTTGGGTGTTTATATTTTAGATGTACACTACACTAGTTTGTTGTACATTAATAAAATATCATACATACACCACGGAGACAAAAGGGTAATATCACAGTGTTGTACAGCTTGCTTGATGAAGGGTCACTGGGTTGGGGATGTAATTTAAAATGTTTAAGGATTTTTTACATTTGTACATAGATTAATATTTATTATTTAACATAGATTATATTTTCTTTAAAATATTTATCCTTAAAGGACAACTTTAGCAAAACAATTACCTTATGTTTAATTAAAATAATGTATCAAGTGTAGATGATTTATAAAGAAAATCTTTAATGAAAAAATACAAATGTAAGTGCCTTATTAATCCTTCGTTACTCCTTATAGTTCTCTCAGGAGTCAGACATGTTGTTTAGAATCTTGGGTCAGATCTTCACTCACCTTGGTTCAGATGAACAAAAATCTGACCCATCCTGCTAAAGATTCTATACAAAATGGCTGCCTCCTGGTAGTGCTATATGGAGTAAAGATGGCTCAGTGATGTACTTTATTTGTATTCTTTCATTAAATCATTTCCATATAAAATGCCGACACTTGATGCCATCTTTCAACTAAACAGAACTTCATATTTTGCGACAATTGTCCTTTAAAGATTTCATCTGATTACACTTGCAATGGAATTTTCCATACTGGTATACAGGTGCCAAATGCTTGTATACAATCATTTTCATCTACCAAACATGGTTATACACATTTTTGTACACAGAAGAATAGTTACAGCAGATCCACCTGTTGACCAATTGTCCTTATCCTACTATTGTGGTGTGAAGAGGTATATTCTTGCCTTGCATATCATCCATTTTAGGGAGGGGGGGGGGATAAACATCAATCCAAACACTGACCCTAACAAAACCAGGTTATGTTTCAAAGATGTGTTTGAAAAAAACTCATGGTTTTCAGTCTTGTATGGTAATGTATGCAGCAGTCTACGCAACAATGTTTGAGCCACACATGGGTTTCCTATGCACGCGTATAATACGAATATAATACGGTATGAACGATGCCTCTAGTTTCACTTTACCACGGCTAACCAATATGAATAAAACGCAAAACAATTTAAATAAATGTTGCATGCAGTAAAAGAAAGGGTGTATCTTGTAATCCCACTTTTACATAATGAGTACTATAGTAATTTGGTTAGTTATTCAAATCTGCATTTGATTCCGGGGGTCACTAGCCTCCAACCACAATTACCCAGTTGGATGAGGTCTAAGTGACTGACACCGAGCATTGGTTGTTTGGCTGACATCAATTATAGTTTCAGAGATGTATAGCATCATTCGACCCATGACCAGGGTCCACACAGAGTCCACACAGAGTAAGAGAAACTAATAGGAGCTAGGGGAATGATTCAGATTTTTAATGGTTGCTATGAAACAAACCATGTCAAAGTCTGGAAAGATGAGTTGGAGGTAAACTAGAGCAAAGGCAGCCTGCAGACAAAACGACATTTAGTAAAACAATAATGAACAAGCTACAGGATCTATCAACTGTTCCGGAAATCTGGTAGAGCTACTGGGAGAGCTACTAGGAATAGCTATGACACCTAAACAAGCATAAAAGAGAAAAGAAAATCCCTCTATGACAAAAAAAAACACATGTAAAAATGATGACTTGAGTTCAATCCTAGCTAAGTATTTTCTTACAAAGGCTGCAGAATAAATAAATAAAAACTCATGGGGAATCTACTAGGCACTGTTAAGTTTTAGCCAACGCGTTCATTGGCCAAAGCGTAGAATGATGACAATGTCAGAGTCTTAGAGGAATCAAGTGACTATAAAATATTTATAATATAAAATATATATATATATATATATATATATATATATATATATATATATAAATGAGCAATGTCTACCATTTTCAGACATGATAAATGCCTCCATTTAAATGACAAAACAATTATATTGTGTCAATAACGTTCTCGTTCTTATTTAAAACGTTTAAAAAAATTTAATTTATGCAAATTTGGCATCTTTTTAAAGACATTTTTCCACTCAATTAGCTTTCATTAACCTTAATTTTTATGTGACAACTGTATGATTACATGAGTGGCACATCCTGCATATCTCCATAATATATAATGGTATTTTATCGTTAATCTTATATTTTTTTTCTTTATTGAAAAATATAATACAAATCTGTAAAAATAAATGTAAAAAATCAGAAACTGGTTGGTGGAGATAAAGGGGTATTCCTAAAAATGATGCTACCATCTTGAATTGATGAGTAGAAGGTACGTTTGTTTGGTAATAAACACACTTGATGAGACTGGTGGCAGAGTACCTTCTTTTCTATCTGCTTGGGAGTAGGAAGGTGGTAGGAGATGTGGCTGGGCCAAAACCTGAGAAATGTGGTACTTTCACCACCACAAGTGGACAGAACCTGTGTGAAATAAGTGTAGATATGTAACTCCATACCCACAGGGTTTGCCTGGAGATCCAAATACATCCAAGGGAATTTATTCACCCTTGGTAGTTACACTCCACCACCTGTCCAGGAGGTCTAATCTTGGTCCTATTATTAACATGCTTCCCCTTCACATGTTGTAAGGAGGGGCTGTGTCTGCAACTGATTGCACCGACTAACTTGCTGGCACCCCGGGGAGGTGTACCTGCCTAGTAAACTCCAGTCTACAAGCTCATACCTGCTCCGACCCCCATGCTAATAACTCTCAAAACTATGATATTATTTACAAAACAATTAGCATATACCTTCTTTAACACATAAAACGTCTTCAGAGACAAATATATATATAGATATAGATAGAGCGAGTGAGAGAATGCAAGGATAAGCATGGGACCAGGGCCGGCCTTAAGTGTCCCGGCGCCCTGTGCGGGCTTCTCCCATGGCGCCCCCCCATCTTTCACCCCCTATGTATGTGTCCCTTTCCTCTTCCTTGCCATGTCTGTCTCTTGCCCCCCCTCCCCTGTTCTGTCTCTCTCCCCCCCCACACCTGTTCTGTCTCTCTCCCCCCTCCTGTCTCTCTCTCTTCCCCCTCGCTTGTTCTGTCTCTCTCCCCCCACCCCCTGTTCTGTCTCTCTCTCCCCCCTCCCCCTGTTCTGCCTCTCTCTCCCCCCTCCCCCTCTTCTGCATCTCACCCCCTGTTCTCTCTCTCCCCCCCTCCCCTTCCTTTGCCAGCAAATGTGGATCAGGGGAGGGGGTGGAGCTAACCGGCTGAGAGGTGTAGCTCCGCCCCCACCCTGTGAAGCACAGCAGCGTCTGCTTCACTGGCAGCAAGACAAAGTGCTGCTCAGCTCCCCATGCTTAGTGCAAACATGGGGAGCCGAGCAGCACTATCTCTTGCTGCCCGCAGCTCCCCGTGAAGCAGACGCTGCTCAGGTTGCACACCCCTAAGGCCGGCCCTGCATGGGACACAAAAATAGCTAGAGAGAAAGAAAGCGCACAGAGTAAGAGCAGTTACAATCCTTTTATTTATAAGCACTAACAATCTGTGCAGCATTATACAAGAGGTAAGAGGTACAATACATAAAAGTGAGTTAAAATGCATATGGCACGGTAATACTACATACGGACACAAAAGCCAACAGGAATATTTGTCATATCTATTAACGTTACAGCCAGAAGCCAATTGTAGATATGGAAAAATAAAATAATAGGGTTAATATTTTTTCCCATTTGATCTATTTGAAGTGTGCTGATTCCCAAGAGTAATAAAGATTTACAAGGGATAACCACAATTATAAATAAAACACAGCATGCATACGAGACAGGCAAGCTGGTGTGTGTTTCTATATATAAATATATATATTTTGTTGTTTTGTTTTATTATTTATTTTACTATGCACATTAAACTCTTTATTATTATACGTCACTGTGATCAGGTTTAAGTCAGTATTATTTATATTGATTTACAAAATAATATACTCATATATTTATTTATTGTTTTCCCCTTTTTTTCCTTATTTTTTCATTATGAATATTCACAATTAAAAAATATATTATCATAAGGTCCTACATCCAAAAACTGATAGAAATTCCATGATCTTTTAGCCACATTTATATATGTAAGTGTCAGGGCTGGCGTAAATGCATGGTCATGTGTCAGGGCTCCTTTAAATCCACGGTTATGCCGTACAGTAAACAAACCTTATGTAAAAGTTAATACCATTGCCTACTACTAATTTTGAGGTCACCAGTTAACATCAAATAGCTTATAGTAATCATTTTGGCAGAAACCTCCAAGCCCCTACTATTTATTCAGATAATCTCCTAATCTGTTCTGAAAGAAAGCAGAAAAAATCACAGAGAATTGTAAAAGTATCAGATAGTTAAAAGAGTATTTCCAGGATAGAGTCCTCTTTAATTTGAAGAGGAAAGATATAATATGTTATTAAAAATTAAATTTAAAAAAATACACATTAGTCATTCTTAGTATTATTATTATTATTTAACTTATGATTATTTATATAAAAAAAAGAAATTCTCACTGTAAATTAAAAAAAATGAAAAAACTATTTACCTGTTAGCCAATATTCAAGAACAGACTAATTAACAATAAGTATAGTGTGCCCTAGAAATATTACAATCCTCTTACGTTTTGTCCCCTGATCCTCTCTTTTCATATAGTCGCTATAAAAATTGTAAATTATTAATATTATAATTATTATAGTCATTGTGATGGACATGGCTCACATTTAGACTAGTTGGGTGGTCTCATACACCAATATCACACACATCACTTAAATAACAATATACAGCAATCAGCCATAACATTATGACCAGTGACAGGTGGCAAGCCGACAGAGGCAGTGTGATGCTTTGGGCGATGTTCTGCTGGGAAACCTTGGGTCCTGCCATTCATGTGGATGTTACTTTGATATGTACCACCTACCTAAGCATTGTTGCAGATCATGTACACCCTTTCATGGAAACGGTATTCTCTGATGGCAGGATAATGCTCCCTGCCACAAAGTAAAAATGGTTTAGGAATCATTTGAGGAACACAGATATTATTTCAAGGTGTTGACTCAGCCTCCAAATTGCCCAGATCTCAATCCAAATGAGCAACTGTGGAATGTGCTTGGCAAACAAGTCTGATCCATGGAGGCCCCACCTAGGAACTTACAGGACTTAAAGGATCTTCTGCTATCTTGGTGCCAGATACCAAGGCACACTTTCAGAGGTCTAGGGGAGTCCATGCCTGTTTTAGTGGTACAAAGGAACCTACACAATATTAGGCAGGTGGTCATAATGTTATGGCTGATTGGTGTGTGTGTGTGTGTGTGTGTATATATATATATATATATATATATATATATATATATATATATATATATATATATATATATATATATACATATATATATATATATATATATATATATATATATATATATATATATATATATATATATATATATATATATACTGAGTGTAGGAGATGACTTCTGGTTTATTGGCAAAAACATTATTCCCTGTTAAACCAGTTTTAGAAAACATACTGGACATGGCTACTGAAAGCTGGGTTGCAAACAAAAATATGGATAACAAGGACTCCATGGCGACAGAACCAGCATTATTATGTATTATAGTTGTATCAATACACAGTGTGAGCCCTCATTGGACTGCTTAGCAAATGGACAACCCATTTAAACAGAAACCCAGAACATAGGAATGGACGACTCTACAGAAGACCCTAACTTTTGTCAAAGTGATGTAGTCTTGTATATCCATGATGCAATTAATTAACCATGTCTACATCTTTACATGCTATAAGAGTGACTAGGAATGGATAAGTGTAACATTATCACATTGTTGGATATAATATTCTTTAGGAAACCACAGAATACATAGAAACATATATAGAAACATATATAGAAACATAGATTGTGTCGGCAGAAAAGAACCATTTGAACCCATCTAGTCTGCCCAATTTTCCAAATACTTTTATTTCCCGGTTCCCTATCTTATATCTAGGATAGCCTTGTGCCTATCCCATGCATGCTTAAACTCCTTCATTGTGTATTCCATACATCCACTACCCTCTCAGTAAAGTAATAATTTAAGACTGTGTACTCTTGTTGTGGTAGTTTTTCTTCTTTTAAATATACTCTCCTCCTTTATTGTGTTGATTCCCTTTAAGTATTTAAATGTTTCTATCATATCCCCCCTGTTACGTCTTTCCTCCAAGCTATCCATGTTAAGATGTTTTAACCTTTCCTGGTAAGTTTTATCCTTCAACCCATGAACCAGTTTAGTAGCCCTTCTCTGAACTTTCTCCAAAGTATCAATATCCTTCTGGAGATATGGTCTCCAGTACTGCGCAGAATACTCCAAGTGAGGACTCACCAGTGCTCTGTACAATGGCATGAACACTTCCCTCTTTCTACTGCTAATACCTCTCCCTATACAACCAAGCATTCTGCTAATACCTCTCCTATGAAACCAAGCTTTATGCTAATACATCTCCCTATGCAACCAAGCATTCTGCAAGCATTCCCTGTTGCTCTATTGCATTGTCTACCTACCTTTAAGTCCTCTGAATAATCAACGTTTTCAAGTGTTGTACACAGTGTTCATTTTTACACTGTAGTTATAAGTGTCTAGCTAATAATAATTGGTGTTTTAGTTAGAACATGTTTAATTTATTATTGTCTATTAAACATTATTATCTCTGTATAATAATAATCCTGGCTAGGTCTGCCACCTTTTCCACAAAAAAATACCAGCCTCGCTATTGTCCCCACAGACTTAACATTGGAGGCAAGCCATGTTTTAACCGGCCTAACATACCGGCTGGGTGGCAACTAGACATTTGCATTCGTTTTCGGACAAATGCATTTTCGTCTGAAAATAGCATTTTCGTCCATTCGTCCGAAATACGAATAACGAAAATGCTAAACTTACGAAAGCTGAATGAACAAATGGTTAATAAACGAAAATCATTCGTCCATTCGTGCTATTGGCATTCTATAAACCGAAATAGAGTCGGTTTATAGAATACCAATAGCATTACATACATTCCATAAACCGGCATAATGAACGACTTTCGGTTTATGGAATGTATGTAATGCTATTGCTATTCTATAAACCGAAATAGAGTCCCCATTCAATTGACTTATTTGTATGAATGGGGACTCTATTTCGGTTTATAGAAAGCCAATAGTATTACATGTATTCCATAAGCCAAAAATCTATAAACAGAACGACATTCGGTTTATAGACTTTCTGTTTATAGAATACATGTAATGCTATTGCTATTCTATAAACCGAAAGTCTATAAACCGAATGTCGTTCGGTTTATAGACTTGCGGCTTATGGATTACATGTAATGCTATTGGCTTTCTATAAACCGAAATAGAGTCCCCATTCATAAGAATTTCCTATGAATGGGGACTCTATTTCGGTTTATAGAAAGCCAATAGCATTACATACAATGTAATCGCCGAACCCAGAACTCCAACACAAACATACAGTGGAATGTCCGTGTTCGGGTCCAGGGTCCAAAAACCGTAATGTTCGCTACGAACCCGAACAGTGCGGTTCGAGTTCGCTCAACACTAGTTAAGAACATATCAATAACACACACTTAATAAGAAATAACAATAGGGTAGGCCAAGGACAAGAGAAAAAAAACAAACAAAAATGCATTCCTCATTGCAGAAAGTCTGATTTCATTCAAGTTAGTGCTTAGTAACTTGTGATACCTCACTAGCTTCCATTGTTGAGTTCCACGGAGAAGATTCCTTTCTCTATCATCCAAATTCAAAATAACTCAAAGAAATATGTTCAATCAAGATGTGTTACATCTCTGAGCAAGCCCAACAAATGCGAAACGCATTGGGTTTCATTGTATTGGGAAAAATGTCCTCAAAAAGTGTTCTCCAAACAGATTGATTGCATACGTATATTGTCTCTATTGGTAATTAAAAGAACAAAAATATTTTGCATGTAAAAGGTGCTTGCCCCCATCTTGGTCATAATAGAGGAACAAACCCTCCCAAATCGAGACACTTCAGTAACTTGAATGTATATAATATCTTGATTACCCGTAACCAGACACCTGATTCGCGGCATGGTCCTTTGTCTCTAATAAGATTTATTAGGTAAAATTGTAATTTAACATTATATACAGAAAAAGAGCAACTCCGTCAAATCAACTTAAGCTATTTTTAGGTAACATTTTAATAGAAAAAAAAAAAAAAGAGAGAGAGAGAGACAGATAGCATTAGTCATCTGTAGATCTCAGCTGTGATAACCCAACAGAAAAAAAATAAATTCCTTTATGATCACAGCACAAAGACAACCTGGTGCCAATTGTACTGTATTAGAGTCTCCTGTGTGCTTGGCATTATGATAAATGTCTTTGCTGTTCTTCATCGAGGGGACAGGAAGGACAATACAAATGGGCATTCTCAATAATGAGTGAGGCTTGTGTCAGTATATTTGTAAACAGAGAAGCCAGAACACAAGCTCAATAATACCTCTTTAGAAGTTGATGTTCAACATGATGTATGGTCCTGTCACTGTCATGTTTTATAGATGTAAAATGGGAACAAATATTCCTTGTGACTCTTTAACCCCTTTTCCTGCCGGTGAAGCTAGATACATAAAGTGCACCTTTGAAAAAGCAAATATTTAATTTTTTTTTTTACTTTGTACACTTGGATACCTTTCCTTAACCAACGTGTGGTCTCTGGGGGCTATTCACTAAAACACTGAGTTGCAGATGGGTTGAGGTGAGATTTTATTTGCTTTCTTATTTTTATTGTACAATTTTTTTTTTCATTAAACATAGAAGAACAACAATATATAAAGTGAAGGTTGATACAAATGCAAGGAATCACAGAAATACAAATGGGCACCCCTAGAAGGGGTTCGACAGATACGTGGTAGATTAAGTTCCCAAGGGAAAGTAATCAATAATAAACAGGACTACACACATACAAAATAAACTAAAATGGGGCAGCATTCTCTCGGACAGGATGGGAGGGTGCAAACATACATTTCAGCCTAGTAAACCAGGAAGCAAAATCATTATTGTCTTCATTAGAAGCAAAAAGAAAGAGAACAGGGTCTAAGTCTCAAGGGCCTCAAGTTTGGATGGTATACCAAGGTGACCAAACATCTATGAATTTTGGGGATGTTCTACCAGCTTCATATGTTAGGCTTTCAGATTTTAATGTCTGTCCATGTATAGTTAAAATGGTGAGGCTCAACTCATCTCATCTCACCTGCAACTCACTTTTTAGTGAATAGCCTTACCTGTGTCCATTCTGATGTTTTTTTTTTATAATGCTAACGTATAAGAGGGGCAGGTACTAAAAAAAATTACTAGATTCTATGTGCAAAACTATTTTTGCTCTTTGCTTCTGTCTCTATATATTGTGAGTATTCTGCCTTGTATATTAGCACATGCTAAAAGATAATGTCATTTTTAGAGGCAGAATCAGAATTATTTTTCACAAAATATTCCCAAAAGTCTTTAGCAACCAGAAAAATGAAACAATATATAGGCAAAAAATAAATAAAAAAAATAAAAACTGCAAAATGTTACACATATCATATTTTCCCCACTGCGCTTGCTTTGTATATGGCCCTCCATGTCTGTTTTCAAACAGTCTTTTGTTTTCAAGTATGTCCAGGGGTTTTACTACAAGTGCAAATTACCCAATGTAATGATACTCAATTTATTCTCCTCAGATGGATACAAGGCTGAGTCAGCCTCACCAGAAAAAAAAAAGAAGAGTTCAAATTATACTATTTATTCATTGACTGAGAGTTTGATTGCAAACTTTCAAGACTAAGCTGCTAAGTCCCTTCCTCAGGCATCAATGAGATTAAAACAACATTTCCTAATTACAAAGCACAATTCACTGATTCAAAAAAACCAGAAAGAAAATAAAAATAAACACAGGGGTACTGAAAAATATTATTATGTAATAGACAGATTAATTTCAGTCAGGGCATCTGTGATGATTATTCCACCCTCTGGTTAAAGGAGCAGTAAATCCTTTGACCTCCCATATTTTTATCTCACTCTCAGAGTGGAACAATCCTCAAACTTCACGTTGACCACAGACACTGAGTGCATGGGGAGAGTAGACATTGAATGCATATGGGGAGAGAGAGACAGACATGAGGGAGCATGGGGGGGCAGACAAGGGAGAATGGAGAGAGAGATACTGACATTGGGGGACACCGTGTAGAGAGACAGACATTGGGATAAATGGTAGGAAAGAGACAGGCATTGTGGTGCATGGGGGAGTTACAGACAAGGGGACATGGGTAGGGGGAGTGAAAGGGGGACATGGGTAGGGGGAGTGAAAGGGGGACATGGGTAGGGGGAGTGAAAGAGAGACATTGGGTAAGATGGGGAGAAACAGAAAAGGGAGATGGATAAGGGTATAGAAACAGACTTTGGGGTGCATGGAGGTGGAGAGAGACCATCAAAGTGGATTAGTGGGAGAGAAAGACAGACATAGGGGGATCATTTAGGTGTAGGGGGAGAAAGACATGAGGAAAATGGTTGGGGGTGCAAGGGTGTGACAAAGATAGCATCCATCCTGGATGCCAACTATGTTAGGTACATCCCTGGATTAAGCATTTTTTTTAAAAATCTTCCTTACTTCTTCCACTCTGTGTTTTTTTTTCTGTTACAATGACCTAACTTAATGGTCTTCATTTAATTAACCTCATAGGGATGTGTTGATGTGAATCCATCCTGCAGTTTGGTGCATTGGTTTACTAAGCTACTTCTTCAGAAATGTTATGTGCGAACAGCAGCTTTTTGGTACTAAGTAGCAGACTGCACCATTACATTAACAAATGCATGTCTGTTATATGATATCACTTAATTCTAATACACATGGACATCGCTTTAAGAAAACATGGGATTATTAGAATGTTTCTACTTTATCAATCATGTAATTGGAAACTCAATGAAGGGGAAAAAAAACATAGAAACCAAACATACCTCAAGTTACTTATTTACTAATTAGTTCAGAGAAGCACAATGAATCATGTCTGCTTTATTTCATTTACATGCATCAGTGTCACTCCATTGGAATGAATGATCGGACAACCATCAATAAATGGTCTTGGACAAACACAAGAAAAAGTTTCAAGCTAATTACAAGGATTTAATGTTCAATCAGATCCGGGGGGGGGGGGGACGGGGACGGACGGACAAAAGAAACAAGTTGTTTCCACTGCAATTGGCTTTTTATTTTGTATAAAATCTTAGGATTTTATTGCTCTGACAAAAAAAGCATTATTCCGAAAATAACAATTTTCCTAATAATGCATTTTTGCCAGTCAAAGCATTAAAATCTCACAATTTTATATATATATATTTGTTTTGTTTTTTTACTTTTCACGTACCTAACCAGTGGGGAACAATCATGGTCCAAGGGGTTACAACTGCGACTGGGCCCACCACCCCTTACAGTTGCAACTGGGCCCACCATCCCTGTGACCACCTCTTTAAGAGCTACTGGCTGTGGTTAATATCCACAGTTAGCATCAAGGAGAGACCATTTGATCGGATGATCTCGCACTCTCTCTCCCTGCACACTTTCTGATCCAGCAATCAGGAAGTGACATCAAAGTCATTTCCTGCATGCTGGATCAGCAATACGTTTGGAGGCAAAGATAAGGTAGGGACAAAGATGGCAATATGTTTGGAGGCAGATAAGTTAGGGACAAAGATGGCATAGAGGGGCTACTTGGAGTGGGGTCTGAGAGGGCATTGTTAGGCTGTCTGGGAGGCTGAAGTGGCACATATAGGCTGTTTGGGGGGACTGATTTGGCACAGAGAGGCTGTGTGGGGCTGAGATGGCACATATAGGCTGTTTTGAGGGTATAATATAGAGAAGATGTTTGAGGGCTGACATGGCAGAGAGAGGCTGCTTGAAGGCTGCGATGGCACAGAGAGGCTGCTTGGGGGCTGAGACAGCTTTGAGAGGCAACTTGAGGGGCTGAGACAGCACTGAGAGGCTGCTTGGGCACATATTGCTTAGTGAAGTCAGGGGCTGGGGCAATTTCTGCACCAGGACCTTGCAGTTCCTAGTTGCGCCTCAATCCTTATCTTTCATTTTTTTTTAAATGTTGTGGAAAATCTGTTCACATTACATAGTTTTGCAGATATTAAAACCATATTTAGCTTATAATCATGATTTTTCTTAAATGTGAAAAAAAAACCACATACAAAAATGCCATGGTGCCTCATTATATGTGTCTAATCTGCTCACAGCAATAATCTCAAGACACAAAGTGTGCTTTATATGGTGAACCGCTGTCAAAAATCCTCTGAAAAATAATAATTGATGATGAGTTTCTAGATAGGTGGATGTGTCCTGCCGAGCGCGAAAAATCATAGAAAAAGATGGGCTTTTCTCATTTTAGGAAAATAGTGAAAATAAAAGAAAATATTTTGTTCATTTCTGAATCATCCATTGAATAAAGTGATACAGTGTAAACATTGAACAATAAATACATACGTCGGAGAGAGAGAAAAAAAAGTGTACTTTCTCCATCCACATCCATTGGTAGGAGTCGTTTCAGGAATTTATGAGGCTTTTAGCCCTAAATATATAGTACTGTGGCAGAAGACAGAAAATAAAATCAACTCTCCAGAGAGCACTCATTTATCAGCCTTGGGTTACTCAAGCAATGGGCTACAGCTCTGGAATATGAATAGATTACATAGAAAGGTCTTCAAAGCTTTGCGTCAGTAATCTGTTGATTGGTAAAGAAACATAGAATGTGTCGACAGATAAGAACCGTTTGGCCCATCTAGTCTGCCCAATCATCTAAATACTTTCATTAGTCATTGGCCTTATCTAGCATAGCCTTGTTCCTATCCTACTCATGCTTAAACTCCTTTATTGTGTTAACCATTACCACTTCTGCTGGAAGGCTATTTCATGCATTCTCTTCCCTCTCAGTAAAGTAATACTTCATGATATTATTTTTAAATCTGTGCCCCTCTAATTTCAGGCTATGTTCTCTTGTGGAGGTAGTTTTACTCTTTAAAATATACTCTCCTCCTTAACTGTGTTGATTCCCTTTATTCTTTTAAATGTTTCTAGCATATCTCTCCTGTTTCTTCTTTCTTCCAAGCTATACATGTTAAGATCCTTAAACCTTTCCCGTAAGGTTTTAACCGGCAATCCAAGAACCAGTTTAGTAGCCCTTCTCTGAACTCTCCACCAAGTATCTATATCCTTCTGGAGATACGGTCTTCAGTATTGCGTACAATACTCCAAGTGAGGTCTCACCAGTGCTCTGTGTAATGGCATGAACACTTCCCTCTTGCTACTGGTAATACCTCTCCCTATGCAACCCAGCATTCTGCTAATACCTCACTCTGGAAAACCAATCATTCTGCTAGCATTTCAACTCGCCTCAACTCACCTGCAATCGACACAATTGTGTAGGACCAAACTTGGTGAGCTACTAGAAGTGCTCAGCTGGCCATGGATGGAGTACATTTAAATCTTGAACAACTCTCACATATTGAATAATGTGTTATGCAGGGCCAACTCTGTTCTTCTTGCAGAAGGAAAACACCTTGGGTCAAAAATTGCAGAGTTGGACAGCTGCTTGGGGTGCTCCACCAGGCCCCCATTAATATAAATTTAGCAGGTTTATCCCTGCACGCAGCATAGTTAAGTAGGTGAAATGATATCTTCATCTAAACTCAACTCACCTTTTAGGCCGCACAGTCCTCAAAATTGCAGTTGCCTTTGTAACGCAGACAAAACACAAGTGCGCAGTTTAGATTCTGTTTTTAAGCTGCAAAATCCATTATCCATCTAACAGCAGCTAATAGGCAGCCTGAGATCATGGGTGCTGAAGTTCAGTAGCTACAAGGCTTACCTGTTGACTAGGACTGGTTCAGAGATTTCTGATAAGAGCAATCATTAGTTCCATTCTGCATTCTGCTGACTTGAGTAGGTTTATTTGATTCTGTAAAAGTCAAGACGTGCTAGGCAGGAGCAAATTGATTTTGCTGTAGATTGTGGTTTGGAGAAGGTGTGGGAAGGAGCTAGAAATTAGGAAGTCATTGAAAACCATTAATGCAATTTGTGCTTTTGCCAACCACTTCTCCTGAATAGAACAACATCTCACTACAGTTAAATAAGATAAGATGAGGCTGACTGGTTTAAAATGGATTGTTCGTCGGATATCATATTTAACTATTTCGGCTATTTTCGATACTGCACCTTTAAAATAAATGTGCTGGGGATTGTTTTATGGCTTATGCATCCAACTGTGGCCCTTTAGATGTTTCTGGACTGCAACTATTCTTCACAGCTATTATGGGATGTGTAGTTGGAGACCACAGTTGAATGCCTATCTTCTAGGGTCCATTTGTCCAAGTATAATTATCTGGCATTATAAAATGTAAATTTATGGAATTATGGGATTTGTAGTCCAGTAGCTGCTGGGGGGCCGCAGGTGGATGCCTAGGTCTAGGATGTTTAATTGGGTCATTTCCCTGCTGGCTACTGGCTCCTCTTCCCAACCACATAGGTTCTGATAACACTGACCAACCTATTCTTAGGATGGACTTATTCTCTGAAGCTGTGCTTTGAAGTGTAGTGCAGGCCTAGGGAGAACTACACATAATGTAGGGTTAAAGCTGAACGTGTCAGTTCAAGACTACAAAGTGCAGGAAAGTTGAGTAGAATTAATCCTGGCAGCTGATAGCTAGAGGAATAATAGGCCTGCAACATGATAAAAGGCCAGCTGACCAACAGGCCTACGGATGGCCAACTGACCACCAGGCCTCAGAAAAGGTCAACAAATTGTTTCTGCATCTTCCTCCATTTACTAAAGGCTGAACTATATTATGGGATATACCATCATAGAGACGAGTCCAACAGAGGTTTTTGCAACTATATAATTGACTGAAGAAAACAGAGGGAACTCCCTGAAATTCGAACCTTAGACGGGCTACATAAATAAATAAAAAAACATAATTATTCATTAATTTATGTAATTTTTGTCCAAAACTCAAGGGATCAGTCAGGATTTGGAAAAATGTGGGCCTTCATCGGCAGGGGAGTATAATTTGGGCTGACTAGATGGACTAGATGGACCGAATGGTTCTTATCTGCCGACACATTCTATGTTTCTATGTTTCTATGTTTCTATAACATCTATCATATAATAGGTTGTTACTGCCGATGAAGACCTATTGACCCATCCTACCTGTCCATCGTGATAGCTCACAGTTATTTAATGCTTTAGAAATTCGGGATATTTTTTTTTGCCCCACAAGCATTCTTGAATTTCTTTCCTGTGTTCGACTTTAGTAACAGGAGAGGTTTTCTCCTACCTATTATGATATCGACCTCTCTTTCTTTAAATTAATATACTACCCCTTTATTTTCAAATAAAGCCCTCTTGTCTAGAGTTTATTTTATAGATGCCTAGCACCCTTTTGCTGGCTTAAGTCTTTATTTTATACGATTTCCCCATGAGGAATCTTTAGTTCCTTCTTTCATTGAGTGATGCTAATACGAGCTGTATATAATTATTTTTGTGATTGTTGATTCTTAAATCTTGTTCGTTAAGATTCTAACAATTTTATATTTGGCTCAGAGTAAAATAATTCTCCTCCTTAAAAGGGTACCAAGAGAAAAGAGTTGTGTTGCAGCAGGAGACTGTCTAGTTAGGAAATCTTTTGTAATTATCTAACTAATTATATGAACCATCCTCTTACTGACAATATAATTATACCAAAGTAGGATGAAATGTCTCAATTACCCAGAAAAAAAAGAGGAATTTGTTTTTCCAATTCTATTTTGATTACAAAAGACATGGAATGCCAAGTACGAGAGACTTGGGATGAATGTTTAAAAAGAAATATATAATGTCTCTAAATACATTTATCATGGGCCTTAAATGTAGTTTATCATTGATTAATGGACATGACCTTTTAACTAACTTCCTGAGTTATCTGAAGTACCCTAGTCACAGGTTTTCTAGACAGTTTTTAGCTGTAGTTACAGAAAAAATAGGGGGGAAAAAGATGGAACTCCATATATATATATATACGGATATATATCCGTATACATATATAATATATGTAAAGTTAATATTTTTGGAATAATAAAAACCCATTGTTGGCTTCCCTACTCCTCTCTTCCAAAGGATAAAAAATGTGATTTAAACCCCCCCCCCCCCCCCCGCTGTTAATTCATAATAAGGGTGTGAGCTGATTTTAAATGTCTATAAAGGACCCTTCACAAACGCATGTGATGGATTTTATTTAGCTCAAGTCTAAAAATTGGTAATAGCAAGTTACTAATATTAGCACAGCATTGCAAATGCTTCTTGTAGATTTAATGCATCTGGTAATAGCTAACCTATACTTTGTACTGGGTTTTCTTTTTTTCCTGCACCACTGTTGTGTGATATCATTGGTGACATCACTGACATCCCGATCATGTGCATCTCTAGTGGACCAATCAGGTTGGCTCGCAAAAGATACTAGACCGGGTGGGAAATGTCTTTGTCAGATGTTCAGTTCCCAACATAAAGCCTGTAAAAGTTACATTTTAAAGGTAAATGCATAAAAAAAAGCTGTTTATCTTGAATAGGCGGTGTAACTTGAGCCTTACACTATTTCCTCCTCCTTTTTCAAATATTTTTATAACAAGGAAGACACTTTTTGTGTCTTTTAAACTAGAAACTGTAACATTAACTGAGAAAGAACAGATATTTAATAATTGAAGGGGATGTGAGTTAACATAGGGAAGGACAATTGTATGCTATTTAGGAGTAGAGGCATTTAGCCGGTAATTCTGCCACTGCCTTGAATGATAAACAATAGATTTGTAAATCACTGTAACGAGCCTATAAATATTAATAAATAAAATCTGTGCCCATAGAAACCATTGTGTTTGTTCTAATTCTAGATTTTTAGCATTCTCTAAAAATACAATGGGGTCGTGTTTACAAAGGCAACCCAGTAGCTAAATTTTGGCAAATCACCATAGAAACCAATATTGCTCCAAATTTAACAGTATTTATTATTAGACTTGTAAAAAAGACCTGTGTCTTTTGTGTCCTTACAGAAATGCTCTAAAGACACATCTTGACCAGGCAAAGGCATCATCATTGAATGTAAAGGCAGATAAGAACCATCTGGCCCATCTCTTCTATTCAAGTATCTTTCATTAGTCCCTGGCCTTATTTTATATCTAGGATAGACTTATGTCTATCAAAATCAAGCTTTAACACCTTCACTGTATTAAACACTACCACTTCTGCTGGAAGCCTATTCAATGCATGCACTCAGTACAGGAATACTTACTGGTATTAATTTTAAACCTTTGCCCCACTAATTTAAGACTCATATTGTTCATGGTGGACATTTTCCAGACTGTGAAGGACAATTAAATGATGTTGTATGAACCTTCACTGACTTTGTCATAGACATGTATATGTGACTCTTATCTAATTTAACAACTTGATAGAGGATTAGCCAAATGATTAACTATTTGAAAACCAGCAAGGATCGCTAAAGAATTAGCCCAAAAGATTAACTATCTGAAATCCAGCAGGGCTGAACAATGCGTTTCACGCCACAGTGGCCTTCAGTTTGTTGCATGTTGCGTTTGACTCTAACAATAACGAATGAGCCTTGACCTTTAAATGTGTCGCTTTAATAACTGTACATGACCAAATAAAAACCGTCACATCATACAGCATATAACACACATCGTACCCGTTTGTTTAGAATAATTGCCTTTTTGAGAGTCTGAAATACTGTAGCAAACTTGCATAATGTAACCAGTGAGCACATCTCATTTGTTCGAATTCAGATGACAAATGACCTGAACAACCTATCTGTGCATGTATCAAGATGGTTTTAGTAAACCTGGTTAATAGAATGCATTTGCTGGAGATAATTAGTGTTTCTGAAATGCCAGAGAAGGCCAGTGACATGCACGATAAAATCATGGTTTTTTTTCCCCCCTCTTGTTTCCTTCATCACATTGGCTTTCCACATCCAGCTAAATAGGCAAGTATAGAATCTATGTTGTATGTGTTGGATCTAAAGGTGAGCGTATGTCAGATGGCTACTTTTACAATGATTGTAACACTATGGCCAATATATATATATATATATATAGAGAGAGAGAGAGAGAGAGAGAGAGAGAGATACAGAATTTGGGGGACATGTATAAAAGACAAACACGGAAATAGCGCCCAGTAGTGGAACTATCGACTCATTCGCCAGCGTATAATGGGAGTTAGCGTTGTGCCAATATGCAGGCCTGGGTTGCGCTGGTAGCGCCATGTATAAAAAAAGATGCGCAAGTACACTGAAAAAATGGTGGAACATGTATGTTAGTGGAGGCGCTATAACAGCTTCCGCAAATCTTTGGTGGGGATTTTCCATAGCCACCATTGTATTTCACAACTTATATACACTACAGTTCAAAAGTTTGGGGTTACTTAGAAATGTTCGGGTTTTCCCTAAAAACATACATTAAATGAGTTGTGAAATTAATAGGAAATACAGTCACTTTCATTAAAAATCATCCGTTTCCAGATACAATAGTCATTTACAACATGTAATCATGTCTGCACTGTATTTCTGACCCATCTTATGTTGTTTTAATAAAACTTCAAAAAAATGGATATTTCTAATTGACCCAAAACTTTGTATACATAGTGTTGATTTAAGCAAAGCATACATCCCAATATAACACAAAGGTGACACGGGATACTTGGGAGGATTGTGCCAGGGCATCACTCAAACCGACAGCACTGCTGCATGTGCAGACCTATTCCCGTGCACAGCCAGTGTTCCAAAAATCGGAGAATGAAAATGGACTTCGCGGAAAAAATTGGGATTGTGACCTTTAAACGGGAAAAGGGGGAAAGTGCAATGTACTAAACATGTAACACTCAAATAGTAAATCCGAGAAAATTGAGAATAAAAACAGGCAAGTCTGCGGATACTTTTTCTACCTCTTTTGATAGCACTTGCTAAAAGCTGGTGTTATTGTCACACGCTAATAGGAATTATTTTTCACAAAATATTCGCAAAACTCTTTAGCGTGCGCAAATATAATCGCAATTTAATAGTGCAACCGGAAAAATGCACGCTAAATAAAATTCAACGGAAGAGGCGCAAAACTGGAAAAAAAAAGCGCTAAATCTTACAAATTGTCGCAAATTTCTCTTTACTCATGTTTTACCTACTTTTTCCCCACTGCACTTGTTTAGTACATGACCCCCTACCTCTCCCATTATTTTCTTACAGCAGTAATGCTTGCAAAGCATCAAGGGAAATGTCGACAGCATCTGGAGTGAAAATTGCAAGCGATAACTTAATTGAAGACAAAAAAAAGTTTTTCCCGTATTTGTGGTGGCCCTTTGTGGCTTGGTATACAGATAATACATTTGCAATCAGAAGTAGGTAATTTGAATATGCAGCAACAGGTGATGTCATAACCAGGGCACACAGCAGATACAGTTAAGATGCATTTTCTCTTCAAATATGCATTTACTTGCAATTTTGCTAGCACATTTTATAGATCATTTTGTATATGTTTTGTATTCTAAACAGTGTTTAGACAACGGAGTCTATTTAGCTGTACATATTCAAAGTGAATGAAAAGGTGGAAGAAAATACATTTAATTATTTCGACAGAGCAGCACCTTCCTAGAGATTGTAGATCAAAAAAAAAAAAAATTCTGTAAATGAATTTACTCTCATACTCTTCTTCTGTAAAGTGTTTTGAGCTCAGTTGGATATTTGGTATTGGCATAGCAGCTTTTCAACCTATATTTACATTTTAGGGATAAAAGCTTTCTGTCCAATTCTGAACATTATTAATGTTGACTGGGAAGTTCTCCCTTACGCCAGTGTACATCATATCTAGCAATTTAGCGGGATTTAGATCTCTGCCGAATTTGATTAAAGTGCATATGACATTTGACCCTTGAATACAACTATATATATATGTGGTGCTCATTTTTCGTTTTTTTGGCTCTGACCATGAAATGCATTTGTTCTACATTTACTCATAATTTAGTTAAAATAAGATGCATCTGGTTTGGTCATTAAATTTACAAATCTGAACGAGTCTGCGGGAACGCGGTTTTATGTACGCGTGTAATATAAGAAGGTTTTTTGTTTTTTTTCCCCGCTCTTCAGCCAAAGCCAATGTTGGCTTGCAGTTGAGACAAAATATCTAGTAACACCATTTCAAATGTTAAACCCTTGTTGGCAATGGCGTTGGAAATATGTTTCTATTGTACAAAGTACTTGTTAATGCAACGTCCAAGAAAAAAAAAAAAATTATATGTCACGGCTAATTATAAGCTATGCCCAAATGGTTTTCAATAATTAAGATAATTATGTTTCTGTGATTAGCAATATAAAGACTATGTACGAGTCTTTTAACTTGAAGTAGTATATGTATTTTATGTAGTAATAATCGAGTCAATTTACTGATGTGATATTTGGACGGGACTCAATATTTAAGAAAACACTGCGGAAACCCAGTTCTTTTGATTTTAAATGGAGAGATTTAGCATGAATGGAAAGAGAGGCTTCCTCTTTGTAGTATCCAATTAACATTCTTCATGTTGCCTAAGTCCCGTCTTCTTTCTGCAGGTCTACAGGAATTAAAGCCAAAGTACTATTTTGTTCAGAAGATTTTGCTCTTTATTTAGAAGCCTGAGAAGATTGAGGTCTGTGAGTAGCTCGGAGAAACTAATGCGTGACCAGTCCTCTCTGTCACTGGTGTGTGGTTGTGTTAGTTATGTATTGATGGGTCTCAAACCACCCTTAGGTGTCATTATCTCAGCATCTTCTAGAAAGCATGTTCATAAAGCTAACCATGAACTCACCAATTGACGTGTTTGGAGAGATTGGCAGCTTTGAAGTCTTGATTTACACTTATGGACATAGGTCAATGACTTTTGAATATCTTACACTGGGAACACTGTTCAAGGAGTATTTAAATCAGCCAAAAGTGGCTTTCTGCCAAATTAAAATTGTGGTTTGGGATTCAATACCTCTTTAACATAAGAGCATTGTATTTTTGTTCTCTGATGATGCCAGGTAGTTCTGGTAAAAGTGAAGAACTTCCATTGAAAAACTGACCACTTCCTTTGGCCAACAACATGGAGGGGCATGTACTAAAAAAAAGCAAATATATTTTATGTTTAAAACTATTTTTGCTCTTTGCTCCTATTGCAATATACTAAACATTTTACACTCAGATAGTACATACGATCAAATTGAGAATAAAAATAGGCAAGTTTGCGAATATTTTTTCTACCTCTTTTGATGGCACTTGCTAAAAGCTGATGTAATTTTCACACCCAAATAAGAATTATTTTTCACAAAATATTCACAAAACTCTTTAGCATGCTCCAAAAAAAATCGCAATTTCTAACAGCAACCGGAAAAAAGCACGCTAAATAAAATTAAATGGAAGAGGCGCAAATCAGGAAAAAAGGTGCAGAATGTTACAAATAGTCGCAAATTGCTACTTACTCATGTTTTACCTACTTTCCCCCCCCCCTGCACTTAGTACATGAGCCCCCCATGGTGTTCAGAGACTCCAACTTTTGACAGCGTGTGTTCTATGGATGTGTTGTCCAGCTTTCCGATATGTAGGGTGGCATCAAATCCAAAATTGTAGACTTACAACGTCTCTACACATAACTAATTTAAGGGTGTAGAATCTAAATTGGCAAAGGTTTTTTTCCCCTCTAATCTGCATTAACACTCATTTCTAAAGTAGTACTGGAAGTCTTTATGGGGGCTGCATATTGTATCTATATTTATTGCACCACAATTCTCTACTATTAGGCATATTGTGAACCTTGTGGTTGAAAACCCCCAAACAACAGCTGTGTAAAATAGTTACAAATACTCTAGAGCAGGGGAAGGCAACCTTAGACACTACGAGGGGCATGTACTAAAAATACGCAAATATATTTTATGTGCAAAACTATGTTTGTGCTTTGCTCCTATTGCAAAGTACTAAACATTTAACATAGTACATACGTGTGAATAGAAACTGGCATAACTGTGAATAAAAACAGGCAATATTGCGAATATTTGTTCTAGCTCTTTTGTTAGCGCTCGCTAAAAGCTGGTGTAATTTTCACACGCAAAATAAGAATTATTTTTCACAAAATGTTTGCAAAACTCTATAGCGTGCGCAAATATAATCGCAATTTATTAGCGCAAACGTAAAAATGCACGCTAAATAAAAATAAACGGAACAGGCGCAAAGCAGGGAAAAAATTGCAAAATGTTACAAATAGTTGCAAATTGCTCCTTACTCATGTTTTACCTACTTCTTTTCCCCACTGCACTTGTTTAGTACATGACCCCCTACATCTTCCATAATTCTCTTTCAGCAGTTATGCTTGCAAAGCATCAAGGGAAATGTTAACAGCTTCTGGAGTGCTGAAGGTTTACTAATCCTGCTCTAGTACAATGGTCTCACCTCCTTAAAGTATATCCTCATGTCCCAAAACCAAATATTACTTTTTTTTTTTTTTTAAATGCACCATACTATTCAATCAATAATTTAGTTAATATTAACCCAATAATGAAATAAATGTAAACAATCACAAACCCTTGTGGAATTTTAGGCTCAATCTGCTACAATTTCAAGCCGACTGTTATTAACTCGTCATAAGAGCCGCAGCGTTATCGACCTTATGACGAGTTAACTCGTCGTGCAGTCTAGCCGGCGGTGCTCACAGTGTGCACCGCCAGCCAGTCTGAACGCCAGCCAGTCTGAAACGAGTCCAGGACTATGCCTCGCACCCGAGGCAAAGCTCCTGGACCTGATCGGTGGATTTCCTGGCATGTGATCGCGGTGATCACTTGATCACCGCAATAACATGCAAATTGGATGGCAAAGTCAATGTGTTCACACATTGACTTTGCCTCTAATTCACTCCCTGTGCTTCACATACTTATAGTGAAGCACAGAGAGTGACCAGCAAATGAAAAATAAATAAATAAACATTTCCCTTTAAAAAAAAAAAATAATTAACCCTTTCATTGCTGATCACAGTTTGTAACTTTGATCAGTTTCATTCCACTTTATGGCCCTCATTTTGTTTTTTTACAAACGTTTTATTTATTTTTTGCAATTTATATAGTTTTTTTAATAAATAAATGTCATTGTAATATATTTATTTAATTAAATTTAACCCCTGCATGCCTGTTCCGTAATTTTTATGGATCTGACATCGCACTCTTCAGAGGTTTTTTTTCTGTCTTTTTTGTTTAGGGGGGTTTGGGAACCAATATTTTTATTTTTTATTAGTTAGTTAATTAGGTGGGATAAGTGGGTTAGTGTTGCACTAGTTGTGTAGCTTATTATTGGTAAAATAATGGGGGGGAAAAATTCCCAAAAATTTCCACTTTTATATGTATTTTTTAATACTAAAATGTAAATAATTTTTATGTATAGGGTATCAAAAGTAAGCTCTTATTGTCTTTTAAAAAACAACGTATAACTTGTATAGGTGTGTTAAATGAGAGAGAGGAAAATTATGTTTAAACAAACACATATTAAAAATTGAAAAACGCTCTGGTCCTTGGCCTAGGAAAATCCCTGGTCCTGAAGGGGTTAAATGTGTTTCAGTTGAGTTGATGTTGTTTATACTCACAAACATATACAATGATTCAGCCTTAAAATGAATACCCTTATAGATTGGATAAGGGGTACAGAAGGTACAAATGGCGTACAGTTCCCAAAAAGATCACAATGGACCAGAAATCTATCGCCAAAAGTCTTATTTATATATAAACAAAAATAAATACTTAAACACAGTTAAAATATAAAAATAACCACACAGAGTTAAAATATAATAAAACAAGAAAAGTGAACTGCCATCACAGTCTTTCTCTACTCGTTTCGCAAGTGAATCCTCAAAAGCAACATAACCATGCATTGCTGTAATTTTATTCTTTATGTACTTGTACTGTGTAGTCAAATCGAGGCTAAAAAGTAGGAATTTTGTTTCTTTTTTGTCCCTCTGACCCACTGAGAACACCTTATACATAATGCAAAGTGGTAACAGTTTGAAATATCACCATTATTTATACATAAACCCCCATCCAACCCCCGTCCAGTATTTTTATATGTGTGAATATGTTACCTTCAATGCACTCTGCGGGTCTTTTTCAATAATTTATGGCAAGCTAGGCACCAGGGCAGAAATCCTGTGGCGCACAAGCGCACCTCATACATATATATGAGTGTGCACGTGTAGAAAAGGTTTACGAGCTATGGCTAGTGACCTTTCATGTTGCTCTTCCCCTTGGATCCACATTTAAAGTCGGGGGAAAAAAGAAATCCCATGAATGTTGCTCAAGGCATAATGTACCTTTAAAAAATGATTTAGTAGAATTGCGTGTTTCTGACACTTTCAAACATGTATGTAGGATGAAATTGTAGTTGGTGAAACGATTATGCCAGGTTCAATTGAACGGAAAGAATTTTTAAAACGTCGGAGTTCAAACGGGGCGGGTTATCCTGTGATCTCAGGCAGTAATAACCAGCTTAAAAGTTTATCTTCCGCAGAATCGTTCCTAGAGCAGATTTATACTCGAACCATTTATTATTTACAGCAGGTCTGATAAACAGTAGCAAAGCATTCCCAGCTCTGTGTTTACACTGGGTATTCACTAATGTGAATCTATCATACCATTTGATTAAACACTATATTATTTCTGGCCTTTAGCACACAGTCAGCATTCACATTTAATGTGTAATAATTCTAAAAAAAAAAAAGTATTAAGTGACTTTTATGCATAGAGATTTAAAGCTAAATTGGAGGAGGAAAGAGGAAACAGGAACGTAGTATGATATTAAAAAGGAAGCCAGACAATCATATTTGAAAGACTACATTAAAGGGGTAGTCCCATCCCCAAGCTCACTTTGGTGCAAGTGGAAGACTGCTGCTTGTATAGTGCACAGTTTTTTTTCCAGTGGGTTTTCTGAATAAATCACATTTTGAATTTTCTACTCAAGCCCTCCCCTGCCTGCTATACTCCAGGTACTGCCGGTGTTCTGCCAAACATGGGATGGATCGCAGAAATGGACAGGAAGGGGCGTTGAATGAAAAGTGCATGTGCGAGAACAGAACTGCGCTTGGGAGAAATCACATCACCAGGAACGCCCCCAACCAACTGAATGTGAGAAACTCTGATAGATACTGTAAATTATAGCCTTCAAATGTCTATGGGGCTTCTTCTATTTCTATAGCTGAAGTCCTACTGACATTACACCAAAATGAGCCAAAATACTCCCCATAGCTGTTTCAGGTTTACTTCAGTGTAACCTGAAATAAGGGTGCACCCAAATTGTTTAGAAATGAAGACAATTTATTTCTGCGGCTACTCTCCGTATAAGTGGGTGTCCAGCCAAAATGACTCCAATGCAGAATGCTCAATGAGGTAAAAAAGAACCCCAGAGTAACGGGATATAATGGTTTGAAGGAATCATTGGAACTGTCAAACATCTCTACCATACACAAAGCATTGGACAGGCATGGAGTCCATGGCATTACACCATGGAGGAAGACGCTGCTCTCCAAAAAACTATGACTCTCCACAACACTATTGTAAAAAAAATTGTTTTGTGGACTGATGCAACTAAGGTTCAATTGCTCGGGAAGAACATGCAGTGCTATGCATGGTTTAAAAAGGGCACCACTTACTAAAATAAAAACATCATCCAAAAGGTGAAGCACAGAGGAGGGAGCTTCATGATTTGGTGGTAATTTGCTGCCTCATAGCCTAGAAGGGCTTGCCATCAAAAATGCCTGTTTGCGGTTATCGCTGCCCAAGGAAGTTTGACCCGTTTTTTAATTCAAGGGTTCACTTGTTTTTTCCAACAGCAAAATGAATGTATAATGGGTGTGGGTTTAAAAAATATATGAAAGATTATCATTGTTTATGTGTTATTAGCTTAAGCACATTGTGTGTGTCTATACTTGTGACTTAGATGAAGATCAAATCACATTTTTTGTCCAATGAATGCAGGAAACCAGGGAATTCAAAACGGTCCACTTACTTTTTCTTGCCAGTGTTGTTGTCACTGCTGCATCTATATTTTGGCTTGTTAATGCAAGAGTTCTAATTCAAGGTATGTATTGATGTATAGGGTGGAGGTCCTTATTAACGTACACTTCCTTGCTCGTCTTTTATCATCTCCCAAAGAACAGCAAGATATTTAGAATAAGATAGTTCCTTGTGGCAATCCTGTATGAATTCCTAATCTTCAAAAGTATACCCTCCAACTGCCTCACTTCAAATGGGACAGTCTTGATTCGAGACGGGTATCTCAAATCCCGATTTTCATTCCCCGGTATCTGGGATAGCTCTCCTTTCCAAGCCACAGCCACCAGCATCCCACATTTCCAGGGTGAATTGTTGGGAGGTATTTAAAAGTTCTATTAAAATCCCATTGGTCGATAGTGATAGTGTCAAAGAACTGATGGTGAAGTAATCCCCATAGAGGTGAGATAAACATTTCATCTAAACAATTTAGCTATACATTGTGCAGGGACAAGCCTGCTGAGTTTGATTAGTTGGGGGATTCTCACTAGATTTGTTCCTTCACAATGTATAGCTAAACTGGTTAGAAAAAAATGTCATCCCACTCAACTCACCGTTTATTGAATAGCCCCCTGTCTCTTGCCATCAGAATAACATTTATCACCTGGAGCTGTTCTTATTGAAGATGCTGCTTCCTGTGCAGATAGGATGTTTAGTCTCTGTATAATTGATTCATTTGGACTTGACTAACCTTAGGTTGTTTGAGATGCACACGTCTAATATTGTTAGGTTATGGTCGTTATGTATAAACACTATGGAGTTCACAGATTTTTTGTAATAAATGAGAAAGCAGAGTGGGACTGACACATGGAAGTCAATAATGTAAAATGTGTCCTTTTGTGAATTTTAATACTAACTACGAATACTAAACTAATGACGTGTAAGCTAGTTAAGCGGTATGTTTATTATTTAATTGTGGAAAACGAGATGGAAGAACTCTGGCGCTTATTTCTCACCAGCAACACTTCAACCTAGTGATTTTCCTAATTATAAATATGTACAAAATACAAAGACAAAAGACAGATGAGGAGGTGCTTAGTGGCGCTAAGGTAACCCCCACCTACAAACAAAATGAAAAATAAATATTTGCTGTCGATAGAATAATGCTACTGAAGAAATCCTTGTATAATATGATCAGTTAAAAGACAAACATAGCAGAATAGAGTAGGCTTAAGGTGGGGAGGTGTAAGATTCAATGTAACACTCTTGTATTTCAAGCACATCACACTCCCAGAGGTCCACAGGTGTTAAAGTTCCTTCTTCCATTTAAAATAGCTCACAAATGAATGTAGGAGATAGGTATCAGCATATGTATGTCACAAATGTAATGGTAATAAAAGCCTTACATATAGGTAAACAGCTTCCTGCATACATGGTCTCTCCGGGTATTGGATCACAACAGAAGCAACTGGAGGGAGCAAGAGCAGCAAGAATGTTCAGGTGAAGACCACAAGAAAATGGGCAATGAGCAATAGATACTGGCAGTTTCAGAGAGATTCAGTACAATAATCCATACTACGCGTTTGGCCCACTTAGAGCTTCTACCTGGAATGATTCCCCTGCATAAAAGTGTCCTTTTATGTACATATTTTCCCTGGTGTGTGCGGTGGCATTGTCATGTGTTCCGTCGTGCTCATCACTTTGATGACATCATGCTATGTTCCTCCTGGGTGGTTGGTAATAAACGTATCCAAGAATGGTATTATCTTCTTGTGGCATTTTTGGTTATAATGCTGCTTATAAATACGGGAAAGGAGAATAAATGTCACCTACCTTGCGCATCCACCGCCATTGCGAGTCAGAGACCCGCTCTCCCATCGGTCAGGGCTCCGTTCACGAACACCAACATTTCCCCAGACTCAAATGTGCTATTCCCCGCAAGTCTGGCGAAAGGCATCACGCATGCGCGAACTGGTGAATCATAAATATTCATGAGCCAAGTTAAAAAGTTACTTATACTTTTAACCTTTCCTGATCCAATCACTCAGAGGGTGGGTTTCCTGATAGGAGGTATATTTAAACCCTCATTTCACAGGCTAACATTACCTGTGATAGCGCCTCACTACCATTCTTATATTGATACTGTTGCTGACCCGGGTTTGTTCCTGACTATCCATTGCCTGCTTTGTTACCCAGCTTGTATCCTGGTTACTCCGTATCCGTCTTCTCCTTCTATCAATATTCTGATCGAGATAACCCGACTATTCCTGACTCTCCCCTGCTCGCTGCCAATTCTGTCTATCCGTACCTCTTTGTTTCCCTGATCCGACCTGTATCCTGACTACGCTTTTGCCTTATCGTTCCTGCTGCGCCAAGTATCCTGGTTGGGTACTACTTGCTAGGTGCATAATGGTTAGTGTGTCAAAGATATAAATAACATTAGTGGAAGAGCACGTCAAGAACTGTCTGATTTCAAATTTGTTTTTATTAGAAAAGGATCTATACTTAGTGATAGGGAATTTTTGAGGTTTAGATAATTTGCAGGCTATAGAGTTTTTGCAGGCAAAAAACTGTTTTTGGGGAAGAAAATTGCTCATAGATTTATTTTCTTTAATTTTATACAAATAACTTTTTTTCAAGTTGCCTTTTTACATTTGGAGTCCCATCTAAATACCACATTTGGGACTGCAGGTGATAGAAGTTTTAATAGACTATCCCTATGTAAAATATGTAAAATCTATGTGCGTTTTGATTTTTTTTTACTTTGTTCTTTATTCGTACAGTCAAATACGACTGGCATTTTATGTTGTAATGTATCAAGTTCTCGTTGTTTATATGTGCGCAGGGTATTTCTGTCTGTTTCAGCAACTTTTTTAATGGTACAGTTCAGTTCTTCTGCCTTATAGCCTTTTTCAGTGATTCTTTCTTTTAACTTATTGGCCTGTTGGTGATAAATTTTGATATCTGAGAAGTTTCTTCTCAGTCTGGTATATTGACTTTTGGGGACATCCCTTATTGTTGGGGTATCGTGACAATGGTCATGACTAATATAATTGTTAGAGTAGACTTTATTAAAATTAGATTTAGTCTTTAATTCCACTACTTCTATGTAAATATCAAGGTCTGGGAATTGGATATTTTGCTTGCTATAGATGTATTAAGAACAATATTTGTCAGATATTTCAGAAAGGATTTTAAAGCTGTTTCATCTCCCTTCCATTTAAAATAAAATCTAAATAAAGATTGTATAGAACCAGGTTCACCTGCCAGCCATAGTTTCCACAAATAAACTAATCCTCCCAAATTCCCATAAGAGGTTGGCATAGCTGGGGACAGATCTGATCCCCTTCGCCGTCCCCAATAGTTGCAGGTAGAATTTTTCATTAAACCAGAATATATTATGTTTAAGTGTGATGTAAGTGGTCCACCAGTAGTAAAAGTATTTTGTACCACTTGACAGACTTGTGCCTGGTTAATAGTAATGTGCTATGATGACACATCACTTGATATCAGAAAAAAATCTGAATCCCAATTTAGTGATAGATATTTAAAGGGCTTAATAAGTCTTGGTGAAGCTGTTTACCTATATGTAAGACTTTTATAACTTTGTGATGTATACATGATGATAGCTATCTCCTGCATTTATGAGCAAGCTATCTAAAGGGAAGATGGACTCTCTGGGAGTGTGATGTGCTTGACATACTCTGTGAGTCTGTGAGTATGACAATGAGCCGTACACCTCGCCACCTCATTATTATGCTATGTTTATCCATTTTTTTTGTCTTTTAGATGAGCATATTTTACAAGAATTTCTACAGAATCATTATTACATCTAAGGCAAACATTCCGTTTTAACTGTGTGCAGAGGTGGTGGTCACCTTAGAGCAGTAACCACTTCCTTTTATGTTGTATTATTTAATTATCTATAAATAATATATAGATTTGAAATTACTTGATATCTTTTTTTTTGTGAAATGTAGAATAGGTTCACAGTGATGAACATACTAATGTCCCACACACCTAAGCATGAGATCGGGACTGCAGGATTGCTCTACCTCTGTCATGCAAAGCAGGATAGAGGTGGGGCTTGACAGGACAGCAACACAAGCCTCAAATACAGGACCGTCACTTGTAAAGTGGGACAGTTGGGAGGTATGATACTCTGTCTCTCGGTAGAGATGCAAGTCATCATTAGGTGAGCAATCCCCAAAAACATAAATGAATATTGACTTTCAAAGTGTCACTTTTAATTAATTTGCTTTAATACCTTCTTTTTAACTGGTCCTATCGCTTTGTTTACATTCCTTAGCACTGTACAATAGCTGTGTTATGTTTTATTGAGAGGATGGAGAATGGCGCCTCTCTTAAAATGAACGGATCCATAAATACAAGGAATCAAGATGAATGTAGTCTTCAAGGGGAATAACCCTATCATTCCTGTTTGATCTCGTCTTGGAAAACACGATAATGACATATACTTAAAGACGGAAATACAAATCAAAAACAAATATTCCCTGCTAGTTTCGCTTTAATTATTAAAATCCCATTTCTGATTTACCATCCAGGAGAGTATACCCTGTGTAAATGATTATTTAATCTGAATTAAATATTAATCATTAGATTTTGCAGTTCCTTTTTTTTTCTTTTCTTTTAATAGGATACATTTCAGCGGCACAGAATTATTTGTGCGACCTGATGTTTGGCACGCCAAGAGTTATTTATTTGCTGATTCGCAATAATGACTAATAACCCTTTCCTTTGTCAATAGCCTTTTTCACTTTAGTGCTCACACTGGGACTACTTTATCCAAATTATCCTGGATGTCTCAATATCCTTAATGAGCCTTGAAATAATTACTTTTGTTTTAATCATAAAGAAAAAAAAAAACCACAATTACATAAAGTTTAGAAGTGCTAATAAAAACAACATATAATGAGGCAGTTTTTTTTAATTAATCAAATAAAAGGAATGTATTTTATTTATTTATGTTTTGCTTTTATATACTGAGGCAAAATAATGTCCTATATCAGGATAGCGATGCAATGGCAAATGCAAAGTGACCATAAAAGGACACCAGATTTTTGGATGATCCGCGAAATATGATTAAAGGGACAATAAACTTTATTTTTCCCTTGAGCTTCTAATATAGAAGCACAAGAGAAAAGTTGGTTGTCCCTAGTATGAGAATGAACTGGCATGTCGTGTTGACAGTACATTCCAGTTGATCCTTTGACCGGCAGCTGCCATGCTTCCATGGGAAGCAGGCAGCCTGGTTTGGTTGGAGACTGGCTCACTCTGAAGTAGCACTTTTACTTGATCAGCTAGGTCCTTTTAACCAGGCTCCCTTTGCTGATCCCATGGAAAATGAGGGCCTTTTAGTGCAGTACATTATGGCAGACCTCACAATTGCCCCATTTTACACTGAACAGAATCATGTCTACACCGCAAACCTGTGGTCCCGAATTCATTCTTGGGGTGTCAGGGACACCGTAAAACGTATACTGTGCATGCTCGACCTTTCAAGCTCCACCCCCCCCCCCCCCCCCAGTAGGGTTGCCACCATTTCTTCAGAAAAATACTGGCCTTGGTACTGTCTCCATTGACTTAACATTGGCCTGATGCCAATTTTTTTTACCTACCCCCCAGTGCCCTGATCCGCTGAGAGCAGTAGTCTGGAGCTGGTGCATTATGGGAAAACATTCCAGGAGAATTATGGGTTTTTGGCACATTAAATTGAGAGCAAAGTGATTGTTTTACTACGGCTGTTGTAAATATTCTGTTTTATAACCTTTATCTGTGGCAGATATAGATGTTTTTCTAAATAATGCCGTTTTATGTGTGAAAATTCATAAAGGTCAAATCAGGTACCAAGTAAAAAAAACAGGTTAAAAAGAATACTGCAAGTGTCCATAAACAATTTACTTCCATGTATTAAACAATCTTTACATGTGTAACAGTTTGTGAAAGAAACAAAAAGCAAAGGATGGCAATAAACTTACACAAAATATCACGTGGGATTTTTCATGTAGAGATGTTAATATATTTTACCAATACATGTGGGATGACTGTCAGCAGAGACTGAACCGAACTGGCAGTGGGTTCTTGAAACAGGCATCGTCGGATTTCTGGGTCTTATGGAACCCAAATAGCCCACCAAATAAAAATGCTGACACATATATATTTAAGTGAGTAAATAAGGCCGCATCTTATTGAATATCAAACTGTAAAACCATACTATTAAAAAAATAACATAGCAAAGTCATTGCTATTGTTAAACATATAAACTAAGACAGTGACCCCCATACATAAGACAATACATATATAATAATTATAAAGTGTAAATTCCTGCATTAACCATTATACCATGATGCTTTTACACCCCAGGTTCTGAGACACAGGCCAGCCCACAACCCACAAACCATGACCTCATGACTAACTACCTAATCCTAAGATTTCCCATAACAAAACAGGACCCCCCACTACCTCCTAAACCCCCTCCCCTCACCTAGTTCCTATCAGGGCCCTCCTCCTAGCACCGTCAAGGCTCTACGTTGTTTGGTTGCATGGGCATCATGCTGACAGGATCAACAGGAGCTCAGCAAATCAGAGCAGTTGCTTATAAAATTACAACCCCACTGGTATATTACTGGCATACTGGTAACACATCAACTTGAAGTCAATGTTACTAAATCATTGCTGGTTTCTTACATTACTCTGGCCACAACTTTCACTCTCTACTAGTGCTAACTAATGCGCATAGAGTTTCTTATTTTTAATTATGCCATCACATGCAGGTCCCTAGGGATGTGTCCCAGACCAAGTCTTGTCAGATAGGCTCAATTTTGACGGGACAAAACCCTGGACAAGACTGTCTTGTCACATCTGGGACGGTTTGCCACTTTGTAAGTAGGGTTCCCTCTATTGCATACACACTCCTTTCACTTGTCATTTTTATACATTGGGAGCTACTGATCGCATGTAAACACAAAAGTGTCTCAATGACTGGACTGCGTTCAACTCAAAGATTCAGTGTGTTATTTTAGGCTTATTGGCTACATATTTTTTTATAGTTTTCTTATGTTCATTTTAAATGCAGCAAGAACACTATTCTTTAAAGGGCATCTATTGACACAACATGCACAAAAAGATTATCAGTGTGACCTGAATTTTAAAGAAAAGGATTTGTTCTAAAATACTTCAGTATAACATTATCCATAAAATACTTTGCTCAAGAGATATAGAACAAACGTCTGGACAAAGCCAGAGCCAAGCACACAAGAAAGGTATAATTCTTCCTTCTCCATTTCTCTATTCCCACCCGCCCCATCCTTTTTTTTTCAGGCAGTTCCAATTAGTGGTCCTGAGATTCCAATTTTAGAATTCTGCCCGAGACACAGCCAGACAAAGGTCACTAGGTGTCGACAAGGGTCATCGATTCAACATTGCACCTATCAACCCTACTCTTGTGACCCAGAAGTCTTTTCTTCGATCAGAAGACACCGATCCTGTCTCACAAGTCAGGCCTAATCACTTTCAAGTAACATTTAGCTGCCATCTATTTTTTTTTCTTTTTCTATTTCAACAAATAGATTGCATTTTTAATAATGCAGCCATACATCGCAGTCAACGACACAATTAAAAAACACAATATTGTCTTTCTCTTGCTGATGTGTAGGTGTCCTGATGCCTTTACTAGGATCAATTAATTGTCTCATGAATTGCAGAGCAGACCCTCTAGCACTGAAGGGATTAACAGAAATTGAAGCAGTCTAATTCATTTCTCTATGGTGCTCCACAAAGCTCTGTGTGGGATCTTTCTGCAGTACTCCCTGTGTGTTTGCAACAAATCCCATTGTATAAGCTACAAACGGTTAACAAACTCCTCTGTTCTGACTTTATAGTCCACTCAGTGCTCTATGATTGGTGGTCCCTTATGTGGAGATCCAGATTTCTGGATCTACTCCACATCAGTGACAAATCAGTCACAAACTTTTGCCAAGTTACTCCTTACACCCCTTTGCATAAACATATGCAGCCGGAAAAAAAACTTCTATATCATAAGCATCTGTTTTTCGGTTTTCTGGGACAGGAAACACAATAGAAAACCAAGAAGAATGACATGTAAGAAGTTAACCTACACTAGAAAGAATTTTTTTTTTTTTACATGAACAAGAGAACTGTATCATGGGCATGGGTATGATCTCATGGGCTGTGGTTCCTACATTGTATACCAGTCCTGGGACCAGTGGCATAACTTGCAACCATAAGGCCCTGGAAAAACAAAATTGCCCTGACCCCCCTTCCTCCATCCACCCCAGTACGAGTAGCAAAGCTTGGCCAGCAGCAGGAGGCCTCAGGGTCTCCGCTACTCTATCTCCTGTGAGGAGGCTTCATTATTCTCCAGACCGGGTATCCCCAACATGAAATGGGCCCACAGTTCACCTTCCCTGCCGTGGGCCACCAGCCAGGTGCTGCAGATGATGCTGTGCGGCTCTGTGTACAGGCAAGTGGTTGCAGGATTCACCATGACCCCCAAGAGCTGTAGGCCCAGTCGCAGTTGCAACCCCTGCTGCATCTATAGTTACAACACTGCCTGGGACACAATTATTCTTTAATTACAGAAAATGTTAGTTGTTTTAGCATGAGGATAAAAGGGAATGTACTTTTTAACTTCCAGAGAGGAACTTACAGCTAAACACAAACATAGCAGAAATGTTAAAACTGCCATTGTCACTACAAGTCCAAAAAATGTCACAACAGTCCTGTCACTAAGTGAACTGTTGTCAACTGATAAGTGAACGGCACAGATCAGGCATTAATAGCTGATCTGGAGATTTTATGCAGCTCTGCTATAGTGGCCTGATTTTTGCAGTTTCCTAGTTAGATTGTCAACCTTTCAGCTCCACTGTACCCTTGTGCAACATAAAGGTTGTTTTTAACTTGGAAGAAAATTCCCATAATGCCCTACAATATGATCTGAGTTTTACTGAGCCAATTTCATGCTAAACTCCTCAAATGTCAAGTTCCCTACATTTTCCTACCAGTAAAGTGTGTCTTAAGCTATAGAAATACAAGTAAATGCATTTAATTAGTGCGCCCCTGGGGTAAATCCCTCAAACTGGGGGGTGGAGGGGGCACACTTGTGAAAAGAGCTTTGTGAAACAGGAAAATAATCATTTCAGTGTTTGCCCTAAAAAAAGAAAATGTGCATTATGTGTTACTTAGTGCAGCCTGTTCAGCTAAATGTTCTATTTCTATATATGTTCTCATTTCTCTGGCTGTAAAGTCTGCTTCTTTTTTTTTTTTTTTTTGTTTTCTCAGCTCCTCTTGTCTAAGGAAACCTGGAGAAATACCAAACATTCTTTTCAATGCAGGCAACTTCTTAGATTTGGATGCAATGAAAATGGACCCACTGGGACCTCAACTTTCAACAAAAGTCAAGCCAGACTGCGTGTAGTAAGCATTCTGTACTTTAGGCATGTTTTAACCTTTTAAATGATAGGGCTATACACAGCATCAGCAGAACTTTTTTTCGGTAGTCCAGATACATAATTTTTGCCTCCCCCCCCCCCCCCCCCAGCATCATACAAACCTCCATTTTTCCCTCTTACCATGTAGTAAGGGTTTAAGGGTTGTCTGGTGTAACGGATCTCCCTTACACCTGGTGGTCCAGTGGGCAACAGGGGTTTGTGCCTTCTGCAACCAGCCCAAATCCCTCATTATACTGTTATATACTGCATAACGCTTTAATGATTTTGCTTCTTGCGATACATGTACTAATGGTGAAGTAAATCCAACAGTAAATAAGCTATATGCACTTCAACTGAAATTTGAATGGGGTGTACCCTTTAATTTTGTCCAGCCAGTAAATTCAATTCTAACATTTTACCTTAATTCTCCTTCTCCATTATCTCCTTCACCATTGAAAAAATCAGCAGCCGGCATCGGATTTTTAACTTTTGCTTCTATTGGTGAAGTAGAAGGTTTTTTTTAAAAACTTTTAGTTCCCCTTTAATGCCATGTTGGACTAGTAGTCACACTATGGGGAAGCCAGCCTTTTCTTCAGAAAAATACCAGACTTGGTACTGTCTCCATAGACTAAGCATTGGCCTGAAGCCAATTTTTTACTGGCCTGCCACCCTAGCTATAAGCAACCTCCCTCCTTTCTTACAATACAGTAAGCAATGATAATGCATAGATCCCGTTTATAATGATTACTGGGATTTATACACTTTTACCCCAGAAGACGCTGTTTTGAAATATCAATGATCAAACGTAAAATACTGAATTTACTCTCTTTCAAGCTATGATTATCCATGCCATCAGACCTATTTGTGGGAGCAGAAGGGTTAATAGTGAACAAGAGAAATTTCTATTAATACAGATAACATTTGATGTGAACCAAGATTATAGTAACAATGCTACTTCATTACACACTACTGCAGACACAGCAGGATTAGACTTCCTGGAAGTCAGAAGAAAGGCATTCAGGGTGAGAAAGCTACAGAGATGTATCTCTCTGACAGTAAGAGGCATGACACGGACAGCAAATTAAATGTTACAGTTACCGTTTCAACAGCTTTGTCTGCTGGTCTTTGCAGGCCTGGCATTTGTTTAATGGAGCACAAATTAACCGGAAGTGTATTAGAGTAATAATAGGTCAGAGATTTGGACCTTAGCTTATCAGACGGTGCTCTGAATAATTAGTCTGCTGTGAATAGACAATAAAAGCCATGTCTTAAAGTACTACAGGGCTACAAACACCGATCAGGCATAACATTATGACCGCCTTCAAAATATAGTGTAGGTCCCTTTTGCTGCAATAAAGCCCTGACCCGTCGAGGCATGGACTCCACTAGACCTCTGAAGGTGTGCTGTGGTATCTGGAACCAAGACGTTAGCAGCAGATCCTTTAAGTCCTGTAAGTTGGGAGGTGGGGCCTCCATGGATCGGACTTTTTTGTCCAGCACATCCCACAGATGCATCGACTGGATTGAGATCTGGGGAATTTGGAGGCCAAGTCAACACCTTGAACCACAAACCATTCCTGAAACATTTTTGCTTTGTGACAGGGTGCATTAGAAGTTGAGAGGTATACATTCAATTTTTATGAAACCCTCACCACTAGAACATATGTATTTATAAAGTTTTATCAGCAAGAATACATTAAGATTTTTCTAATTTGGTCACTGACTTAGGTTTAAACGCCTTCCCTTTATTAACCTCTACTACTTCTGCTGGAATGCTATTACATGTATCAACTACTCTTGAAGTAAATTAATAGTTCCAGATATTTATTTTAAACCTTTCCCCTTTGTTGTAGTTTTCCTTCTTGTAAATACACTCTTACTGTACTGCGTTGATTCCCTCTGTGTATTTAAACACATTTTTTTTTTTTAATCCTATCCTCTCTCTCGTCTTTCTCCCAAGCCATGCATGTTAAGATCCATTACTTTTCGTAGTGACCTGTGTTGTTCATTTTTATAGTGTGCCTCTAGTTTGCCTCTTAACCCTTGCTTCTTTTAAAGGAGTAAAACATAAAAAAGAAAATGACTACCAGCTTTGTATTAGAGGTAGAATTTGCTCCCTTCCTTTGTCCCCAAATATGCCAGCTTTTGTTCCAGCCAATATTTGGGTCAAATTCATGAGGTTATGTAAACTTTTACAGCTCCTCATTTATCTATATCATTTCCAAAAATTTCAGACAACTAAAACAGGGTTGCCAATTTGTTTCATCCCCAAAATTACAAGCTGAGCCATTATCGCCATAATCATGACATTGGCCTCAAGCCAAGTATTTTTTTTTTTTTTTATTTTTTTTTTTACTGGCCTGCCTAGGGGGAAAGCCTAGACCAAAAACTGCCCCTTTCTTTGAGCGATTAAAGCTGTGAGTTAATATTTTTAGATTAAAGTTTAATTTAGAGCAAAGGAATGAGGGTTTGGGACACTGAAGTTTTCAATATTTTTGACTCTCCCCCCAAAAAAGGGGCGGGTCATATAAAAACAAAATGGGGGCTTTTTAAAGAGGCAGTAGACACTTGAGAAACACCTCATACAGAGAGTGCTTTTTTTTATACATATTTAAAATGCTGTGCCTTTGGAGTATATATAAATACCATATGCTGGCCTGGATTATTGTTTTAAAACATCCCATGCAGTCAAGAATTTAAAGAACAATAACAACAGAATAGGTACATATTGAACCGGTCTCTTGACATTAGTTTAGCTTACTAGCTGCTATTTCAATAACATTCATGTGGTCTCCCTGTATGCAGTGCTTTTGTAATATACTGACTCTTCATTTCTCATGCTGTTGTGGAATTATTCTCTTCTGCATAACTTCGTATGCCAGGCTGCAGACTCAGCAGGCAAAGTCACAGAGTACAGTGGAAAACTAGAACGCAGTTTTAACCAGATAGCGTGGGCTGGGGGACGGCAAAGCTGTTTTTAAGGGCGCTGTGCATAGAATTAATGCTGTTGAAATGCAATGCTCTGTGTGCAGCCCTGTTTGATTTTGCTTTATTTCTGTGTTAGAGGGACACAGCAGGCATCCAACTAAATCTGGCTTGTCTGTTAGTGTTTAACCTGTACACGTTTTATAGTTTTTTGGTGTTTTTCCATTACTTATAAATCTCTTTCAAAAGTTCCGCCTTCTGCTTTTGTAAGTGTAAGAGGATTAGACCCCACAAACATCCTGCTCTGCCATTTTGCTTTGCTGTGCACCCTGGGAGTTTGAACCTCGTGTGTCACATGATGTCGTGAGGCTCTAATGCTCAAGACCACAACAGGCCAAAGCAAGAAATCTGTGAGGTAGGCAATCACCCATGGAGGCCCGTGGTCCTATGTTGTCATGTGTTATGTATGGTAACCCTCAGCTCAAAATTCCATGACGTACATAGAGGTTCTGTGGGAATAAGTATTTTTCATGATGGTTGGGACACTATTGGGGCTATTCACTAAAAGGTGAGTTAAGGTGAGTTGAAATGAATAGCAGGTGAGTTGAAGTAAGATGAACATTTCATCCAACCAATTTAGCTATACATTTTTCAGGAACAAACCTTGTTATTTTGCCAGCTAAGTGAACTCACCAGGTTTGTCCCCTCACAATGTATAGCTGAATTGGTGAGATCTCACCTCAGTGGCAGATCCAGGGGGGGGGGGGGGGGCAATGGGGCAATTGCCGCCCCCCCACACACACACACGAGAAGAGGGGGGAAAAAACACTGCTTAAAAAAAAAAAAAAACATGCTTGCAGGCAGAGACGGAGGTGAGAGGAGATCACCATCGCTCTGCCTGCCAGGATGCACGGGGAGCCGAACAGGCATCACAGAGAAACCTCCGTGCTGCCTCTTCGGCTTCCCGTGCAGTGTGACACGGAAGTGCCGACAGGTCACGTGACCGGCGACATCATACGCACGCCGGGTCACGTGACCTGTCGGCACAACCGCCTGGGAGCCGAACAGGCAGCATGGAGGAGACCATGCTGCCTGCCACTAACCACCAGGTAATGGTAAGTGCTGGAGAGTGCGGAGATGGGGGTATGTACTGGGGAAATTGGCAGGGGCTTATTAATGGCAAATAACACAGCTTAGTATTGTGAAAATTGGCTGGGGAATATTAAATGGCAAATAACACTGGCATATTATTGGGCAAATTGGCTGGGGCATATTAAATGACAAATAACACTGGCATATTATTGGGCAAATTGGCTGGGGCATATTACATGGCAATTTACATGGGCAGCACAAAACCAAGATACACCACTAGGGGGGAGAGAGAGGAGAGAACACGGGGGAGAGAGGAGAGAACACTGATGGGGGAGAGAGAGGAGAGAATACTGAAGGGAGGAGAAGAGAGAACACTGACGGGTGGGGGAGAGAGGAGAGAACACAGACGGGGAGAGGAGGAAAAGAGACAGCTATTGGGAAGAGGAGAGACACATACATGGGACAAAGAGACAGTCATAGGAGGTAGAGAAAAGAGAGAGACATGGGAAGGGAGAGGAGACAGACAGACAAGGGAAGGGTGAGGAGAGAGACATAAATGGGATGTAGAGGAGAGACAGACAGACATGGGATGGCAGAGGAGAAACAAACAGATATGGGATGGCAGAGGAGAGACAGACAGATATGGGATAGCAGGAGAGACAGACAGACATGAGAGAGGAGAGATAGACAGACATGGGAGAGGAGAGACAGAAAGACATGGGAGAGGAGAGACAGACAGACATGGGATGGGAGAGAAGAAGCAGAGAGATGGGAAATGAGAGGAGAGACAGACGGATATGGGAAAGAAGAGGATACATAGATGGACATGGGAAGGAAGAGGAGAGAAACGGACATGGAAGGAAGAGAGACAGAGGGACACAGGGAGTAAGAGGCGTGCAACAGACATGGGGAGGGAGAGGAGAGTGACAGAAGGACATGAGAGAGAGGAAAAGACAGACTGACATGGGAGAGAGGAAAAGACAGATGGACATGGGAGAGAGTATAATACAGAAGGACAAGGGAGAGAGGAAAAGATAGACGGACATGGGAGAGAGGAAAAGACAGACGGACATGGGAGAGAGAAAAAGACAGACGGACATGTGCCCCTCCCGAGATCAGACCCCTAACTCACCTACTGTTCACTTCAACTCACCTGCTACTCACCTCAACTCACCTTTTCTCACCCATCCTTCAAGTGTTTGCAAGTGATCACTGCTTTACAAGTCAGCAGCATTAACGCAGTAAATTGCACTGGGTCTCTGCATTGGAGTTCCCAGTCACACCTCTGGCCCTGTGAACAACACAATCCTTGTAACAACTCTGCTCCAGTTTAGCACTGAACAAGGACAACAGTGTTTGACTCTGGAAAAAAAGGAAGACATAAATCTGTACTATTTTCTGCCACTAGGGGCACAATCTCCTTTTCTCCCATATATAAGTCAACCAACAAGTTAAATGGAATCCTAGGAGGTGCAGAATTATCAGTATTGATTGGTTCTCAGACAAAACTGTGCTCATTAAGACGCTTAAAGCAGTGTCCTTTATATTCTCAACAGTTTGGCAACCAAGGGTTTGGACCAAGCCGCCTAAAGGGTTAATGGGCTTCTTCTCCAAGGTTAAGAGGCACTTGAGTGATTCATAACTACTTTATCCCCTATTTGGTGAGCATAGAAAACCCAAATGTCATTTTCATCCACAGAGTAATGATATTATGTTCCAGTAAGGCTGTCCCTGAGGCTTTCTCTCCGTAATGTATATCTGCACGCAGCATGCGCATAACATATTTATGAGATTCCATAGCTTCTCGCAATGTTAATACTTGGTCATATTAACTAAAGTAAAGGACCTTATTAAATTTTACATTCAACCTCACTTTCCTTAGACACACGTACAGAAGGTATTGTTGGGTTATTATTTGACATTCAGAAATGCTTCTGTCAGTGGGGGTAATGTGTCATTTGGGGGCACAGATCTAAAAGTGGAGCAATTAGAACACACATTGCATTAGTTTTAAGACTATAAATGAATTGAATAGGTGCACAAATCTATTCTAAATATACCCCCAAATGAATAGGGGCTCAAATATCCCTACCTCCGCTAAGCAGCTACAAATGTTCTCTTACTATTAGGGCTCCTATTTTTATTTGGGGAGTGTCAGTGTAGGTCCCACCTTCACAGAGGGGCTTTATAGGCCTTTTCTGGCAGAGCGTGAAGATTATTGGTTCTTCTGTGATCCCCATGGCCTCAGAAGATACTGGCTGCCGATATTTGGGCAATGTTTATGAAGGTCTCTTACCCGTGTAGCCCTTGAGTGACACCAGAGACGGGTATCCAGTTCACTGTGGGAGCTCAGACTAGTTCCATATTCTCTGTTCCTAACCCACCAATGACCTTGTTGACCTACCCAAGGTTACACATCTATGCTACTGTATTTAATAAATGACCTTCCTGCTGGCACTAAACATCTCTAGCAAAGAAGAGACTCCATTCAGTACAGAACGTTCAATTTGCATACAGGTGATGTCATAACAGAGGACACCACTGACACACTTAGAACCCGTTTCTCCTAATTTAGGCCTTTGCTTGGAATTCTGCTAACACAATGTATACATAATTTAAGATTTTTTTTTTATTATTATTCTCTGCATTCCAACTACAATCCATATTTAATTATCACACCATGAAAGTATCCAAGTTAGCAGGAAAGCAATTTATTTCAAGAGTTATGTAAAGTGTTCTACAAGTCAACAATTCTTTGCTATTTTAAGCAAACTGATACTGAGTTATATTTCTCTGGAATGTTTTTTCCCTACATCAAATTATACATGCATTTCAAAGGAAATGAAGGCTTTCAGTCTGAAATTATAAACCAATAATTTTAGGGAATTTTCTAAGAGACGGAGTGAAGGAAAACTATAGTTATCTATTTTAATTTTTATTTATTTTTGGGGGGGAATAAAATTATAGAGTGAATGCTGTGCTGTGGATACTTGATTGAAGACCTAAGTCCGCAGACCTTGTATAACATAACCAGATCAGTCAAGCCAGAGGCACTATATATGAAACTGATTGTGTGCTTGACCTTTGGAAAGCTCAGATACAATTTCTGACATTCCACGTATTGCTAATGAGGCCAGAATCAGCAATATGATAGCTCTCTCTCTTTATTCGATGAACCTGTGGTTCTCTGTAAGATTCTGATTAAGCTGAAAATTATTAGAGTTGACCTATGACATGTTAACACCGTTATATCCTATTCTCCACATATTAAATGTCCTTTTTTTTTATTTTTATCTGTTTTCCGTCTTTGACTCTTGTCTTTATAGTATTGTTCTGTTGTCCAGTTTTGAACAAAGATGTGTCCATGTTTTGGTTTTATCCACAAACAAATACTGATTTAGACAAACATGCTCCAGCGGACAACCTATCTGAATGGCAAATGTACTAAATTGTAGAAAGCCCATGGGCTGTAAGATCCTTAAAGGGACTCAGCACCTAAAGCATGCTTCACAAGGTTAATGGAGAGAATAAAATGCAATCTATACATTGTATTAGCAGAATGGCAAGCAAATGCATAGAATAAAAAAAACTATGGGAGACAATTTTCCCCTGATTTTCGCCTCTTCCGTTTATTTTCATTTAGCGTGCATTTTTTTCCAGTTGCGCTAATAAATTTGCGATTATATTTGCGAACGCTAAAGAGTTTTGTGAATATTTTGTGAAAAATAATTCTTATTTGCGTGTGAAAATTACACCAGCTTTTAGCAAGCGCGGTAGAAAAAATATTAGCAAAATTGCCGCTTTTTATTCGCAATTATGCCCGTTTTTATTCGCTTGTATGTACTATTTGAGTGTTAAATGTTTAGTACATTACAATAGGAGCAAAGTGCAAAAATATTTTTGCACATAAAATATATTTGCGTTTTTTTAGTACATTGTTTTTCATTTCGAGCCACAAGGTGATTCATAAACAGGAGACACAGTAGACACCTTTAAAACACATGCATTTGATTACAATTCCAATTTTTGTTCTTTACAGTCACAGTATACACAATGTTTAGGTGACTGAGACCGTTTAATAAAAAGAGCACTACACTGTCTCCAAAAAGTCCCTTTAAAATCCCAAAATAAATGATTAATGGGCTAAATGTATACAAATTAAGCAGGACTGCCCACAACAAAATATGAATTTTTTTTTTTAAAAATTGTCCCAGAGAATGACTCATATCATTAGTTAAAAAAAAGCAAAAAAACACAAACATAATCAAAGGTAAATCTATTTAGTTTTAAATAAATGTCTTAGGTGTGAAGATGGTAGGAAAAGCAGTACAGGCTCCTTTTCAAAAAGAAAAAAAGTAGAACAAAAATACACACAGGGTGTTTACACCAAAAATATCTGGTTATTCAAGTCAGGTTAAAAATAACAGCAAGGTACCTTAACCCCTTCGTGACGTTGGGACGTTCTATGCCGTCCTGACTTAAAGTGCCTTAAAGTCGTTAGGACGGCATAGTACGGCTCCTCGCGATGAGCTGTTTTTGGATCCCGCTGCAGGCACTTAGAGCGGGATCCCACCTGTCAGATGAGGCCACTTTGAGTGGCCTCAGTCTGACAGGGAAAATGTAGCCAGTACTCAAAGCGAGCACCGGCTACATTTTTCTAAATCGCGCTGTGCCCGAACTTCCGGGTTCGGGCATGCCTCCGTGACGTCACATGTGACGTCCGGAGATCTCGCGATTTTTTGGCAGGGACCCACAGGGTCTATTAAGACCCTGATCGGGTCTCTGCCAGAGTGTTCCTGGCTACCGATCACCTTGTGATCGGTGGCCAGGAACAAATCGGGTTTTTTTTGGTGCTTGCGTCATTTGGGACGCAAGCACCATGCGTCACGAAGGGGTTAAATAAACACAGGTAAATATACAGAAGATAATTAGCACAAAGAAATGTTCATGTCTCTTTGACATATTTGTCATGTCCACAATATAGCAAATTAAATATAGCCTTTGGTGAGGGCTTGTTAAAGAATCACAAGTCCCCAAAAAATTAAAAAAAATTGTATTATATAATGAAAAAAATCAATCTTTATAATATCTGGTGTGAAAACGGAACATGCAAGGTAGGCAGTGACGACAGGAAAAATTAGTATTAGGACTACAAACCGCCATGGCGGTTGACAGCTCCAGCATGGGAAATGTTTAGACATCAAGTCCTTCTTTGCACCACAATACTCACTAATTAAAAGTCCCATGCTAATTGTGGTTTGCAATACATTACAAAATCTTTTATTACTATATTCTTAGCAGAATAAGCTGTGATTCCATGGAGTCATTGGGCACCCCGCCTTCTGCTTAGATGATTCACATTGCGGTCCTGATTGGATCAGATTGTGATTCCGTGGATCAAGGCCCAGAGCCGCACTTGTCATTAAAATGGTTATCATGGGCAGCAATCTTATGCTGCTGTGTGATCAACCATAGTCTCATTTGAAAAGCAAGTAAACACTCATTCAGCTTCCATCCAATGGAATGTTAATTATATTGCAAGGCTATTTCCTGGAGTTGAATGGAAGTATGGAGTCTCTGTGTTACATCTTGTGAAATGCTAAGAAACAAGAGAAATAATATTCATTGATAACACTACTATAGCCTATCTATCACAAGCTCACTAATGTCATATTTCATAAATGAAGAAACACTAATAGAGTAATAAGCACTATAATGTAAATTTAAACCCTAATATTGTGTCCAAGTAGTCTCTAGGGAGACTCCTTTTCTGATAAATGGATACATATTCCAGTCCTCAGCCAGATAACTAAGGTGGATAGAATCTTTAATGTCAACGCATTTCTCTAATGAGTGCCTACATCCTCATAATGTAGTACATCATTACATAAAATAAAACTCTAGTAAAAGTGGGTATGTCATTATTCAATCTCCTACTAAAAAAACAAACACATTTTACAGTGTTATAAAGTGTTCTCAGCATTTAGTGTGCAAAACTGTACATCATAAATGTAACTGTAATGCTACACTTTTAGGTGGTTAATAAATTGTCACTCAAAATATCTACGACATTGAAAGTGTCCCTGTATTCATGTACCACATTGCAATCTTTTTGAAGCTCCCTTCATTCTCAGAAGATCCCACTATTACCACCAATAGACTAATTCTAAGCATCAAAAAACTGTGCCAATGTTATTATTTCTGTCCATCAGAGTAATTCATGCATCAGTGCTGAATTTAAATTAACTTTGCATATTGCGAATAGTGACTGTGTAAGATGTGTGTCAGTCTAAATGTTTGTTGATTGCTGCCTTCAGGGATGAAGCAGATTAAAGGGTTTTCATTGTCATCCAGGTCTGGCTACCATTGCTAGGTTAGAATGTTACTGCACACAATTAATCTTCTAACATAAATTGATATGCATAAGTCGTATAGTTCAACGTAAAACATGAGTAATGGATTACAGCAATATTTTTGAAGTTTTTCTCTTATAAGTTTGCATGAATTATTCATTACCAGTTGCTTAATTATTTATTAAGAATAGATATTACACTTAATGGTATGTAGAGATGTTATATTGTCCATAACAGGGTATATTCTTTTTTTTCCAAATTAGTGAAAAATCCAACTCCTGTTGGTTAATTTTAATAGAATTTCAAAAGATGAGAAATTCATTTTTAATATTTATCTTATTTAAAATATTATTTATAAAAAACAAATGCCTCTTTTATGTAACTTCTTTTAGAAGAACTTCTTGCTCTCTTGTAAGTTGAACTTCTTCCCCTTCCTAGTAAAAAGACTAAGCACATAATTTAATTTATTTATTTACTTTTTTTGGTCATAATTTGAGGTTTTAGATTTGAGCATATGTACAAAATTGATACATGTATGTGTTTTACTTTCAATCAAAGAGCCAAAATTAACATTGTTGGGTTTATTCAGGAAACTCTGAATTTCTCAAAGAAATTTAGAATGCCAAATTTTGGCCCCATTCAAATCAATTCACTGATCGCAATGGCACTTTGACTTCAGCCATTCAAGAATCACCAAAGTAATACCAAATTGGCCATTATGGCCACAATTTTGGTGGTTGACTGAATATAAATATTTCAGTCAACCTAAATAGTAGCCTGAATGCTTTCATTGAATTCTGTTGGAGGATTTCAGCTATTGCGAAAATAGCTGGAATTCTCCCAATAAACTCTAGTATTATGGAAATAGCCACAGGCCTCTCGAATTCCCTTGAATCATAAATTTGGGTTTTTAAATTATTGTATCATGGCATAAATGGCATCAATCATTCTTGTAATAAACTACACACATATGCCACTTAGTAACTGTCACAAAGTGAATTCTGACCGCCTGCCTGACTGGGGTTCTTGGAGGGGCCTAAGGGCCAAACACCTCCCTGTAGATTATGGGCCCTGGTTTTTATACCATAACTCTATACGTTAAAACTGTTAGTTAGTTATATTATGTGAGTATATTGGTTTATGTGTAACGTTTAATTCTGTGAGTAGACCACTCTGAAGGTTATAATGTGTCAGTGACTAGAATTGATAGTTTACTCCAACATCCATTGTTCTGTAGTAACTGGATTAACCCCTTCGCGACACAGGACGGACTAGGTCCGTCCTGTGTGGCGAAGCGTTAGTGACACAGGACGGACCTAGTCCGTCCTGTGTCAAAACGAGCACTGAAAGCGGAGTTTTTCCGCTTTCAGTGCTCTGATGGTATTGTAACGATGCTTCCGTGTGGAAGCATCGTACAATACTAAAAAAAATGCCCGTCGGCATTTCGATCGCTCCGGAGAGCGATCGAAATGCCGGTTTTAAAGGCACAGTGCCTTTAAAACACGTGCATTAAAAAATGAGCATAGGAAGCAAATTTTTCGCTTCCTATGCTCAGAAAGTGTTCCTGATTGCCTCGCAAGTCGAGGCAATCAGGAACACAAAAAAAAAATGCACGATCTTGGTCACTGAGTGACCAAGATGGCGCTGCCCTTCTAAGGGCAAGAGCACAGGAGGCAGGAAGTACCTGCTTCGTGTGCTCTCTGGCTGTCACACGATTGCCTCTTCACAGAGGCAATCAGTGACTGCCAGGCACACTGACAGGCAGTGGGGATGTTCTGCTGAACATCCCCACTGACTGGTCAGATCAATATTAACCCTATATTGATCTGACCAGTTATGATCTGCCTCCCTCTCCTCACATTTTTTTAGTGAGGGAGAGAGACAGATCAAAGTTCTAAAAGTAAAAAAAAACAATAAACACACAACACACAAATATTAAAACAATAAAAAAAAACTTATTAAAGCAATTCCCTGCGTTTAACCCCTTCCCTGCCACTGATCTTGCACAAGCAGTGATCGTGCACATCAGCGCATTTATTTTTGCCGTTTGTGCATTTTTTAGGGGTTAATTTTTTTTGTACTGTAATTTATTACAGTACTAAAAAGGCTCTTCTAAGAGTTATTAACCCCTTCTTTGCCGTCGATCACTGCTTACGCAATGATATTGACGCCAAAGCAATTTTTATCTGTCTGCATATTTTTATTTTATTTTTTTTACACATACCCGCTAGGGGATTACATGTAAAGTAAAAATATTTTAGTTTTTTATTTTTTAAGCTGCCTGAGCGCATAGCGATCAGTAACAGCGAATTAGTGGCAAAGGCGGTTTGGTGATTTCTCAATTAAGCTCACCATTCGCCCTGGTCAGATCAAAATTGGTCGGATCAATATTCACAAATATTGATCTGCCTCCCTCTCCTCACTTACATTTTTGTGACGGAAAGAGACAGATCAGTATTAGTGATATAAAATAACATTTTATAAAATTGTCAGGTTTTATGAAAGTCTTTCACTGTGTATTAACCCCTTCCCTGCCATTCATCACTGTGTAAGCAGTAATCTTGCACAGCAACAGTATGTTTTTCTGTCTGCACTGTTTTATGGATTAATTTCTTTGTACTGTAATGTATTACAGTACTAGATAGGCTCTTCTAAGAGCTATTAACCCCTTCTTTGCTCGAGATCACTGCTTACGCACTGATTCTGAGGCCGCGGACTCAGGGTTCGATTTTGACCCTATTCAGCTTTCTGATACATCATCTAGCGATGTATCGGTGGCTGCTGAGCCCTTGCCACAAGTAGTGATGGGGGTCTACCGATAAAAAAATATATGGTTTGGTGGGGGTAAATTACATTGGCTGGCTTCAAAGATATATCCCATAAAGGACACGTACGCAGGTTGACTACATGTCAAAATTCCAAGTTGGAATTTTGAGATGCGCATCTCACAAATGTTGCCTTCTAGCCAAAAACAAACCAACAAACCTATGCATGGGTGCTATCCCTGTACTCGGGAGATGTTGCTGAACACATATTGGGTTGTTGTTTGGCAGTGACATATACCAGAATCTGTGAATTCATGCCTGAAGTACAATGCATGTGGAAAAAAACCTCCCAAAAAAGTACTACCACAAACTTTTACAAAGGCTGGTGGTAGAATTAGTACCTATACAGTATTAAAATACCACCATTTGAAATACCTTAGGATGTCTATTTTCCAAAAAAATATGGTTTGATGGGGTAAAATTCATTGGACGGCTTCAAAAATGTTCCAAATGGAACATGGGCGCAGGCTGACTACATGTCAAAATTCCAGGTTGGAATTGCGCACCCCCTAAATGTGGAATTTTAGACCCAATACAAACCAACAAACCTATGCATGGGGGGTATCCCTGTACTCAGGAGATGTTGCTGAACACATATTGAGGTGTTGGTTGGCAGTGGCAAATACCAGAATCTGAAAATTCCTGCCTGAACTACAATGTGTGTGGGGAAAAAATGACATCCCAACCCTTTGACATAGGTTGGTGGTAGAATTAGCACTTGGAAAGTGTTAAAATACCACAATTTTTAATACCCTAGGAAGTCTAGTTTTCCAAAATATATGGTTTTATGGGGTAAAATACTTTGACAGGCTTCAAAAGTGTCCCAAATGGAACATGGGCGCAGGCTGACTACATGTCAAAATTCCAAGTTGGAAATGCACCCCCCCTAAACATGGCCTTTTAGCCCCCAAATAATCTAACTAACCTACACATGGGTGGTATCCCTGTACTCAGGAGATGTTGCTGAACACATATTAATGTGTTTTGTGGCACTGACACATAATAGGATCTATGAATTCATGCCCGATGTACAATGAATGTGAAAAACAAATTACTATCCATAACATTGACATAGGCTGGTGGTAGAATTAGTGCATGGAAAGTGTTAAAATACTACCATTTGAAATACCCTAGGGTGTCTAGTTTTCAAAAATATATGGTTTTGTGGGATAGAATACACTTTTTGGCTTCAAAAATGTCCCAAATGGGACATCGGCGCAGGTTTTCTGCACGTCAGAATTCCAAGTTGGAAAACCAAAAAGCGCACCTCTCAAATGTGACCTTTTAACCCCCAAATAACCTAACCAACCTATACATGGGTGGTATCCCTGTACTCAGGAGATGTTGCTAAACACATATTGAGGTGTTGTTTGGCACTGACATATAACAGGATCTGTGAATTCATGCCCAAAGTACTATGTATGTGAAAAAAAATTACTATCCATAACATTGACATAGGCTGGTAGTATAATTAGTGCATGGAAAGTGTTAAAATACTACCATTTGAAATACCCTAGGGTGTCTAGTTTAAAAATATATATGGTTTTGTGGGGTAGAATACACTTTCTGGCTTCAAAAATGTGCCAAATGGGACATGGGCACAAGTTTTCTGCATGTCAGAATTCCAAGTTGGAAAACCAAAATGCGCACCCCCTAAATGTGGCCTTTTAGCCCCAAAACAAACCAACAAACCTATGCATGGGTGGTATCCCTGTACTCAGGAGATGTTGCTGAACACATATTGAGGTGTTATTTGGAAATATCCCTTCACATTTTAAGGTAATGTTTACCTAAATTGCAATATATGTGAAAAATTAAAAAAAAAGATTTTTTGCTGCAAACTTTGGCATAGATTGGTGGTAAAATGGCTACATGAAATGTGTCAAAATACCCCAAGTTAAATGCCCTGAGTTGTCTAGTTTTCAAAAATATGTACATGTTGGGGGTCATTCATGGATTTAGTACAGAAATCAGTGTTACAATGTCACTATCGCTAATTTTGAAAGAAAGGATTTTAAAATAGCTTTGCACCACTTATAGTTCTGGCCCTGTAACATGAATAAAAAAGCACAAAAACATAAAAACATGGGCTATTTCTGAACTCAGGACATATATTAGAAACTTTTTAGCAGTGTTTTTTTGTTGTCTCTTGTACATGAGTATACGATTTTTCAAATAAAAGTCATAAAAAAAGTATTTTTTCAATTTTTTTGCCATATTTTATTATTTTTTTTACATCAAATTATATGCTATTATCAAAATAATGGTATCAAAAGAAAGCCCTTCTTATAACGATAAAAACGATATATAGTTTGTGCGGGTACACTAAATGAGACAGAAATAAATTACAGCAAAACACAAACTGCTCAGAAATGTTAAAACAGCCCATGTCACCAAGCGTCGGACAAGCCAAAAAAGTCATGTCACTAAGGGGTTAACTGGTAAACTGATTATGTTGTGTACATTATGTTTCTTACTGTGTGTCTACTCACTGTATGGTAATTTGGTTTGCAGTCTGAAAGTCTAATGTATTCCTAGCCCCAGTTAGTTGGAGAACTATGTTAGTTCCATCCCCCCATTGTATACTAATGTCTGTGATGTCATGTTTATGTCTTTTTATAAGTCTGTGTTGTTTGACAAATAAAGTAGTTGTTCAATCTTGATGTTACAGTAACCCCAATAAAAGTTAGTGATTTTCCATGTATACATGTATTTTATACACCACCATAACAGCTCTTGTTGGATAACTGTACCGATGATGACCACATCATCAAATAACGCCATTGCAATATACCCCCACTGTCCACTTATAGCCTGTGAATACTGAATTACAAGTGATGTGAAAAAGTTGGCATATGGACAGTGGGCGCATAGTGCAATGGTGGTATCATGTTGTGATGTACCACATGGTCAGAGGGCCAGGTGGCAGGTTTATCACCATGGCACTTAAACATTAACTGTGACCTCTGCTGGGATTGAACCCTGGGCTTCTGATATCCTTGCTTATTGTGCTTGCCCCCAGTCTTGGATTTCCGACTTGCCGGTGCTTAGGTATCTGCTCAGGTGTTTCTTGGTTTCATTACTCCCCTGTTATTCAAACCCCGTCCTCTCAGCACACTTTGCTGGAACATTTTGCCTGCTCATTTGTTTGTGTTGCGCTCTTCTGAGATTATTTGTGACCTTCTGGTATTGACTTGGCATGTTCTCTTGTCGCATTACTCTCTCCTGCCATGATCCATTAACTTGTGACCGTGACTTCTGCCTATTTGGTTCCTGTTTCTCCTACATGACTAAAAGGAAAACTAAGACCTGTTTGGGGCCATTTAAAGCCTGGGGACGCAACTCTTGGGGGATAGTGGTCACCATGCTCAGGTATTACACCAGCTCCGGTTCCTGCATCAGGACTCCAGCCAGAACTGGCATCCACACCAGTGACATTAAGCAGCATTTATTAACCTTTAACCTGCTGCTAACCTGGAAGGAAAGCAGGCAGATATCACAACATAGAGGTCTCATCCTGTAGTGCTCTAAGCCAGCTCTGACTCCCCAATAGCGCACAACTAACATAAGCAAAGAGCAGGTGCTGGCCATGTATCTTCCACTGCTGTGACAATAGCCTATTGAAACACACAAACAAAAAAAACACAGAGCAAGAACAAGAGGGAGGGAGGGTCATAATATTGAAGCCTTGGTCGAAGAATTTTCAAAGAGGTGGCAACTTCTTCCAAAACCATTGTACTCCTTGCAATATTGCTTCCATGCCCTTTTTTTTGCCCAAGCACGTTAAACCTCTTAAACTGACTTTAACCCAGGCCAGCAGTCATGCCCTCCCTTCCCTAGTGGTCCAGGGGGATCTTTTTACTTCCGACATCATCAATGGAAGTAAAATATTACAAGTTCCTTTATAACACAGTTCTGCTGCCCTTTCATCAATGCAGCCATGCAACCCACTCTGGTTCTATTAACTAATGTAAAATAGCATTAATAAAGAGAAAATAAAACACCACCATTCTGTGGAAAATCCAATATCTGGATGTTGGCTTATTCCATTGCTTTACCTGACACAAAGCAGTATTTTAAATTAAATGCATGATCTAATATTGTTCCTGGGTCTTTCATTCATATTACATTATCATCAAGCAATTAGCATAACTGCAGGAGATCAAAGTAAGCTGAAAGGCATTGCTGAGTGTGACCTATTATTATCTAGAAGATTACATTTTACGTAGAAATGAAATGTATTCTGTCAGAATGGCGAGTCTTTGAAAGGATAGAATGCATCACCGTTCAGGTTTTTTTTTCTCTCCTCAGTTTTTAAAGGATAGCGCTTAGAGATAATGGAACTATTGTTTGCAAAAACAAGCTTGTGAATTCTAAGTTGGAGAGGGGGAAAAAATGTTGTTTGCTTAACAGAGGAACAGAAAATGTTCCTCAGTGGAAATAATAAAGATATGCACTGGAAAAATTACCCAGCCAAGGTGACTGAGAGAAATCATGGCTTTTGAGTATTTTCCTGTCCAAATAGAGCCCACCTGCAGTATTAAACATACCCAATACTTGAAACGACTTTTCCCTCAACGTGAGGTGCATTCTAAAAATGTGGCAACTAGAGTTGAGCGTACCGCATAGTTCGGGTTCATACTGAACATTAGGATTTTTGGACCCGAACATAGACATACCACTCTATGTCCGGGTTGGAGTTCGGGGTTCGGCCATTCATATCGCCTAAACAAATTTAAATTTACCTGTCCCCCCCAGGTCCCTACCCATTGCCGGCGGGTGGGGACCCTATAACAATAATGAGGGGGGGACCTAGTGTAAACGTTATACATAAACATGTGTATATAGGTAACTAGTAAAGACATGATTTGTTGTAGGCTGGGTTATTTGGCATCGTCTTTGGGTCAGCATGTGACATCTGAACAATGCGATGCTGAGGGGCTGATTGGGACCAGACCTGCCTCCACCTAAGTAGGTACCATTTGATAATGATCCAACCTGGAACTCAGAGTGACACTCTTAATGAATACCATCTTGCACTCAGAACAGCCATTCTTTTAGAAGGTTTGTAATACTAAGGGGCAACTTAAAGGAAGTAGTCCCTTAAGAAGGTCTTTTAAAACCGGCACTCATGAAAAAAAAGCAGTTATTTCTCTCCCTCCTCCCATATCAGTTCTTTTTCCCCCACTTCTCCTATCAGTTCTCTCCCCCCTCCTATCCGTTCTCTCTCCCCACCCCATCCATTCTCTTCCTCCCCCCTTCCTACTTGATTAGGAGCGTATTTCCGATGCCCTGCATTATCGCTATGTGCAGGGAGCGCGAGCAGCACGGACAGAGCTCTGTGTGTGTGTTCAACACACAAAGCTCATGCTGCATACTGCTTCTCAGGATGGTTGCGGATCTTCACTTCGCACCCAGTGAAGTCCACCCCCTCCCCTGGATCCATCAGTGTTCTTCTGATCTCCCCAGCCAGTGCCTCTACCGGCAAACTTTTTTTTCCCACAGGTCGCACACCACTAAGGCCAGCCCTGAGAAGGAACTTGCTATGATTAGTGGAAGGGGGGATTGCTGGCGGGGGGTTTAGAGAAGGGTGGTAGGGAAAGGAGGTGATGCGGCAGAGACTTGTGTACATGGATACTGTTGACATAATCTATTTTTAACCCCTTTGTGACGTTCGGACGTGCTTGACATTCTATGCCGTGCTAATTTAAAGGTCCCAAAAGATGATAGGATGATAAGTGCTAATCTCCACCTTCAATCTTAGTGAATGTCCCTTTAACATAGGCCTGAAGCCATTTTTTTTTTTTACCTCCCTGCCCTAGTCTAGTTTTCTAAAGTCTTTGCAGGTATGTTAGACATTATGATGAGCAGAGGAATATAATGGGCTGAACATTTCGCAACATAAAATGATGTCGTTGTCATCGAGATGAAAAAAGAAATAAAAAAATGGCCCTTTGGATTCAAATGAGCAATTTATGTTCTCTTCCTGCCATCACATTTCCTAAGCAGCCAGTAATTCAGCTTGTCTCTGGATGTTGCCCTGAAGCCAAGTTATGTTTGGTTCTTTATAAAAACCCAAACTGCATTTGAAGCATCTGTCACTGTTTTTATAAGGAATATTCTTATTTAAACTTTTATCTTTTTCTTTTCTCCTTAGAGAAATATTGCTAGACTTACTCATAAATGACTAATCATGGTGGTTTATTTGTTTTACCCCTCTGTTGCCTTTGCTTGTTTGCTTCTTGTATGGTGGGAATTAAAGGGTTAAATCCTGTAACTCTTTTTTTTCTAAATAATAAAAAAAAAAAAATCTTTTCTTTTTCTTTTGATAAGGATATGTTTTCCCCTCAAAATGAATACAGTGCAGTACAGTAGAACAAATTGGTGTTTTACAAAATCGGTGCCTATAGCTAGGCTTTCTTTAAAAAATTATAACATTGCATTATTAGGATGGTGAAGTCTGTACCTCAATTAAAGGGCAACAGTCATACAAAACAAGTATTGTCATTAGCCATTATTGTGGAATAAGCCTTTCTTAGTTTAACTCAACTGATTGAACTCAAATGTTTGGGGTCACTTAGAAATGTCCTTTTTGTCCTTGAAAGCATAGTTCAAATGAGTGAATAGGAAATATAGTTATGTTCACAAGGTTAGAAATAATGATTTTTAATTTAAATAATAATTGTGTCGTCTAAAATTTCTTTTTCTCAAAGAATCCTACATTTGTAGAAATTTCAGTCTTGCAGACCTTTGGCATTCTAGCTATTAATGTGTCCAGGTAATCTGAAGATATTTCACCCCATGATTTCTGAAGCTCCTTTCACAAGTTGGATTGGCTTGTTATATTCATTGGTAAAGATATTTTTTTTAGCAATTGGCAATAGAATTTAATTAGGTGCAAGGAAATTTACCCGCACAGTAGAGAATGCGGTGGTTTCAATGGCCCCGCTAACTAAAATACTGGAATTAGCGATAAATGAATGGGCCTTGATGATTCAATGTCCGCCACTAACACCATTCACAGGCGCGGTAATATAATTACCACACCACGTTAAAAAAATTGTCACATCCACTAAAAACATCCATGTTTTCTACGGAGAGAAAGAGCAGAGTCATTAAAAAAACGGCATTGAAACACTGTTCTGTGCAGTAATTACCGGAGAAACGGTAATACAATGACAGCCGGTAAAAATGAACAGGCAAACAAAATGTTAAATTTTTCCACAAAAAAAAAACCTCGCTTTGAGGTCTGGTATTGGAAAAGACAGTAGGAGGCACCTGGGTGTGGGATTTAGCGGGGTGGGGGCATTGAATCTACCACAGCATGTAACACATTTAAATAATAATTAATAATAAACTTGTATTAGCTAACACAATGGAACACAGGAATGATGTCTACAGATTGTGGGCCTATGTATGCCTATTTATGTATACTACTAAAAAGCAGCACTTTTCCGCTACAATAGTCATTAACAGCATTAAAATGACCATTGTATTTCTGATCTATTTGATGTTATTTTAATGGACAAAATCTGCTTTTCTTTCAAAAACAAGACTTTTCTAAGTGACCCCAAACTTATGAACAGTAGTGTACAAGTGCACTTTCACTCAGTCCTGTATAACACACGAAGCAGTTGCTACGACAACAGCAGTAACTCTATTAAACTTTGTATGCTGTGTGTAATAGAAGAGCTTAGGTTAAAAATAATACAAGATACATGTCACCTTTTACACAATTCCCTATTTAACTAACAATATCTTTTCAGACACTGTAGGTAGTACTGCAGCTTTAAGAGAGTTGTATTATGCAGTATTAGGATCTAGTATCTATCCACATATATCCTCTTTTTTTTTTTCCTGATCTGCACTAAGAGAAGTGATAAGACAACTTTTCGAATGCAAAACATTTCAGATGCAGAGATATACAACTGGATTTAGAGTGAACTATCTCCAGTCCATGACATGAGAATATGCAGAGAATCTAAAGTACCTGCACTGTATCATAATATTAAAGCTTTACACTAAGCCACTGATGATAGAGGGTTTATGTCCAAAGCTGTGGGCTTGCTAGTTTAGGTACATTGGGGGTCATGTACTAAAAAAATGCAAATATATTTTATGTGCAAAACTAGATTTGCCCTTTGCTCCTATTGCAATGTACTAAACATTTAACACTCAGATAGTACATACGAGCAAACAGCTAATAAAAACAGGCAATTTTGCGAATATTTTTTCTACCTCTTTTGATAGCACTTTGCTAAAAGCTGGTGTAATTTTCACACGCAAATAAGAATTATTTTTCACAAAATATACGCGAAACTCGTCCACGGTGCGCAAATCTAATCGCAATTTATTTGCGCAACTGGAAAAAATGCACGCTAAATAAAAATAAACGGAAGAGGAGCAAATCAGGGAAAAAAAAGCGCAGAATGTTAGAAATTGTCGCAAATTCTCCTTACTCATGTTTTACCTACTTTTTTCCCCACTGCACTTGTTTAGTACATGACCCCCATTGTTAGGTACTGTAAATGTTGAGAATACAAAAAAATATATATCTATACATCATATTAGCAGAATTATTAGCAAATGCATAAAAAATGAGGAAAATGTGTTTTAAATTCCACTATGGTGTCTACTGTTTATGACATCACCTCATGGCTTGATATGCAAATTACACATGTCCTACTGAATGCCATTCATTTGCATATCAAGCCACACGATGATGTCATCAACAGCAAACACTACAGACAGGCATAGTGCAGATTAACACATGCTTTTCTCTGAATTCAATAATGTGCTTGCCGTTCTGCTTATATAATGTCTTAATCCCTTTTTTATTCTCTGCACTACACAATACAAATAATGTTTTAAGGAACCTGAAGGCAATAAGTAGCCCTAACGTTTAAAGGATAACTGTAGCAAAAATGCTTGTTAAATTATAAGTGTGGTTTAAATAGAATTGCTTTAAGGAAATAAAACAAACAATGCACCTTTTTTTAGACCTCTTTGCTCTAACAGGGAGCAGACATGTTTAGAATCTTGAGTTGGATTGTTCCATCAATACAGCTATAAAGAGCAAAATGATCTTCATGAGCTACTTTTTGTGTATACTTTAAAAAAAAAAAAAAAATTATTAACATTTCCAGGGATGAACAAAGATAATGTCATAACAATAAAACATTGAGCAAGTGGTTGTAAACGTAAACATATTACAATGAAAATAAACGTACCCATTGGAAACCACCGTTTATTCATAGCATAAAGAATAAAGGAGATAATGGAATGTTGTCTGTGTGTTATTGACAATAATCCCTGTATGTTTTCATTTTAATTATTTAACAGTCGGGAGCAGTCGACAAAAGAGTAATATGTGACAAAAAAAAAGTTCCATCACATCTTAGGCAGGGGGCCAGACGAGATGTCAATAGGTTTTGTATGCTAGGATGGAAAGTATAGTTGAAAAGTAAGTATAGTTTGGCTAAAGTAAAAAAAAAATAAAAAAATACCACATGCATGGATAGGAAAACAAATAACAATTATCAAGAAAGGTAAGAAAATACAGTAAATAAACAAAATCAGTAAACATAAATTGGGAGTGGCAGTACATTCAACAATGATCGGTCAGTTCAACACAGTGTCATCAGGCAAGGTAATTAGGTACAGTTGGGGCAATGAGAATTTCAGACCGAGACACAGCCGAGAGTAAACCTGTATATATCTGATACATGTTTTTCTTTTTAACCCTGGCTTTCTTCAAGCACAATCATGTGCTTAATGTGAATTTGCGAAACGCGTAAAGTGTTTAGTCCAGTGAACGTGTTTCCTGTACTCCAACTTTTTCTGAATATATTTTTATATTTTGGAATTGCCTGGTGGCATATTTCTGTTTTTCCTTTAAAAAAAAAAAAAAAAAAAATTGAATTGACCTTTTTAAGTGGGGCGGTGCCAGTTATTTTTTATACTTTAATTAAAGCATAGTTCTTTAAAATGTGATGAAAATATTTCAGTGAAACATCATTATTTTGCCAACAGTTGGCCTTTAATGTCAATGTTCTAAAGTATTTTCAATGATGACGTAGGGTTTTCAAGGGTCCAGTGTGAAATAGCATGTAATGTGCATTAAAATACTATGCATTGATTTTTAGCAAGCCTTACTATAATGGCCTTGCGTCTTTTTCCCAACATGTCAATTAGATGACAAAGTTTAAAAGTCTTATTATGGGGAAACAGGATTGCATTACATGCATCACGAATAATAAAGTCAAACGAAATGTAAGAGGGACAATAATCCCGTTGGTAGCTCCATCAAAGTTCCCATGCATTTTTATGTTCTATTTCAGTATAAGGCTATGATGGGTTCTCTGTTGCAATTCATCTTTCGACTATTGCCTGGTTCTGGCGAATGTAGCTATTTATCTCCCTGCCAGACAGACCGGCTACTAATGTTAAAACATGAAATCTGCTAAATCCACCTACGAAATGATTAAGTGTGGGAAATAAATAGATGACATTAATGAAATACATTTTTCACTGTTCGATTTGCTTGACATGGGTTAGTTACAGACTCTTGGATGGAAAATATGGGGGGAGTAAAAAAAATCAAAAAAGGAGACTGAAGTTCAGATCATTTTATGATAATTTTGCATTTATGTATCGGGAGCTGAGATTTTGGAATATGAGTCGCATAATCCAGAAAATAGGATATGCAGAGTGTTTAGCAATAGTCTTGGACTGCTAGTTGGTACAAGGTTCATTTGGGGTGAAATTCTACCTCTTAGATTTGGAAGAAAGGGTATTTCTTGAGTTACCCTTTCTTGGGGATCATGTACTAAACATGTTGTCAGGATTCCAGCCTCCCTCACCCTTCCTCCAGGGGACATTTACCTTCCACAGGGGCCCCCATTACCTCCGCATCCCGCCGCGCAGGAGCTCCATTGCGTAGTAGGCCACACCCCCGGCCTCGAGTAACGCGCGTGCCGTGTCCAGCGCGCACTTCCGTGTTACACATGTCGGGGGGCGTGTCTTGATGTCAGATACTGTTCCCATATTGGAGGATGCGGGGGAGGTGGGGATAGAGGTGGAGACCTCTCTGCAAGGTCCCATAGAATCCTGTGAAGGTGGGAGTAAACCTCTGGAGCTGAGGGGAGGAGCTGGTAATGGCAAACCATATAAAAAACCCTCACACGGTTCAGTCCATGCTTGATTATTGAGCTGCTAAGCCTGGTGTTCCCTGCTTAGTTCCTTTGTTCCTGTGTTGCTTTGTATCCTGTGATTGACTTCCTGATATTGACCCCTGGCTTGTTTTTGGACTTTCCTGACTTCTCCAACCCTAACCCAGCTTGCCTGACCATTCTTACTCTGATTTACCTCACAGAACTCTTTGCTTATCCATTGGACTTTCCTTACCCTTCTGGTCCTCAGGGGCCCTGGCACTCACCCTGCTCTACGCTCCCCAGTCCCGCAGGCCCGACACATGTTCAGTGGGGAAAAAAAAGTAGGTAAAACATGAGTAAGGAGCAATTTGCGACTATTTGTAACATTTTGCGCTTTTTTTCCTCTGATTTGCGCCTCTTCCGTTTATTTTCGTTTAGCGTGTATTTTTCCTGTTGCGCTAATAAATTGCGATTATATTCACCAGCTTTTAGCAAGCGCTATCAAAAGAGGTAGAAAAAATATTTGCAAAATTGCCTGTTTTTATTAGCAATTATGTCCGTTTTTATTCGCAATTTGCTTTTATGTACTATTGGAGTGTTAAATGTTTAGTACATTGCAATAGGAGCAAAGTGCAAAAATGGTTTTGCACATAAACGATATTTGTGTTTTTTCAGTACATGCCCCTCCTTATGTTTAGGTTCCTAACTTCCTCTATGAGAACCCCCACCCCCCCATATTCAATCATTTGAGTTCATCCACTATAGAGTGGGAACTGTGAAACTGTTGAACTCATTCAGCGTGAGGAGCGGACCTGGAGGTCATGGAGTCAAAAGAAGAAGGAGAGAAGGGCTCCGCCGCGGTGTCCAAACCCCAATAGCAACAAATAAATGAAAATGGAGTTAGGAAGGCCGATACAATGTAGTCACAGGAAACACTGAAGGTAAATCAAGATTAATATGTATTCAATCCTTCACCAGGAGAGTAATGTAGATAGATACAGATTACCCCCATAAGATGAAACACCTGTGAAAATTGTGAAATGTCTCTGGGGTCTGTTCTCATCTGAACTTTTTAATCTTGACATATCCTTATTTTAATAAAGAATGGGCCCGATTCATTGGCTAATAATTTGAGATAAATGATCTCAGATCATTGAATAGACCCCAATAGATATTTGAATACCATATGGTTGGGTTTCAAGTTATAAATTCCTCCAATACTGAATAATTTTGTACTTTGAGCAAGTCCTAGGGGTGGATGGACAGAATTACCAATTGTTGATAAAATACGTAGTAACCAAATGTGTAGTAAGATCAGTATATTAATAGGCGATTTGGCTGCCTCTTTAGAATGCTTGAATCCTAAGACATGGTTCATTGTTTCGACTCCTTTTAAGAAGTATTAAACCAATTTGGTCACGAGTCTACCTGGAAAGTCAGTGGAACCACCAATCATTTCATCATCTTATTGGGGTCTTTTCCCAGAAAGGTGAGTTGAGGTGAGATGAACATTTCTTCTCACCCTTTTGAACTATACATTGTGCAGGGACAAACCTGGCGAGTTTCTCCCGCTAAGCAAACTTATCAAGATTGGAGCACAATGTATAGCAAAACTGGTGAGATGAAAAGGTACATTTCACCGCAACTCACCTTTTAGTGAATAGCTCACATTGTCTTCTGCCCTCTTTAGCATGGAATAGACTAATGTGGTTGATAAATGTCACATATAAGACTGGACAAGCACTAGAAAGGAAGGCTGGCTAGAAGAAATGTGGAAAGCTGATAGTGACATCAAAAATCTGGTCCTCAATCTCCATACACATGGAGGATTAGGGAGTTTGACAAGGTACAGTGAACAGAAAATTAACTATATGAGTATGAACCCTTCCTGACAAAACAGCATAATTGTATTTTGATACTTTTTTTTATAAGTTGCTATCCATTTAAACCTGTATTTACCAGATTATAAATAAGACTCACAATACAGGATGATGTCCTTCATCTTAATATTGTCTCTTCTAGGTTTTTTTGACAATCCACTTACCAACTGGTTTTGGCATTTTCAACCACCTGGACTTGACTCTTTAAGATTGCTTGCAAATTACTCTCTGGAATCATAATGTATCCAGTGCGCAACCAGGCCAGGTACTCCAGAAGAAGGCAGTGTGATACCATCTGGGGGAACCTAACTGTGTTGTGAACTCATAGCAGATCCAACGCATTAGGACTGGCTACGGTAAGCAGCAACACAAAAACAGATGCTGTTTATTTTCATGTTAAGATTCCTCTGAAGGTATGCTTGTACTGCGGAATGGATTCTATTACCACTTACTATCTGGAATGCGTGTACTTTAGCGTACGTTAGATCAGACCTGGGAAATATGTCCCAGATCTTCAACTCGCATGATGCTGTTGGAGCCAGAATGATGTTGAGGAAGACAACAATTTAGCTTGGAATCATGAGAACTGTATTTCAGCTACAGATAGAGAGTTCCCCTCTTTCGGGTCTATTCACTAAAATTCTATTTTGGATTTTGAGACCAAGCCAAAGTTTGCAGTGCTTCTTAATTCTCTCCAATTAAAGAAAAGGAGTAGCTTTCTTGTTTTCTGTAGCTGCAATAATACACAATATTGTATACACTTAACGACACTCTTATTACTACACACAATCAGGTTGTTAGCGGCCAATGCTCATTAGCCAGACCCCATCTCCGGTGTGTGGAAACAGGTTGTACAAATCACTTTAATTATTTTCCTACCAGCAAGACCTGCACAGCAAATTATGTAGTGCTAGAGCACTGCTGGAGGCATATTTTTACATCTATTGCTACACACTGAAGGGATGGCCCCATTTCCTGTAGAAATCTAGGGTATGATGAAGGCATAGACAACACTGAAATCCTAAAAGCCCTTGATTTTAAAGTGTTTTCCGTTCAGCCATCACCTTGTGGCTTGTTTTGCATATGAACTAGTTTGAATGGGTAATTTGCATATGAAACTAAAATGTGATGTCATAAACAGTAGGCCCCACAGACATTTACAGTATAAACAAAGTATAAACAACGTTTCAGTGATGCAGTCCCTTTAAACAGTGATTCCCAAACCGCAAATGGGGAAGAGTATATGATGTCTTCAATGATGCAGGGAGTGAGCACACAAGGCCCACAGTGACTGGTCATTCTTTATTGTTCTAGTAACACTTTCACAAACAAACAGGGAGAGGGAAGAGATGTTTAGTGATAGAAAGAAAAGAACATCTAATATAGTTGATAGAAATTATCTATCTAATGCCCAAGTGATGACCAAGAGCCAATAGGGCATAAGAGCCCAAAAGGGCATCGACGATAAGAAAAAAAATATGAACCACACAGCACTCAGTCAAGGGAGGGGTTTATTTTCACTAAATTGTTTCAACCTTCTAAAGTCTTTGTCACGCTAAACACCTGGGCTTGACAAAGACCCGAGTGCTGTGGGGCTCATCATTTATTGGACTTATTGTATAGCAGGGCTCGACAAACCCTGGGCAGCAGGCCGCCATGGGGACCTAAAAATTAGATCTGGCGTGTGGGTGCTGTTAATCACAGGGAACCCCTTGCTTCTGCCATCCATTTTTTTCTTACAGCGCAGCGAGAGAGGGGAAAGTCTGTGTGGCTTGCACAAACTGTAAACTCCTCCCCTCACGCAACGTGCTCTAGTGCCAGGTGTCATGTGACACATCAGGCAGCTGAAGGAGATCCGTCTGCAGCAGAAATGTCCCCCTCCCCTGCAATTAGGTAAAGCAGCAGGGAAGGAGGACACATTAAGAAATTATTTTTTTCTTTAAAAAAAAAAAAACCTGCTGACTGGTGTGTGCATTTACCTGGCAGTGTATGTGAGGTGTGTGTATGTATGTAACTGTCTGTGTATGTGATGTGTATGTATGTTATGTGTGTATGTACCTGGCTGTGTATGTGTGTGTGTATGTAACTAGTGATGTGTGTGTATATGTAACTGACTCTGTATGTGTGTGTGTGTGTGTATGTGTGTGTGTGTGTGTGTGTGTATGTGATATGTGTATGTAACTGGTTGTGTATGTTAAGTTATGTGTGTGTATGTAACTGGCTGTGTATGTGATGTGTGTGTATGCAACTGGCTGTGTGTGTGTGTGTGTGTTTACTTGTGTGGGGTATAACTTGTGTGTAACTGGTTCTGTGTGTGCGTGTGTGTATGTAACTGGTTCTGTGTGTGCGTGTGTGTATGTAACTGGCTGTGTGTGTGTGTGTGTGTGTGTGTATATTTAACTGGCTGTGTGTGTGAAATGTGTGTATGTAATTGGCTGTGTATGTGATGTGTATGTAACTGGCTTTGTGTGTGTGTGTGCATGTATGTGATGTGTATGTAACTGGCTGTGTGTGTATGTATGTAGATGCTTGTGTGGGTGTGTATGTTACTGACTGTATGTGTGTGTATGTATGTTACTGGCTGTGTGTGTGTAACTTGCTGTGTATGTGAGGTGTGTGCATGTGACTGTCTCTGTGTTTGTATGCGTGTGTAATGTGCCATTGTCTGGCTCCTAAAATGTTTTGCTGGCTAATAAAACTAAATTAAGTTTATCAAGCCCTGTTGTATAGGACCAGGTGGAGTCCTTTACCCAGATACATTTGAAGAATGAGTGCAGATAGACCTTATTTGTTTTTAAGAATTGGAATATCAACATAAACTCAAAAATGTTTGAACCCCCACTTTTAACAGGTATAACAAAGTTCCATTGGTGCCTTATGCAGAAAGATCACTATTGTTATTTATAATTCTGCGTTTTTAATGAGATTCTGTTCCACAGACAGAACATGAGAATCTGCGTGTCCATCATTTTCAATAATAAAGAGACAAGCTAAAGTGCCTCTAACACTAAATAGTTAAAACAAGGTGGCTTTGAAAGAACATTTAGCATTGAATATACCTTGCGTGCTGTGACCCAGTCTCATTTCCATTGTGTTTTTTTGTCTTTCATTTAAGACGACATTGATGGGTTTTTACATGTGAAAGAAGAGAACAAAGACTGGCTCAGTTTAAAGATGATCGGAATCAATAGCATATGTGGGAATGACATCATCTTCCAAGTGTGACCACTGTTTGATTGCTTTCAGCTTTGCAATCTGGGTCATTGTGCCTGGCTGTACTTACGAGCTTTGTTCATGAACGAACAGTTCATTAAAATAAAACTAAAATCAAACTTACTTGTAGAGCTTAACACTCCCTCTTGAATTGCGTAATACTATGTAAAGATATCCTGCTTGTATTAACTTTCCGTAGAAACAAGGACTTTGACAACAGTATCACATAGCATGGAATACACTGCTAAATTGAATTTCACACTATTTTGATACAAAATCTAACATTTTGCATGAAACATTAGAAAATTAGGATTTCTTTTTTAAGATTTTAAGATTTACAAAGGGTAGATGGATGGGATAGAGATAGGCAAAAGGGGGATGGACTAGAGAGACAGACAAAGACAAGTCACACATAGATGACAGGATCAATACACTTTGGACTTAAGACTAAAACTGAACTGACAAGTGAACTGCAAAAATTAGGCATTAAGAGTTATTCAGTTTCTTAAAGTTCAGTTTTATCTCTTTGTTTCAACAAACACATACAAATCAACCAGTTTGAATCGTGCTTTATACTCCAATAATAAAGTATGTTCAAAGAATACAAATGTAAAAAATACAACAGAAAATCAGGTATATTAAATATATAAAAATAATACCAAAGATATTTTATTTGCTTTCTGCACTATTGTATTTCTTTTTCCACATGAGCACATGTGTCCTCTTTTGCTGTTGTATACCTATCTTTTAACTTCAGTCCCCAACATATCAAGATGCTGGGGGGCCAAACTTGGGAGGTCGTGTGTCAGTGAAGTCGATTGACACCGGTGGTGCTGTCACTCAATTTGCTAACACTACTGCGCATGTGTAGTACGCATTCTCTAGTGTCCCGAAAACTGGGACAAAGGTAGAGCTCAGCGGGTCAGCGGGACAGAGTCTCAAATACGGGACTGTTACTATGTGGAAGGTCGTGTTTTTTATTATTATTTAGAATTTGGAGAGTACTGTTGCTGAAGATTCTCAATGTATAAGCATGGAGGGAGAAACTGTGTGTTTTGGGGGTTATTCTCAATACTATGTAAGCTATCCAAACCGTATATTTAAAAAATATACATGACAAAAGTCCTAGGTCTAGAATGAGAACACAGATGAACTGCCAAACATAAAGAGTTGTGTTTTATATGTTCAATACCTTGAATTCTTTTGAAGTATGTACAGTGTTTTTACCCAAGAAGAATATACAAAGATTTATCTCACTTTCAAGAAAGTCCTGGAGAGCAGTTGTTTTCTCTGTGTTGTTTAAAGCTCACTGTGTCCAATAAAAACAAAACGGTTCCACAAAAAGTATGTTAAAAAAGAAAAAAAAAGAACTGAAAGAGAAAAAAAGATATGCTTTAAGAATTGCAAATAAAAGTGTACTCAATCGACAGGGTGGAATTTTGGAACGGGTGGTGCTGAGTTTGCAGTGGTGAGGGAACTTAGCAAAATTTAACCTCTCATTAGAAATTTTCAGACATGCCAAAAAAAGAAAGAAAAAAAACAAAAAAACAACCAAACATGCTTCGTACTGATACAAGACTGTTTGGCTCGATTTTCCCTGCCACGTCAGGTTTCTTTCTTCTTTCAGTGCAGCTCATATTGTATCCTAACCCAAACAAAACTTTTAACCCTTGCGGTAAGAGGAACGGAGAAAGAATGAATCCTTCAAAACGCACCCTGTTGGCGGGGTTAATCCTTTTGGGGAAATTTTTGGAGACACTGAATGATAAAGATTAGCAAAAAAAATGTAGAAATAAAATAATAAAAAAAACTAAAACATATTCAATACACATCCAGACTTTAAAGTCGTTAAGTACTAGGCTAACCTTAACTATTACCATCTGGTGTAGGATAACGGTCTTCTATTGGCTAGTGCATTTTTCTTTACAATGGAACCTTTCTTAAGAGAATAATTCAGCAAGGTACAGCCATGCTGTCTGGTAATAATCAGCCTTAAGGAGCAGGGGAGAGGTGGGGGTCTGTCCCTATTTCAGCTTTAAACCAACGTTTATATAAAGATTCTTTTTCTTACCCTTAAAGCCAAAAAACACAAATTCATTCTATCTGAAACAGAATTCGTAACAAAATCTGCTCCGTGTCCCCCCCCCCCGCCTCTCTGTGTCAAACTTAATCCAGGAGTATAAAGATTGAATTTTTTGGAAAGGGTTTATCTTTTTCTTTTTCTCCCTTTCAGCAAATAAAGCTTAAGTTGAGTCAAAATAATGTCAAACTTGTCGAATATAAAAAAAAAAAAATCAAATGGAAAAAAAAAAAAAAAAGTCTCCTTTCGGACTAGAAGCAGTTTTCCATTGATGTTTACGATTTCTATGAACAGTGAAGTAAATAATCTAAAGTACTGAATGGTTTATTCCAGAACATTTAAACATTTACGAGAGAGAAGAAGAATTTATATATATAAAAAAAGATTCTTATTCTTTGGAAATTCTTTTTTAAATTTAACAATGACTTATAAATGAGCATCCTGCTCATTTATAAGTCATTGTTAAATTTAAAAAAGAATTTCCAAAGAATAAGAATCTTTTTTTATATATATAAATTGAGAGAGGAAAACATGTAGGATATTATCCCTCTTCTTATAAGAAGACATTTATTTGTTACCTTAAATTCCTATGATAATGCACATAGTGGGCTTGAAGGGTTATTGGTAGTTGCCAACAGTCCTGGATTTGACAGGACAATCCTGGTTTTTCAGGGTCTTTTCATGTCAAATCTGTTTACTGTCTAGGTGTCGCATACATATATGCATAAGCTTACATACAGACTCAATCTCATGGGATCGTGCAAAGACACATGATGCTCTCTCACGTGACTCTACTCTCTTTTGTTTCTACCCTTGCTGCATCCTGGGAGGTCGACAGATATGGTAATAATGGTTGGGATAGGTTATCGATGTTTAAGAAAACTATGGGGATATGTATAAAACTCACACACAGCAATGTGTCGGGATTTTTATAACAATGCACAATTGATGTTTGTTATATATAACGGCGATTGCACTTTTTTATAACTCTCAACACTTTTCAGTGAGGGAGGGACCTCTGTCAACCTGTGTTTAGCAGAGGTTCCCCGACACACATAGGCTGCATAGGTCAACGAGCGTCAACTCAGCATAAATCTACGCATTCGGCGTAGATAACGGCGACTCACAAAAATTATCGGGAGTCTGCTTTTTTTTTGCTCCAGTGATACATTTTCTCCTATTTTCTTTTGTGAGTTTAATCATACCCATCATGACAAATAAAGTGTCAGTCTTTAACCAGTGTAAAAGTTACGCACCAATGCGTATTTTCAGTTTTTAAATTGCATATATTCATTGCTCCCATATAATGAGTTCCAAATGTAGCAATGAGCTAACACGTGTTCCTCTCTGTAGTTTCGATGCTCTCCTTTTGTTGGTAATTGTTCAGCCAGGCCCCTCCCCTGTTCTCGGAGTTCATCCAAGTGAATTGGAATTAATTCAGATTGTTGCGAGTCGTGTGCACATGACAGCTAAAGAGAACGGCGTATCAACTATTTTCTTAAGGGTCTACTCAATAAAGTTGGAAAAAATCTTTCCCCCTCAGCTACTTTGGCTTTAAGTTTGAAATTCCCTTCTCAATTCACTGAAATTCATTCTTTACTGTGTAGAAGCCTATGATTAAGCGTGTTTGATCACGCGAAACGCGTAAGGCAAGTCCTGTTTCTTCCCCTTCTTTGTTACATTGATTCCTGTGTTGTTTTATCATTGGTCCAATCCTTTAAATACATTTTGGATATATGTTTTCACCGAAACTTGGAGTGCATGCGTTTTTGTTCTCTTTTTATTTCATCTGCAACACTTCTGCCTCTACAGCTGACACGAAGCACCCACAATCCAGCAGTCCCGAGAGCATTTTCCACAGACACTGGCTTACCCCGACGGGGATCTCTCCTCTTTTGTTGTTTATTGTGTAGACCCTTCAGTTTCTAGTTAGTTATATCTAAACTGTACCCTCTGTCGCATAGCCTTTAAAGGCCTAAAACTATAACAAAAATATTTAGTTGAATATTTTGTTCACATTTCAAATCCATACCACACGCAGATTGCTGTGAAGGGGCTAATCCTTCACCGTTTCTACAATGACTGTTATCACGTAAGTTATAAACTGCCAACATATTCCTTAGCATGTTTCACAGTAGTACAGTTCCACTGTAGGTAATACATAGGTTAGGTTATATATTCAGAATTCCATGAAAGACAACATTCTTTGTTGCATTGGAATCACAGTGGAATTCTACATCAATTACTATCTACTTTTTCCGGTTCTCGAAATGACTACCTGTATCTTGGGGCATAGCCAACAATTTATTATAATGATCTTCTTTTCCAGGTGTGCTTCAGATGGATATGTTTTTAAATGATTTAAACATCCATGTTTGCAGTAAAAAGCACAAGGGAACGTAAATGATTGTTTGTTGAAGCTTTGTTAAATAGAAGCATCTCCTAACTATGGAACCATAAAGGGAAATTATAGCCTATAAAAAAAAACAAAAAACGGGGATTATGTAATAAAATAACTCACTTTCCAACATGTTTGCGTTTAATCAAAAATACTGTATTGTTGCGTGGTTTGTACAGCAGGTACAGATAATTATATCATAGCTCTCAATCCTGTGCTGTGTCTAGCAAATTGGTGGCACTGCTTCCAAGTGCTACAATATAATCTAAGATGCTAAGACAAAAAAAATTAAAAAAGTAAAACCACTTTTGGTGTTTAGTGGCAGATCCAGACAAACAAATATTTTGGGGGGATTGTCCCTTTATCAAATACAGTCATTGATCATTGTTCATCACTAATGTGGACCACCTTTTTATTGTGATTTTACTCTACCAGATGGGGTCATTTCTGATCTACGTTACATTAACGTTTATTTATATAGTGCCAACAATTTATGTAGTCTCCCTTTCCCACTCTGAGGATCCAGTTACATTGTTTTTAGTAGTGCAAGTATGTCCTTTGGTTTTGCTCAGGTCACCTGTAAATATGCTTTGAGGTACCATACTCTGGGCTGGTCCTCGGCAACTGTATTGTAACCTTTAGCAACCAGTGGAATCCACACACACCTAAAAAACAGGTACCTGAGATTTCTTGACTAAGCGCTAATTGATAGCTCTTAGTCATAGGCCACATGCACTCTGAGCTAATAGACCTACGAGTAATTGCTATATATTAGCTTGCAATGCGTAAGGTGTTTCTCCCGCTTAATTTTGGTCATTTTTTGTGTTAGTAATGTTAAGATCCACTTCTGCATTCCATGTGTTCCATCTGACCCTTTCTTGCATGGTAGAGTTCTATTCGACAAGAATAAGTCCAACTGCTCTCTGGCTTGCTGTTAGGCCCAAGTGCAGCTAATCCTGATTGTTGTCCTAGGCACATGTACGGCCAACATGGAGTGCTGTCTCTGGCACTGCTCAAGGGCAACAAGGAGTAAAATAAAGTACTCTATACTAAAAACTGCTGACTGATAGGCTTGCCATCTTTTCTTCAGAACAATACCGGCCTTGCTACTGTCTCCACAGACTTAACATTGGCCTGATGCCAGTTTTTTTGCCGGCTGGGTGGCAACCCTTCTGACTGAAGGGGCAAGGTTTTCAGGGCTAACCAAACACCTAGAGCTAGCAGTCTAAAAAAAAAAAAACTCCAGGAGTACTACATTGTTTTAACACCAATCTCTGCACTTAATATTTTGCTCAAGAAGCAAAACCAAGCCTTCTCCATAGAAATGTTAGATAGTTGGTCATTATTAGGCACAAGAAATATACTTGTCCTTAGAGAACACAAAAAAGTGTATATATATATATATATATATATATATATATATATATATAAATACGATATATATACACATTAGCATATAATTAAGCTTTTATGGCTACTCCTATTTATGGCCAATCAATTCCAACGTTGTACTCATTAAATTATATACCAACTGTGCAGGTTGCTGAAGAAGAAAAAAAGACAAAAAATTACATAGCAGTAAGCCAAATAGACATCCACTTTTGTTTTAGAGCAGCTCATGTAGCTTTCTAAGTATTGAGATCAATGGTGAGTACAGAATGCAAGCTGATAGAAGGAAATATAAAGTAGATGAAGGCACCCATGAGATCGGCCAGGATTTTCTGCAATGGTAAATAATAATCTCCCCCCCCCCCCCTCCCGACTTATTGCTGAGCAGTCATGGGGGACTTTAATAACCCTGTATATTAGAGATGGCCTTCTGCTGACATTTTCCAAAACCAAATGTATTTCATAGAACTGGTTATTAGGACAGTGTAGACATTAATAAAGAGTTAGGGAGGCCATTTGTTTTGAGTCAGGTCAGTCTTGTTGTTGTTATTAATGATTGCTGAACTGCCAATAACCCTTTTCGAATGTGTATTTTCTTTTACAGGAAACAGCTTGACTGTAATTGAAAAGCATAGCTGCCAACAGCCCCGGATTTTTCCTAGATAATCCTGTTTCTTGGTGTCATGTCCCTTGAAAATAGGTCTGGTCAGCCATATCCCCCCCCCCCCCCCCCGGTTTCCCTATTGACTATGCTTAGTGCATTTCTTTTAAACAGTGTATGTCTGCACAGCTTAAGCAGTAAACAGTTGGGCTCCAGACAACTTGCGAGGCTGGAGCCTAGTCTTGTGATGTCACAGGGTTACAAGTTCTCCCGTCAACTTAGGTTCCCGAGGCCACATCCACACTTGGCTTTTGAGGGTTAGCAAAATGGTTCTATGTGAACATCACTTTTATTCAGAGCAAGAAGATGGAACCAGGTAAGGGTTAAACCCCCCCCCCCCCAAAAGGAAAAAAAAGTAACAATTTCCTATTATGTGTCCCTCAAAACAGGATCAAGGGCATAGAAAATGTCATTTTCAATATAGCTACACTGCTCTTTATTATTTCCTATAAGAGTCCAACCAGCATCAGTCTAGATGAAACACCAATGTAACTTAGGTATTTATCCTTAATAACCCAAGCAATCAGTTTATCAGTTACACACAACACCTTTCCTTTGATGTGCCTGATAAAGCCTTACATTCGAGTTCATTTCAAAGAAAGATGTATTATTCAGCTATGTTGATGTTAACACTGGTTAGAAACAGTGCTATTTTTATGGAGTGGTTTAACACTTCTCCGAAACTGAATTAATTTTTCTGACATGTAGATAAGCCCCACTATACACTGTATATCATTTGTGTAATCAACACTACAAAGCTTCCATTTTCTTTCTTCAAAGATCCACGTTGCTTCATTAAAGGTTTCATCGGAACACGCGTCAATATTTTCTTTTTTGATTAATGTCATGTCAAGCAAGCTTGCACATTGGGTAAATAAACATAAATATGCCATGTGTTAAATATAAACAGTGAAAATGAATACAGAGCATGTGTGTAACCTACATCTGGCAGTCACCTGACTGTGTGAACAACAAAGGCATTATAAAGATTAACAACCAGTTCGCATTGCTTTATAATAATTCTGTAGCAGTTTACTAGAGGTTTTGTTTACACAAGTGCCTCTTTTCTTCCCTAAAATAGTTGATTTTTTTTTTTTTTATAAATATATAAATGACACCATGATGTCAGTCGTTGAAGACTTGCTAAAGAAATAATCTTTCTGTAGTTGGCGTTTCCTCTTCTGTGTTCCGGAAGGTGAAGAGGGCAGGGCCATACAATGCCGCGGATGTCATGTGGCTCAATACTCCTTGTTTAGAACTCAAACCTGGCAGACTAGATGGACCGAATGGTTCTTATCTGCCGACACATTCAACAATTATTAGTTCATACGGTCCACCATCTCTGTTAGCACACTATTTAACCAGTTCTATTGCCCATCTTTATTGGTGTTTGTGCTGGCTATTTTCATTTTAATTTTCTAACCAGTTTACTTAACTTACTGCATTTAACTTAACTTTACTGCATCTATGTTTTTTATATATTGCTCAACATTTCAAATGTCCAAAGTAGGACACTTATTTTTGTGGGCGTGGCTGATGGTGATGGTATGGGCAATTGGTAAGTATTTATGTAATATGATAATGTGAATGAAGTATTTTCTATGTGAATTGTAATGTTTTAGATCTTTGTGATACAGTTAGACAAACCAAAAGTTTGAAGCTCCCAGAAAAAGAAAGACAATAGAGGAGGAAAGAGGGAGAGAAGAGGAGGAAAGAGGGACAGTAGAGGAGCTAAGAGGGACAATGGAGGAGGAAAGAGAGACAATAGAGGATGAAAGAGGGACAATAGAGAGGAAAGAGGGATAGAAGAGGAGGAAAGAGGGACAATAGAGGAGGAAAGAGAGACAATAGAGGATGAAAGAGGGACAATAGAGGAGGAAAGAGGGATAGAAGAGGAGGAAAGAGGGACAATAGAGAAGGAAAGAGGGACAGTAGAGGAGGAAAGAGGGACAGTAGATGAGGAAAGAGGCACAACAGAGTATGAAAGAGGGACAGTAGAGGAGGAAAGAAGTACAAAGGGATTTTTTTAATCAAAAAAAAACAAATAACTTAAAAATAAAACATTTAATTCCCATCTACCATGTGACAGCAAACCGCATCCTCTCTTATTGTCTTCATTGTATTTATAGTTAAAAAACACGCATTATATATATATTTTTTTTTGTGGAGGGTGCTCCGCATAAATGTTAAAACTGAAATCTTGTGATTTTCCATGTTATTTCAAAGGAGACAAAGAAAAACAGGCGAATTATAGAAATATGTAACATTGTCTGTTTTATGAGTTTGTGGCCGACTGCCTCTTTGGTGAGTTGGAGAACAAGGCTATTCCTTCATATAATGATTTCCAGCTGTAGAAACAAAATGATTTTTTGCTGAGCTTGGCTGCTAGGCAAAAAAGAAATGTGAAAAGACAATCCTAACAAACAACAACAGAAAAAGAGATTTCTACAAGAAATGTCTGCTTTTTACTTAAAGGGAAATTAAACGTTGTTTAACCCTAGCTAGCACAGCGAGGGACCCTCGTTTTTGCATGGGATCAGCAGGGGGGACTTTTGACTTGTTAAAGGGAAACTCCAGGCATCAAACTGCATAGTCTCTTAACCATACCTCCTAACGTTTGCCTCTGGCTAATCGGAATGCCGAGGGGTGGGGGGGTGGAGCTTGGAAGGTCAAGGGTCAGTGCTAATGCACATGCACAGTAAACAGTCTCCAGTAAAATTACATTGTTAATGCAGGATTGGTGTCCAAAGTCCTGCTTTCCTGTCTAGCTCTCTCTCTCTCCTGAAAAGCGGGACAGAGGTAGAGCTCGGTGGGACAGCAGGATTGGCTTCCAAAAATGGAGACTGCCCAGCATAAAGCGGGACAATTGGGAGGCATGCTAACCTGTCTTGGAAACTCCTAGAAATTCCTAGAAATCCTTTTCATTTTTCTTTGTCTAGCCCTCTTTCAGCTGTTTCTGAAATGACAAGAGGACCCACTCAGCTGAATAGGTTGTCTTGCACTGAGCATATATTTTGTCTTTATTTAGAAGCTGATAACGTCTCCCTTTTATTCCTTGGGGGTTTCTGAAGTCCCTGATTGCTGGGACAGCCTTTTCACATACAGCAGAGATCGTGCACACTCTAATGGGGTCATTGGATTGTAAAATAATATGGGAGATGCCTGTTTTGCCTGATTTCTTGACTCTCATTCCATTTCAGTGCAGTACCATGATTAATAAGATGCCATATAGAATTTCATACAGATTAAAGATTTAGAATCAGATTATTCTTATATCTGAATGCAATCTGGGTCATGCATATATTAATATTTAAGGACTAGATTTGAACCACTTTGTTCCTATAACACATATAGCATATGTATAGCTTGGGGGAAAGATGAGGCAGGGGGGATGTAACAGAAACATTTACATACATAATGGGAATCAACACAGTAAAGGAAGAGAGTATATTTAAAAGAAGAAAAACTACCACAACTAGAGGACATAGTCTAAAATTAGAGGGGCAAAGATTTAAAAGTAATAGGAAGTATTACTTTACTGAGGGGGAAGTGGATGCATGGAATAACCTTACAGCAGAAATGGTATACAATAAAGTTTAAGCATGCATGGCATAAGCATAAGGCTATCCTAGAGATAAGATAGGACTAAGGACTAATGAAATTAATTGGAAAATTGAGCAGACTAGATGGACCGGGTTCTTATCTGCCGACATTATATGTTTCTATGTAATACTAATCTGTTTCTTGGAGGTGTATGTGGCACTTGTAATATTCTGGGCCGATCCAAACAGAAGATGTAACATGTGTTTAACCATCACAAATTCCTTTGTTAGAATATCATGCTATTAAATGTGCTGTGAAGCCTAAAAAGGACTTGTATACATCTGTGTATGTGAGTTCTTGTCAACATCTGTAAAACATGTTTCTTTCGCACAGGAGCTATGAAATGTGCATTACAGAGCGTACGGGCTGCCATAGGTGGCTCTCCGGCCAGATGGGTTCGGAATCTCGTTAGAAAAAATAATGAAAGATAAACCCTAAATCACACAATGGCTGTACAATTCCACCTCTCACTTTTCTATTTATCCATTTTCCATTTTACCTGTGTTATTACCAAAGTTGAAAGAATTTGTAGGGGCTAGGTAAGAGGGGCTGTCTGAAGAATATATTATGCCAATACTTATTTAATAGACGTTTTGTTCATATTTTACAGAAATGAGTTATATTAAAGACAATATGGGCTATGTATAAATCTAAAGGATCTGGAACAAAACTCAGAAGCACAATCACCATTTCTTAACTATAATGACAATTGTGCTTTTTCATACAGACAGACATGTTCATGAATAGAACCTTTTTTGCCAAACAAGGTTTGGTGGTGGTTCTCAGACACTAATCCGGTGCTAAAAAGCACCTGACGATTTATACATGGGTTGTACCGGAACATAGAGGGAACCTGGAACCTGGCTCAGACTCCGACGTTGGGAGTCTACTTTATAGTTCCAGAGTTAGGCCTTCTCTATTTGAATACCTTCATTATGCATGACCCTAAATCATTGCTGTGTCTATAGCAGGCATAGTTAGGTCGTGCCCGTCTGTTCATAAATATTTTTCCATCAAAAATACAGGGTTACGGGCACAAGGCTTGTGCCGGACACAGTAGTGCTGGTGCACACAATGGCAGCTGAATAAGATCTAAAATTCAAATAAGTACAAAGGAAGCCTTTTTCAAATGTTGGGATGTATAAAAAGGTGCAATAAATTTCATACATAAGACACTAACAAGTCGACTTTTATTTTTTAGCTCGCCCTTTGTCCTTCTGTATACATAACCCCTTTTTAATTTTATGTGGTTTGTCCCGAGACTAGCCTGGTACCCTGATTTTCATTCTCTGGTATGTGGGACAACAAAGATTGAAGTCTGAGTATGCGCAGCAGCACTATCACGTGAGCGACACCTCATGTGAGCGACAGTGCTGTCAATGGCCCTTCTAAACCCCACCCACTCTCGTCCAACATTGCTGGGAGAAAATGTTGGAACGTATGCAAACACCATGCATTTTCTTAAAGCCATCCACTGTATCTTCAATCCCTATACCTAGGATACAATGAATGGCAGCACTGTGTAAGTTATACATTTGTTTCTCTATCAATTCCATCATGGCTGTATTATGTGGAATGCTATATCTGGTAAATGTCATTTTACAAGACCTTCTACATTTGTTTCATCAATTTCTATCTTTCTTTAATCTTATCCTACGTATAAATGTCTCTTTATAGTAAATGCTATTCTTTCTCTTCTTTGCGGGTTCTGAGCTGTAACTGGGTATACATGATTTTTTCGATTGTAGTTCTGCTTGGCGTCTGAAACACGAACAGACTACGTTTGACCTTCAGAATGGATTACAATACATTTTTACGAGCGGCTCACATTGATGATGAAGCATTGTGAAGATTAAGGAGGGAAAAAAAAAAGAGTGGACGGTCAACAAGAAATATCCTGAGAACATTGCAAAAGGAAGATACCATCCGCAGCTGGCACCTATATGTTTTATTAACTGTCATAACTAGATTCTTCTAAGCATTCTTCAATCCAAGAACCAAATTTCTTTTTTTTTATGTTCATGTTACATTCTCAATATTTAATTTAGACCTGTAATCACAAAATGAGATCTTTATAACTGTGTATACAATCTTTCTGCATCTGAGGGAAGCATTGAAAATTGTGTCCCTTCGTCGATATCGTTGCTAGCAGTTACTTTTGGAGAGATACCTTCATGGGGGGGGGGGGCTCAACGGTGTGGGATTTCCTCACTCTTGGTCCTTGTTGCCTCTTACCTACGTAAATAGAGATGGCATTGAGGGGACTTTAGGTATTTGCTTCTTCTCAGGCAGAGAACTGCTGCTGTCTATTCAACCATAAGATGACACATGCTGTGATGAAGAGTGGCCGATATGGCATCACATTCCACTGGTTTGGTTAGTTTGAGATTGACACAAGAGAGCAGGAGCAGAGGCCTGCAGTGCTGTTGCATGGGAGGGCAACAGTCCACCTTTTTGGTTTTGTGTGTCCCAGAAGCTGGTGCCTCAGTTGTCTCACCCTCGTTACTGCTCTGTAACTGATATTCTCTTCAGTAAACTAAATTGCACGCCTTACTGGCTCTCTTGAAGCAGTGCCAAATAACTGAAAAGCAACTGCCTAATTCTAGATCAAACATTTGTACAAAAGAGGAAAAAAAGAACAGAGCTGCCCAGTTAAACTCATGTAAAAAAGCTGAGCATAAATATACACAGTCCAAGAACATCTGAAGCAAACATTCCTTTTTGTTGTCTACCAGGTGGCAACCTGGTATTATTTTTACTAGACTAGTTGAGCACTAGAACAGTTGTTCACCATCATCAGTTCATCCCCCAAGGACTACAGGTGCTTCAATGTCCAAAAGATCCTCACAGATTATCAACTCTACTCATGGGAAAATGAAAGTGTATTTGCAGGTGATAAATGCAAATTAGCAAGCATCAGCCCACTTCTCTGCCAATGGTTGAATACCATAATTATGACATAGTCAGTCCCAGACCTATGGGCACCAATGGAAACCAGTGCCACACCCCCCAGATTTAACCTTCAAAAAGTGATATAGCTAAACTAATACTTGCCTTGATTTAACAGAATTACATATACACAGTTGATTGCCAAGGGAAATACAGAAGTTCTGACCTAACAACCAATTAAAAACAAAATGAGTAGCCAATCAAGAAGGGGGGTAGGTTCATGGCCTATGTTGTAAGCTCAAGCGGTATCTAATGTAACTGTATTACCCTTAACCCCTTAGTGACATGACTTTTTTGGCTTGTCCGACGCTTGGTGACATGGGCTGTTTTAACATTTCTGAGGTGTTTGTGTTTTGCTGTAATTTATTTCTGTCTCATTTAGTGTACCCGCACAAACTATATATCGTTTTTATCGTTATCAGAAGGGCTTTCTTTTGATACCATTATTTTGATAATAGCATATAATTTGATGTAAAAAAAATAATAAAATATGGCAAAAAAATTTAAAAAATAATTTTTTTATGACTTTTATTTGAAAAATCGTATACTCATGTACAAGAGACAACAAAAAAACACTGCTAAAAAGTTTCTAATATATGTCCTGAGTTCAGAAATAGCCCATGTTTTTATGTTTTTGTGCTTTTTTATTCATGTTACAGGGCCAGAACTATAAGTGGTGCAAAGCTATTTTAAAATCCTTTCTTTCAAAATTAGCGATAGTGACATTGTAACACTGATTTCTGTACTAAATCCATGAATGACCCCCAACATGTACATATTTTTGAAAACTAGACAACTCAGGGCATTTAACTTGGGGTATTTTGACACATTTCATGTAGCCATTTTACCACCAATCTATGCCAAAGTTTGCAGCAAAAAATCTTTTTTTCACATATATTGCAATTTAGGTAAACATTACCTTAAAATGTGAAGGGATATTTCCAAATAACACCTCAATATGTGTTCAGCAACATCTCCTGAGTACAGGGATACCACCCATGCATAGGTTTGTTGGTTTGTTTTGGGGCTAAAAGGCCACATTTAGGGGGTGCGCATTTTGGTTTTCCAACTTGGAATTCTGACATGCAGAAAACTTGTGCCCATGTCCCATTTGGGACATTTTTGTAAGCCAGAAAGTGTATTCTACCCCACAAAACCATATTTTTTTTTAAACTAGACACCCTAGGGTATTTCAAATGGTAGTATTTTAACACTTTCCATGTACTAATTATACTACCAGCCTATGTCAATGTTATGGATAGTAATTTTTTTTCACATACATAGTACTTTCGGCATGAATTCACAGATCCTGTTATATGTCAGTGCCAAACAACACCTCAATATGTGTTCAGCAACATCTCCTGAGTACAGGGATACCACCCATGTATAGGTTGGTTAGGTTATTTGGGGGTTAAAAGGCCACATTTGAGAGGTGCGCTTTTTGGTTTTCCAACTTGGAATTCTGACGTGCAGAAAACCTGCGCCCATGTCCCATTTGGGACATTTTTGAAGCCAAAAAGTGTATTCTACCCCACAAAACCATATATTTTTGAAAACTAGACACCCTAGGGTTATTCAAATGGTAGTATTTTAACACTTTTCATGCACTAATTCTACCACCAGCCTATGTGAATGTTATGGATAGTAATTTGTTTTTCACATTCATTGTACATCGGGCATGAATTCACAGATCCTATTATGTGTCAGTGCCAAACAACACCCTAATATGTGTTCAGCAACATCTCCTGAGTATAGGGATACCACCCATGTGTAGGTTAGTTAGATTATTTGGGGGCTAAAAGGCCACGTTTAGGGGGGGTGCATTTCCAACTTGGAATTTTGACATGTAGTCAGCCTGCGCCCATGTTCGATTTGGGACACTTTTGAAGCCTGTCAAAGTATTTTACCCCATAAAACCATATATTTTGGAAAACTAGACATCCTAGGGTATTTAAAATTGTGGTATTTTAACACTTTCCAAGTGCTAATTCTACCACCAATCTATGTCAAAGGGTTGGGATGTCATTTTTTCCCCACACACATTGTAGTTCAGGCAGGAATTTTCAGATTCTGGTATTTGCCACTGCCAACCAACACCTCAATATGTGTTCAGCAACATCTCCTGAGTACAGGGATACCCCCCATGCATAGGTTTGTTGGTTTGCATTGGGTCTAAAATTCCACATTTAGGGGGTGCGCAATTCCAACCTGGAATTTTGACATGTAGTCAGCATGCGCCCATGTTCCATTTGGAACATTTTTGAAGCCGTCCAATGAATTTTACCCCATCAAACCATATATTTTTGGAAAATAGACATCCTAAGGTATTTCAAATGGTGGCATTTTAATACTGTATGGGTACTAATTCTACCACCAGCCTTTGTAAAAGTTTGTGGTAGTACTTTTTTGGGAGTTTTTTTTCCACATGCATTGTACTTCAGGCATGAATTCACAGATTCTGGTATATGTCACTGCCAAACAACAACCCAATATGTGTTCAGCAACATCTCCCGAGTACAGGGATAGCACCCATGCATAGGTTTGTTGGTTTGTTTTTGGCTAGAAGGCAACATTTGTGAGATGCGCACCTCAAAATTCCAACTTGGAATTTTGACATGTAGTCAACCTGCGTCCGTGTCCTTTATGGGATATATCTTTGAAGCCAGCCAATGTAATTTACCCCCACCAAACCATATATTTTTTTATCGGTAGACCCCCATCACTACTTGTGGCTAGGGCTCAGCAGCCACCGATACATCGCTAGATGATGTATCAGAAAGCTGAATAGGGTCAAAATCGAACCCGGAGCCGCGGCCTCAGAATCAGTGCGTAAGCAGTGATCTCGAGCAAAGAAGGGGTTAATAGCTCTTAGAAGAGCCTATCTAGTACTGTAATACATTACAGTACAAAGAAATTAATCCATAAAACAGTGCAGACAGCAAAACATACTGTTGCTGTGCAAGATTACTGCTTACACAGTGATGAATGGCAGGGAAGGGGTTAATACACAGTGAAAGACTTTCATAAAACCTGCCAATTTTATAAAATGTTATTTTATATCACTAATACTGATCGATCTCTTTCCGTCACAAAAATGTAAGTGAGGAGAGGGAGGCAGATCAATATTTGTGAATATTGATCCGACTAATTTTGATCTGACCAGGGCGAATGGAGAGCTTAATTGAGAAATCACCAAACCGCCTTTGCCACTAATTCGCTGTTACTGATCGCTATGCGCTCAGGCAGCTTAAAAAAAAAAAATCTCAAATATTTTTACTTTACATGTAATCCCCTAGCGGGTATGTGTAAAAAGAAAAAAAAAAAAAATATGCAGACAGATAAAAATTGCTTTGGCGTCAATATCATTACGTAAGCAGTGATCGACGGCAAGTAAGGGGTTAATAACTCTTAGAAGAGCCTTTTTAGTACTGTAATAAATTAACCCCTAAAAAATGCACAAACAGCAAAAATAAATGCGCTGATGTGCACGATCACTGCTTATGCAAGATCAGTGGCAGGGAAGGGGTTAAACGCAGGGAATTGCTTTAATAAACTTTTTTTTATTGTTTTATTATTTGTGTGTTGTGTATTTATTGTTTTTTTTTTTACTTTTAGAACTTTGATCTGTCTCTCTCCCTCACTAAAAAAAAGGTGAGGAGAGGGAGGCAGATCATAACTGGTCAGATCAATATAGAGTTAATATTGATCTGACCAGTCAGTGGGGATGTTCAGCAGAACATCCCCACTGCCTGTCAGTGTGCCTGGCAGTCACTGATTGCCTCTGTGAAGAGGCAATCGTGTGACAGCCAGAGAGCACAGGAAGAAGGTACTTCCTGCCTCCTGTGCTCTTGCCCTTAGAAGGGCAGCGCCATCTTGGTCACTCAGTGACCAAGATCGTGCATTTTTTTTTTGGTGTTTCTGATTGCCTCGACTTGCGAGGCAATCAGAAACACTTTCTGAGCATAGGAAGCGAAAAATTCGCTTCCTATACTCGTTTTTTTTAATGCACTAGGTCCGTCCTGTGTCACTAACGCCTCGGCACACAGGACGGACCTAGTCCGTCCTGTGTCGCCAAGGGGTTAATGTCTGAAACATTTTTTTAAAGAAATCGTAACTCAAGATATGTCTAGTTTTGTTTTATTAATGAAAAGCTAATTAAGTGACAATGGAAGCAATAGTTTAAGTGAGCATCTTGGAAAGCTACGTGGTGACACAAAACTTTCAGGTTGTCCTAAAAGTGTGTTTAATTTTAACTTCATTAGCTTCCTGTTCTGTCACAATAGTTGAAGAAGGATTTCTTCTAGAGCAGTATTCAAATCAGTTTTTAATGAGCTATTTAATTAAAGGCTAATTGGGGTGAACCCATTAAAGATTTCTAAATTATGCTTATCTGACTAGCTATGTTCCAAGATATATTTTCTCATAGTTGCTATGCTTGATCATAAACTATTTGTAAGTGACTTTAAAATGTCCGATTAAGAGTGACTCTTTTTTTCTCAGTAAAGCAATGATTCACTGGAATAATTCCGATAGAGAATTAAAAAACTTTTTTTAATTGTAAAAATGTTTTCATTCATTGTACAGATTCTTAAAGTGGATCAGTCACCTTTGAGACTCTTCATTTAAATTTTTCTTCATTTTCTTCATTTTTCTTGGTGTGTTTTTGGCTGTGAGAAAAGTTGATATTCGAACCTGTCTATAAAATGTAACTTTTATTTGCAAAGAGATAACAATGGTTTGAGTGCTAATAAAGTGATAGATAATAATTTGTGTTAAAACCAAGTCTAGGATTGCTTATTTTACATTGGTAACTGAGTACTTTGTAATTCTGAAAGCAGTAAAAGGAGAACACTGTTTTCAAAAGGGGTTAAATAGAATTCCTCCTAATTCTCAAACTCCCATTGCTCGTTAAAAAATATGTCAAGGTGGGAAACGCTTTCAAAAAATATGTATACAAAATTCTAAATTGGAGCTTGTAGTTTGTATCTGTATACTGCAATATGCATGGAAAAGCGAAACATATTGTAGTGCAAGGAGATGGATGCTTAGGCATGTGGTCCCAGAATGCTCAGCATGCATTACCAGAATGCTTTGCGCATGGCTGTAAGCTAGAAACTAAAAGATTGCATCTTCACAACAAGCAAGTACATTTGCTGTTTTTTTTTGTGTGCACATTATATCGATTTAGAACTGTATTCTTGCAGTTTACTGTCCACGTATTTAAAAAAAATGGTGTCGATCGAGGAGTTCCACATGGGTCACTAATGGTAAGTTTGGGGGGTGGACCATAGTTGGTTACAGCCTGTCAGTGGGTGACAGTTCCTGGTTAAGAACGACAATGACCCTTCCCCTGCTCCTGTCGAGGGGTGCCATGCCTGCCCCCTAATTGTAGCTGTTGTGTTGAGGGTGGGTGTCCACAAATGGAGGGCAGGTAGAAGGTCACCGATGAGGCCTTGGGAGCTACGGCTTAGTTTTTTGATATATGCATTATTATATCTCTAAGAAATATTCTTGTATATTGCTTTTTGTCCTGCCCAGTCAAAAAAAAAAACATTTGTTTTGAACCCATTGCTATGTTCACCATCTGAGTGCCAAAGAGTTACTTCTTTTCCTTTGTTCCCCAACAGGTTACTGAAGGACACACCTAAAAAGGAAAGCTGATTTTAATACGCTTAAATCTGAGGTCAATCATTTTTTTGAGATTCCCAGAACAGAAGGGATCGATATTGTGACCCAAGGGTTACTAAATCTGTTGTTTTCACTGATTGTTGCCTGTGATTTTTAAGATATGATTCGGAATGCCAGAAGCAAGTGATTAGACCATTGAAAAACGAAGAGTGGAAAATTGCAAGACACCGGACATAAAATGAAACACTGTGATTGTATCCAGTGGTACCACATCCACCACAGCCCAAATATGAAGATGTTTAACCCTCAGTGTACCACTGAGGTTATTAAGGATCATTGTAACTCAACCATTAATCTCACCGGATGATTGGTTGTTTTCTCCCCAGGGCAAATTTCGGTAATTCAAGTCCATTTATTCACTCACACTTGACAATTTTCATGTTTAACGGGTTCTCTGTCACCTAAACATTATTTATAATGTTAACATAAGAATTGTAAGTAAATTCGGAGACATGGGGATGCTTGTGACCACGCGATGCTTGTGACATCACCTTGTGGCTTGAAATGCAAAATCCAAATTCATCATTGGACATAGCTCATTTGCATATCAAGTCACTAGTGAGGTCATAAGTAGAAGACACCACAGATACATTTAAGACATATTTGTTGCTTTATGTATTGTAATTATGATAACACAATGTATAGATCTTCTTTTATTCTCTATTCTTTATTTGTTGTATAAATAAGGTTTAGGTAACATAGTCAGTTAAAGTATAACATTTCCAATTTCACAGTTTTATTATACCCTGAGTGACCTTCTCTCTCAAGAACATTTGCTACTGTATTCTTGCTCATTAACTGAATAGATCACTCCTTATATCCATCTAGTGTTTACTTCCAAGCATACAGCTACACAGTGTCAGCTCTGTGGGTCCAGGTGGGTCCTTTGGACCCAGCAGATTGCTGGCCTTACTGCTGTCCCATCCCCATTATTTTCTACTTTATTTTTTTGTATTCCCTAGTAATCATGCGGACCCACTAAGAGATGTGTCCAGGGGGATTCTATTAAAGAAAAGTCATCAAGGATCAACTCATTGTGCCACCCATTTCAACACAGAGGTGAATGATTCCAAGAGTGTCCCTCTCTGATACTCCAGAATGTATACTCCAGAGTATATGAACTCATTCTCTACAAACATCCAGGAATTATAACATTACTTGAGCTCCTGGCCGCAGTCTTAGACAACAGGCTTCTATTTTTTTTTTTTTTATTAGTTATTTCATTGTCCGCAGTCACATCCGGAAATGTTGGCAGGTATGATATGTAATTTATAAATGTATAAAATGCCTCTCCAGAACTGTTTCCCGTCAGTTAGGTACTGAGGAAACCCTAAACAGCTGCTTAATTTGCTTATATGGAAGCACCATTCCTGTTTGCAGCTCAACTCCCGTTCACTTGTCAATTCACTTTTTTTCTGAATAACCCCAAGAAGCCGTTTGTGCTACCATTGTACCTAGAGCAGCTGTAAGGAACACAGATGAAGAAATTTCCAAAGAAAATAAAATTAAGCCAGCACTTCGGTTCATGAGGTGAATGAGTAGTTTAATAAGCACAACAGTGTAACAGATAAAAGGACAGAAACACTTGACGCGTTTCGAGTCTACTGACTCTTAATCTTAAGTGCCGGGTAGAACACAGCACTTTTCCAAAAGGATCAAATAAATTGTCCTAAGCTTGCGTCTCCCTGAGTTCTATAAGCTACAAAGGAGTGGTTTAACAACCCCTACCAGGCCAGTACATAAAATAAGGTCATATACATGAAGCACCTAATGTCTATGCATGGAGATGTTTTTTTTTAAATCATCATTATTTTTATCATAAATCAACAGAATATATTGAAATTAAATATCCTTATTTAGCAGTAGCCCAATCCAGTAGCTTTAGTGCATAGGTATTAAGGTAAACCACTCTTGCATGAATATATCAATTTAAGCTGATCCAGTCTTAGTCAATAATACTCAGCATCTGACAATGAGTTTATTTGATCCGGCAGCAATATGCTGAAAGATATGGGAGGGTGGGGGGGGGGGGGGGGGTCATGTGCAAAATCTGTGCAGAGTCAAGTGTCAGGAATTGATTACAAAAATCCTTGAACTCCAATTTATAAAAGTGATTGCACCTTATTTCTGTCCACCACATTTAACCAGCTTGTATAAAGCGTCACGTAAATTGTTGACTCTATGGAAATAAATAAATGTTACTGCTACATGGACTGCATTTTTTCGGGCAACCTAGGTCGGCAGCTATACCCCTGGCTCAATGTAAGTGTATTGCGGTGCCATATTTGTCATGTAGGGATTGCGCCGGTGCCTAGAGCACAAGCTTCACCCAGAACTGCAGTTGTGGCGCAGAAACGGCCGTGGTTCGGCCCTGCCAAAATGGACTTGACGTAGGTGGTTCACACCATTCTAAGAAAATTTCTGAGCTAGTTTTTTTTTTTTATACATGGGCTACACTGGTGCCAAACAGCCCCTAGGGCTAACTAGGACTTATGTTGTGAATTAGTGTTTTACATTTAAACATGTGCCAATAGCCACATTATTTGGCACAATTAGTGCATTCACCGGTTAAACATAATGCCCATTGTTTGTGTAACGGACCGTCTACCGGACGTCTACCTCTGTCCGTTGTGGGAAATCACCTCCTTAGCCCCCACTTACAGCTCAGCATTCACCCAGCAAGTCTTTCCTGGACCCTTGCTCTTTGTACCCAAATAGACAGGATATCTAGCAGTTAGGTACAGCAATATTGAACAACTCCTTTATTTGTGATTTACACAGCACATATACACCAAACTGCAATCAGATAACACTTGATTAAACAATAGAAAACTTAAACACATCACCAGTAAAGCAGTATCTAGCCACTTTAATCTGGAGCCAGAAGCAAGGTAGCCAGACTGGGTGCCTGACATAATTAAACAATGGAAGGCTTAAACACATTACAGACAGGGTCCATAATCTACAGGGAGGTGTTTGGCCCTCAGGCCCCTCCAAGAACCCCAGTCAGGCAGGCTGTCAGAATTCACTTTGTGACATATCTCCTTTTTCGGGGGGAGACTGACACCGGAGGAGCCCCCAGACGGGGTGAATCCTAAGTCAGTCTGTATAGAGATCTCCCCATGGCTATTCACTAGTTTGCAGTCCCCACACTTTGTTTGTTCAAAAATAGCACTTACCCGACCAACCTCCACCTCTCCTGAAACATACATCTGCCGCTGGGGAGAAAGGTCAAATGTTCCTTCTCCCAGAAATCCTTTCAGCCTCTGGGGAGCAGATAGGGTGGCAGGGTTAGCTGGGCTTGATACTATGGGGGTATCCCATTTAGTCCCTGGGAACACTGATGTCAGCACTTCTGCTGGGGAGATAGCATCCCGGCAAGGCACAGTTTCAGGGGTATACTGCAGGGAACAGGACAAGGTGGCTGTGGTACCCATGCAAAGGAGTTGGGGAACAGTGCTAACTGCCAAACATTCAGAAGACCCAGGTGTGGAGACCAATGTCCCATCCACCCCTCCTGGGTCATTTTCAAAAGGTAAAGGGGTTGAATCCATGGGATGCAGTGGGCAGAGGCCAATTGCACTCTGCTCAGATGCTGGCACCTCTGCCAGGTACAAAAACTCCCCAAGCGGCAGGGGTGGACAGAGGCCAGCGGCACTCTGCCCCATTGCCAGCTCTTCTGCTGGGACATAGGGCGGGTAAAAACCAGGGATTGGGTTCCAATAGGGCTCCTTGAACCCAGGTGGAGGTGGGCACAAGGAGGGCAGGTCCTGTTTGGTTTTGGGGAACGGTGCCAGCAGTTTAACTGGGCATTCAAGGGGTGGCAGGGGTAACGGGTCTGGGGACGTGATGTCAGCCGGGGCCTCCACAGGGGAAATGGGACACGGGTCTGGGGTAGGGGCAGGCAGGAGCCAGCGGCAATCTGCCCGGATGCCAGCTTTTCCACTAGGTCATCCACAGGGTTAAATGGGCACAGTTCTTGTGTCAGTACATCTGCTGGGGGTGGAGCAGCACTGATACTCACAGTTTCATAGGCAGGGGGCCGTATGTGGTGGAGTAGCTGTATGTATGCCTTCTCCAGCTCCTCTTCTTGGGTCACCAAATAGTCCAGATCAGCCTTCAGTTTGGGCACAGTGGGAATATTTGCCTCCCTTAACTCCTGGAGTTCTTCCCACCGGTACTCTTTATCACTCCCGAAGCCCGGATCCAGCTGGAGATTTTCCAATAACAATCCAGGGCCACCAAAATCATAGCCCTCTGTGGGAGTGTCATCCTCCAGCTCAGGGTATAGCTGTGTGGCATACCACCGTAAAGCCCGGTATCCACAATCCAGGACCATCTCAGCATGGACAAGTTCCCCTAACTCAGCCACCCAGTCTTTTTGGGGCTGCTCACCCAGGTATTGCATTCTATCACTCAGCAGGCTCACATACCATTCCTGGAAGCTGGGGAGGACGTTTCCCCGGTACTCCTGGTCCCGTATGAGAGCGTTCATCCACAGATTCAGGAGGCTGCAAGCTCGCTGTAACATCTCATCCTGCGGGACCGGACCGGTCATCAATTTGTAGTTAACAGCCAAGGGGGCTGCAGTACCATCCTGGTACTCCCTGGTCAACATGCCAGTTTTGCAATATATATAATCCATGGCCATCATGCCGACTTCTATCCCTTGCTGGTGCTCTGCTGCTTATCCACTGGGCTCTTGCAAGAAGGATCCCACCGCTTGCCACCAATGTAACGGACCGTCTACCGGACGAAGTAGACCCTCTGTCCGTTGTGGGAAATCACCTCCATAGCCCCCACTTACAGCTCAGCATTCACCCAGCAAGTCTTTCCTGGACCCTTGCTCTTTGTACCCAATTAGACAGGACATCTAGCAGTTAGGTACAGCAATATTGAACAACTCCTTTATTTGTGATTTACACAGCACATATACACCAAACTGCAATCAGATAACACTTGATTAAACAATAGAAAACTTAAACACATCACCAGTAAAGCAGTATCTAGCCATTTTAATCTGGAGCCAGAAGCAAGGTAGTCAGACTGGGTGCCTGACATAATTAAACAATGGAAGGCTTAAACACATTACAGACAGGGTCCATAATCTACAGGGAGGTGTTTGGTCCTCAGGCCCCTCCAAGAACCCCAGTCAGGCAGGCTGTCAGAATTCACTTTGTGACAGTTTGTTTTTAAACATGGAACAAGCCCACATATGGTATACACCTTCATTACACCTTCATGGTTCCAGGGATATAAGTAATATATTTATTACAGGCAGCTAATCAGTGGTCCTTACGATGAGGTATTTGCTGGTTTACTTTGATCACTTTCATCACTATGCTGAATGGGCCGGAGCAATCTCAAGCATATATTTTAAAACAATTATCCAAATTTGTGCAATTAAACTGCAACTGAACTCCTGAAGTCAGTTACATCATTGATTGAGGCAACATACTAATCATCATTAGTCTAACAGACACATAGTCTATTCAGGCTAGATGCCCGTGGATGAATATAGTGTATCTCATTCACCTTTGTCATAGATGCCACAATAGTGGAGGTTGGGAGGCCAGCTGATGTTATTCTATGATTCTTGTAATCGTGAACACTTCCCAGGCATGTAAGGCATTCAGAATGGTTTTCTATTTTATTACAGCGATTCCCAAATGACTTTAATGGGTTGTTGGACTGCTTAGTGCAAGCAGTGTCTGACAAATCGAAGATGTTTGATGGTAGTCGTGTTTGTCAGGTGCACAAGACTGAGGCGGTGTTTGAAATTAAACTATAGATTAAATACCAACTGAACCTTTATGAAACAACATTTTGTAACTTTTCGCAAGAAATCAATGTTTCCTTGCTTTGAGAGGACAGGTTAGTAAAATGGGAGATCCAATATTACACAATATAAAAAATGATAAAAAAAAAAAAAAAAGCAAGGAGAGAGAAATAAAGAGAAAAAGCAGTAACAGAAACAAAAAAAAAAAAGGAGCGAAAGAAAGAAAAAAGTAAAGAAAGAAGATTAACGCTGTAAAGAAAGAAGAAATGCGAAGGAAGGAATCAAAGAACAAAGGAGATAAATAAAAAAAAATAAAAAAAATTAGATTAAGAAAGAAAAGGACAAAACAAAGAAAAGAATGAAAAAGAACAAAACAATGAACCTAAGAAGAAAGGAAATAAGAGAAGGAAAGGAAGAAGAATAACACTGTGAAGAAAGAAGAAATGGAAGGAAGAAATTAAAGAACAAAGGAAATAAATAATAAAAAAAATCAAATAAACAAGATAAAGAAAGAAAAGGACAAAACAAAGAAAATATTGAAAAAGAACAAAACAATGAACATAAGACAGAAAAAAAACACAAGCATACACATATTTTTACATTTACCTCAAGATACTTTTTTTTTTACACAGCATGTACCTAGCATGAAAGAACATGTTGTATCGAGATGGATATTAAATTGAAAAGCATAATGTTTGTTTTATCAGATATTTAAATCATGCTTCTCACTGCCTACGTCCCCCTGTGATACCATGTTTTTCTGGTAATTTAGCAGAGGAAGCAGGAGATCTGTTGCCTTCTCACAGTGTTGCAGGAAATATGGCCACACAAACATGGGGCTGAAAGTGCTCATGTGCTCCGTTCTGTGCTCAAAAAGGCTCATTCAGAATGTTTAAAGTACCAGCGATGGTGGGACGCGGGTTCCAAATCTATATTGTTCTGCTGGACCCTGTACAGTCGGGAGAATAGCACGTTATCCTCAGTGTTCTGTAGAACTGAGGGTATAGAGAACAGAGACTTGCGCCAACCGAGACAATTGTCTAATGCTCTTCATTTGCAAATCAACAGGGACTAGAGATTGTTCACAAAGTCTTCGTGAAGAGGTTGAAGTTGACAAAGTTGGGCCTGACACCGCACTGGGTAGACTGAAAGAAGGTATGAAGGAGAGAGTGAGGACTATTCACTAGACAATAAACTGCAGGACACTGGACAAGGTATTAATAGTGGAGTTGGGGGAAAAAATCCAAACCACGTTATTAAAAGTAAATAGTCCCCTGCGTGTTTGCAAAGTCAGGTCAAAGCAGCTGAGCTGGGAAAATAAGTGAATCAGTGAGTTTTTCCACTCTTTATCCTAGTCAGTTTCATTGCACCACTGGGTACTATTTAGTAAATAATTCCTGAATTCCTGACTATCTAGAGGTTTCTTAAATAGGGACAATACACACATTGTAGATCAAATCACAGACATTTCCATGGTGAGAAATATTCAACAAATTTGACTCTAATACAATTCATAACTTCGTTTCCACCAAGTTAAAACTATGCTTTGCACAAAATTAACACGGTAATGAAATGTAGCATGCAACCTGTACTCACTATCTATGCTAACATACTGTACTGTTCACTTCCTGTGCTAATCTACTGCAGTTCCTGTGGTAAACTATTGCACTTCCTGTGCTAATCTACTGCACTTCCTGTGCTAATCTACTCCATGACTGCTAATTGGGATAGCTGCTACTGGCTTAACATGCTGAAATGTATATCGCCTGCACTTCCTTTAATAATTCCAAGCTATATATTCTAATTTATGTACTTAGTGGATAAAGAGCATTGTAACACTGCAATGAAAATCCAAGTACCATCACAGATGGCTTCACATGCTATGAAATGAACGTTTCAGATGACAGCAGGTTAGCGAAACTGAGAATAGTGATAAAAAAACAACAGAGTCTGTTTACTTTCCACCATCATTTGTGAAGGGGGGGGGAAATAAATTATAATATCCTCATTACAGGGGTCCTTTTTCCCGAAGCGATGATAAATTTGCAGGAAGGAAGACTGCAATTTGTTTCAATAGGCAGCCGATGAGAGATTGTCAGGCAGGCATTTTGCCAAAGGCCATCAGCTTCCCCAGTTCTTATACAGTAGTGCGCATCGGCGTTGGCCTCCATGCCTGTGCTTCACGGAGTAGTTCAAGCAAACTCTCTATGCATCCTGCTTGCTACTTCATTAGTATTCCAGGACAGTGCCGTATGAAGACTTTGTCTGCCCACACTCTAATTGCTTTTGTTGCTGTTTCAACAGCCTCTAAAACGAGATGACAATTGCCTCCTTTCCATATTGTATTTCAGATTACTGTCCACCCAGAAAAAAATATGTGTGGCTTCTTTTCCCCCCTCAAACACATAGTGATCTCATCTGTTTATGTTTTTTTTCTATAAGGTCATTTGTAACTTAAGAAATTGCAGCCTTTTCTTTAAAACATTTTCCCTCTTCCAACCTGTGTAATGGCACTTTATCCTTGGCATCCCTCCCCGCTTGTAAAAAAAAAATACCCCTTAAATACTTGGATCTCACAATTCTGTCTCAGAAAATGACCGCTTCAGCTAACAAGAGCTAGTTAAGAAGGGCCTGAGAAGATCTTCTTTCAAATAAAGATAGTTCTGACTAAGTCTCTGTGCCAGTCCAATTTTAACTTCAGGGATTCCTTACTTATTTACTGTTTTAGTGGGAGGGCAGTTATAGGAAATATATCTTAAGCGCTATAATATCCACACAGAACACAAGACAGAGTCTTACATAGCATGCCTTCTTGTTACATATGTGAGTCAACTACATCGGCCATTTTTCCCCCTCAGTCTGCTCAAGTCATGGAATCCAAGCTCCCCATGTTTACAGTTCTTATATCAGCTTCTGTGATACATCCCGATAATGTAATACTTAGTAGCGAGACAGATAATAATGAAATTCCTTTTGTCAATCTGTTTTGTTGGTCTCAGTAATAGTTGGACAAGGGAAGTGCCCAAGGAGCACCTAAAGCTTTAAGACGTGCGCGGTATATTTAAATGAGCCATTTCAAGGTGGGTGTTCTGTAGGAAAGCACTCCGGTGCCAGATTTTCACAGATTCCCTGGAGTTGGAATTTGTGCCAAGTTTTAAATCTGTCCATATTCTTAAATGAGTAGTACTACATGTAGGAGATATTTATACTAACATTGTAAAAAAAAAAAAAAACCATTGGTAATGCTTTAGAAGATGCCAGTTGGATACTATATGGTCAGTCGACAAAACAGGTGTCCCACCGAAGCAAGCCACCCATTAGAGTTCTGTCATTGCAATCAATTAACTTCGTTAGAGCAGTTGATTAGGATTTATTTTTTTGTGTATGGAGTCAGTGCTTCAAGCACAGATGATTATAATTATCAGTGACATTTGTATCAAACGAGGATGTGCCGTATAGCAAGAGAACATGTTTGTGAATGGATCTCCAAGAAAGAAGACAATTATGGAAGCCACAGATGGACTGCATTGTGGCTTCAGACTCCAAGAAGATTATGCATTCTTCGTGTAAACTACATCTAGAAAGTCCTAGCCAAGGGAAAGCCCTGGTAGCTGCATGATCATATAAGCAGCTTATTCGTTAGTACTAATATTCCCATTTGTCAGTAGAATACCCATGGATGGAACCTATCTATAATAAACTCTACTGCTGTCCCTTTAGAACACTATATTGCATTCCCATTTTTCAAATAAAATAGGAACATAAAGTATAAAAAGTGTTATCATATTCAGGGCCGATCCTAGGGTGACGGGCGCCTGGGTGCAGGTTTTCCTTTGGCGCCCAAGGGTGGGCGTGGCTATATTATGAACTCCTCCCCTTTAGACATTTCTGTTCCAGACATGCCCATTTCAATATTAGGGAGAGGGGGAGGGAGAAAACTGTATTTTAATGTAAAGGACCAACGTTTATTTTAAATAAAGATATATATTTTGCCATAATACTGTGTAGTGGTTTTATTTATTTCTATGATGCTCAGCCAGCAACATGGGAGACTTTTTGCTGGCTAGCAAAATGAGTTTTAACTACCGTTCCCATGATTCCCAACCAGCCAAAGTCTCTCATTAGTCTGGCTGAGCATCATTGGAAAATAAGTACATAAGGAGTGATAAATAATATTCCACCAAGTCAGTCACTCACGTGTCTCTCTCTCTCCCCATACCCTCATGTCTGTCTTTCTCTCCCCCCTATACCCTCATGTCTGTCTGTCTCTCCCCGTACCCTCATGTCTATCTCTCCCCATACCCTTGTGTCTGTCTGTCTCTTCCCCATACCCTCATGTCTGTCTCTTTCTCCCCATTCCCTCATGTCTGTCTCTCTCTCCCCGTACCCTCATGTCTGTCTCTCTCTCCCTATTCCCTCATGTCTGTCTCTCTCTCCACTCATGCTCCATGTCTCTGTCTCTCTCTCCATTCATGCTCCATGTCGGTCTGTCTCTCTCCACTCATACCCCATGTCTGTCTCTCTCGCCACTCATACCCCATGTCTGTCTCTCTCTCGCCACTCATACCCCATGTCTGTCTCTCTCTCTCTCCACTCATACCCCATGTCTGTCTCTCCCCTCATCCCTTATATCTTTTTCCATCTCTATCTTTCTGTTCTCCATGCTGGCCTCTTGTACACACAGTCATACATAAACACACACAGTCACACAAACACAGTTACACACTTAGTCACCCTCACAGACATACATTTACACAGACACCCTTATACACACTGTCACACACATACATAAATACACACAGTCACACAAACACAGTTACACACTTAGTCACCCTCACAGACATACATTTACACAAACACCCTTATACACACTGTCACACACATACATAAATACACACAGTCATACATAAATACACACAGTCACACAAACACAATTACACACTTAGTCACCCTCACAGACATACATTTACACAGACACCCTTATACACACATACATAAATACACACAGTCATACATAAATACACACAGTCACACAAACACAGTTACACATTTAGTCACCCTCACAGACATACATTTACACAGACACCCTTATACACACTGTCACACATACATAAATACAAACACAGCCACCTTTACACACTTAGACATAGGATACACTTGCACAGACACTCATGTACACACACTTACACAGACAGTAACACACACATAGTTATACACATTGACACACACATACACACTTATACACATACACACACACTTACACAGACAGTAACACACACATAGTTATACACATTGACACACACATACACACTTATACACATACACTTACACATACATAGTTATACACATTGACACACACATACACACTTATACACATACACAAACACTTACACAGACAGTAACACACACACATAGTTATACACATTGACACACTTATACACATTCACAGACACTTCCACACTTTCTTTCTTTTTTTATTTTATATTTTAACACCCCCCAAACCCCCCCCCCAACTGTTATTACCTCCTCCTTCTTGTTAATCCAAGCACAGAGCGACAGGGGAAAGCTCCGCCCCCGTCGCGTTCTGTGATTGGCTGCAGGGAGGAGGATGTTCTCTATGGTGTCTTGGCAGATACTCTAGAGAACGTCCTCCTCCCGGCAGCAGCCAATCACAGAACGCGACGGGGGCGGAGCTTGCACCCGTCGCGTGGCTTGCTTTAACAAGGAGGAGGACGGCAGGGAGAGAGCTCCCTGCTTTCTGCGCCTCTCCGCCCGTGCGCCTGGGCGCGGTGCACCCCGTGCACCCGCCCAGGATCGGCCCTGTTACCTCTACCTTCTTGTTAATCCAAGCACAGTGCAATGGGGGAAGCTCCGTCCCCGTCGCGTTCTGTGATTGGCTGCAGGGAGGAGGATGTTCTCTATGGTGTCTTGGCAGATACTCTAGAGAACGTCCTCCTCACGGCAGCAGCCAATCACAGAACGCGACGGGGGCGGAGCTTGCACCCGTCGCGTGGCTTGCTTTAACAAGGAGGAGGACGGCAGGGAGAGAGCTCCCTGCTTTCTGCGCCTCTCCTCCCATGCGCCTGGGCGCGGTGCACCCCGTGCACCCGCCCAGGATCGGCCCTGATCATATTAGCCTACAGCTCCTTAAACCCAATAGTCAAACCTTCTAAACCAAAAGAGCTGTCTATGGAATGTTGCTGTCGTAATACACTCTCTTGACATTGTTTCGACATCCATCCACTCTTGTCCAACACAATAGTACACATGGAGCTGTCAAACAGACAAAGCCTCACGTCTTGTTAGCCAAAACACAATGACTAGATGAAAGTGATCAGCCCAGTACACAATAGTGAAAGGATAATCACCTAAGAATTGGCACACTTACAAGCTAAGCCCACACAGATTAGCTATACAAGTATTGGACAAAATACGACTTTGAAGTGATACCACCAGGAATCCATACAGGAGCAGTGAAAGACATGGTTGGACATTGTCATAGATAGCCCCATTTAACTAATCACTTGAATTGACAAGACCTCAGACCAGCTCAGGAGGTGATAAATGTGTTAGTGGAGGCAGGGCAGAGTATCAAATGAAAGGCCACAGGAAAAAAAGAACGACGTCTGGGGACGGATGGAGTAGAGAATGAGAAAAGAGAAAAAAGAGAACAATTAAAAGAAGTAGGAAAAAAAGAGGAGAAAAGGATTTGCACATGGCATATGGAGAAAATATAGATTTTAGGTATGTTTTATGTACCGTTGAGGAAAACTGTAGTTTAAAAAAAAAGTGATTGTGAATGTGTACTGATCTTTTTGTGTGTTGTATATATTACTATTGTTCATTTCAGCAGCACTCCTTATGATATATGCTTGTTCAGGTGGTTACTTCTATGTCGTTATATATATATATATTTTATATATACATACATATATGAGCAAAATCAGTTTCTGGCAGACAGTAATACATAAATATATATATATATATATATACACAGTCCAAAGTACCCGCACTCTGCGCAATATTCGTCAACTATCTGTGAGTGCCTGGGTGCAGCTCACATCCAAATATGCAAATCCAAAAGTATAAATTGAGGATGCACTCACAGGTCTTTTGAATTTCACCTTTTAATAGCTTTGGTGTGCAGAAACGATGTTTCAGGCTAGCAAGCCTTTTATCAAGTGTGATAAATTTTTACTTTTGGATTTGTATATATATATATATAGTAAGTAAATATAGACAAATGAAAGGAGCCAGGGAGCTGCCAAAACCTGTACTGCTGGCTCCTAATTTTATTTTGAACTCGATATGAGGATCATTCCTCTGTCCCCTCAAAATAACTAGACTGGATCCCGAATTGGATTTTCTGGCTCCTAAAGTAAAAAAAATGAGTGGGTTATAACACAAAATATCAGCCAGAGTCATGTTCCATCATTATTTGACATGGGATCTAAATGTACATTTATGTTGCTTGGCTGATTATATGTAGTAGCTACACACACACACACACACACACACACACACACACAGAGGAATATTCGTTCTTTTGCTGTTTAAGCCTGAGCCCAGCACCCTGCCGCACCGGTAAGGACTTACAACTGCGCACAGCAATTTTCTGCAGATCCCCCATGTACTGTAGTGATTACACTTCAATTTCGTTGCTACCTCCATCAAACATATCTGTTTCCCCACAGGGGCTCAAACGCTGCAGGCTTGTAGTATTTTCACTGATCCCCCCTTCCCCCATTGAGATGGCATGCTTTGAAGTATACGTATTATTCCCAGAATAGTACAGGAGAGGCTGATGATCTTCTAGTAGATTTGTTTTAGAGAAGATAGTTTTTCCCTCCCCCCCCCCCCCCCCCATTCAAACAGGTCCCTAGAATAGGTCAGATAGATTTAAAATGTTACTGAACATTTCACTGGAAGGTTATAAAGTCCTGCTGTTTGAGCAACATCAGCTACAGGCAGAAGGTATTATCTGGTTTAGATTATTATGTGCAGATTATGGGACTTCTGTGTTTATACTGATTATAGTATCCTGAACTGGTCTTCAGGCCGACATTCTATGTTACCAGGATGGATATAATTATGTTAAAGGACAAAGAGCAAAAATATAACTTATGTTTAATTGAAAGATTGTATCAAGTGCAGCTGATTTATAAAGAAATTATTTAATGAACGAATACAAATTAAGTTCCTTATTGAGCCTTCTTTACTCCATATAGTTATCTCAGGGGGGCAGACATGTTGTTTAGAATCTTGGGTCCAAAGGTTCTAACCCATCCGACCAAATGTTCTAAATAAAATGTATGCCTCCTAGTAGAGCTATATGGAGTAAAAATGGCTCGATAAGGTACTTTATATGTATTCTTTCATCAAATCAGTTCTCTATAAAATGCAAAACAGTGGATGCCATCTTTAAATTAAACAGAACTTCATTTTGTTGCTACAGTTGTCCTTGTAACGTGTGTTTATATAGCACTACGGATATTTGCAGTGCTTGGTAAAGACCTTAAAAGGGCACCATCACCTAAACATGGCTTGTCCTGGGAAGGGTGAGCTTAAAAAAATAAACATTACCTTGTGTGTGCAGGATTGCAACAAATGCATAGAGTAAGATAAAATGAACTACTTGCCATGGGAAATCTATGATAAACAGGAAACACCACAGACACATGTGTTCAAAGTGTACCTACACCTCAAAGCTGATAGATGCCTATGCAATAAATAGAGGATTGCAGAGATTTGAGATGGAATTTTTCAAACATAGGGCCATAGTAGAATTTTTCCAAATTGGCTACTTTGGCCTTTAGTTTGAAATTCTGTCTCAATTCTCTGCAGTTCTCTCTTTCTTGAGTAGATCCGACAGTGTCTATACACCCTCAGTCAAATGGGATGGAACAGGATTAGTCAAACAGCAGAATAAACGAAACCGAGTTTGGCTACAAATATATCACAACTTTTTCGACAACAATAAAAATGATAAATGGAAAGGGGTCATGTACTAAAAAAACGCAAATATATTTCATGTGCAATACTATTTTTGCGCTTTGTTCCTATTGCAATGGACTAAACATTTAACACTCCGATAGTACATACGGGCAAACTGCGAATAAAAACGGGCATAATTGAGAATAAAAACAGGCAATTTTGCAAATATTTTTTCTACCGTTTTTGATAGCACTGGCTAAAAGCTGGTCTAATTTTCACACGCAAATAAGAATAGTTTTTCACAAAATATACGCAAAGCTCTTTAGCGTGAGCAAATATAATCGCAATTTGTTAGGAAAAATGCACGCTAAATAAAAATAAATGGAAGAGGCGCAAATATAGAGAAAACTAGCGCAAAATGTTACAAATAGTCACAAATTGCTCCTTACTCGTGTTTTACCAACTTCTTTCCCCACTGTACTTGTTTAGTACATAACCCCCTAAGTCAAATTCGGCCTCCAAAGTCAACCTCCTCGAGCTATTCTCGAATTTTAGTGAATAGACCCATTTATCTCCAAACACTTGGCCCTGAAGGACTCCAAATGAATCCACCAGATGGAATGCATTATCAACAGAGAAAGACAGAAATATCATTAGGTGAAGTTGGTTTCTATATTGTAAGTTTTGGCAGATATTATAGGGACTCTGTCACCTAAAAACTATTTGAGCTGGGAATGCAGTAAATACAATGATCTATACATTGTATCGGCAGTATTGCATGCAAATGCATAAGTTAATAGAAAATGTGTTTTAAAGGTGTGTGTGTGGTGGCTCCTGTTTGTCACAGCTGTGGTTTGATATGCAGATAAACCAGTTTTCTCAATGAGGAATGTTTAATTAAGATATTATGCATAAACAAGAGAAACCACCCACACAGTTCCAACACATTTTACTAATAAATTATGCATTCACTTGCAACAGATAATGTTTGATCATTTGTTTTTTTTTCTCTTCATTCTCTACATTTACACTATAAACACTAAATAATCTGAAGCTTTAAAGGAAAACTATCAGCGACAACTAAGTTCTGTTTAATTGAAAGGATGCAACAAGTGGACATTTTAAATAGAAATGATTTAATGTAAGAATACAAATAAAGCATGTTATTGAACCTTTTCAGCTTGTAGGAGTCTATCGGGGGGCGGACATGTTGTTTAGAATCTCGGGTCAGATGAAGGACAAGATGTCTACCCCCTGATAGTGCTATACAAGCAAAGAGTGCTCAATAAGATGCTTTATTTGTATTCTTTCAAGAAAGCCTTGCATTTATGAAGAATGCTTTCATTTGATGTAATCTTTCAATTAAACATACCTTCATTTTTTCCCAACAGGTGTCCTTTAGGATATCTCAGTTGGCTAACACACCAACTTTAATCCCTGGGGCTGAAAGTTTCATTCTTTTGAGGTAGATAAAACGAGGACTACTAACTTGCTTAATAGTAACCTCCCCTGAATGTTGAGCAAAAGTAACATTCCCAAAACATAGTTGATAATCAAAGAATATCTCAACAAACCTATCCTATTATTATTAGCATTATTATTCCCATGGTGGCCATTTACTGGACCTTTGTGATTGACACTTTAATGATGTCTTACTGACCTTGACATACCATATCACGAACACTGGAGTCCTTGCATGGACATGTCGCCTATCCCTGAGTTTCACTAAATATAGCAGATTATTAGTTATTACACATTTTTTTACACTTAAGCAGTAACAGCTCTCTTCCAACCGTTCTCTCCACTCTCTTCTCCTTGTTTCGTGTAGATATATCACCAAAAGAGAGTAATAAAACAGGTTACTTAGTACCAACAGATTGTGTGTCTATGATAAATAGCTCGTATACACTGCATCATGCTGCCATGCCTATAATTACTCATACATGCAAAAATGCATCATAAGAGGTGAAATGCTGGAGAATCTCTTCATGTATCATCATAACTGTAAGAATTATATAGGGTCATTTGTTTCTTCATATAGCCATTTCCAGTAGGATTAGGCAGGTTGAGGAACAGTACATTACTTAGATTGATGATTAATGAACATGTCACCGTTTATGATCTACAAATAGTTCAAGACAAAGTAATCTCTGCAAGGCCGTTTCAGAATTGGGTTAGTGGGGAAAAAATGGAGTCTGTATGGACACTGTGCAATGACTCAACAAGTGATTATGTTCCTATATAAGGGATATTTAAATGATCTCCCTTTATACATGTACACTGTTCATATCATAGTATAAACATTGTTTATTCGGTGAATATAGAGAGTAAAAAAATGACCTTTACATTATGTCAGTAAAATTGCAATGCTTACATTCAGAGAAACATGTCTGTGGTGTATCCTGTTTCTGACATCACTTCTGGCTTGATAGGCAAGTGAACTATATTGAATGGGAAATGTGCAATTTGGCTATCAAGGCACAAGGTGATGTCATGTATAGTAGACATCACAGACACATTTAAAACACATTGTTATCTTGTATAGATCATTTACATACCCCCCGATTAGGAGGGACAGTCCCTATTTTGAACCCAAATCCTCCTGTCCTTCTTTCCTCCTATATTGTCCCTTTTCTTCTCAGAACATCGAATTTTGGTCTGTATAACATAAAGTGTTACATAAAAACTCACAAAAAAATGATGTTTCATATACATGTTTTTATATTACATTGTGTAACTAAAATACTTTATTTTTATTCTAAATGACTTATCGAATTATATCAATTACTAATTGGCCATAAAAAAATCTTCCAGTAATGCCCCATTCATAGCCACACCTACACCCATACAAAAAAAAAAAAAAATATGTCCTTCTCTGGACATTTGAAAAAATGAGATGTATGCATTTTGAAGAATTATGTTTTATTCTTTTCAGTTACAGGATAAATCATATTTAGGTGATGCAGTCACTTTAAGTGTCACATAGCATGTTGCTATCTTTTAAGCATCTCAGGGGTAAATGTGGTCCAGGCAAAAATCTAATATAAAGATAAAGATATAATAAAACACTGTTAGAAACAAACAAATTATTAATTTGTTTTGCTTTTTTTTTTTTAAAGTTTTTGCTTCTTTGGTAGAGCTAATCTGGCCGAGTTGCACTGTGACAGTGCCAGTCAATGATAGCCGGCACTCAGCGCCCACATCTGTTGGGGTATAATATATTTATACATATATCGACTATATGTCTATCTGCTACTGCAGACAAAATAGCCAGTTTAACGTCAGCAGTACGGACATAGCCTCATCCATACCCGGATTGACGATGCTAAACTGGCTGTATTGAATTATGTTGTGGATGTAAGGTTGTTCCTGCAGTTTCTGAGCACCTGTTAAAAGACTATCAAGCAGTTACTTATTATGAACCAAGCTGGTTTTCCGTTTTTGTACTGCAGAGAAAAACTATTTTATTATACAAAATCCAAAGAAGGGACAGAGTTAGGATCTTCTCCATTAATAACCATATAAAACCAGAAGTCTCTCTCACTGCGCTAATCACAGTTGGCGACCAGATCAGCTTACATTCTTCCAGTTAGAGGATAAAATGGCAGATATCTTAAGAAATGACATGCCTTTTTATCCTCACACTAGGTCCGCAGTCCTTTTCACTTGTGCTTCTATATCAACAGCAAAAATAATTAAATCCATCTAGTAGTAAACAATCCAATATTGTTCACAGCACAGATTGGAATGGTAGGTAAGAACCAATATACCCATCTGCAAACCTCAGAATTTTCCAGATTGACCTTCTCACCGGCTGGCTGCATGCCAACCAGGCAGTCAAGCAAGGATCATTGTCCCGGAAAGAATGTGTAGAATCTTTTCTAGAGAACCAGAATACAATAGAGAAAAACTTTAAAAGGCAGATAGTTTGCCCTTAAAGAAAGCTCTAATACAAAGATGTGTTTTATTTGCATCCTACATTTCTTGACAGCATTAGTCTTCCACTAAACGATTAATCCAGGTAAATTACCTCTGTTAGTGGAAGGGGAAAAACAAATCATTTACAAAAATAAAAATCAAGAGAGAAGAGGGAAGGACACATAAGACTATAATAACTCAAATCCAGGCACACCATTGATCCTGACATCATCCCACTTGCTTAGATAGTCCCTTTTTCTGCGTGCATAAATACAACACTGATATAGGGCACATGAATACTGGAGATCCCCATGAATACCCAGTTGGAGCCTTATGATTTACTCCCTACATATTTTTGGGGAGGGACTACTGGCAAGAAGGGCAAATTCCACCAAAGCTGCCTTCTACTGCAGCACTTTTCACTACTAAATGAGCGAGTGCCTAGGCTCCAACTTTGGCCCTCCAGTTGCTGCATTACTGCAACCGCCGTCATTGTCCACAATCTTTCTAGAATGAGTATAGTTGCACCCTGTCAGGATTCCCTTCCCCTAGGCTGTCTGGGAGCTACAGTCTCTATGTCTGTCTGTCTGTCAGCGCCTTATCTGTCAGCATATTTGTCCTGCCTATCTCATATAACCTAAGCGTCTTTATTTAGGAAGGACAGTCTTTATTTTGTACCCAAATTCCACTGTCCCTCTTTTGTCCTCTATTCTCGCTGTTTTCTGTGAGCTCAGGTTTTTTTGTTTGTATAACTGGATCCCAGAGCTCCACAGCAATACAACTCCCAACAAAGTGAGTCCATAATGTAGAAATAGTGTTTTTAAATGAATTTGTGTCAATAAAATATGTTTTCTGATTCTACATGACTTTTAAAATTAATGGTCCATAAAGTCAGTGAAAATATTCTAGCACAGCCCCGCCCATAATCAGACCTTCAGCCACACCCACAAAAATAAAAATGTCCCTTTTTGGGCATTTAAAATAGGTCCTATATTTGGGGTGTCCATTTTTCTAATAGAATTGAACCACTGCGAGTGGATAAATCCTAGAGAGAAAGATTGCAAACAGTCCATTTTGAAGGTATGTATTACAGTAATAAATGCAGTTTTTGGTCTACTTTAATATTATATTAATTACTTTTTTTTTCTATTGTGAGTGGTATGAAGCACAAGATAAAACCCACACAACTAAATACCTGTAGGACTGCGGAATTAATATTACATAAAATAGTGACATTTGTTCTAACTCTCCCAAGATTTTTGATTAGAATCACATTAATAGTAAAAGAGATTGGAACACAGTAGATACAGAGCCTTAGGCTACGTAACATGGTAATCATGTAATGTGTGCCTTCTGCTAACACTTTATATTGTGTTATTGCTGAATTCTTTTTCTTTTTCATATTTTTTTTTCTTCCGCTCACTGTGTGGCAGAAGCCTACTGTGCTACGACTGAGGTCAGCCAAAACAAATCTCTTACTTAAGAGAGCCGCATGATTTAATTAGGTTTGAACTTAATTATTATGCGCAGTTATAGGATTATCAAGGAGCAAAATGAATAAGCATGGCACATGGTAAAAAGTTCATTAATATACTGTCATACTGCTATTAGCAGATTATCAGCCTTAAAGGACCTACGTCAGCTAAACAGTGTTTGCACTGTGAAGGCAGAGAATAAAAATGACTTGTACATTGTGTTATAATTGTAAGGCAATGCATTGATTAAGAGACAATGTGCTTCAAATGGGTCTGTGGTGTCTCCTTTTTATGACATCACCACGTTGCTTGATATGCAAATTTACCTTCAATTTGAAATGTGTAACTGGCATATCAAGCTTTAAGATGAAGACACCACAGACATATTATATATATATATATATATATATATATATATATATATATATATTTGGGGCTGATTCAACAAACTGTGATCTGGTCAGAAATTGGGCCAGATCACAAACAGGAATATAGTTGAAATTCTAAAATTTTTATCTTTTGGCTATTTTAGCTGATCTCAGCTGACACGTCGGCAGCATTCAGATTGAGGAACATTTTTGGAAGGTTGGCCATTTAAATTCTCCAGCTGTTTTGTAGGCTTATGAACTTTAAAGGGCCTAAAAGTATAGTAAAAAATATATTTTAAAGTGTTTTTTTGTTTGTTACAAATGTGCCATAATATTATATTTGATAAAAAAAAAAAAATATATATTTATTGATTGGAATATTTGTAATCACAATAAAAAAAAACAATGAAAGTGAAGGAATAGATATATGTATATATATATATATATATATATATATATATATATATATATATATATATATTCATTGCTAATATAGATGCAGAGGAGGTAATGGTAATGTTTCTTGATGTGGATCCAGAGATCAGGACACAGAAGCTGATAACCACACACTTCACTATAAGTTGACAACCCAATAGCTAACTATGTCGTGTACATTTATCATATTCTAACTATTGAATATCTGCAATGTACCTGTCATTCACAGGTGCCTTTACTGTTATCAGTGTTATGTAACCAGTGAGATATTGTAGCTCATCTGGATTAGTACAACCTCTGTAGAGCCTGCGGTTGCAGGTTTGATTCCTGACATGAGCAGCTCAGCCTTTCATCATTCCAATTTTGAAAATGTTAGTAAATTAACATTAATTTATACAAAGCCAACAATCTACATAGCGCTAGGTACAAAGCATAGAGGGGGGGGACTACATAATACGTTGGGGAATACGAAACATATAAGGGAAGGTAGAAGTCAAAAGGAAGGTTGTCGTAGTAATGGTATTAGGGGTGGTTTGAACTAGGTGGGTTTGGCCAGAGATTAACTATGTGTCTTCTAGTTGGATGAGTTATATGCTTCCAATTCCTAACAGTGTTTTAAGGCCAGTGAGAGCTAGATGGGTTAATTGTCTAGAGGTTAATTGATGGGTATTCGAGCAGGATGAGTAGCAAGCTTCTTTAAAGTGGTGAGAACCATTTAAGTTGGCTAATCGTAACATCCCCAGAGTACTGGCCAGTGGTAACATCCCCAGGATGCATTTTTTATAACAAGAAACATCTTAAATGTATACTTCCTGGTAAAATGTTTTGTACACCAAACACTATCATCACTATTTAAAATACCCTGCCATTTTTTAATTATGATTCAAAACATTTAATTTGGAAGATTAAAGTCAACAGTTCCGAAATCTCGATAAATCATCATGAGACTATGAGCAAGTTACATTTTGGACATTGTTCATTCTTAGTGGACCATTTCTGAGATGTACAATATGTATTGCAGTGGAGCACGGGGCCCCATGTACACATTGTGTATTGCAGTGGAGCTTGGGCCCCCATGTATACACTATGTATTGCAGTGGAGCTCGGGGCCCCATGTACACATTGTGCATTGCAGTGGAGCTCGGGGTCCCATGTACACATTGTGTATTGCAGTGGAGCTCGGGGCCTCATGTACACATTGTGTATTGCAGTGGAGCTCAGGCCTCCATGTATACACTGTGCATTGCAGTGGAGCTTGAGGCCCCATGTACACATTGTGTATTGCAGTGGAGCTCGGGCCCCCATGTATACACTGTGTATTGCAGTGGAGCTCGGGGCCCCATGTACACATTGTGTATTGCAGTGGAGCTCGGGGTCCCATGTACACACTGTGTATTGCAGTGGAGCTCGGGGCCTCATGTACACATTGTGTATTGCAGTGGAGATGGGGCCCCATGTACACATTGTGTATTGCAGTGGAGCTCGGGGTCCCATGTACACATTTTGTATTGCAGTGGAGCTCGGGGCACCATGTACACAGTTTAGCTCCCTGCTCTCCACAGTTAAAGACTTTTGCTGCAGTTTCTCGTCAATGATGAGGCTCACAGAAGGCCAGCACATACAGCCAGGATTTGCAATTTCAATTGTTCAGAAGAAAATTGTCTGACACTTAGGGGTTGCACTGTCCTTGTTAGCGGTCATGAGACCGTTATGGAACTACAAGGACTGCACCATGAGTGGTCCATTTTCCAATAGATATGCTACATTATTTAACTATCTTTCATCTGATAACATGCCACTCTATATGTTATATATTCAATATATTATATGTATACGGTTTTACCGTTGACTAGATAATAGCCAACTGGCTCATGTAGTCTGCTCATAATGAAAACTCAGATTTGTTTAATTCTTCAACAAAGTGTCTGCTTTTTAACTTTAAAAAATAGGCTCAATTGTAAGTTTTTCTTGTTTTTTTTTTTAGCAAGCTAGATTGCAATCCCTTTAACTTACTAAAAAAAAAATGACCCAAGTCTCATTTTATGGATTTAATCTTTAAAACAGATTTCAATGAGTCAGTGGAGTGTACAGACTGACTCATTTGTTCAAGGCAAAGAGATCTTGGGCATACAATTATTGTTCATAGCAGGTAAGTCAGGCAATTTTGTTTTCAGAGCATATGAATTCAAGGTCACGTTGTAATGTGTTGCAGGGACTCAGATCTTACAGCAGCAAGATGTCTGTACTCTCAGTTAGCACACAGGCATCCTCTCTGGCTATGTGTGTGCAATATGGGTGCAGATAAATTCATTTGAGAGCAAGTGGCAAGTCATATGGGTGCAGTGGAAAGTCATGTGGGTGTAAACAAACTAAGAAAAGAAAATCTATGTTTTCAATAACATTTTTTTACTTAAAAAGAAACAAATAGTTTACATAGGTTGCCTTCTCTTTTTTTCACTCACTCATCCAACGTTTAACAGGGGTCTCCTTATAATCAGGGGTGCCTTATATTTGAGCAAATATGGTATTTCTCTTTTCCAAAGACTCTTGGAATTTTCTAAACCCTACTTGCAGAACATATAGTTGCTACACTACTGTATATATATCTGCTTTTATCCTTTTTTTTTAAATGCCTGGCTTCTGTTTTTAAACCAGATGCATATCTTTTTACTTGATTCAAGAGTGTTATCTGCAAATGTGGATTGAGATAAGAAGCCAAACTGCAAAAGCAGAAAAAGAGTTAAGACAATAATGAAGCCGGTTTCTAAAACAGTAAAGAGAATGTCTTTGCCACTGGCAAAGTTGGGTACATCCTCTATGCCCTGCAATAACATCCTTCCTTGTATCCATGTCTGACTGCCATTTCACATCTGCTCCAATTACAGCAGCCAGAGAGTGCAAAAGAAAAACCTCACCATGAATTGTGTTTTATATGCTGTACAGGAATAAAGGGATTGTGCGGTTATGTCTTATTTTACATAATCACAGCACTGTAAAAAAAACAACAGATTATTTGAATGCAGGGTATGTTAATGTGCATAGGTGTTTTTTTTTGATAATAGGACATCTCTAGATTGTAAGCTTGCGAGCAGAGCTCTGTACCTTATGTACCAGTCTGTTCAAGTCTGTCTAACTTAGTATGTAGTTCCCTTCTCTGCGCTGTACCTAGCGCTACGTAAATTGAAGGCGCTATAGAAATAAATGTTAATGTAATGTATGCAAAAATTTTTTACCTACGTAGTGCGAACCATGGACTAGCATAGGGTTGCCACCTGGCTTGTATTTTACCGGCAGGCCAGTTAAAAAAATTGGCATCAGGCGAATGTCTATGGAGACAGTACCAAGGCCGGTATTTTTTTGAATAAAAGGTGGCAACCCTAGGCTAGCGAATAATTAAGATTTAAAGGGACCCCATCAATGAAATATAGTATATACTGTGAATGGACAGAATAAAAAATATATATAAAATGGCCTATAAATTGTGTTAGTTGAATAGCATGCAAATGTTTTTTGTTTGTATCTATTTCTGTAACCTATGCTATATCCTGGTGCAGTTCTAATAAAAAGTGTTTAAAAAAACAAAACACTTCTACTGGAAGACTATTCCATGCATCTACTACCCTTTCAGTAAATACACCCTGATATAACTTTTAAACCCTTGCCCACTCCTTTACTATGTGTATTCCCTTTATGTATTTAAATGTTTACTATCATTCCAAATGGCCAAAGAGGGACATTTAATAAAGGAGACAAGGTTTGAAGGAATGGGTGGGGCATTACCAAAAATCAGTAGCTGGTCATAACTTATTAAGCAAATTATTACAGGGAAAAGAAAAATGTTGGTGTGCTAAGACGTCACAGGCCTAAATAATATACAAGATCCCTGGGAGAAAAGCTGAAGACTAGATGTACAGGGGCCATGTATGAGGAACAGAATAAGACAGCTGGTGGTTAGCATTTGGAGAGTAATGGTGGTATGCAATTGGACGAGGGGGTAGGCTACACCCCAGGGGGGATTAATGTTAATTTATTGGTTGACAGTAATTTATTGAGTTAATAATGTTATTTAAGAGCGTATTTATGTGGCTGGCAAGGATAGATTAGTGTCAGGTTTCACTGTATTAATAAAGTTTATTATAACGTTTATATTTTACAAATAAGAGAGTATTTTCGTGGCTAATACAGTGGGAATCTGTTTAATAAAGCTGTGGCCCATTTTTAACTCCAACTCTGTCTCATGTCTTTATTTAGGTGATGTGAGGGGAGGTGGGTGGGATATTTTAAGATGAGGAAAATCCCCTCTACTCACATACATGTGTAATGCGAGGCCTACCAAATACAGTGTAACTGGTTATACAGTGTATACAAAAAATCAAAACATTGTCTGTGCTTCTCACCTTAATAAAGTTGGCAACAAATGAATAAACATAATATAAAGGTGTGGTTTATACGAGTTGTAAAGGTGTTTGATACACACCACATTTTGTGGATTCCTAAGTAATATCAGGGTAGGAAAGAGTTTGACTTTCAAACTGGTTTTCTCTCTAAAAAAGGGAAATTGCATTGCAACATCAGTCGTTATCAAAATAGCTCAGACAGTATTCTTTACATCATGAATGTCCGATTTAATTAGGCAGAGGACCAGTTTGCACCAATCGAGAGGCTCATAATGACTGAAAGAAAATGTTATCATCTGCCGCACTCTTTCCATCATCTCTGCACCTCTCTCTCTCATCATGTCCCCACTTCTGTCTCTACCTTACATAATCTCTGCCCCCACCCTTAAAATTCCATCATCTCTGCCCCACACTTTCTCTGCCCTTGCTCCTGCCCTCCAATCATCTCTGCACCCCACTCCTGCCCTCCAATCATCTCTGCACCCCACTCCTGCCCTTCAATCATCTCTGCACCCCACTCCTGCCCTTCAATCATCTCTACACCCCACTCTAGCCCTTCAATCATCTCTGCACCCCACTCCAGCCCTTCAATCATCTCTGCACCCCACTCCTGCCCTTCAATCATCTCTACACCCCACTCCTGCCCTTCAATCATCTCTACACCCCACTCCTGCCCTTCAATCATCTCTACACCCCACTCCTGCCCTTCAATCATCTCTACATCCCACTCCTGCCCTTCAATCATCTCTACACCCCACTCCTGCCCTTCAATCATCTCTGCACCCCACTCCTGCCCTTCAATCATCTCTACACCCCACTCCTGCCCTTCAATCATCTCTACATCCCACTCCTGCCCTTCAATCATCTCTACACCCCACTCCAGCCCTTCAATCATCTCTGCACCCCACTCCTGCCCTTCAATCATCTCTACACCCCACTCCTGCCCTTCAATCATCTCTACATCCCACTCCTGCCCTTCAATCATCTCTACACCCCACTCCTGCCCTTCAATCATCTCTGCACCCCACTCCTGCCCTTCAATCATCTCTACACCCCACTCCTGCCCTTCAATCATCTCTACATCCCACTCCTGCCCTTCAATCATCTCTACACCCCACTCCTGCCCTTCAATCATCTCTACACCCCACTCCTGCCCTTCAATCATCTCTACACCCCACTCCTGCCCTTCAATCATCTCTACACCCCACTCCTGCCCTTCAATCATCTCTACACCCCACTCCTGCCCTTCAATCATCTCTACACCCCACTCCTGCCCTTCAATCATCTCTACACCCCACTCCTGCCCTTCAATCATCTCTACACCCCACTCCTGCCCTTCAATCATCTCTGCACCCCACTCCTGCCCTTCAATCATCTCTACACCCCACTCCTGCCCTTCAATCATCTCTACATCCCACTCCTGCCCTTCAATCATCTCTACACCCCACTCCAGCCCTTCAATCATCTCTGCACCCCACTCCTGCCCTTCAATCATCTCTACACCCCACTCCTGCCCTTCAATCATCTCTACATCCCACTCTTGCCCTTCAATCATCTCTACATCCCACTCCTGCCCTTCAATCATCTCTACATCCCACTCCTGCCCTTCAATCATCTCTGCACCCCACTCCTGCCCTCTTATCACAGTAACCCTCTTTCCCTCCCTTCTATGCATCCAACCAAACCTATTCCCAGCAACTACGTAACAACTAGGGTTGATTCTACCTTTCTGAGGATGTTCAAGATCCCTCAACTATTTTCTAAATAGGCAAAGCTGCATGTCTGTACCTGTACCTATGTGGCATGACATAGGATTGAAACCTTTTCTTCCAAAAAATACCAGCCTCCATAGCATTGACCTCAAGCCAATATTTTGCCAGGCTACCAAGCAACCCTACTTGACATCTGTGTGAGCAATTATTTAGTTAGCAAGCTGACATCATGCAAAAAGCCTGCATCTGGATCTCTTGTGCAATCAAATGCCTGCTAGAGCAAATCAAGGTTGGAGAAGGCCGTAGCAGGGCCCTTTAAGATTAGACAGGCCCGTGTTTATTGTATTTTGTATGACTTGTTACCAGCTCCATGATATCATTGTTTAACTAGTCTGCAAACCAACTTTTAAACTCTAAATGAACTAGACATGCATCTGTACATTTAGTGTAAACCTTTGTCCCAAAACCTTGGAGTCATTCCATCCTCTTGTTCAGTTAATAAAAGGAAAGCACAGCTAGACTATGAATCACGGCTTGGCAAAGCCATTTGTAGAAGGGACACGTTTATGGCCATTTAATGTGGGAATTTAATGGGCTAAATAGTTTTATTTCAATAAAAAATAAATTAACTGTGAGTAAAATCAGGTTTTCTGGAAAAAAAAAATACAATGTAACCAAAAACACAAAAGGGTAGGAACAATGTTTGGAGATTATTGAAGATTTGTTAAATTCAGAGATATCTATTTTATTAATTACTTAATTTTTTACATTTTTTACTATAGCTTACTGAAGGAGCCAATATTTGGGAGCTTAATTCCTCTGTGGAAACCAATATTGTAAACAAAAAAGGGGGATATTTATAAACATAAATTCCAGTACTAATAGAGGGTCAGTAGATACGAAAATCCAAGGAACGTTCCCGCTGTTTGGACAATTTTTAAAACCTTGATGCCAAAACAAAGAATTTAAAGTCCCCTAAAAGAAATGGAAGGACGCACATAGGTTTTGTTTGTTTTCTCACTTTGGCCACATAGTTTCAATTTACTATGTAAATTTCCCTTGTGGTAAAACTTCATTTGGTATTTGTCAATAGCAGTTGGACTTTTGCACGAAATAATTTAGTTCGAATGAGATTTCTAGTGGAAAGTCACTGCCTTTGAGGAAGGTTAACACAGAAAAAGGCTTAAAATACTCCTGTGGTGTTTTTTCTTTTTGCTCTGACCTCTAATATAAAAGAAAATACAAGCTTTGGCCTTGCCTTTGGCTTCTAGAGAAGAGCAAGGCCTGTAGACTGCACTACATGGTAGAGCAGTTAATTAGACATGTTTAATGTATTTAATACATGCATTGTGCTCCCTGGTTCCAAGGCTGGGCTATGTAGCCTCACTCCACAGATGGGATTTGTACTTCTCTAGTTTTATGTACTGATTGAAGAAATGGCAAATTACCATTTTTAAGACTTTTCTTCTAAAATACATTTTTTCTTGAGACATGTAAAGGAGTTATTATTACATATAACATTGGACATTGGATATGAACACAGCACTGGTCCAAATGTATTTATTTTCAGTTAGTGAGACCACTAACCACTAATGTCTTTATCTTCAATTTTATATTTTTATAGCTGAATAATATCTAGTATACAAATCAAACATCTATTAAACAAAATGTGCAATATTGTATAACCACTGCCAATTTACAGGACCTCTTTGTAATGAGTTGCTTTTTTAAGAGAAGCCAAGATCATGGATATTTAATAAGTCATTTTCTCCATCATCACACACACACATATATATCAATATACACTGATCCGTGATAACATTATGACCACCTGCCTAATATTGTGTAGCTCCCTATTTGATGCCAAAACAGTCCTGACCCGTCGAGGCATGGACTCCACTAGACCTCTGAAGGTGTGCTGTGGTATCTGGCACCAAGACATTAGCAGCAGATACTTTAAGTCCTGTAAGACCTGGATTGAGATCTTGGGAATTTGGAGGCCAAGTCAACACCTTGAACTCGTTGCTGTGTTCCACAAACCATTCCTGAACCATCTGTGCTTTTCAGCAGGGTGTATTATCCTTCTGCAACAGGTCAGTGCCATCAAAGGATGGCCATCAAAGTACTTAGGTAGGTGGTATGTGTCAAAGTAACATCCACATGAATGGCAGGGCCCAAGGTTTCCCAGCAGAACATTGGCCAAAAGCATCACCCTGCCTCTGCCCGCTTGCTACCTGTCAGTGGTCATATTGTTATAGCTAATCGGTGTGTATTTTTTATATCTATATATATATACATACATGTCCCTTATCTGCTGCTTTGGCGCACAGATACTTTCAGTTAATGGATCATTTTGGCAGCACCAGTACTATAGTTGTAGTCCTCAATGCTCCTCCTTTTGTCTAAGATGCTGGTGGGTGGAGGCAGAATGTGGGGTGTGCAGCTTCAAAACAGGGCTTCAAGAATAAATAAATATATATGGAAATACCAATCCAATGAATATGAGGAACTCATGGGATTTAAATTTCACAGCAAATTTTTTGCAGGTTACACACTGTAAGCACAAATACACATATTAATAGAGCAATATATATAGTGTTTTGGCACTATGTGTTGTAAAATCCTGTGAATCCTCTATCTAGCTGGTATTATATTTTAACCTGCAAATTAATTACTACCTTAGTCTGTTTCTTTCCTTAATCTCCGAACAAATGGGAACAACCTACATTTCAGAATGCAAATGGTAAGGTTATAAAATACATGGAAGAATGACCCCAAAGTACATTTCCTGAATATTGAAAAATCCATTATTTTAGAACCTGGGGAGTCATTATATGGATTGGTCCATGTCCAAGGAGATTACAAATGAAAGACTAGGCTTTACGGTGGCTGAAGATCGAAGGCCGTGGGGAAAAACAGAGAACACCACCAAGATACAAAGGGTTAGAGTGTGAACATATAAATCTGTTAAGATCACAAAAGCTACAAACAACAGAATGCATTAAGCTTTCAAAGGTTCAAGTCAGATCATGTATTCCATGTCATTAACCGCTATTGAGTTATGCTCATATTTTAAAAGCTTAAAATAGTCCAGGAAGGATTGTTGTGTATGTCTCTCTTACTCTTCATGGAGTAGAAAATATACAGACTTGAGATTATTTTTACATTAATTATGGGGCAAAGATCTCTAAAAGTTCTTTAAACTGTAGGGACATTCCGCTGGCATTCATGGTGAGGGGTCTGCTTTTAGAGATTTCCCCCAAATCTGAGTTTTATAAATAACCCATTCTATATTTAGTTCTAGATGTAGAATTTTCTTAGTTATAAAAGCAGAAACATGTCTCCCTCTCATTACGCAGAGATAGGGATGCTAGTGACGCCATAGACCTAACGTTGGCCTCAAGCCAATTTTAACATGCAGACTGAGGCCTCAAAGTACCACAAGAATCAGGCCACACTGTGTAGCAAGACTTTGGTAACATTACACTAATGTCTGCGTAACAGTAACATATACTGATAGTACTGCTTTGGGCTCAGCCCTCAACCGGGGCAATACATAACCTATCATATTCAGAACAAAAATAGCCTGTAAAGTCCACTCTCTTAAAGACAGAGTAATGGTACAATTTCACAATATAAATAGGTCATGTTTTGCTTCTTTATACTGTCTTGATATACGTCAATGTTGCATCACCCTGTGAGATTGAGCCTCTGCTGTACAAGTTTACTTTGGTGCTCAATCCAGGTATGTTTAGGCTACGCACTTCTAAGAGAGGCACAGATGGCAGCCATGCAAAGACAGACCCAAAAACCAACCATTGTCCCATCCAATCTAGGACTTCTGGCAACTATGCTTTTAAGTCTTGTGTAACAAGACCCTCTTGGCCTCCTACCCTGTAATCCAATTTGTTACCTTTTGTTCAAGATTGTCTAATTTGCTGCCTTCTCTAATATTTGTAAGCTTTATTTACTATTTTATACAGAGGTGCGTAATACAGTGACTCCTTATGAATCAAATAATAATAATGCAACCTTCAAATCCTGCACAGATTATAAAGATACATTGTGCTTTGATTGCCTTCAAAAGACTATATAGTTTGACACACTCTTTGGTGTTTCTAAAGTTATTTAAAAGGGATAATAAGGAGCATAGGCAAAGACTTGGTCACATAGAAACATAGAAACATAGAATGTGTCGGCAGATAAAAACCATTCGGTCCATCTAGTCTGCCCAATTTTTTTTTGAGTACTTTTATTAGTCCCCCGTTCCCGGTCTTATAGCTAGGATAGCCTTGTGTCTATCCCAACCATGCTTAAAATCCTTCACTGTGTTTACCTCTACCACTTCTGCTGGCAGGCTATTCCATACATCCACTACCCTCTCAGTTAAGTAATACTTCCTGATATTACTTTTAAATCGTTGCCCCTCTAATTTAAGACTATGTCCTCTAGTTGTGGTAGTTTTTCTTCTTTTAAATATACTCTCTTCCTTTACTGTGTTGATTCCCTTTATGTATTTAAATGTTTCTATCATATCCCCCCTGTTACGTCTTTCCTCCAAGCTATACATGTTAAAATGCTTTAACCTTCCCTGGTAAGTTTTATCCTTCAACCCATGAACCAGTTTAGTAGCCCTTCTCTGAACTTTCTCCAAAGTATCAATATCCTTCTGGAGATACGGTCTCCAGTACTGCGTACAATACTCCAAGTGAGGTCTCACCAGTGCTCTGTAAATTGGCATGAGCACTTCCCTCTTCCTACTGCTAATACCTCTCCCTATGCAACCAAGCATTTCCTGCTGCTCTATTGCATTGCCTACCTACCTTCAAGTCCTCTGAAATTATTACTCCTAAATCCCTTTCCTCAGATGTTGAGGTTAGGACTGTACCAAATAGTCTATATTCTGCTTTTGGGTTTTTACGCCCAAGGTGCATAATCTTGCACTTGTCCACATTAAATGTCAGTTGCCACTGCTCTGACCATTTTTCTAGTTTAGCTAAATCATTTGCCATTTGGCTTATCCCTCCATGAATATCAACCCTGCTGCAAATCTGAACTAAACTATAGTCACGCATATTATCTTCATTACTAAATCATCAGAATGTGTACTTATGCGACATTTGTTTTTTTAAAGTCTGGAACACCTAACATAAAAGGTCCACTGGCCAAAAAAATAATACGGATGGTCGTTTTTGGAACATTCCCGCTTAACGACTCTACACTAACGTGTAGCATAAAAGATTCCGCTATGACGGTTTTTAGGATTTTGCTACAGCAATATGTGGTAGTAAAATAACTTCCCGAGAACTTAAAATATGCTAATTGTGCAATACTAACTGCAGAAGGAACTAAGTTTAAGACACAATCACGATCTCCAGATGGCATATTTAAATGCATTTTTAATGTTAGCAATCAAGTATGTTCTGCGCATGTAGCTGACAGATATCTAAACTGTGCTTCTCTGCTTTTTTTTTAGTCATACAATGTCCTGCTTCTTTGTTACATGCTATTAAAATGCCTGGAGGTAAATCCTTGTACAGGCGACTTCATGCTCTACATATTAATCTGAAAATGAAAAATTGGCTCCCCGGGAGAAAAAAAAAAAGTAAATGTTGAGTGGACCATAAAGCAGACCAGACAGCAAGAAATAAATATATGTAAGCCGTAGAAAATGAATAACAACTTTGAGGATGTGCCTCAAATGTAATTTGCTAATGAAGTCCTTGTTTTTTTTCTTTTTCTTTTTTTTTATTCTGGATTTTTTTTTTGGTTCGGGGATAAGAAAAACATGACTTAATATTTGTAGCTGAAACAAGTAGGAGTGATCCCACAGTTTCTAAAGTTTGAAGGCGTGAGATTTTATGTATATTCATGAACCTCATTGGTAATATGTTTATTCATTTGATTTGTTTTTTTTTGTAAGCCACCACCGGTATATATTATTTGTTAAGAAGATGAGAAGTATTTGGAAATGTTCTCCTGAACAAAACTGATTTCATCTTCAGTGGTACATATGGCTGTAGTTGTAGAGACATGAGATATGGTGTATTCCACATGGTAAGCAGAGTTCTAGAGAGTTTTCGTGACCGATACAATGGATACGCATTATGGAAAAAATAATAACAAAGCAACATATACGTTAAATGGTATTTCCCTGGGAAAAACTATTAACGAAAAAGATTTAGGAATCATTGTAGATAACAAACTTGGCAACAGTGCCCAATGCCAGTCAGCAGCTGCAAGGGCCAATAAGATATTGGCATGTATAAAACGAGGTATAGATTCACGGGAGGAGGACATCATCTTGCCTCTTTACAAATCAATGGTAAGACCTCACCTTGAATATGCAGTACAATTCTGGGCACCAGTCCTTAAAAAGGATATTATGGAACTAGAAAAAGTGCAAAGGAGAGCTACAAAATTAATAAGGGGATTGGAGGATCTTAGTTATGAAGAGAGACTTAAAAAATTGCATTTATTTACTTTAGAAAAAAGGCGTCTTAGAGGGGATATGATAACATTATATAAATATGTGCAGGGCCAATATAAGGAGCTCTCCAGGGACCTGTTCATTAATAGAAATGTACAAAGAACAAGAGGTCACCCCCTGAGACTGGAAGAGCAAAGATTTTATAGGCAGCAAAGGAAGGGATTCTTTACGGTAAGGACAATAAAATTATGGAACTCACTGCCAAGAGAGGTAGTGCTATCAACCACAATAGATGCATTTAAAAATGGTCTGGATGATTTTTTAGAAAAGCAGAACATACAGGGGTATTAATAATAGAATGAGCATTAATAATAGAGCTTTTTGATCCAAGGAGAAATCTGATTGCCCTTTTGGAGTCAAGAAGGAATTTTTTTCCCCCTAGGAGGCAACATTCGAAAAAGCTTCCTTAGGGTTTTTTTTGCCTTCTTTTGGATCAAAACGCAGAAATGATAGGTAGAAGGGTTGAACTTGATGGACTTTTGTCTTTTTTCAACCTAAATTACTATGTTACTATGTTACTATGATAAAAGTTGATAGACATCATTCTTAAATATGTATCCAGAAGATCCAGTTAATGAATCACCTTAATTTAATAATTGATATTCTTTTGACTGAACTTTTTGGATTGTTTTGATGAGATTCCGTGTTGCTTCGACAGTCTTCAATGTTTCTAGTGGTCATCCAAGACCAGTGGCCAGCCATCCCAGAGAAAGTGAGCGCTCATCCATATTTAGAGTCAATATATAAGATGTTCCAAATGCCCTAAATGTTTCTGAGGAGCCTTTCTTAAATTTCTTAAATTACTTTTATACAAATTTTGCTCAGTTACCATCCCCATTGCTCTATTAATCTGTACTACCAGAAAACCTCCACCACCCTTGTTGATCGCATATATAGGCTCCAATGGCCACTATATTATGTGGGGTGCTAAACAGGAGGCCTGTTCAAAGCCTCTACAAAGCATTACAAATCCAAAAGGACACATATAATTCAATATAAGATATGTTTACTTATGTCTTTAAATGTTTGTATTTGTCTTTTATAAATTTAATAAAAGATTAGAAACAAAAAAATATATATATGGGTATATAAATATATATATAACTAGTTGCATTTATACTTTATATGAACTTAATATCTAATATTATATTCAACTATTTTCATATGTAATAAAAATTTTATTGACAAATTGCATTTCTTGTTTTTATTCCCTTCCTTTGCACCCACATTGCACCTAAAGGACTTAACACAGCACCATACAGTACCCACAACACTTGTCATGCACTCCTATTGCACCCACATGATTTTGCATGCCACAGTGTCAATTTGCCCCACACATCTACCCCCTCGTGCATACACACCACATTGTTACACCACCATGTATCACTATCACACTGAGGTGTAGCCCCCGACATTGTTCATGGTGAACATTGGTGAGGGACAATTTAAGGATGTTCTATGTCTGTACTTTGCCTATTACTAATCACACTCCTAGCACTTAGCAGTGAAGGATTATAAATAATAATCCTTTTGTTTCTTACAAAATAGTTAAATCGGAACACATCTATGTTTCCCTTAGGGCCTAGGCGTCCAACTGTGGCCCACCCAGATGTTACTGTACTACAAGTACCATAATTCCCTGCCATTCTAGAATGCTGGTGCAGAATGATGGGGTTTGCAGTTCTGCAGCAGCTGGAGGGCCGCAGTTGGACACCTAGGCCTTAGGGTGTTAGAACTGCAAAGCATAGAACTTCATGACCTTGTTAGTGAGGGATAGCGAAACCCAAGTTCCTCACAATGCACCATCAAAGCTGCTCACTCTGTTCGTTATTGAAAGAAGATGCACCGTCTGTGATCTAAGGAGAACTGCATCTTGGGAATAAGGAAAACAGTCCTCTCACTGTCGCTGCTAACTCTACCGAGGTGACGCCTGCTGGAATCATTGTTTTTTTTTAGGTTTTTTTTTTCTTCTTTTTTTTTTTACCCCATGCAAAGTGAAAGGTAATTGTGATATGATTACATTTCCAGCGATTCTGAGGCGATATGCCTCATGATAATTTAGTCCTTGAATGTTGTAGCAAAAGTCAATCTTAAATAGCAACTCTAATGACTTTACAGTTTACAATGCAGTCAGCTGGAAGCAACCTTGGGGTCATTTCTGTCTTTCAGCTTCTGGTCTCTCACATTTAAAATTCTCTAAGGTTTTTTTTTTTTTAACTACAGTAACAAGCAGAAAGAGCAGGTTCATTGAATTTTTGAAGCCTGGTTGTGGAAGCAAGCTGTTTTCTAGTTGTCAATGCTTACCAAGATTTTTTTTTTTCCGAAAGCATCTTCACCTTTCTAAATAAAGTCATCAGTGGGATGGAAAATCGGTCTGTGAAATGCTAAAATGGAAGACGCAGATACTGGCTGAGGTTTGTCATTCTGATGACCTGACATGGCTAATAGTAAATAATAACAAGGATTGGCTGACCTGACAGATCAGGTAGCTTCTGCAGAACACAAGATATTGGTACAATGTGGGCAGTAATATGTAGCAAATAATCTGTCATTATGTAAAGCCACTTTATATTTAATTGTGTATTTGTGAGAGAGTCAGAGTAGATATATATATATATATATGTGTGTGTGTGTGTGTGATCGGTGAATTACAGTGTCATTTCAATTATAGTGCCTTAAACTATAGTATATATAGTTTAAAACACTATTATTTAAGTTACTTTCAAACTGTATATATATATATATATATATATATATATATATATATATATATAACAGTTCGAAAGTTTGGGGTCACGTAGAAATGAGTTGCAGAATGAATATAAAATACAGTCACAACGTTGACAAGGTTAGAAATAAAGATTTATAGTTTAAATAATAATTGTGTCCATCACACTTTGTTTTTGTTGAAGAATACTCAATTTTTAGCAATTACAGCCGTGCAGACCTATGGCACTCTAGTTGTCAATGTGTTGAGGTAATCTGAAGAGATTTCACCCCATGCTTCCTGAAGCTGCTCCCACTGCTTGGATTGGCTTACGTACTGGACGGTCAAGCTGCTCCCACAAGATCCCTTTTACCCTATACGAGCCTCATAAAGCACGCCTCCAGATCACATTGCCTCCACCATGATTGACAGATGGCATCAAGCACTCAAGCACCTTTCAATTTGGTCTGCATCTCATGAATGTTCTACTTTATGTACTGTTTGTACTATTCTGTACTATTTAGATACATATTTTTATTCTGTAATTCTGTACTGTCCTTCTATATTTAAACTTTATTGAAATTATGTATATATATATTTATAATTCAAGTACTGTATCTTGAGGTCCCCCCGCTTAACCCCCCCCCCCCCCCCCCAGGTTTACTGCTTTGTCTTTCTCCATTCAGTTTGTAGTTAACTATAATCCCCATGGTGTTACATAGAAACATAGAAACATAGAAACATAGAATGTGTCGGCAGATAAGAACCATTCGGTCCATCTAGTCTGGTCAATTTTTTTTTTGAGTACTTTTATTAGTCCCCCGTTCCCGGTCTTATAGCTAGGATAGCCTTGTGTCTATCCCACGCATGCTTAAAATCCTTGACTGTGTTTACCGCTACCACTTCTGCTGGCAGGCTATTCCATACATTCACTACCCTCTCAGTAAAGTAATACTTCCTGATATTAATTTTAAATCGTTGCCCCTCTAATTTAAGACTATGTCCTCTAGTTGTGGGAGTTTTTCTTCTTTTAAATATACTCTCTTCCTTTACTGTGTTGATTCCCTTTATGTATTTAAATGTTTCTATCATATCTCCCCTGTTATGTCTTTCCTCCAAGCTATACATGTTAAGATGCTTTAACCTTTCCTGGTAAGTTTTATCCTTCAACCCATGAACCAGTTTAGTAGCCTTTCTCTGAACTCTCTCCAAAGTATCAATATCCTTCTGGAGATACAGTCTCCAGTACTGCGTACAATACTCCAAGTGAGGTCTCACCAGTGCTCTGTACAATGGCATGAGCACTTCCCTCTTCCTGCTGCTAATACCTCTCCCTATGCAACCAAGCATTCTGCTAGCATTTCCTGCTGCTCTATTGCATTGCCTACCTACCTTCAAGTCCTCTGAAATTATTACTCCTAATTCCCTTTCCTCAGATATTCTGCTTTTGGGTTTTTACCCCCAAGGTGCATAATCTTGCACTTGTCCACATTAAATGTCAGTTGCCACTGCTCTGACCATTTTTCTAGTTTAGCTAAATCATTTGCCATTTGTGTTCATCCAATATGGCTGGCTGCATATCATGGTAGTTGCAGTAAACAACATTTTTTAGTATAGACTCCCACATCCACAGTCCAACTGCAAATCCCATGAAATTCAGCCAGCCATGTTTCAATCTATAATGCTTGCAGATATGTAATCATTAATTTTGGCTCAACATCATGGGATTTGTTGTTAACTACACTTTTGGTCTGAGGATGACTGCACTGCACTACAACAGATACACACTTTTTGTTGTTGTCTGCAGCTCCCATTATCGACAGCCAGCCACACTGCTGGCTGGAAATAGGGTTGCCACCTTTTCTTCAGAAAAATACCGGCCTTGGTACTGTCTCCATAGACTTAACATTGGCCTGACGCCTATTTTTTACCGGCCAACTCTAGCTGGAAGTGATGGGAAATAGATTGAATTGCAGACCTGGGCAGTGGTGGCAAATCTTTGCTATCCCAGCAATTTTAATCTAAAGTTTGCTTGATGCTCAGAATCCTGCTGGCTGAGGATTAAAGGGACTGTAGTTTACAACAGTAGGGAGGCTAAAGTTAAGCTATTACTAACTGAATAATAACTAATATATTAACTAATACCTCATCAGCGCAATCTAATGTAGGCAATCATGAAGGGGTACAGAGGTATTCAGGGTGGTGCAATATCCCCCCCCCCCTCTCCTCCCCCCGCGCAGAAAAAGACCTGCAGATTCCCATAACTAGAATGCTTGTATTTAATGCATAAATATACAATTGGTGTCAAAACACCCCTGACATGCAGTGGAACAACAGCTAATTATTTAACATACATTGTAACTAATCAAAAAATGTGTAGGAAAAGAGCATTCTGGATATGTCAGATTCTATTTTTAAGAGAAAGTTAATGTAAATGCAGTTTATTTCTCAAACACTATCATTAGTCAATGTTGTTTGTATATTTATGTTTAAAATTGATGCTTATTTTTTTGTTTTTCTTTGTTTGCGTGTGTGCAAAAGATGGTCTTTATCTGTGTTACATGAAAGCTGGATCTGTTATTTTAGCCACCCAAATTCACAAGTCTTTATATTACTACACTTTGGCAAATATCATTGAAAGTGTGCATCAAGGATACATGTTTTATACAGACATGCTTTAATGAAAGGATTCAAATAAACAACATTATTAAAGGGACTGTCTAGTGCCCAAAATGCATCTTTCAAATATGAATGCATATTAATGTGCTTTACATTTCATGTCTTACATTTTGCATTGCTTAAAATATAAAATACTTACAGCTAAAAGAAATTGAAATTACAGCAGTTTGCAAGAAACAAGGACTGCCCACACTAGATGAGTAAAAGCCATTTCCTTTTTTTTGCTGCAGGAACCAATGAGAATAATGCCATTCAAATGAATGGGATATCCTCTGTCTCTCTAGTGATGTCATCAGACAATGTGTTGCACTGTTACTGCTACTGTGTACAAGAGCAAGGTCACTCAGAGGCCACTCAATAGACTTAATTTGAGTAGGACAGGAAGTGACTATATGAAACAAAACTTTATATCCTCAGTATCTATAGAATCAGTGCTGCAGCACCTGCAGTAAACATGCAAAGTAATCACTGTGGGAGGGCTTGAGTCAAATATTAAAAATGTGATGTATGCAGAATGCGTGCATCAAATCACACAGGGATAAAAGCCTGTGCATTATCAAAGCAGTGATCTTCATCTTGCACCAAATTTAGTTGGGGGACTAGACTGTTTCTTTAAGCCCTCTTTGCCAGGTACAGCTCTATCATGGGTGGCCATTTTGTTCAGAATCTTGGGTCAGATCTTCCTCTTGGCTACCCAGTTGTAGAGGCAAATGAATCAAATAGTGCCCCATAAGGTACTTTATGTAATTATTATTCCTCCCCACCCACAATTTCCATATATCCCATCATTTATTTAGTAGCTTGTTTGAAGTAGGGTTGCCACTTTTTCTTCAAAAAAAAAATGCCGGCCATGCTACTGCCTCTATAGACTTAAAATTGGGGACAAGCCAATTTTGTACCGCCCTGCCAGTAAAATACCAGCCAGGTGGCAACCCTAGTTTAAAGGGACACTGTCATCTTAATTGCTATATTTGCTAATTATGTGAATAAAGATTCTAAAAAAAAGACCAAAAATTATCTTTACAAGATGTCAAATACATAAATTAAGAGAAAAACATCTTTTAAATGTGTCTGCATTGTCTCCTGATTATGGCATCACCGTGGGGTTTAATATGCAAATGAAGGGCTTTTAAAGGGAAATATGCAATCATATCACAGGTGAGATGATAGACTGGAGCCACCACAGACACCACAGATTTAAAAAAATCTTGTTAACCCACGTGTTTGCTTTCAGTTCTGCTAACACATAGGTAACAGGGTATGCCCACGACCATGGGTCCCTAGAGGATCATCAGCCATACCACACTGACGAGGCCATTGTAGGCCGAAACGTACGTCTGTGGTTTCTGTGTTCCTTGTGCTGAGGGTACTAGCCATTCATTTCGGTTCTGGACTGCCCTTATGGGTGGGATTAGTCTGATATGCTAATGGAGTGGTTTCCTCTGTAATGGTGTAAGTAAGAAAAGAACAGAGTTGCCCTCCCGAGTAGGTACTATCCTACAGGACAGACAATTGTAGTGCTGTCTGTTCTTGGTAAGTTTGCGCACGGCTTTTTTTGCTCATATACAAAAACTCCTGAACTGAAAAGTGTCGGGTGAGGTATAAAAAAGACGCTATCGCCATTTGCATCTTCATCTGCTTTTCGGTGCCTGTTTTTTTTATTTTATACATTAGCTGCGATGGGTGCAATTACTGCCACCACAACCATCATGTACGTATTCATTGGAGCCCTCGCAGACTCCCAACATTTGTCAGGGTCTGCTTTCTACATAGACGCAAACGCCGATCGCCCCCAGTATTTGGCGTTATCTGCGTGTGCGCCGTGTTTATACATGACCCCCCCTATGGATAGATCATTGTTATATTATTACAGTGTATCTACAGTATTTAGGTGATAGTTCCTTTTTAGCCAGTGAATTTCTACAGCCTATTATGGAGGAAACGAAAGACAGAGAGAGAAAAATGTCTTATTAACTGCCTTAAAAAATGTTGCTGATTCAGATGGTACGGCAAGGAGGCATTGAAACTTTCAAAATCTTTTAAAAGGTTTCTGCAGTGTAATGCAAAAACCTCACAGCTTGAAAGGGGCTTTTTCATCTATGATTTTGTATTGCTCTGATACAAAAGACATTCTCTTGTTTACGGTCCATTTGATTGAACTGTTTTGTTTTTTTTTCTTTTTCTTTTTCTTCCGAGGAAGTCTCAGACGAGAAGTGCGCTGTGTATGTGTATTGCTTCTGTTGACTGTGTCTTGGAGTTCACAGTGTGAACAGCGATTATGTAGGTACTCATGTGAATAGCTCAATTTCGGCCTTGTTCTGCCATATGTTGAGTCCACAGAGGAGCTTGAGGAGATGAAGACCCGTCCACCAGGGCTAGACGCCCAGGGGTGTCCCAATTGATTATGCAAATAAAAAGTAGATCGTGTTGTGTTTTTCGTACAGGATTCCTGGGAGATTTTATTCAATAAGATGAATAGCACCCAGTCCACGGAACAGCTCCATAATGTCATTCTAAACTCGTAAAAAAAAAAAAATGTAATCGAGTTAGGGTATTCCCTAAAGAACTTTGTGTGTGTTATGCAGAACCAACACCATTTAAGTCTTATCAGCTACAACTTTTTTTTATTTTTTCAGCCCATAATCCCCAGGTGGATTACCGTCAGCAGGAAAAGATTGCATTTTTAAATAAATTGTGCTCAGGGAGATGGCATGAAATAGAGAGTCTTGGAATGTTTAGACAAATTCTTACTATATGTTGGTAAAACAAAATATCTAATAGTTCCTTCTTCAGGTTGGTGGGAAACAGGTCTGAGGCACAGTGGGAAGCACTCTTATTAGAAAGGAAAGATCCTCTGACACATAAACCTAAGCAGGTGTCAAATATTGACAGAGAAGTAGCTGTAATTCTAGACTTTAGTTGAAATAGTAATAAGAGCCATAGAATTATTAATAAATACTGGCCTATATTATTAAAAGATCCTTAACTTCATTCAGTTTGAAGTAGTGAATAATATATATAGGGGTGTTTCTAACTTAAGGCGACAAAAAAGGGGGGTGGGTGCTACAAAAACACAGCAAACCACAGACATACGTTTTGGCCTACAATGGCCTCGTCAGTGTGGTATGGCTGATGATCCTCTAGGTGCAAGCAGGCCAGGGACCCACGGCCGTAGGCATACCCTGATACTTATGGCGACAAAAAATGGGGGTGGGTTATTATCCTACAGGACAGACTATTGCAGTACTGTTTGTTCTCGGGAGCTTAAGCACCCACCCCCTCTTATGTTGCCATAAGTAACAGGGTATGCCTACGGCCGTGGGTCACTGGCCTGCTTCCTCCTAGAGGATCATCAGCCATACCACACTGACGAGGCCATTGTAGGCCGAAACGTCCATCTGTGGTTTGCTGTGTTCCTCGTGTAGAGGGTACTAGCCATGCATTTCGGGTCTGGACTGCCCTTATGGGTGGGATCAGTCTGATATGCTAATGGAGTGGTTCCTCTGCAATGGTGTAAGCAGGCAAAAAATGGAGTTGCTCTCCCGAGTAGGTATTATCCTACAGGACAGACTATTGCAGTACTGTTTGTTCTCGGGAGCTTAAGCACCCACCCCCTCTTATGTCGTTGTGTTTCTAACTTAAAGTGCAATCTCAGCAATAGTTACATGGATACTACTAAAAATAAACGAAATACTGAGAATTGTTTTAATGATTTGGCAGAATTCCTCAAATGTGGAAGCTGCCAGGCCTGTAGAGAGACACTTCAAAACAGCTTGGGTCATATATGTCCTATGGTGCCCATGTGGGTTATATTATGTGGGGAGAACTTCAAGATCTTTGAAAATCAGAGTAGGTGAGCATATCCGAATTGTTAGAAAAGGTTATACTAAACATAGTGTTTCTCAACACTTTCTAACGTGTCATGATAAGGAGCCATCTTGTCAGACTGTAGAGAACCTCGGCCGAGCGGAGATGAGGTGGATTTATGAACTTGACACTACTCTTCCTAGAGGTATAAATTAAGATTTTGAACTTTACCATTTTCTATAATATCGCTGTTAACCTCTGTAGATGCTGATATGGATAGCACTTATGGATACACCTTACTTTTATATGACATCATAATTACCATGACATTTATTTCTATTGGACCTCTGCCCCTTTAAAACCTTGCCCAAGGACAGTATTTGTGAAACTATTTATTATTTTTATTATTATCCAATAGGGGTTATGTGTAAACAATGGCGCTGTTATATGTCTAATCCTGATTCCTTTAGTCAGGTTTTTAAAAATAGCATGTCCTAATCCTTATATTTATATATATATGCATAAGATAATAGGGTATATTCCATCTTTTTAGTCAGCTTTGGGGGGGATAATTATAGTCCACTAAAGTAATCTAAAACAGGCACAAAAATGTAACTTTTTATTTCCTCATAGCCTTCAACAACATTATTAAACAATAATTAGATTTTTTGGCACAACTGGCGCACTGTGCTTTTTTTTCTGGCGAAATCAGTTTATACATAGAGATACAAAATAATAGTGCACGGGTGCACTTAGAAATAATTACCCGCTCTAACGAAACATCTAATTACGTCCATTATAATAGCACAAGTATATTTGAGTTGGTATTATGTCCTTTGATAGTTAATGTTAATTGTGGTAAATTATGCTTAATATGTTTTAACGGGTACAGATGCGTACATTAATTCTCCAGCAGGTGTTTATGTCTTGTTAAAGGTTCATTAATTAAGATACCAGGTGGCACAATGTATAGACCCCTGGCACTCTGAGCTTCATGGGATTCGATTTTCACACCAGCTTAATATGTGGCAATGCATTGTGGGCTCATAGTAGATGGTGTTCTAGAGTCTTGGAAGAAATTCTGGACACAACTTTGATGCCAGTTTGCAAAGGGAACATTACAGGGACCCAGGTTCCAACCACCCCGAATGGATCCATACATTTTTACACCCTCCAGTTGGTCCTTACTTTCATTCTTCAGTGTGCATCTTTTTCACTCGACGGTCCAGTTCGGCGACTCCTCTCTGCAACGCACTCCACTGGCTCTCCATCGGCTCTTGGTTATCTTTGACCTACAAAGCCTTCCACTCCTCGGCCCCTTCGTACATTGCATAAGTATAAACATGAAAAGCACTAAACGGCTTGATAGAAGAAACTCCCATTCCTCCAGCGCAGCTGACTCAAAAGGACTCAAAATAACACAAAAGATACAATTGGGTGGCAGCTTGTATAAAGAAACATATGAACTCCAGACATAGTACTGGCTAAAAAGTCAATTTATTCCCAAAAATAAAGCCACAGTGGCAAAAAGTGCTAACCCACCCGGTGGATCAAAATGCCTACGCGTTTTGTGCCAAAACTCTGCGTTTGTCAAGGCCGTCATACATGGCCTCCCTTATTATCCGATACTTCCCAGCACGACCTCTGCACTCCTCAAATGGACTAAAGCTCTCCTCCAACCTCATCACCTCTTCTCACTCACGCCTCCAAGACTTTGCCCAAGGTGACCCCTCTCTCTTGAACTCCCTTCCGCAGAGCATCCAGCTCTCTCCTTTCTTTTCAAACTTTAAAAAGTCCCTCAAAACGCATCTCTTTAAAGAAGCTACTCATCCCACTAGACTACCGGTTAATTTACCTCTGGCTTATCCCACCTAGCTCTCGCTGTCCTCAATCACTGTTAGGATTAGGTCGTTTCTAACTGATCCAGCTAGAACACACACACACAAATAATCTTTGGCCAAAACCCACCTAGCGCCAAAAATCCACATTACTGTTGCTACCACCTTACCTTGCCACTGACCTATTCACTCCTTTATGTGTTTCATGAACCCCATTCCATCTAGATTGTAAGCTTGTTTGTTGTAAGTTATATATGGGGCAGTTGTGAGGACTGGAGACACTCACAGAATTTTTATTTGTGGATATTATAAGACCTACTAAAATTATCAGCACAAATTTCTCTGTATTTGTGAGCAGGGTTCTCTACCTCATGTATCAGCCTGCTCTAGTTTGTCTAACTTAGTATGGAGTCCCCTTCTATGCTCTGTACCTAGCGCTACGTAAATTGTTGGCGCTATATAAATACATGGTAATGTAATGTAGCACACCACAGAATGAATACTACACATCCTTTCAGGAAGCAAAACATTTTTGACGTTGGTAAAGGACTGCTGGTTGGGCTCAGTTTGACACCCCTGCTCTATTGCATGAGACAACAGTAAAAACCATCTCTCATTTTTTATATACCAAAGTAGGGGGGTGCATGTACTTGAGGGGAACATTTAAAAAAATGCAAATATTGTCATATTGTTTGGTGAGTGACAAACAGTATCATAGCAATCAGATAGCACAAGTAGAGTATACTTATAGCATGTAATAGCACTATTAGAAATAGTGCAAACATTGACTAAAGTTCTCATGAGTAGCGCTATCCAGTGGGATGGAAACAGCCTGTTAGCCCTCACGATCCTGGAAGATAAGTTGCTCGACACATTTCGCCAGTTCAAGCTCCGGCTTCCTCAGGAGCAATTAATATTAGAAGCAATTAAAGATATCAGCTTCTAGAAAAGTGCAGTGTCTCTTATTTTTGAAATATCTATAAAGTAGCACAACAAGAAATGCAAGAAGCAATATGTGCTTATTAATTTGATGGAACCAAGTTAAAGATGTACGAGAGATTCATATTACCTAGCGAAACATACTGTGTGTTTCACGTCAACCGAGACAATTGAGCAAGAACAGAAGAAGTAACATAACCTTTTTTTCTTCTGTGCATGAAAGGCTGCAAATTACATTTATCAAATGTTAAGACCCATGCTTAAGACCCGTTATGACACACAAACGGAACATTACAAATACTACCCCAGCGACAAAACCCCAGCTATCTTTTTGAATGGTGACTAGTGTCAAAAAGTCCAATCTACGATAATAAACTTTACTTGCGTCCTCTCTCAGCTCCTGTAGCGGAGCTCGGAATGACTAACGACGGAATTTCTGGCCTACTCATGAAAGATGCTTGAGGGCCGTGTGTTGTCCTGAGATATACCTCTTCACTGCTGGGGCTGACAGCTAGGAAATGATGGTACTGCGTCTGTGTCCTTCATTCCTGTTTGCAGTTGAAACTGTCACAGTTAAAAGAAAAAGCTTGTCAAACTAAACTGTAGTTTTGACACATTTTTAGTCCGGAGGCTTGGAAATCTTTTAGACTCCAAAAAGGTGTTAAATAGTCTATTTATTTCCCCTGCTGTTTCTATTCTAGTGAAGGCTCTCATGATCAGTCTACCGTGATAACCATACTCATGATTCCGTAATGAATGTGATTACCTTAACCTCTTCGTTACAGGCACAGGCTAATCTCCAGGAAATCCTCTCGAAAAAGGGCTTGCCACTTACATTTAGATCAGGCATTGCAAATCCTCCTTAAGTTGACTATAAACACCACTTATGATGCTCTGGCAGCCTGGAGGTGGATGGCTGTGATGGGGGTTTCAGTTTGTACCACAGCGGGAGAGTTAGCTGATCTAGAGAAATTCCTCAGATTAAACAACATTCTTGCAAGCAGAGAAGAGACAAAAGGAATCGGCTTCAGCGTTTAAATAATTGTTGCCGTTTAATGGTAGATTGGGAAGTGCATTTACATAGCACATGTCTGTTAAAATGAATATTCGCTCTAATTATCCAAATGAGATTCGGACTGGACTTGCCCATGGGATGTTAATAAATAGTCTCAAAAGGAAACTTGCTTTTCAGTGGCAGGTCTTGCAGGCATGAATGAATTACATGTGTAATAAGCAATCAGTAGCTGATCTAGAATGGTGCAACTATGGCATTTTTAAGAATATAATCTCTTGCACATGTGAAATTGATTGCATTTGCTGTGTATAACAGTGTACATGAAGACCAGGCTATCCATGTACTATAGAACTCTGCACAATAGGGAAAATGTTGTGGGTGCTAATATATTCCAGCTTGATTAAATGTTTGATATACACCGATCGGCCATAACATTATGACCATTATGGCAAATCGGCGGAGGCAGGGTGAGGCTTTGAGCAATGTTTTGCTGGGAAACCTTGGGTCCTGCCATTCATATGGATGCTACTTTGAAATGCACCACCTACCTAAGCATTGTTGCAGACCATGTACACCGTTTCATGGAAACAGTACTCCCTGATGGCATTGGCCTCTTTCAACAGCATAATACACCCTGCCCAAATCAACAATGGTTCAGGAATGGTTTGAAGAACACAACAACGAGCTCAAGGTGTTGACTTTGCCTCCATATTCCCCAGATCTCAATCCATTCCAATATTTGTGGAATGTGCTGGACAAACAAGTCAGATCCATGGAGACCCCACCTCGCTTACAGGACTTAATGGATCTGCTGCCAACGTCTTGGTGCCAGATACCACAGCACACCTTCAGAGGTCTAGTGGATTCCATGCCTCAATGGATCAGGACTGTTTTGGCAGCAAACGTCATAATGTTATGACTGATCAGTGTATACAGGTTAACTATCCCTTATGCAAAATGATCCATTATCCCAAAAAAAGTGCACAACAGTTTATTTACCATCCAGCCCCCTTAAGCTGTGCCAATGATGCCTCATATCACTGCTACATCACAGTAAAAGTTAATTATTTGCACTATACAATATTTGCATTCATTCTACTGTTTTTCACAAGTGCTGAGCAGCTTTAATAAATATCTTATTGATGAAAATTATCCGATAATGAATGCTCAACCTGTATTCCATGGAACTACACAATGTGTCCACGAACAAAGTGTTAGGAAATGTGTGGATACAAAGACATCAGTGCTCTTGGCAAGATCTGTGAAGGTAGAGCAACAGACAAAGGCAGGCGGCTTGGCAATTCACACGTTAGTCACCGTAAAATAATGCTCCGGGCACACTGAGTTGATTTAAGGATTTAATCCAAATAAAGTGAGACTGCAAAATCGGAAGGAGAACCCTCCAACCGGGACATATGAGATGCCTAACGCGTTTCGCGCCTAAACTGGCGCTTAGTCATAGGCTAATGTGTATTATTAGCTTCTGGTTTAAATACAAAACCCACTGCGCTCTTAATTAAAGTGATATGTGAAAAAAAAAGATTCAAAAAAGTTGAAATTAAAAGCAAACATTGCTTGTCTATAGCATTTTAAATAAAAACCACAACGAGATGATTTAACTATGAGAGGCATATATATATATATATATATATATATATATATATGCAATGGAACAATATTATATCATAACATCAAATCACATCTGAGATCTGTGAAGGTCTTAGAGCATCACAAAGTCCAGTAATAATGAACAGTTCTGGTTCCTACCCCTGGTATTAGGTAACATGAGATGTATGTTTTACACAGGAACCATAGGATAAGAGTCCTGCTTGAATGAGCTCAAAGCTGTTTAGGGCATGTACAGCAGTGGGTGTGGAAAATATCAAGCCACACCCCACTTGCATTTTATGTTGGCCCTCAAAAAATAGGAAAAAGCAGCACTCTAGACAATTGCCTTGTGTATTTAGAGAAAAATCTAATCATATTTTGTAAAATATAAAATGCATGTTTCCCCTCCACCCTTCTTGTTCAGAGGTAGGCATGGCTATTAATCATAATAGCTATAAATTAATTCGGTGAGTTCAATTGGACACAAAATGGTATGAAGCAATACTGGCATACCATTCACCATCTTTTTAATTCAATAAGGGATTTAGGAGTATATTATGTGTGATGGCAGGCAAATGAAAATTTTGCATGCTCTTGTCCTATATTTTAAAATTTCATCAGAAGAATAATTTATAGCAAACATTAATTTGCAACAGATTTAAATAATAATACAATATACATTAGGTTAAGCATATTAAATGTGAATGATCATAAATCTCAGAGTTCATGTATATGTATCTAATCATTTGAATTAGAACTGGGTTTCCATTTATAGAGGAAATTATGTAGCCAGAGAATAATTAGCCAGATACAATGACAGATAAGGGCAACATATGCTCCATCGGTTAAAAGGATTCAGGATCGGCTATTCATAGGGCCAGATTATGCCAAATCCTGTCACCTTCTGTCCATTCCCCCAGTAATCTTCACCTCTGATATTATCATCAGCGTACAGGTTTCCCATCATGCTGCGGCTGATCGTTTTTGCAATGGTTTGTTGTCCTGTTTCTCGTCACTCTGTAAACACACATTAATAATTAAAACATTCGAGAAGACAGACTTCCCTGGGTTTCACAAGCAAATGCAAGGTGTCCTTTTAGCATCTCCTTTGAAATTTCTAAATATGAAATTATCTGATCATCCATTCAACAACCTTTTCTAAGCATAGAGAAGTTTAGTGACACCAATTTAGCTATACATCATGCAGGGACAAACCTGGTGAGTTTTCTTGGAAGGGGAAACTCACCAGGTTTGTCCTTGCACAATGTATAACTGAATTGGTGAGATGGAGTGTTCATCTCATCTCAACAACCCTTTTCACTTTTTTTTTCACTAAAATCCGAGTTTTAGCTTGAGGAGGTCGAATTTGGAGGTCTGCTTTCATTTTGGTACTACGTCTAATTCGGCACTGGAGTCTGACCTGAGTCTCAAAAATAGCTTAGATAAATAGATTTAGATCCGCACAATAATGATCCTGGTGCCGAGGTGCAAAGACGTCACCCAAATCTTCAAATGCAATAAAGAAAATACAGGAACCAGCACTACCCAGTGAATGAAGTGGGAGTTTAATTCAAACGCAGGCAACGTTTCAACCCTCACGGGTTTTCTTCAAGCCTAGCCTAGCTATTTTGACTCCCATTACTTTCAACGGGGAAGATTCAAACCTGGCTTTTTTGCTGTTTTCCAAAGTCAAACTTGAGTGGCGAATTTGACTCAAAATGAACCTCGACCTTCATAGTCAACCTCATCGAGCTATTCGCGAATTTTAGTGAATAGACTCAATAGATACATCTTTAAATATTGAAGAAACGTTCATCTTATCGTATCTCCACCTGAAGTTTCGTAAATCGCTTCCACTGTCTCAAGTATCCATTGCACAGGGACAAAGTTCCTCCTGCAGGAAGAACAGATTTTCCCAAAATATTGCCTTTTGTTTTAATTAAATAGAGCTTTTAAGGATTTAACTAAGCGTTGTCGATGAAGAGCTCTTCTAGCAGGAGAAACTCACCAAGTTTATGACATCACCTTGAGACATGTGCAAATTGTATAGACTTAATTTGCATATGTAGGCAATGTCTTGAGCAGGGGAAAGGTGTCAGTAGCTCATTCAGAGCATCAAAGGCCATTAATGTAAAATATTACGTAAAACAGAAAACATTTATTTATATAGCGCCAACAATTGACACAGCGCTAGGGACAGTATTACTTTCATGAGGTAATACAATTCAGTGATGGGAACCTTTGGAACGCAGATGACTATGAGGTAACTGCATTATAAAGTCACCACAAATCTTGGAAACCTGAGTAAATGCTGTGTTTGGTATGGGCAATAAGGTGTGATGGATTTGGGGAAAGAGATGGATGAAAGGAAAGAGCGGAAACACCAATGAGAAGAAGGATGTTCTTAAATAACGAGAGGAGGTGAAAAGGAGGAAGGCACAGTGAGATCTTTAGCCTGGTCCACTGCAGAAGAGTGGACACTCACTCTTTATACCATTCACCATGACTGCTATAAGGTAAAGGCCACACAAACACTGGTCAACAGCTGGATCATCAATGTTATAAATAAATGTATGCAGTTCAGTCAGTGTACTTTTGACTAGCACTGTATATCAAGTCCAAAAAAACAACAAAAACAATAAAACATAATGCTCCTTAAAGTATTTAAAAAAAAAAAATTTCCGTGTACCTAAAACCTTAACTAATACACTAAATGGCTGTTAACTTACAGTGCTCCAGAGTTACACCCGTACTGATTTCAGTTTTACCCCAGAGTTTAACTTGAGGAGGAGTTCATATTTATTTAATCATTTGATTTTACCAACTAAAAAACACCTGAACAAATTGATTAGCAAGTGCACATTGTTCAAGTCTGTCTATAAACGTTACATATATATCTACACCGATCAGCCATAACATTATGACCACTGAGAAATGGCAAGCTGGCAGAGGCAGTGTGATGCTTTGGGTAATGTTCTGCTTGGAAACCTTGGGTCCTGGCATTCATGTGGATGTTACTTTGACACATACCACCTACCTAAGCATTGTTACAGACCATGAACCACACCCTTTCATGGAACTGGTATTACCTAATGGAATTTACCTTTTTTCAGCAGGATAATGTGCCCTGCCACAAAGCAAAAATGGTTCAGGAAAAGTTTTAAGTGTGAGGAACCCAACAATGAGTCCAAGTTGTTGACTTGGCCTCCAAATTCCCACCATTTCAATCCAATCGAGCATCTGTGGGATGTGCCCGACAAACAAGTCCAATCCATGGGGACCCCATCTCTCAACTTACAGAACTGAAAGGGTCTGCTGCTAATGTCTTGGTGCCAGATACCACCGCACACCTACAGAGGTCTAGTGGAGCCCATGCCTCAACGGGTCAGGGCTGTTTTGGCATCAAAAGGGGACCCACACAATATTAGGCAGGGGGTCATAATGTTTAGTATGATCAGTGTATATACACTTTTAGAAATGTTTATTAATACAAAGCCAAATAAACTGTACAGTCAGATTTTTGCTCAAATAAACAGAGAAAATAAATAGAGTAAAGGAACACCGCCCGATACGTTTCTGTGAGCCAAGCCATATGTATTCCCGTAAACAAAGAAACATGTTGCTATACTAATTAAAAAACATTTTACCTTCAGCGTTGTTCATAAAAACGTGCAGCTAACAATAGATTAATAGCAAAATAGCCAGAGGGCAAGTGTGGTGTCCATAACCTCTTCCATTATTCCACTATTTCTAACATTCTGCGCTTTTTCTTACTGATTTTCGCCTCTTCCGTTTATTTTTATTTAGCGCGCATTTTTCCGGTTGCGTTAATAAATTGCAATTATATTTGTACATGCTAAAGAGCTTTGCGAATGTTTCGTGAAAAATAATTCTTGTTTGGGTAGTTAGGCAAAACATATCCCGCTACACCTGTCAAGGCCTCCCAATCTTTCTGATTTAAACTGTCCGAAGCAGAAAACATTGCATGTGGAGTAGCACTATGAGTTGAGGTGACCTTCCCCTTGCTAAACCATGCCCCCTGGTGCCCTGGGTTGCTGGGGGAAATGTTGCATCTCAGCACAGAGTCATGTGATGTGTCAAGTGACATCATGCGATATTTGAGCTATGTATGTCTCATAGTTGTGCAGTGCAGGACAGTTCTGCAATTAATGGCACAGGACCCGAAAAATAGCAAGAATGTCTTGTCAAATCCAGGGCTGTTGGCACCTATACTCCAATCTTCCCATGAGAAAATGTGCGGAATGTTTGCTACTCCACCTCTGTTGTTTTCTTGTCGTATATATAGAACAAGACAAGTGAAAGGAAAAGCTATGTGGGTAATTAACCTCTTTTTTTTGCTGTATGATTTTTTTTCAAGGGGCATGGCATAATAATGGGAATTACGGAGCAAATTTGAAGTAAAAATGTGAGATTTCAGCACTGATTGTTGTGTGGTTCTCTTAGTAATAACAGCTGCTATTTGAACAGATAATGGCTGTTCTGTGTTGAAACAAGGCCCGTTTTTTCACTTTAAATTTTCAGTAGAAAGCTCTTATATCATTGTTTAGGCGTGTCAGATATTTATACACAGAGCTGCATTTGGCTGTAATCGTGGAATAAAGATGGAACTGAATTGCTGTGCATTGCAGACCTTTGCTCATTTTCGGGGGGGGGGGAGAGAAAAAAAGCCAGAGACCCTAGGTAAACTTAAATTCACATAGATACATGTGGAAAAACAAAAATGTGTTTTCTCTCCCGAATCAACTGTGTGCAGGGCCATTAAACTAATAGAAGTATAAGTTATAAAGTCACTCTCTCTCCTCTGGCGGGTATCTCTATACCAAAAGATAACCCGGACATCATCCTCTTCATGCATGGACCAAACAAGCACAATCTCCTAGCAACAGTGCCTCCCCCAACCAGGAGAGTCTGATCTTGGGGGGGGGGGGGCACATTCCGTCTGTCTTTTCCTCTCCCCTATGTCCTTCTGTCGCTCTCCTCTTCCTTCCCATGTCCACCTGTCTCTCTCGTCCTCCTTCCCATGTCTGTCTTTGTATCCTCTTTTTTCCCATGTCTGTCTCTCTCCCATTGCTTCCCATGTTTGTCTGTCTCTCCTCTTCCTTCCCATGTCTGTCTTACTCCTCTCCCTTCCCATGTCACTCTCAATTCTCTTTCGCATGTCTGTCTCTCCTCTCCCTCCCCATGCATATCTCTCTCCTCTACTCATGTATGTCTCCCCTATTCCCCATGGTTGTCTCTCTCCTCTCCCCCATTGCTGTCTCTTTTCCTCCTCTCCACCGTCTGTATTCTCTCCTACTCCCCATCTTTGTTCTCTCTTCTCCAACCCACTTCTCTCCTATCTCCCCCCTTTCTCTCCTCTCTACCCCCCTGTTCTCACCCCTATATTCTCTCACTCCCCTATAATCTCTCTCTGCCCCCCCCCCCTTCTCTCCCCTGTGTTCTCTCATCTGTCCTTTTTTTTTTTTTTTTTACAATTTTAGGTTCTATCTACAATGTAATTACTTCTAAAGTGGCACTAAAGTTTTTTTTTCCATTTAAGGCACTGTATCACCTAAACATTGCTTATACTGTGAATGTACAAAATAATAAAATGATCTAATCATTGTGTTAACAGGATTGCAAGAAAAACCCTAATTTTGGAAGCTAATGTGTTTTAAATGTGTCCGTGGAGTCTCCTGTTTATGACATCACCTGTGGCCTGATATGCAAATCACATATTTTCCATTGAAAACAGTTAATTTGCATATCAATCCAGAGATCATGCCAGAAAATTGGAGACTCTGTAGACATTTGGAACATATTTCTCTCCTAATTTAGACATCTGCTTGTAGTTTTGCTAACACAATGTATAGATCATTTTCAATCATTTTTTATTCTATACATTCCCAGTAAAAAACATGTTTAAGTGATATAGTCCCTTTAAAAACAGAGTGCCACTTCTTCTGTATAAATCTGTATGTCTCTTCTTAGTGCTAGTAAAGACAGACCATCATGTTTACAAATAATCAATAGTGTGGGCCTAGCTAAAGTCCTGTCCATTGATTATATGTAATAACATGGGTATGTCACTGCATTAGCAGTAAGTGACAGACTGCAAGTGGATTGGCCTGCATGCTTCACAGAGAATCATTAATGGTTGCCGGTCAGAAGATAAAATAGCATATATCTTAAAACTCCATGTCATTGTATTTCCATGCAAGCGATATTATATTTAATAGAAGCACAAATTAGAACATGGGTTGTCCACATGAGAATCTGTGTTTACCATGCTACAGGAGGCATCATTTCCCTTGGGGTAAGTATGTCTCTTGGATATACTTGGGGCCTTGGCTTAATTATAGCCCCCATCAGTCTGTGTGTGGGGGGGATATTTATTGATGTGCCCTGGCCCCCCATATGAATTAGGGATGCCGGGGGCCATATGAGAATCTGCCGGGACCCGGCTTTGACAGGGGAGAGGAAGGTTTTATTGTTTTTCATTTTTTAATTATTTTACTTTTTTACGCAACTTGAGGGGAGTTGCAGGAGGGGGGTTGGGTGGGAACGTCCATCTCACCTCCCTGTTCGGACTTCATTTGGTTTTTAGTGAATACAAATTTTTATTGGTTTACACGGAATGGAGTTTGAGATGGGAGATTGAGCCGGATTTTTGGTAAGGAGGAGGGAAAGAGGGAGTGCAAGTTCGGGTTAGTGAATAGTGTGAGGATGTCGAGCTGCTTGCACTATTCTCGATTTCAGTGAATAGTCCCCTGTGACTTTGTTTCCTGTGTCTACTATTATCGTTTATCACTGGCTCCTGGTCTGCATCATTCGTAAGTAGTGGGTGGCTAGAATTCTGCTACATGTGGAGACTCTTATTTTGTTCATAACCCAACAGGTAGGTCAAGAGACTATATGTTCCGGGATTGCAGTTGTCATCCATACGTTTTGTGGATGACAGGCTCATCTTAAGAAGAATAAAATGTCTTAAAACTTGTATAAGAGAGATCTATTGGATATGGCTATTAGTAGCTTGAAAACCTCACCGGTACATTTTTTAAGGCATCTTTGTAACCAATCTTACACTAGTTTACTCTACATCGGTGGTTCTCATTGTTTTCTTTTCTTTCTGGTGGCCTTGTCGTGGTGTCTGTGGATTACTTTTCTAATGTTGGTCATGCCAGTCCAATAAGGGTGCACATAATAGTGGTGAATGTATCGGACCAAACGGGTAGACATGGTGACCACAGCAATGGTTCTCAGCTTATTTTTTCTTTCTCGTTGCCAAGTTCTGGATTGCCAAGTGGATTTTTCAAGGGATGGTCATTATGGCCAGATAGGTGTACATAGAACCAACATGGTAGACATGGCAACAGCTCTACATTGTTGCGGCCTTACGAAGAAAAAGGCATGCAAATCGACCTTGGAGCTGTCTCCTCGTGCTGCAAGATTTCCACTTTCTCGAGTACCAGATGATGTTTAAGCAGCAGTTGGGATCAGAGGTTGAAATGTTGACAACTAATTACACATCTGTCAAATCAGACAGGGCCATGTAAATGTGATTTTTCCAAATGGGATAGGGAATTAAATGCGTGGCATCTAACATAAATGATTATAAGAGCTCTGCTTATTCCTAATGCAGCACGGAATCTTTGGACGGATTCTGTTAATTATGTGTAACGATTAACCTCAATATATATATTTGTACATAGGCATATTTATCTAATGATATGTTATGCAGAAAAGTGGTTAATTTATTTTTCGTTATCAAATATTGGGGGTTATATATAAAAATCTCTCACACTCTAAATTTTAAGGAAGTTATAAAAGAGGCTATCACCGTTTATTGTGTATATCTGTATTTAGTACTTTTCTATACATCTCGAAACTTTACAGTACAAGAGAAAAACCTGAGGATAATATAGATAAATGTCAAATAATGCAAATAAGAATGCTAATTATTCTCTAAGTGGTTGTGTGTTTGGGAAAATCTCAAGCAAGCAAGCTGTGTTCATGTATCAAAGGGTGGATCGGCCCAACACATAATGTTGCCACTTTATAAATCTTTCAGAAGACAACATCTGGAAGACACTGCAGTTGTGGGCAGCAGTACAAAAATGGGACTTAATGTAAATAGAAAGGGGTCAGAGAAGGACAACAAAAATGATTAAATGGATGCAACATTTCGGCTGCGAAGAAAGGCTATTGAAATTGGGATTGCATTTTCTGTAAAGAAGATGTCTCCATGGGTAAAAATGAACAAGTACATTGAAGGTCAATACAAAGATTTTTTTTCTGGATCTCTTTTTATATCATACCTTCCAAACAACACGTGGGCACCCCTTAATATTGAAAGAAAAGAGATGGGTTTATTTCCGTTTTTTTTACTGTTAGAGTGATTCATTAGTGGAGTAGACTTCCATCTGAAGTTGTTTTGACCGATTCACTCAATATATAAAAAAACAAAAACTGGAATTTGTTTCTGGTTGTGAAATGCATACAGGGTTATCAAGAGTAAAAGTAGATCAGGTTATGTTGATCCAAAGTCCAACTGCCTTGGAGTCAAAAATGTTTGTTTTTTTCCTCTTTGAGATTACATCATTGTCTCAGTGGTTTTTGTTTGCCTTCTTCTATAGATATGTGAAAGGGTTGAACTTGATGAACTACATCCCCCCCCCCCCCACCCCCCCAATTAATTGTATAGCTACGTAATTATGTTAGATGGAATTTTTGTAAACACAACAAAACCATATCTAAACCATTTGCTTCTTCTATTGTTGAACACTGTCCATTATCATTACATTTTGTATCTTCGAAACCAGGCTAATTGAATATTTGTATCTATAGAATTTTGAGAACTATTTTTTCAAACAATTCAGGAAGTGCTCAGCAGAGTGTGTGTGCAGGAGAATTTCTTCCCCATGCACCATTGATATGCATGCAGACCGTTGTAAATATGTTATATTCCTTCAGATAATATTCAGCTGATGTATAAGTATCCCCACATGCTTCTTCATTTAAATTTAGGTTAAATCATTTATAGCTAACCCCATCAGGTGTATTTATTCTTGCGGTTGCCATTGAAAAAGGCTCCCGTGATATCATATTAAAACCGTGCCAGCTTGATCATAGAAGCGAGTGCTCCTGTCAAGGTGATTGCCATCATTGTGCCAAGTGTTCGTCAAAAGACTAATTAGGCAAAATAAACCTTAGGTTTGTTGATTGGCAAAAATTCAAGATAATTTCTTTAAACATGTGCCTAGATTATTCTATTTGTGATAATTTGACGAAAGCTAAGATAAATAAAAAAAAATACCTCCCTCGTTAAAGTGTGAAGGGAAGCTGCCAAGCTTTTTACCGAGCAACTTCTGTTGACAAATTTGCCGCTGCATGGAATCTTGGAGTTGCTCTATCATTATCAACACAAAACTTGGTGGTAATGCTCGTTATTATCTCTGTGGTGTTTGTGTCATGCCTGCAGCAGGCTTGAGCTACCTTTTAATGATGGAAACTGCTGCTTGTTTTGATTCTGCGCTTCTACTGCGACACCGTCTGATTGATCAACCCCGGAATTAGACCCACAGTTGTGTTGCTGAATGACCGCATCAAGTGGAAAAAAAGACGGAGCATCTCTCGCAACCTCACACACTTTGCATTGATTGTGTTCCACTCCAGTCAGTTAATGATACGGAGGATAAAAATGCAGAGGAGCATGGATGGCGAGGAGGATTTGGACAGCTACTGGAGATATACTGGAATATTTTAAATTTCCCATTCTACGACTACCTAATACTTTTCTGATTTACTTACCAAAAATAAAAAAAGGTGGATTCAGATATATATAAATCAAAATAATTTGGTATAACTATTGTATTTTTGGCAACTGCTTTTTCTTTAAACCAGAGCACATTCCATTTGAATAATTATATAATGTCATACGAGAATCCCAAGGTATGGTACATGGTTGCATACATTTCTGGGATTCAGTGAGGCCTGAGTTGCAAGACCAAAGGGGGAGACAAGAGCCCCACTCTGAATTAACATAATAGATATAACTTGTATGAAAACATTTATTTAACCTGTATTTTTCGTTTTATGCATTTTCTTGTTTTTTTTAATGCATTAATAATACACCGTTCACTTCTCTAAGTTACCTATCTGGGTGGTGAGGAGTCACGCCACTATACAGGGAGTGCAGAATTATTAGGCAAATGAGTATTTTGACCACATCATCCTCTTTATGCATGTTGTCTTACTCCAAGCTGTATAGGCTCGAAAGCCTACTACCAATTAAGCATATTAGGTGATGTGCATCTCTGTAATGAGAAGGGGTGTGGTCTAATGACATCAACACCCTATATCAGGTGTGCATAATTATTAGGCAACTTCCTTTCCTTTGGCAAAATGGGTCAAAAGAAGGACTTGACAGGCTCAGAAAAGTCAAAAATAGTGAGATATCTTGCAGAGGGATGCAGCACTCTTAAAATTGCAAAGCTTCTGAAGCGTGATCATCGAACAATCAAGCGTTTCATTCAAAATAGTCAACAGGGTCGCAAGAAGCGTGTGGAAAAACCAAGGCGCAAAATAACTGCCCATGAACTGAGAAAAGTCAAGCGTGCAGCTGCCACGATGCCACTTGCCACCAGTTTGGCCATATTTCAGAGCTGCAACATCACTGGAGTGCCCAAAAGCACAAGGTGTGCAATACTCAGAGACATGGCCAAGGTAAGAAAGGCTGAAAGACGACCACCACTGAACAAGACACACAAGCTGAAACGTCAAGACTGGGCCAAGAAATATCTCAAGACTGATTTTTCTAAGATTTTATGGACTGATGAAATGAGAGTGAGTCTTGATGGGCCAGATGGATGGGCCCGTGGCTGGATTGGTAAAGGGCAGAGAGCTCCAGTCCGACTCAGACGCCAGCAAGGTGGAGGTGGAGTACTGGTTTGGGCTGGTATCATCAAAGATGAGCTTGTGGGGCCTTTTCGGGTTGAGGATGGAGTCAAGCTCAACTCCCAGTCCTACTGCCAGTTCCTGGAAGACACCTTCTTCAAGCAGAGTTACAGGAAGAAGTCTGCATCCTTCAAGAAAAACATGATTTTCATGCAGGACAATGCTCCATCACACGCGTCCAAGTACTCCACAGCGTGGCTGGCAAGAAAGGGTATAAAAGAAGAAAATCTAATGACATGGCCTCCTTGTTCACCTGATCTGAACCCCATTGAGAACCTGTGGTCCATCATCAAATGTGAGATTTACAAGGAGGGAAAACAGTACACCTCTCTGAACAGTGTCTGGGAGGCTGTGGTTGCTGCTGCACGCAATGTTGATGGTGAACAGATCAAAACACTGACAGAATCCATGGATGGCAGGCTTTTGAGTGTCCTTGCAAAGAAAGGTGGCTATATTGGTCACTGATTTGTTTTTGTTTTGTTTTTGAATGTCAGAAATGTATATTTGTGAATGTTGAGATGTTATATTGGTTTGACTGGTAAAAATAAATAATTGAAATGGGTATATATTTGTTTTTTGTTAAGTTGCCTAATAATTATGCACAGTAATAGTCACCTGCACAGACAGATATCCCCCTAAAATAGCTAAAACTAAAAACAAACTAAACACTACTTCCAAAAATATTCAGCTTTGATATTAATGAGTTTTTTGGGTTCATTAAGAACATGGTTGTTGTTCAATAATAAAATTAATCCTCAAAAATACAACTTGCCTAATAATTCTGCACTCCCTGTAGACAGTATCACCGCCCCTCCTTATGGGGATAGGACTCTTCATTGTGGCTGCTTCCGCGCAGCCGCTTCACCGCCGACTCTGCAGCACAACACAGATCGTCGCTGGAGATTTCATAGCGGGACATTTCTTCGCTAAAGGTAAGTATTTTACCTATTTTAGTTTAAGGGTGGTTAGAATTAGGGTTTAGAATTAGGGTTCAGGGTTAATTTTAGTATTAGGGTTTAAGGCGTTAATTTTAGTATCAGGGTTTAGGGGGTTAGTATTAGGGGTCGGGGGTTAGTATTCGGCTATTGGGGTTTTGAATCATTTATTAGGGGGGGTTATTTTCGTTTTACTTTTAGATTTGTAAGAGCTGACAGTTAGGCGCTGAACTGTCAGCTCTTACATAGACGCGGCCGCGGGACAGAACCTCTTTTTCCATGTAACAAAAATGGACATCCTAATGTGTTTTTACCTGAATTTATATAGAAAAACAACCATAACTTAACCATCTTTAATAAAAATATTGATAATAATTCACATCAACAAATATATTGGGCGCAGATTAAGGACCTTGCTTTTAACATAGTATTTGGGCAAAACTGTGTAAAATTATGACTTATGTCAATTGTAATCCATTCCAAGGCTTGGAAGGTCGACATTAGAGGGATCTTCTAAGCCAGCAGCATTCTGAAATTATTTCACTTCAAGTTATCCCTAAGATGAAAGTGTAGCTGTTGTCTCCCAGGCAACCTTTAAGATTGAGACCTTGAGAGGTCAGATAATTGCCTCCAACAATGGCAAATAACACCATTGGGTACATACTCCTGTTTTCTTCAATATCTGAAGTGTTTCTGTTTCCTTTTTTTTCATTTCCATTTATGTGCCATTACATGTAGTCAGTTCAGTGTACAGCTCTTGAGTTGAGGAAGTCCTGAAGATATTATTTGTGGCATATTTATATGTTCAACTTCTTATTCACTATTTGACTCCAAGTAGAAATGTGAAATTTAGATGCAGTATGTGACGTAACCCTGTTTATTTTCCTCTGTTCTAAATATGTGTACACGCCGATCAGCCATAATATTATGACTACTGACTGGTGGCAAGCCGGCAGAGGCAGTGTGATGCGTTGGGCAATGTTTGGGCAGACTAGATGGACCGAATGGTTCTTATCTGCCAACACATTCTATGTTTCTATGTTTCTGTTGGGAAATCTTGGGTCCTGCCATTCATGTGGATGTTACTTTGACATGTACCACCTAAGTAATCATTCTTGCAGACCAAGTACACCCTTTCGTGAAAACAGTATTCACTGATGGCATTGGATAATGCACCCTGCCACAAAGCAAAAAATGGTTCAGGAATGGTTTGAGGAACACAACAACGAGTTCAAGGTGTTGACTTGGCCTCAAAATTATCCAGATGTCAAACCAATCAAGCATCTGTGGGATGTGTAGGACGTAAAGGATCTGCTGCTAACGTCTTGGTGGCAGATACTACAGCACACCTTTAGAAGTTTAGTGGAGTCCATGCCTCGAGCGGCCAAGGCTGTTTTGGCAGCAAAAACGGACTTACACAGTATTTAGGAAGGTGGTCATAAGGATATGGATGATCAGTGTATGTATATATTCTCAAGACCCATGAGTGCCACTTTATTTCTTCTATATTTATTGTGATTGTGTTTGCACCCAGGCATTATATATTTACTTAGGAGTGTCACCCTATGCTGTATAGCTATGTTAAATAAACAAACACATAATAGAGGACCATGTCCCATCATCGATTTTAGTTGACAACTGTTACAAATCCAATATCATTACCAGTTGACGCATTGCCATATCATGAGCCAGCTACCGATTTATACCATTAAACAAAAAATGCACTAGTACTGCAAAGACAGAAGGAACAATTAATAAACCCATCATAAAAACATTTTATTCGAAAAGAGATTTGAGATGCTTTTGTATCACTGAAACAGAATTATCGAAATCTCCGCAGGATTCTCTGCACTGGGGCTGTAGTATGTCCCAATCCTTGAAAGCCTTCAATGAAGCCTCAAGGCATACTCACACATTCATCTTGGGATAATTACCTTGTCCACGTAATTACACAGTCAGAGTTTTATCATGTAAATTTACAGCTGTTGGAGTTAAGCGTTAAAGGATTTCTTTTTCAGTAAAAAAAAACAACAACTTTTTTTTTATCAGTGATATCAATGGCAAAGTCACTCATTTACTGGAATCCATCACAGGAACAAAAAAATGAATAGGGGAACTACAGAGATAAATGGGGAGATGTATTCTGACAGACTGTGTGCCTTTAAATTAGGAGTCTCTTTAAAAAAAAGAAAAAAAAAAGAAATCTAACAGCAAATTATGACTTTGCCGTACTGATTCAACATAATGTGTACCAGAGTTATAAAATAAGCATGACATGTTCTTGGGATGGAAGTGAAGTGTAATTTGGCTACAGCATGTGTTTGTTTTTGAAGAGTTGGCTGTGTTCCAGAATGCACTGCCATTTGTGTCAATATATATATATATTTTTTTTACTCATGTTACCGAAGAAGGGTGCCACGTTACTGCTGTTGAAAAATGTACAGTGCTGTGTTGAAAACCAGCACAGATCAAGACGGAACCATGGCGTATCGTCAGAGGTGACAGAGACCCACCGCGTTTCACATCAACATAGAATGATTACAGGAAGGGTTCATTCAGATATTTTCTGTCCCGGAGATGTTACTTTCACGCCAAGATATAATGATGATGAACTTACATCATGTTATCAGATTTTTGTTGTACTTTTCCTACTTAAATTGTGTAGTATCACCTTGTGTAATAAGAACCCCTCAAATTGCAAGTGCAGCTATCATCTCTGTTCCTTGTCTGTCTTTCTTGACCACAAACCTCTAAATATAGATTAATTTGGAGAATCCATAGAATTCCTCAAACAATGTGATCACCCATCACATCCTGCTGAATTTCTTTAACAGATGCCATTGGCATAGGAATTCAACTAGGTTAGGTAACTCAATACACAGAGAGAGTTGCATGTGACTTTTAACAGACAACATGAACATAGGAGCTCGGCTAAATTATAGACTACGGCGTGTTTCACTTATTATGAGCTATTAATCACACTCCGGGGGCTATACACTAAAAGGTGAATTGTAAGTGACTCCAGGTGAGATGAACATTTCATATCCCCAATTTAGCTATACATTGTGCAGTTTATCCATTAGCAGAGAAACATACCAGGTTTGTCCCTGCACAATGTAGTGATAAATTGGGTAGATGAAACTAACGTATCGGTGAAACGAGTAAGGCTACCTTGTGGGTCTGCACTGTGTACTGAGTTGCACTGACCATTGAATACAACATATTACGACAATGTATTTCATCTATGCAGCTTGGTTCTGACTCCACCTTGAAAGGAGTGCTGCTTTTCTTCCTGCTATTTCATTTTGTGAGATCGAGCATCTGTGGAAATTAGTTGTTAAAAAAAAAAATTCAAAAAGCACAAAACATCTTCCTCTACACACACTAAAATCCTAGGTGATGCATCTGAGAAATTGTGCAACAACTAGGCTTTTATTCGTGAAAGAAGGAACTGCAAACTAAAGGCAGCAGAGTTGAAAACAATTCTCCAATTTAGCCCTACTTCGAACTCTGCTATTTTGGCCTTAATGTTGCGATAAGCTGTACTCGGATCCCACTGCAAGGACTTGCAGCGGGATCTCACCTGTCAGATGAGCGGCCTCAGGCTGACATGAAAAAATTTAGCCAGCGCCCATAGTGAGGACCAGCTACATTTTACTAATTTGAGCTTTGTCTGAACTTCCGGTTTCTGAGACGCCTCCGTGATGTCACTTGTGATGTTTTGGCTGGTACACACAAGGTCTATTTAGACTCTGATTGGATCCCTGCAGTTGTGTCCCTGGCTACCATCACCTTGTGATCTGGACCAGGTCCAAATTTTTTTTGTTTCTTCTGGGACGCAAGCACCATCGCGTCACCAAGGGGGTTAAAATTGTACGTGTCAGTGGCATCCGAAAACCATCACAAAACGTATCCATATTATTCATGGACTTGGCTTTGGGTCAAACAAATTTCAAATTCATTTTCCGGGTCATAAATTGAAAACTGAAGTCGACGGGCACGGATGACTACTATTTCCAACTTATTTTATTACAACGTACAGCTTGCCCGTCTGTCCATACCCCCTCGAGGTATACGAAATACTGTGAGGAACCAGACAGTGCGAGGTTGAAGAATCTCAAGAAATATTGTAGGATAATCAATGTTAATTACCATATTCCACTTTGGAGCTATTTAGAAATATTGCTATTGTAATGGAAAACATAACCGTTGGTTGATGCGTTGATTGTTTTACGGGTGGCTGATCTGATTGCTTTGCCTTGGCTGATCTCCTTGGTTGTTTGTTTTTTTTCCAAAAGTCCTGTTTCGTTGAACATGTCGCTTTTTTACACTTAACTGCGCCTCCCTCGGGTGGTGTCAGCTACGTAAAAACACATTGCTTCTCCGCTATGATCAAGGGGTTATGGAAATGGATGCCAGAGGTCTACCAAGATCATCCCAGAGGTTGACATTGTTTTTGAAACTAGGCCAGAATAAGATACATCCTGAAGATTAAGAGAAAGTTTGAGCTTGTCACAGTCATCGCTAAAGAAAAACCTCTCTATCCGAAATACAGTTTGAACTTTCTCACATACAATAGCAGCTTGGGAACCTTTCCTTTCTGCTCCAATGAAAGCACCACAGTTTTAGACAAATCCCTTTATATCCGCAATTGAAAATGACTCATCTGCCAGGGCTCTAGTGTAACGTTGAGCGCAGGGCTAACAATCATATCATAAAAATAAATATACAGTTTACTTTATCTCAAACACTTTCTCTTTTGACTTTATAATAGAGTAGTAAAGCTCTAGGGACACAGTGAAAGCTAATTACCAAAAACCTTTATTTTATTTTTTTTACATTTTTTTTATTATTTTCTTCAGCATAATACCCTTTTGTACTATGTCACAATTTCAGTACAACAAAGGATTGAGTGATCTTATTTTTTTTTGGTTCTTGGCTACTGTGGTTTGTCGGGCTAATCGCACTGGGGCTTTTTATACATCCTTCCAAGTGGCATCAACTGAAAGTGACAGAGAGAGACAAGGAGAATTGGGAAAGAGATACTTAAAGGGACACTAAACTTTTTCTTTTCACTTGTGCTTCTACTATAGAAGCACAAGTGAAAAGTTAGTTGCCCCTAGTACGAGGATGAACTGGCGTGTACTTTTGATCGTACACAACAGTTTATCCTCTGACCGACAGCTTCCATGCTTCCATAGGAAGCAGACAGCCGTCTGGTCGGCGACTTGCTCTCTCTGCTAGCGGAGAGAGAGACCCTCGCTTAACTAGGTCCCCCCTGCTGATCCCATTCAAAAATGAGGGTCTCTCGCTGTGCTAGCAGCGAGAGACCCTCGCAATCAGCTGTCAGAGCGGGGCGAGTCCCGCCAGACAACTGGGACCTGCTGTGTCTCGCATGTGAGACACAGCAGCAAGTAAACCCGCATGTATCTATTAAGATACACGTTGGGTGTACTTCAATCTACCGGCAAATGCATTGTTTAACCCTTGCTTCCTATATATATATATATATATAGACAGACAGAAATTCCAGAATGGCTGGAAATAACCGAATTCAACTTTGGTCCTGTATTGCACTAATCTTGCCAATGGAACAATATCTGAACGCTCATTTGACCAATGTATATCTAGGGCAGTGCTGTCCAGCCGTTTAATGGGTAGTGTCAAAAACTATGCAAAAGCTTAGTTTGAGCTAAAATACTAGTATACCTCTCAATTTCTGCCCCCGGCACATCAGGACGACAGGGGCAGAGCCTACTCCGGTGTCCAAGAGAATCAGATATGCACCGTGAGATTGCGGTCCTGAATCCCGCTGAACTCTACCTCTATACCAAAAAGCTGGCCAGAGGTAGAGCTCGACAGGCAGCTGGACAGACCCCCAAAATCGGAACAGTCCCCACACAAAGCAAGTTCTTCCCCTGGTAGTCAAGGGGTGGAGCTTGGGAGGGTGAGTGAGGCAATGCAGGATGCCGGGAGAGGGGGGAGCTTGGGAGGGTGAATATGAGTGCTACTGCCCATGCGCGGTACCAGTGTTAATCAAACAGACAGCGCTACTGCACATATACGGTATTCATTTTTACACCAGTTGGACATGAACTGCAAGAGGTATCATATACAATTAAAAAATATATTTTTTTTTTGTAGTCATTTAAAAAAAATATCAGACTGTGTCGTAAAACAAAATAATTTCAATTTCAGCTGCCCAGTGTGCAAACCAATTTACTAGCAAATGTATATATTTGTATAGCAAATCAACTGTGTTTTATGAACACTCATAACTCTGTGTTGTGTCACTGTTTAATTAGCATGCTATATTAGTCGCCCAATATGCTAATTAGAATGAATTTAATTACTGAAATGCATTGTAATAATATTTACTTTAAACACAGGCTCATGTAGGAAAATATTACATTTTGTTTTACATAGATGCCAGTTTACATAACAGACTAGTTTAATAATTGCTATATTCTTATAGGACATCCTTCCGCGTAGCTGAGTTTACAATTACTATGTGCCAGGAGAGTTCCCATAAAACAGAACACCTACGCACAGCGGGCTGTCAAAGGGAAACTACCGCCAGCAAGTCACATGACCACTGTCTGGTGTCAATATAGTCAGTAGAGTACAGTGTAACATTGAATTTTTCTCTCTCATGGGATAGTACTAGGACCTTAAGTTCCACAAATTAAGCCTCATATGCCTATAATATTATGAGGGGCATGTACTAAAAAAAAAAAAAATGAATATATCTTTTGTGTAAAACTATTTTTTCTCTTTGCTAATCACACTAAATAAAAATAAATGGAGAAGGGGCAAAATAGAAAAAAACCCCACAAAATGTTAGAATTATTCGCAAATTGCTCCTTACTCGTGTTTTACCTCCTTTTTCCCCCCCACTGCACTTGTTTAGTATATGAGTGTGGGCAGCAACCAGTCTCCAGTGTCCCAAACACAGAATAATTTTATTTTTGCTGCGGGATTGGTGCCGCTGTTTCGCTGAGCTCTTCAACTATGCGCACAAGGTGGGACAGTTGAGAGGCATGTGCAGAGAAGCATGTAGAGCAAACAGTCAATGGCGTCACAAGTGACATCATATAATAGTCCTGCCTTGCCAGTTACCAGCATACCTCCTAAATGTGGGACAGACCCTATTTTCCACCCAAATATCCCTGTCCCTCTTTCCTCTTCTATTGCAGTAAATGTGTTTTTATTTTACATAAATAACATTTTTAATTCTTGTTCAAATTGCATAAAATGTTACTAATTGGCCATAAAGTCACTGAAAAAGTTCCAGTGAAGCCCCACCCATAGCCACACCTGCTGCCACTCCCACAAAATAAAAGTGTCCCTCTATGCACCACTATTGTAAAATACAGTACACAGGAAGGCAGATAAAACACTACCAGAGACATCAAATTTAATTTGATAACTGGAATGACCCTATAAGACAAGGGTGCCAAAAAAAAGGTATGATGGTGATGTCATGGGTTAGAGACTGAGGGGTGGTTCTTATATAAAAAAAAAAAATAGATACACATTTTTAGACAATTAAACACAGAGAATATTAAAGGTCAGTAACCTTACATGTATAGCCATTTAGAAATACGAGACAAAGGGAATCGTATAGAGACATTTAAATACATAAAGGCAATCCACGCAAAAAAGTAGGAGAGTATATTTTAAAATCTAACCTTAAAAATCCACATCACAATTAAATGCAAATAAATAATCTTACTAGATGACTTATCTATTTAATATTATTTATTTTTGTTTTGTTTCTTTTTTTTCTTCATTATTTTTTATTTCCAATTAGCAGCTTTTTGGAAGCTTTATGAAATGTACCGTATAAAAAAATCTGTTGCTGCCCAGGAAATGACAATGAATATATTATTTGTTAATATGCTTCTGCGGTGTGTGAACTCTTGATAATAAAAGATAAAAGATTGTGTAAGTAAATAAGTTGGATTTTTTAGCAGAAACTAAGCTATGCATCGCAATCTGATACCAGAAAATGGCACAACAATGTTTGTGTTTGCTGGAAATAGAGGCATTGTACAGATGGATACAATCTGGTAATAGATGAGCAGCGGACAACTAAAGAAGAGAACATTAGAGCCGCCATACCAAAATTGGCTAGCGCAAACTGTTGGATGAATAGTAGACGTTAACATTATGGTTCTTTATGGAAGTCTGGAGGCTTTCAACACTTTTTACTCCTGTCCATTAAAAATAAAAACAGAGTATAAAAAATAATAAGAAGAAATCCCAGAAATCAAGTAAAACATGGTAAAACATGGCCTACAATATAAAATAGCAGTTGATTGTATATTAATGTAGGTTTTATGCTAAGAATGAATTCATTGTACATATATATCGTAGTTATAGGCACATGACCGATTTTTCGCAGTTCTGGGCTAATTAAAGCCATGACTGAAGACAGATATTACATTACATTACATTACATTAACATTTATTTGTACAGCGCTACCAATTCTCGTAGCGCTTGGTACAGAGCATAGAAGGGAACTACATACTAAGTTAGACAAACTAGTACAGACTGGTACATGAGGTAGAGACCCTGCTCGTAAGCTTACAATCTAGAGGGAATGGGGTCCATGAGACAATTAAGGGATTGAAGCGGTCAGAGGGATTGAAGTTGTAGTAACAGTAGAGTGGATGGGAGGCACTAGGTGGGATAAGTCAAAGAGGGAGTGTGTGTTCCAGCTAGGTGGGATCGGCTAGAGGCAAAGTGACTGGTAACTAGTGGGTTGGGTAGTAAGCCTCTCTAAAGAGATGAGTTTTGAGGGACTTTTTAAAGTTTGAAAAGGAGGGAGAGAGCTGGATGCTCTGCGGAAGGGAGTTCCAGAGAGAGGGGGCAGCTCCAGCGAAATCTTGGAGACGCGAGTGAGGAGTGGTGATGAGATTAGAAAAGAGTGTTATCCCCCTTGAGGAGCGCAAAGGTCGTGCAGGGAGGTAACAGTTAACAAGGGAGGAAATGTACGTAGGAGCAGCGGAGTGGAGGGCTTTGTAGGTTAAAGACAGAATTTAAAATGTTATCCTCGAGCAGACGGGAAGCCAGAGGAGGGCGTTGCAGAGAGGAGAAGCCGAATCTGACCGATGTGCAAGAAAGATGAGTCTGGTAGCCGCATTTTGGATAGACTGCAGGGGAGCCAGAGGTAGTCCAGTCAGAAGACCGTTGCAGTAGTCAAGACGAGAGATCACAAGCGAGTGCACTAAAATTTTGCAATGTTCCTTAGGTGCAGCCGACAAGATTTGGCCAAGTACTGAATTTGAGGAACGAAGGAGAGAGCAGAGTCAAAAGGGACCCCAAGACATCGAACACGGTCAGTCGGTACGATTGTAGCATTATCAACGGTGACTGTGAACCCAGGTGTAGGGACAGCGGTTGAGGGAGGGAAGATAATCAGTTCTGTTTTGGAGATGTTAAGTTTCAGGGAGCGATCAGACATCCAAGCGGAGATGGCTGACAGACACTCAGCTACACGTGACACTAGAGAGGGAGTGAGGTCAGAGGAGGAGAGGTAGAGCTGAGTATAATCCGCGTACAAGTGGTAGTGAAAGCCAAAAGAGCGGATGAGTTCTCCCAGAGAGGTAGTGTAGAGGGAAAACAACAGCAGGCCAAGGACCGATCCTTGCAGAACACCAACAGAGAGCGGAACAGGCGACGATGTCGGTCCAGCAAACGACACTGAATAGGAGCGCTCAGATAAGTACAACTCGATCCAAGAGAGTGCCACACCACCTAAGCCAAGCGAGGATAATCTATTAAGAAGGAGGCGGTGGTCAAAGGTGTCAAAGGCAGGAGAAAGATCTAAGAGGATCATCACCGAGAAGTGGCCTTTAGATTTGGCAGCAAGGAGGTCATTTGATACTCTAGTAAGGGCTGTTTCAGTAAAGTGTAAGGGTCTAAAGCCAGATTGAAAAGGTTCAAGTAGGTCATTGTGAGTCAGAAAGTCTGTCAGTCGCAAGTGCACTGTTTTCTCCAGCAACTTGGCCACGAAGGGGAGAAGGGATATAGGACGGTAGTTAGATGGAAGAGTAGGGTCGAGGGAAGATTTTTTTCAATACAGGTACGATTATATATGACGTAGATTGATACAGAAGTGTTATACTATGATGCCCATGTACCCCTTTTTTTATGTGACACTATGTATCCTCGTAATTGCCCTTCAATTAGGGTTGCCACCTGACAGGTATTTTACCGGCAGCCCGGTAAAAAAAATTGGCATCAGGCCAATGTTAAGTCTATGGAGACAGTACAAAAGCCGGTATTTTTCTAAAGAAAAGGTGGCAACCCTACCTTCAATTATTATTTATATGTAAAACACTGTCATGTTCTATGGAACTAAACAATGGATCAAAAGGAAATACCAATCTTAAATCCAGCATCCCTTTAGGAAAGATCCCTTTGCACAGGAAGAAATGGGAATAAATTCGATATCCCAGACAATTTACTTTTTTCCTTAAAATCAAGGCCATTTTAGGATGTGCAAAGTGCTTTCTAAGACTTATGAGTGCTGATTAAATAAAATTGAACTGCGGTATTTTCTTCTACCTGGAGGGTTTCATTTGACCGGTCTGATAGCTGCACTATGTGGAGAGAGACTGTTGTTCGGCAGTATGATGTTAATCATAGAATGGATTTTGGAAATGCTGTTCCAAAAGTCATCTTAAATCGTTGGAGACCATTAAAACAGATACATACTACACTCCTACAATGTGTGTATGAATAACCAACCTAAATAAGTTTGTCTGTGATGCAAATGTATATTCTAAGCACTGTGTTTAAGCAAGGCCTTAGAAACAATGGATAAAACTATAAAAAAAAAAGAATAAAACTATAAACATGTATAGGTAACGACTTAAATAGAACCGGCAGTTGTCATCAGAGCTTACTGTCTCATTTACAGTGTGTACTAGTACATGGATACTAGCCAAAGGCAAAATGGCAAAAACAAATCTATAACAGCTCATGTAAATCAATTCTTATAAATGCAGATTTTATCATATCAAGTAGAAGACATTTCCTCCTAACTATTAAACCAGGCTTCCCTATTTTGTGCATCAGTGTCTTGTCAGTGTAACTAATTGTATGTGAGTTTTAAAATACAATTCTTGCAGACGTTTGCGAGAGTGACATATTCTTTTTGCGTACTATCCTTATACAAAATACATTATTCTCAGGTTAAAAATGACAAAAGAAAAAAAGATAATTTAGCTGGAAGGTCTGAAACGTGATATATTTTATTATGATTTTATTTTGTATCAAAAAGCCTCTGCCCAAAAATGATTTTGAATTATTCATGAGGGCTTAGAAGTAGCACGGACGTACAAGCATCTGCTTGACCTGTTTGATAGGCCAGTGATTAGAACATTTGCAGTGCAGTGTGTGCCTGATCAAAGCTTGTGTTGCAGCGTGATTGCAATGTGTGTCTGATCATAGCTTGCATTGAAGTGTGAATGCAGTGAGTGCTGCAGTGTGTATCTGACCTAATCATTGTACATGAAACTAACTGATTAGTCGCAGGTACACAGTGGGATCCCTAACAGAGCAGTACTGATGATCTCACAAGAAAAACAGGAAATCCCATTTAAATGAATGGATTGATTTCTACTGGTTCCTGTTTCTTGAGAGAATGCACCTAATGTAAGGAAATAACTTATCTGCCACCATAGTGTGGTCCGCACTCCCGCCGCTTCTGCCTCTGATAACGGAGCGGGAGGGAACCAACGGACACGCAGCAACCAGAAAAGCCTTAAAGGGCTATACTTATAAATTTTGGTTAATTACCAGGGGGAAGGTTTGATTGCCAGAAAGAGATTTAAACTGTTAGTTGCTACTTAGACCTTGCCTGAGATAGTTCTTTGTACCTTGATCTAGGGTTTGATTCATGTCGGATTGATTTTTCAGTTTATTGACTCCTGCTTGACTTTCACTCATCTGTTTCATTGCCTTCTGGTTTCTCTCCCTTGTACCTTGTTCCTGATTCGAGTATGACCCAGCCTGCTGACTACTCTCCTCGATCTGTATTCCCTGCGGACCTCTGCTTCAGTGTGCGGTTTCAGTCATTGTATCATGTCCTGGGTGCTCATTTACCCTTAGGCTCAACCATAGGGTATAATACCATTCAGGTGAACTGTTCTGTTTCCAAGCGTGTTGCGGTAGCTACCATGTCATCGCATTGCAGTACCTATTCCCTCGCATCTACTCCGTTCGTAACACCTAACCCCTTTGTCACAGCCAGGCAGAGGGTATTCCTGAACCCCTGCAAAAGCTAGCAAATTCTAAACCCCTTATAACTTTAAAGATTTTTCATTTTAACCAATGTAAAATATGCTTTTTAAAGTATTTTGAAATTAACTTTTTGAGGATGCAATTTTGGCACCCGGCAGTCCCTTTAAGTATTTTTGCAATGTTTATTAGTAATATATTGCCTATAACACTTTGTTATGCTTCAACCAATTCAATTGTGGGGATATAGTGTTGTTTGGTTATTGAATATAACTCTCCAATAATACCTTGTGGTTTTGTGTAATTGTTGTATTGTTACATTGACTGTTTATAAATCTGTTGTTGAGGTTATGCTTCAGGAGAGTGTTATTAAACAGATACCAATATACCAAAAAAGGCATTAAATAATTCACATTTTTCTAAAACAGAGGGAATATTTTAAATTGCTACATAAATGGTGTACAATTCTACACTTTTGTTTAATGTTCTTTTTATATGTATATATATCCACATGCAACCCATATTTGTATTCCTGAACAACAGCACCTTGTTGCTTAGAAACTAGAGGCTATACGAGCAATTGGAAAGTTCATTATTATAGTCAATGCCTCTCAATCTTCCTTTTGAAATAAGTAAAATAGTTTATTTGCACAGCACATCATGAGGGTGAGTCCCCAACAGAGCTTTAATAAAAGAAAAGAGATCTGTACAGTGATAGGTATCTTGAGAACACAAGCCTTGTGTACTGCAGCTAAAGTACTTTCTGAAAGTCAAGGTTTAAAATGGCAGCACAGGAAGTGGAGTAAACAGAAACACTTTGAATTAATATGCAGCGGTATTCCTACCTAGCTTATTTTTTCCATGTGTTTAACTTATGTAAAATACACTTTCTATTTTAAAACCACTTACAACTCCTCTAGTTTTACATTAAAAATAAGTGTTTATTGGACTCTATAGGTGGAACTGACCACTTTAAGGAGAATTGTTAGTCCTTTGAGGCCTAGCCTCATGTTAGCATAATATATTTTAGCCATGGATATTGGTACTTGAAGGAGGATGTTTCATGTGGACTGAATTTGAACTACGTAGTAGTGGTAATAGCAGTTGGGTGGACTAGATGTGCCACTGGGCAGACTAGATGGGCCGAATGGTTATTATTGGTCAACACATTGTATGTTTCTATGGTGACAAGGTGACAACACATCAGAGAGGTCCTGTCTACAAAGGCCTTATGTTATTTCAGTCATTACAAGCAAGTATTAAATTAATGTTTTATTCAGCCACAGCCAAAAAATAAATCAAGAGGATTTATTCCGGTGACAACAGTCTCGTTTCTACGTCTTGAGGTCTTTATCAAGTTGGGCACATATATATTTTTTTGCTTGTTAGTGATTCAATGAGAAGCAAAACTATATATTTAGCTGGAGGGTGCTTAAAAAAAAGGATTTGGCAAAATTAATAGGTACCATTAAAATGTAGGCCACTGTCCTTTTCAAATTTATATTTTGAATGTCTTCTATTTTTTAATCAGTAAAAATAAGTCATGTCCAAAGGTGTTGTATTGACTTTCAAGTAAATATTATTTTTTTTTGTTTGAAGAACAGAGTTGGGTAAGCTCCTGTGAGCTATAACTAACAATGTTCCCATTAGTCTGAGAAAATTACTCCCAAAAAATTGTCTGACTAGAAATTGATCATTAAAATGCGTTTACTCAGTAAATACCCATCTAACATCTTGCAGGTAAATGGTAGATAAAGCAAATAACCCCCCTCCAAAAAAACACAGAATTACATTATTTTTACTATTTAAATGAATGGTACAATCTTGCGTTTACGAAAAAAACATCTTGCAAATGCAGTTAGGTAAACAATTGCATGTGAAATGATGAGCGAAATTGTTTGAGTTTTCATGAATGTTATGTTACTTTGTCATTTAAAGATGAAACTATCACAAAAAGATATGAGTCAAAACAAAAATTACTTTAGAAATACCGTGATAGATAAAAAAGATCTATTTTTCAGTTTTGATTAGCAGAGTGTGGGTTTTCTCAAAAATATAACCTTTTCTTTTAACCCCTTAATGATGCATGGTGCTTGCATACCAGACGACGGACGCACCAAAAAGTCACTTTTTTTCCTGGCCACCACACACACTGTACACATACACAAACTGTTTCTCACACATACACACACAATCTCTCACACATACACACACTTTCTCTCTCACACACATATAAATATAGGCTCACTCCATCTCTCTCACACACACCCCATCTCTCTGTCACACACACACTTTGTCTCTCTCAATCTCTCTTACACACTGTCTCTCTCTCTTTCTCACACACACTGTCTCTTACACACACACATTGGCCCTTTCTCTCGCTCACACACACATCGTCTGTCTCTCTCTCACACACATCCTCTCTCTCTCTCTCTCTCTCTCTCATACAGATGCACCATCTCTCTCTCTCAAACATATTGTCTCTCTCTTACGCAGACACATTGTCTATCTCTCTTACACACACTGTCTCTCTCTCTCCCACACCCCCGTCTCTTTCTCATACCGTCTTACTCTGTCTCACACCGTCTTGCTCTCACACACACTGTCTCTCTCTCACACACAATGTCTCTCTCTCACAAACAGCGTCTCTCTCTCTTACACACACACACCATCTCTAACACACATGCACCATCTCTCTCATACATGCATTGTCTCTTTCACACATGCATTGTCTCTCTCACACATGCACCATCTCTCTCATACATGCATTGTCTCTCTCACACATGCACCATCTCTCTCACACACACATTGTCTCTCTCACACATGCACCGTCTCTCTCACACATGCACCATCTTTCTCACAAACGCACCATCTCTCTCACAAATGCACCATCTCTCTCTCTCTCTCGCATACACCATCACTCTCTTGCTCACATGCACCATCTCTCTCTCTCACGCATGCACCATCTCTCGCTCACACACGCAAGTCTCTCTGGGATGTCACGTGACATCTAACCGGAAGTCAAGCGGGGGAGGCTGAACGTGTTCAGTAACTTGCGTGTGGTCCAGGACACAGGACCCCACACACGGAGCAATTTTTTTTTTTTAAGTGGCAGTGCCAGCTCTGCTCTCACCCACCGCCCCCCACCTGTCAGAGATTAAACCTCCACAAGGAGGTAAGCTCAGCATGCTCGGGGGAGAAAAAAAAATTGACAATGATAGCCTGGAGCCTTGGGGCTATACAGGGAGGATTTAGGGGTAGACACTTTGGTACACTTTAGCCCAGAGTCTCCATTTGGGGCTAGGCAGGGGGATTCAGGGCTTCGGCCCCAGTAGCCCACCCCTAGTGACATCACTGACTCAGGGTCTTAATAAACCCTGTGGGTCCCTGCCAAAAAATCACGGTACCTCCAGATGTCACGTGTGAGGTCATGGATGCGTGCCTGCACCCAAAAGTTCGGGAACGGCGTGATTCAGTCAAATTTAGCTGTTGCTTGCTTTGCGCATCTGCTACATTTTCCCTGTCAGACTGAGGCCACTCAAAGGTGGTAGGGTCCTGCTGCAAATCCCTGCAGTGGGATCTGAGCCCAGCTCACTGCAGGGAGCCGCAATGAGTTGTTAAACGCTGGACATTCTATGCCGTCCTTGCATCTATTGGGACCTGTAAAATTAGGACAGCAAAGAACTTCCTAGCATCATGAAGGGGTTAAACATGGAAGTTGGGAAATAATTTTGTCAACAAGCATTTGCTTCCTTTATTGTCTTTTCTTTGACATTATTATAGGTCTCTTTGAGGTAAAGGGATGCATTTTGTTAAAGTGGTTTAGCGAATTATTACTATGCCACTGTTTAACAAACAATTGAATGATGTTCAATGGACCTTCACAGACCTTTCCGCTGATGGAATGGATCTATTCTTCATGGCCACTTCATCGCGGCACTTACAGCACCTGACAGTTCAGTACATCGTTGAATGGTCGAGGCGCAGTTTAGTTTTAGGGGACTCACGTTAATTTGGTTAATTTAGGGTTAGGGGTTAGCTTTAGGGTTAGTATTAGTGTTAGGGGTTAGTTTTATACAGTTATTAGTAGGGTGAGGGGTTAGTTTTAGGGTTAAGGGGAGGTTGACAAATTTGACTTAGTCTCAAAAATTAGAATTAGGTAATTGGCAGGCTAAGCATTGTGGGAGTTGCATTCCAATAAGCTGTTTAATGTGTTATTTTGTGATCCACAATATATTTATAGTGTCGACCATGCCTTAGCAGAATTTCTTCACAATGTGGGTTAATGTCAATGCCATTATTTAATATTATATAAATGTACTGCTCTGTTTATCCACAACCAAATGTTATTTTTGTATAATAAAACCACAAAAAGTGGAGGATCAAAACTTCAATGACCTCTTGGCCCAAGTAACTAAAAATCTATCGATATATGAACAACAGACAACTAAAGCTACTTATGCAGTTCTGCAAAATCTATTGTATTATTTTCAGGAATAAATATTACTTTGCCACTGTTTATTTTGCTTGCAGATTAAAACAAGCAAGGCTATCGGCATGTCAATGAAGTCTATTATTGTGTGCTTTTATTTTGGGTATGGCATCTGGACAATGATGTATTTATCTGTTAATCTGGGATACATAATTCAGCTGCCTGTTTGCCAAAGCTAAAATTGCATGTGAAATATCAGCTCAGCAATGCAATATCAATATATATTTTTTTTGTAAATAGAATTCTGTTAAATAACCGCAACTTCAAAGGAATGAGATTGCCCGATGGCTTAACCAATTTGTAACCAGATGGATATTCAGTCTGGCTGGTAGACTTAACATGAAAACGGTTCAGTGAGAAAATACTCTTGAAACACAGTTCTATCATAAAAATATAACTGTCAAGGTGAAATTTTTTTGACAGTTGGATAACAAAGTTCTTAGAAATGCAATGCCGAAAGATGTATCCAGAGAAGCTACAATCCCGCATTCCATTAAGGTGAGACAACCTAATTTATTGCACCCTCACGAACACCAACATTTTGCCTGTTATCAAAATCTTCATCAAACCGACGTTTGACAAGAACCTTAATAGAGAACTGGATTATTCCTTCATTTAATATAAGGTACCAAAGGAATGATATTACAGTGCGATTCCAATTGGTAGGATGCCAAGAATGGAGTAGGACATGCAGGACAAAAATTCCGGTGTGAGATTTGAGAATGGTCAAGACGGACATTATAACTTGTCGAGGGTTTGCTTTAGTGATGCACCTGGTTTCCTCTGTGAGATCATTTCGTCAGCACTTTCCAGAACTCATTTGATGGTGTTTCATATTTGATTGTCTATGTAAAATTTCAGTTTGTGATATTCTTGGAATTCCGGTCTTGACCTTGCAGTTCACCTTGAACATGCTTTTTCTCAACATTCCTTGACCTTTGCTACCAAACTAGCTACAAAAAACTCACATCAATCCTCAGGATTGCAGCTTCCTGGTGTGGGTGACTGAATGTACATTTAAGTAGAACAAAGTGTGCACTCCACTCCACAGTAGTGAATGAATAATGTGCTTTAATGCTTTAAAAAAAAAAAATCCAAACAAACAGGGTAAGGTACAATCCACGGATGATAGAGTGAAAAGGGAAGGCCACCTAACGCGTTAGGTGACTGACTGTACCTACCTGATTAAACACTTTATTATTATTACTTGAAACAAGCATTACCCATTTATCAATGGTGCATGAGGCCTTTATCATGTTTAAATGCCAGCTTTGTCACATTGATCATATGACCAGGAAGAGCTCATAGCAGGTTTCTGGAAGACTGCCAGTAACAAGTCTGTACTTTTGACCACAGCTTCTTAAACCTGTCCTCATGGACCCCCCCCCCCCCACCCCCATGGCCCAGGATTTAGGAATTACACAGTTGTGTTTAAATAAGAATATGTATAACAGGTGGTGTGGTTCCCTACTAGGTGTTACACTTATTCTTATTTAAACACAACTGAGTAATCCCTAAATCCTGTAACCTTTAGGGAACCATACCATACCAGATGTTATTCTTATTTAAACACAATTGGGTTATCCATGAATCCTTGACTGTTAGGGGTCCTTGAAGACAGGCTTCAAGGGACACTACCACTTACATAAGATGTAACTAGATAACCTGGTCATGAAAAACAAACACATTTATAAATCATATGCCACTGGGTTTTTTTTTTTATATATGCTTGAATTCATTGCATATAAAAGGAAAAATAAAATTAGGTGTTTATCTCCTGGCTCCATTTTACAGCTGTAACCAAAGCCTGCATGATGATGTCATAAAATACTCCCCTGCTCTCTTACTGGCTCCTGTGTATCATAGTGGGCAGTACTAAGTGGCATTGTACAACTTTTTTTTACCTGCCTTCCAACACAAAGAGAGGAGATTAACCTGATCAAATAGGATCATAACTCTGGCCCTTGTGATGTAAGATGTAATAGTTACATTACCCTCCCAAGAGGCATCACTAGGGTTGGTGTCACCCGGTGGGGTAACTCATGATGTCACCCCCCCCCCCGGATTTCTGCCAATACCATGCCAAACAGATTCCTTAGTAATGCCAGTTAGATGGCCCATTAAATATGTCACAGACAAGTTGCCCATAGTTATGCCACACACATGTGCCCCATAATTATACCACACAAAAGAGCCCCTTAATTATGCCACACATGGGGCCCAATAAACATGCCACACATGGGACCCAATAAACATGCCACACATGGGGCTCAATAAACATGCCACACATGGGATCGCAATACATATCCATAAACACAGACATCTTTCTCTATCTCTATAAATAGTTGTATACTTATTATACTTATTTTATTTTTTAATATTATATTCAACTATTTTCATATGTAATAAAAATGTTATTGAAAAATTGCATTCCTTGTTTTTATTCCCTTTCTCTGCACCCACATTGCACCTAAAGGACTTAACACAGCACCAAACAGTACCCACAGCCCTTGCCATGCACCTATATTGCACCCACAGAACTTGGCTTGCACTCGTATTGCACCTACACGATTTGGCATGCCACAGGGTCAACACCCCACAGAACATATCACAGTGTCACTTTGCCCCACAGAACTAGCCAGTGTCACTTTCCCCATAGTGCATATTATTTTGCACCTTAGACCATGCCACAGCATCACTTTGCAAATTAAAAAAAAACAAGTTTCCCATTAATATGCCTGTGTTTGCCTATAAATATGCCACAGCCTTTCTGCCTAAAAATATGCCAGTATTATTTTGCCATTAATAAGCCACAACCAATTTGCCCAGTAATAACCAGTATTATTTAGCCATTAATAAGCCACAGCCATTTTGCCCAATAATATGCCAGTATTTTGCCATTTAATATATGCCAGTATTTTGCCATTCAATAAGCCAGTATTTTGCCATTCAATATGCCAGTATTTTGCCATTCAATAAGCCAGTATTTTGCCATTTAAAATGCCTGTATTTTGCCATTCAATTTGCCAGTATTTTGCCATTCAATAAGCCAGTATTTTGCCATTCAATATGCCAGTATTTTGCCATTCAATAAGCCAGTATTTAGCCATTCAATATGCCAGCATTTTACCATTATTTTGCTATTCAGTGTGCCAGTATTTAGCTATTCATTCAACACAGCCACAGAAAATATGATGTAAGGTCACATTGATTTTTTTACTTTTTTAATCTGGCAGCCGAATCTTGTAAGAAAAAAAAAAGTTCAGCAGGACAATACACTGCAAGAGAATGCCGGCAGCACCCTACTGGGGGTGTCATCCGGTGCTGTCCGCACCCCCCCCCAACCCCCCGTGCCCCCTCGGGATGCCACTGACCCTCCCATTCAATGCAAGTCTATGGTCAGAATACTGACTGATAGACTGCATTCTGTGTCCAAAGCCCAAAAGTGAGAAATTTGTGCTATAAAATCTCAGGTGGGAGGCACCCAAAAACACTGTATTTCACAAAATGGCTGCGCCCAGTCACACTTGTTTAGTTACATATTGTATTAAATACAGTCATATAGAAATACAAAAGACAATAAAATCAACAATACTAAATAAAATAGTAAACCCTTTAAGAAGCACTGATTGGTTGTTAAATATTTCCTTTTATTAGTGTACTCAACTAACACAATCCTTGATGTCCAACCTCAAGGCATAGGCTAAAATAAACACCTCAGACTGATGTACATTTTTATGGACTATAGCACTGGAGTATATTTTTTATCATTAGTATCCCTGAATAAAACCCTAGTGTGGTCAACCAACCATCAAAATGCTCTGTCAATCCTGTTGTACTGTGAATGGCTACCACAGTCTCCAATGAAGGATCTTTAATTAACTTGGCTTTTATCCAGTCATTCCACAATATTAAAAGGTAATTTGGTTAAGGTATAATTGCCCGATCATCAAAAGAGGATTAGCAGCATTTTAAGCAAAGACAAGGGAATGTTTTAGAAGTGAACAACCTTGGTGCCTACTTTAAAGTCCTCTATTTATTAAATCTAAGGGTTTTTTTTCCCCTTACTTAGTGAAAGGCATGCTTCTAAGTACTACACATGGAGGGCTATTCACACAAATGTGAGCTGGCAAAAGAAAATCATTGTATGGCCACCCAAAGCAAAAACATATTTTTTATTGTGTATAGTTGTATGATTTTTCAAGGGATGCATATAACCTTTCATTTGCTACTCTGCAGCATGAAAAAGTCTGTCAGGGTCCGCAAGTTCAGGCCCACTTACCACCAAGATGCTGCTCATTCCAGGTCTGGGCCTGGTTCTGGCCTCCAGTAGTGGGGCAGCCAATCCTGTTTCTGGAAACAGGGTTGTACATCTGCCCGCCTTGATAGAGGCAGTAGTGCTCATCTCTCTTTCCAGTCAGAAAGGTGGTCTGCTTGAGGTTGTGCGAGGCGGGGGGCAGTGACTCAGGGGATGACACACTCAGGCATTAGTATGCCCCCCTTGTATACCTACCTGAAGATCGGACAGGGACATGGAGCTGCCTCATTTTCACCCTGATAGGCCTTTGGGCTGACCATCCAGTGCTTTATTGTTCTGTTGTCCAGGAATTACAGTCTCAGTGTTGGTTTGTTTGTGCTTCCTATTGGGTTTTTTGGTTCCTGAGCCCAGCTTGCTTATCTGACTTGTTTTGTCTGCCTTTTTGCATTGACCCTGGCTCGTCTCCTGTTAATGAGCCTGTTTTGACCTCCTATTGACCACAGACTGTTCTTGACCCTGTTCATTATTCTTTTGACCATCATGCCTATGCCCCTGTCCGTGAGTCTGTTCCCTTCCAGTCTGCACTGGTGTCAACTGGCAGTGGTCCACTGTAAGGATTGAGGGTTGAGAGCCTATGGCAGGGAGGTAGCGAAGTGCCACAGGGGAGCAGCGACAAAGAGCTTAGCCGTGGACAGTCCAGGTCAAGGGGCAGGCAGTAAGTGGAGAGTAAGAAAGTCCAAGCCAGGTTCAAAGGGCAGGAGAGTTCAGGAAGTCCAGTAGGTAAGCCGATGTCAAAAATCCGGGAGGTCTTGGAGAAAAGGAGGTATAACTGGAAAATCACTCAGAGAGGGAACTAAGGGTAAATATCACTTAGCAGCTCAATACACAAGCACTGATTAAATACCAAGCACTGACTTCAAAGGCTACCAGGTAAAAACCTTGTCCCCTCAAATTAGGGAAGTCCACCCACCTTCATAGAGCAGCCTGGCACTCACTAGGGTGAGTGTCAGCCTCCATCCCCGCCTCTGCCGCTTCCAACAATAAAAATGTACCATCGGGCATTAGGCCACGCACACACCATCTGCACTATGGAATCACGCGTTGATCGCGGGGTGCGAGTTACTGGAAGCCTAGGATGGAGCCTACTCCGCGATGGCCCCAGAATCCCCACACCCATTGTCTATGAGCTCCATAACCACAAACCTTACAAATGTGTATGTGCCCAGAAAGAAAATAGTTAACTAATAAACATAATTCTTATGGGATTCTCTGCTTTATTAATTAATTGGTTCCCCCTGGACACATTTGCATATATGTGTTTAGCAAAAAAAAAAATGTCTGACCTGACAACCCTAGTGAGTAAATTAAACAAATTTTGAATATAGATATTCAGATTTGAATGAACACATACATGTTTATAATTATTTAAATGTAATATGCATTATAAAAACATTTTCAAGTTGGAGGGTCCTTTAATCACGGATTATGATTCCACAACTTGCTTCTCCTTCCAACTCGGCTACTAAGGGCTGAATTTTGCAGATTACTTGCCAGTTCTCGTTAAGTGAATATTCCCCATATATAAAAAAAAAAGTTGATTTTAAAGTATATCTATATATACTAAGTAGATAAGTAGAAGATGCAAAGATTTATCAGACAAAATGACGGATTAGTGTGATATACTAAAACCAATCAACATATGATTGTCTTTGCATCTTAGGAAGGCAGACTAAAAATAAACTCTTCTGGACAAGGTAATTTAATTTCCAGGCTAAGCCAATGTAAAATACATGTACAGCCATGTTCTCTGCAACGTATGGGGCTTCTCAATAACTGGAGAAAAATAGATATAGAATGGCAGCTGTTACCATCCCAAATTGGCATTAGAACTCGGAATCCTGACATAGATTCATTAGTCAAGCACAGGAATCTAATGATGTCTGGGGAGATTGGAGAATGTGGCTCGGCTCACAAAGATCTGCTGAATTTCTGAATATTTAAAACGTACATATATTCAATAGATAACATGACAGTTTGGAGGGGGATGGGAGAATTTAGAGCAGTTTTTTTTTTTGATTAGGTCCTCTTCTGATTCTACATATGTTTACAAAAAAAAAAAAAATCAGATTGATGTAACAAGAAGGCTGAACGGTTTGTGACGAAGGTTTTTGGATCTAATGGATTAGGCATTAAAGCTTTTTTAATTCTCAAGATTTTAAACCTTGGAATTAAAGTGGTTTGAACCCGCTATTGCTTTGTGAAGTGATATTTTTGATGCTTCAATGGAATTTCACATAATCAGTACAAAAAAAAAGATAAAAGCGAGAATTGCAGGAAATTGAGAAGGAAATTTCGAACTTCAGGCCAAAGTAACAGAGTTGGAAAAAATGCCCGGCTATTCCCTCTTTTTCATGAAGGCACTCTGCCCTGCCAATCTTTGGATCTGCCTCTTCAGCGACCTTTGACCCTGTCCTGGACGCCAGCATTCAGTATAAAAGTTTTTTTTTTTTTTTATTGATTTTCTTAAATGTCATTGAAACATCTAAAATGTCATTTTACCAAATTAAAAGCTGGTTCAAATCATTTTTCTCTCCCAAGGGTTAACTTATTGAGAATCTAAAAAACTTTAGTTTAAATGGAAATCCAATTGTGCTCAGGGGGCTTTAAGAATTAAAGACCTGTTCATTAACAGAACAGTACAAAGGACAAGAGGTCACCCGCTAAGACTTGAAGAAAAGAGATTCAGCCTACGACAGCGGAAGGGATTTTTTACCGTAAGGGCAATTAACCCCTTTGTGACCATATGACGAGTTAACTTGTCATAAGAGCCACAGCATTAGCGACCTTATGACGTTTTAATCGTCATGCAGTCTAGCCGGCGGGGTGCTCCGTGAGCACCGCCAGCCAGTCTGCAACGGGTCCAGGACTAAGCCTCGCACCCGAGGCAAAGCTCCTGGACCCGATCGGTGGATTTCCGGGCATGTGATCGCGGTGATAACGTGATCACCGCGATAACATGCAAATTAGATGGCAAAGTCAGTGTGCTCACACACTGACTTTGCCTCTAATTCACTCTCTGTGCTTCACGTTCTTATAGTGAAGCACAGAGAGTGACCTGTAAGTAAAAATAAATTAATAAAGAACGTTGCTGAGAAAAACATTTTTTTTAAAATTAACCCTTTCATTGCTGATCACAGTTTGTAACTGTGATCAGTTTCCTTCCACTTTATGGCCCTCATTTAGTATTTTTTTGCAATTTATAAAGTTTTTTTTAATAAATAAAGGTAATTTTAATATATTTATTTAATAAAATTTAACCCCTGCATGCCTGTTGCATGATTGTTATGGATCTGACATCGCACTCTTCAGAGTTTTTTTTCTGTCTTTTTTGTTTAGGGGGGTTTGGGAACCAATATTTTTCTTTTTTATTAGTTAGTTAATTAGGGGGGATAAGTGGGTTAGTGTTGCACTAGTTGTGTAGCTTATTATTTGGAAAATAATGGGGAAAAACCTTTTTATCCTCCAAAATGTCCTCTTTTATATGTATTTTTTAATACTAAAATGTAAATCATTTTTATGTATAGGGTATCAAAAGAAAGCTCTAACTGTCCTTTAAAAAACAACATATAACTTGTATGGGTACGTTAAATGAGAGAGAGGGAAATTATGTTTTAAAAACCGCATATTAAAAATTGAAAAACGCTCTGGTCCTTGGCCCAGGAAAATCCCTGGTCCTTAAAGGGTTAAGATATGGAATTCACTGCCTGAAGAAGTGGTTCTAGCAACTACGTTAGATGCCTTTAAGAGTGGCCTGGATACTTTTTTAATGAGCCGGGGCATAGAGGGCTATGCATGTTAGTATAGGCATTAATATTTATTTATTGCTTGTTGATCCAAGGAGAAATCTGATTGTTATTTCGAGTCTGGAAGGAATTTTGTTTCCCCGCTGAATGCAGAATTCGAAATTGCTGAAGGAGTTTTTATTTGCCTTCTTTTGGATGAACGTCGGTTAACATGGGATAAGAAAAGGGTTGATCTTGATGGACACAAGTTTTTTTTCAACCTCAACTACTATGTAACTATGTAACTCGTAACTTGATGGGACAGGACTTCAAAAACAAGTCTGGCCCCATCAACACAGAGTCTGTTGCCAACTGTAATATTACCGGAACGGCAGTCAGAATGCTGGTCTGGGAACTTTAATAATTTAAAAAACAACTGTGATTAAATATAATAACAATACCTATGGCAAATTACTCTAAATTGCTGCATACACCCTTCTATTCAATAGGTCGATAGAAAATTGACTGGAGGCAAATGTTAACTCTATGTAAGAAATAGCAATGCAACTCTTTTTGAGAAAAGAAAGGACAACTAACAAGAAAAAAGTACCCTTTTTTAGCTCTTTTTGTTCCATATAGTTTTATCAAGTCGTGGGCCTGTTGTCTTCTGCCATTCTGACATTTATCTGACCCATCTGACCCAAGATTCTAAACCCACCTTCTGATAGGGTTATACAGAGCACAGAGGGTTCAATAAGGTACTTTATTTGTATTATTTTATTAAAAATCTCTATTTAAAATGCCTGTACGGGATGCAATCTTTCAATTAAACATAACATATTTTATTTGCTCAGAGTTGTCCTTCACATATTGAGCTGTCTGTTCACATTTTAAACAAGTGGACCTGGCACTTTGATAACACGCGTTACACTCACCCGCCTTCTTTCAGGTTTATTTAAATGGATGTGGCGTGGGCGTCTAGGACAGTGCATTGTGGGCATGTCACCACTGACAGTTTATTTGCTGCAGTTTGAGCGATGAACTGTCAGCGGTGAATGGCAGTGCGGTTGTTTTATCACGGCAGTGTAAGCGCTGACAGTTCAGTGCTTCGAAAAACAGTAATACCACCGTGAATAAATTAACCCCTTGGCGACAGATGACGTGCCAGGCACGTCACGGCAAATCCAGGACTTGCCGACAGGTGACATGCCTGGCACGTCATGCACTAAATTGAGTAAAGAAAGCGACCAGCGGTGTAGAGGCATTGTGCAACACCCCCCAAAAGTGCAGGGGCGCGCTACGATCACTCCCCGGAGTGATCGTAGCAGCCATTTAAAAATGGCTGCGCCGGCTGCACACATGTGCTTAGAAAGCGAACTTTCGTTCGCTTTCTAAGCATCTGTGGTGTTGCTAAAGTGCCTCGCTAGCGAGGCACTTAGCAGCACCTTCAGGCTCCCCAGAACTGATGGTGGTCGCTCTCCTGCGCGACCCCATCGGCTCAGTAGAAGGGAACGCTGCCTGTACAGGCAGAGCTTCCCTTCTAATGGCAAGAGCATCGGAAGTGAAGGGAGAGAGACAGATCAGATAAAGTAAAAAATAAAATAATAAAAAAAATATTTAATAAAATTTTAAACACCAAGGGCTTTTATAAAAGCCATTTAACCCCTTCCCTGCCATTGATCGCTGTGTACGCAGTGATCATACACAGCAGCACATTTTTTGCTGTCTGTGCATTTTTTAGGGGTTAATTTTTTTTACTGTAATTCATTACAGTATAAAAAAAGCTCTTTTAAGAGAGATGAATCCCTTGCTTGCTGTAGATCACTGCCTAAGCAGCGATCTGACGCAAATGCAGAAATCTTGCTGCAGAAGCATTTTTAATTTTTTTAAAACTTTTTTATTACACCTGTCACGTGTTAATTATACCCGCTAAGGGACTACGTTTAACGTAAAAAAAATTTTTTTAGCTGTCTGAGCCCATGTAAAGCGATCAGTAACAGCTGATAAGTGACAAAGGCGGGTTGGCGTTTGCTCAGATGAGCATCACCATTCGTCTGGTTAGACCAATATTTGTAAATATTTGATCTGACCCGTGTAGATCTGCCTCCCTCTCACTTGAGTTTTAGTGAGGGAGGGAGACAGAGCTGTATAATGTAAGTTTTTAATTATAATATATTTAATAGAATTGAGACCCAAGGGCTTTTATAAAAGCCGTTTCCAGTATTTAACCCCTTCCCTGCAATTGATCGCTGTGTACGCAGTGATCTTACACAGCAGCACATTTTTTGCTGTCTGTGCATTTTTTTAGGGGTTAATTTTTTTTTACTTTGATTTATTACAGTATATCAACGGCTCTTCTAAGAGCCATTAACCCCTTCCTTGCCGTATATCACTTCCTAAGCAGCACATTTGGTCACTGCCTAAGCAGTGCATATGGTCACTGCCTAAGCAGCGCATATGGAGCAATGTAGTCTAGTCGCAGAAGGATTTTTTTTTGCTATCAGCATTTTTTTTGTCACACTCGCTAGGGGTTAATTATATTCACTAGGGGATTACGTGTATTCCTTTTGAAGCTGTCTGAACGCGTGTATAGCGATCAGTAACAGCCGATCAGTGGCAAAGGTGGTTTGGTGATTTCTCAGATGAGCATCACCATTCGTCTGGTTCGATCAATATTGGACTTGAGTTTTAGTGAGGGAAAGAGACAGATCTGTATAATATAATTTTTTAATTGTAATAAATTAAATAAAATGTTAAAAAATTGTGAGTCCCAAGGGCTTTTATAAAAGCCATACCCTTTGTATAGTGTAGTGTATTAACCCCTTGCCTGCCACTGATCACTGCACAGCAGAACATTTTTTCTTGTCTGTGCATTTTTAGGGGTTAATTTTTTTGTACAGTACTACAAAGGCTCTTATAAGAGCTATTAACCCCTTCCTTGCTCTACATGTTCAAATTCCAAGTTTGAAAATCAAAAAGCGCACCTCTCAAATGTAGCCTTTCAACCTCCAACAAAGCTATGCATGGGTGGTATCCCTGTGCTCGGGAGATGTTGCTGAACATATATTGTGGTATTGTTTGTCAGTGACACATACCAAAATATGTGAATTTGTGTCTAAAGTACATTGTATGTGGGAAAAAATACACAATAAAATGACTACCACAAACTTTGACAAAGGCTGGTGGTAGAATTGGTGCATGGAAAGTGTTAAAATAACACCATTTAAAATAGCCTAGGGTGTCTACTTTTACAAAATATATACTTTTTGGGGTAAAATACACTGTCCTACTTTAAAAAAAAGTCCCAAATGAAAGATGGGCTCAGACTGACTACACATCAATATTCTAAGTTGAAAATACGCACCTTCACAATGTGGCCCTTTAGCCCCCAAACAACCCAACAAACCTATGCATGGGTGGTATCCCTGTACTCAGGATATGTTGTTGAACACATATTGGGTTATTGTTTGGCAGTGACACATACCAAAATCTGTGAATTTATGTCTAATATACAATATTTGTGAAAAAAAAACACACAAAAATTACTACCACAAACTTTGACAAAGGCTGGTGGTAGAATTAGTGCATGTAAAGTGTTAAAATACCACCATTTGAGATAGCCTAGGGTGTCTACTTTTAAAAAATATATGGGTTGATGGGGTAAAATACACTGGCTGGTTTCAATTATGTCCCAAATGGGACATGGGTGCAGGCGGTGTGCATGTCAAAATTTCAAATTGGAAAACCAAAAACTGCACCTCCCACATTTGGCCTTTTACCCCCCAAACAACCCAACAAACCTATGCATGGGGGGTATCCCTGTACTCAAGAGATGTTGCTGAACACTTATTGGGGTGTTATTTGGCAGTGACACATACCAAAATCTGTGAATTCATGTCTGAAGTACAAGGTTTGTGAAAAAAAAAAACACCAAAAAATTACTTCCACAAACTTTGACAAAGGCTGGTGGTAGAATTAGTGCATGGAAAGTGTTAAAATACCACCATTTGAGATAGCCTAGGGTGTCTACTTAAAAAAAATATATGGGTTGATGGGGTAAAATACACTAGCTGGCTTCAAATATGTCCCAAATGGGACATGGGTGCAGGCTGTCTGCATGTAAAAATTTCAAGTTGGAAAACAAAAAACTGCACCTCACAAATTTGGCATTTTAGCCCCCAAACAACCCAACAAACCTATGCATGGGTGGTATCCCTGTACTCAGGAGAAATAGTAGAATCTATTTAGCATGTTTTTTCGTTCGCTATTGTCGATGAGGAGAAGTTGTTTCAAATAAAAGTCAAGAAATTTGTGTATTCTTTTTTTTTACCATATTTTTTTTTTTTTTTAAATAATATGATAAGATATGATCAAAAAGATGGCATCCATAGAAAGCCCTTCTTCTCCCGATAAAAACAATATATAATATGTGTGGCTACAGCAAATGACAAAGAAGAAAATTACTGCTAAACACAAACAGCACAGAAATGTTAAAATAGCCATTGTCCAGAAAGGACAAAAATGTTTCAAAGGCTCTGTCCTTAAGGGGTTAACCCCCTAAAATTAAACCTGAGCCCTAAGACTAACCCCCAAATCCTAATACTAACTCCTAATACTAAGCCCTAATACTATATCCCCAAACCCCAATATTAACTCCTAATAGGAGAGGTAGGGAGGTATAACGAGCATTGCAATGGCACTTTATTCCTGGGCATCTGACTGGCACAATGTTACTGGGTATCTGACTGGCATAATATTACTGGGCACTGACTGGTATAATATTACTGGGCACCTGACTGGCATAATATTACTGGGCTCTGACTGGCATAATATTACAGGGCATCTGACTGTCATAATATTACTGGACATCTGACTGGCATAATATTACTGGGCATCTGACTGGCATAATATTACTGGACATCTGACTGGCATAATATTACTGGGCATCTGACTGGCATAATATTACTGGGCTCTGACTGGTATAATATTACTGGGCACCTGACTGGCATAATATTACTGGGCTCTGACTGGCATAATATTACTGGACATCTGACTGGCATAATATTACTGGGCACTGACTGGCATAATATTACTGGACGTCTGACTGGCATAATATTACTGGACATCTGACTGGCATAATATTACTGGGCACTGACTGGAATAATATTACTGGGCATCTGAATGGCAAAATATTACTGGGCATCTGACTGGTATAATATTACTGGGCACTGACTGGCATAATATTACTGGGCATCTGACTGGCAAAATATTACTGGGCATCTGAATGGCAAAATATTACTGGGCACTGACTGGCAAAATATTACTGGGCATCTGACTGGTATAATATTACTGGGCACTGACTGGCATAATATTCCTGGGCTCTGACTGGCATAATATTACTGGGCATCTGAATGGCAAAATATTACTGGGCACTGACTGGCAAAATATTACTGGGCATCTGACTGGCATAATATTCCTGGGCATCTGACTGGCATAATATTCCTGGGCATCTGACTGGCATAATATTCCTGGGCTCTAACTGGCATAATATTACTGGGCATCTGACTGGCATAATATTACTGGGCATCTGAATGGCAAAATATTTCCGGGCATCTGACTGGCATAATATTACTGGGCACTGACTGGCATAATATTACTGGGCATCTGAATGGCAAAATATTACTGGGCATCTGAATGGCAAAATATTACTGGGCACTGACTGGCAAAATATTACTGGGCATCTGACTGGTATAATATTACTGGGCACTTGACTGGCACAATATTACTGGGCACTGACTGGCATAATATTACTGGGCATCTGACTGGCATAATATTACTGGGCATCTGACTGGCATAATATTCCTGGGATCAGACTGGCATAATATTACTGGGCATCTGACTGGCATAATATTCCTGGGCCTCTGAATGGCACACTATTCCTGGGCTCTGACTGGCACAATATTCCTGGGCATCTGACTGGCATAATATTACTGGGCATCTGACTGGCATAATATTACTGGGCATCTGACTGGTACAATATTACTGGCATCTGAATGGCATAATATTCCTGGGCATCTGAATGGCATAATATTCCTGGGCATCTGACTGGCATAATATCACTGGGCATCTGACTGGCATAATATCCCTGGGCATCTGACTGGCATAATATTCTTGGGCTCTGACTGGCATAATATTCCTGGGCAACTGACTGGCACACTATTCCCATTGAAATAAGTAAGTTTGTTGATTTAACTTTACTTCATTTTAAATATTGTATTAGTTCCCAATTTGTTTCAAAATAAGATGTATGCAGTGTGCATAGGAATTTGTTCATAGTTTTTGTTTTTACTATAGTCCGGCCCTCCAACGGTCTGAGGGACAGTGAAATGGCCCCCTGTTTAAAAAGTTTGAGGACCCCTGTCCTAAATCCTAAAAGCAGGACAGTGGTAGAGCTCAGTGGGAGAACACAAAGCAAGACAGTTGGGAGGCATGTTATTAAAACAGAGCTCAACAGCAACAATGCTTTGAATAATGCATGTTTCAACTAAATCTTTTTGTGTAATGCATTACTAAATCAGTTTTAAAAATAAAAAAATTACACTTTTCATATTCTAGTTTAATTCACTAATTACAGTCTTGATCTCTTAAATAATTACGATTTTGCAAGTCATTGGCTATCAATATCAGATACCAGGACTGCCTAGTTTGAGGTGCAAGACATCTAATTGTTTCATCTGTGAATGTATAAAAAATATCAAACCCACCATCTTTGTCCCTGCCCAATATATTGCTAAGTTTTCATCTCACCTCAACTACCTTGCAACTCACCTTTTAGTGAATAGCCCCCATAGACTTATATCCCTTTCCAGGATACTTTTTTTTAAATAGAATTACTGCCTCGTTGCACAAATCGTTAAAGCCAAAAGTGGCTCCTTTCTTCTAGGATTTTCCCGCTTAAATTCATCTACAGATTAATAAACATTTACCTCACTTTCTCAGCAACAATCTCCATTTTGATGTGACTGCACAAAAGCCTTATCTCAATGTAACATGTTTGGAGAAATGACAATGTTTAAATAATACCTGAAATTGAGCATAAGAAGAAAACCTTTTGTAGCTAAAATAGACATTTTGAGAAATCTCAAGCTTTTGACCCCTCTTTATTTTCTTTTTTTTTTCCACGAATGGCCCTTATTCATCATTGTCTGGGTAATGCATCCCTTTCAGGCTACCTGAATATTTTGACTGAAGGCTGCGATTGTATTCTGTCAACTCTTTTATATATTTTTTTGGGAGCAATTTAGTTGTGATAACCAGCTATACCGTTTAAGGTATATAGCTGACTGAATAAATACAAAGCAGTAAGCTCTTTGCCGTGGAAGCCATCCTACTTTAAGATGGTATCCCCTTTGTGTAAAATTATTATGAATTATCGGAAAAAGGAGATTTGTGTCATATGAGATTTCCCCAAGCTTGCAGAAACATATTATTTACCATTTTAAGCTATTCACTTTTAATGGCCCACTAGTGCTTTCAGTAGGCCCAGAAAATCTTGTTAGGGTTTGGGCCTACCACTTTAGGGACAGACTAGGCTACAGTCTTGCAAAGCCTAATTGCCACCCTGCATCTACCAAAATAGGTGGGAGAGACCTGGTTTAGAACATCCCCCATACATAGCTGAGGAGGGTGGGTGCCGACAGACCCTAACCACTGTGAAAAAAGTTTCTCCTTCAGGTTGACAAGCAAGACTGTAGCCTAGAAGAACAACTGAACTTTCTCACCCCTTGGGGCTACAGTTTATAAAGCAGGTCTATTAAAAAAGGCACTCCCAACCAAATAAATAATGGCCTCCAAAGTTGAATACGATTGGAAAAATAATAATTTATTGAAAAATCCTCAAGATAGGGGACCCCGAGGTGTGAGCGGCTCATACATGCACCACACACCACATTTGGTTAGGAGTGCCTTTTTTAACAGACCCGCTTTATGAATTGTAGCCCCTAGGGGTGAGAAAGTTCAGTTGTTCTTCTAGGCTACAGTCTTGGTTGTCAATCTGAAGGAGAAACTGTTTCACAACTCATTCATCATTAACCCCTTGGCGACACAGGACGGACTAGGTCTGTCCTGTGTGCCGAGGCGTTAGTGACCTGTGTCAAAACGAGCGCTTTCAGTGCTCAAGCCGCATTGTAACGATGCTTCCGTGTGGAAGCATCGTACAATGCTAAAAAAATGCCCGTCGGCATGTCGATCGCTCCGGAGAGCGATAGAAATGCCGGTTTTAAAGGCACAGCGCCTTTAAAACGACGTGCATTAAAAAACGAGCATAGGAAGCAAATTTTTCGCTTCCTATGCTCAGAAAGTGTTCCTGATTGCCTCGCAAAAAAACACAAAAAAAAAAATGCACGATCTTGGTCACTGAGTGACCAAGATGGCGCTGCCCTTCTAAGGGCAAGAGCACAGGAGGCAGGAAGTACCTGCTTCCTGTGCTCTCTGGCTCTCACACGATTGCCTCTTTACAGAGGCAATCAGTGACTGCCAGGCACACTAACAAGCAGTGGCACTGACTGGTCAAATCAATATTAACCCTATATTGATCTGAACAATAAATACACAACACACAAATAATAAAACAATAAAAAAAAATTATTGAAGCAATTCCCTGCGTTTAGCCCCTTCCCTGCCACTGATCTTGCATAAGCAGTGATCGTGCACATCAGCGCATTTATTTTTGCTGTTTGTGCATTTTTTAGGGGTTAATTTTTTTTGTACTGTAATTTATTACAGTACTAAAAAGGCTCTTCTAAGAGTTATTAACCCCTTCTTTGCCGTCGATCACTGCTTACGCAATGATATTGACGCCAAAGCAATTTTTATCTGTCTGCATATTTTTATTTTATTTATTTTTTTTACACATACCCGCTAGGGGATTACATGTAAAGTAAAAATATTTGAGTTTTTTTTTTTAAGCTGCCTGAGCGCATAGCGATCAGTAACAGCGAATTAGTGGCAAAGGCGGTTTGGTGATTTCTCAATTAAGCTCACCATTCGCCCTGGTCAGATCAAAATTGGTCGGATCAATATTCACAAATATTGATCTGCCTCCCTCTCCTCACTTACATTTTTGTGACGGAAAGAGACAGATCAGTATTAGTGATATAAAATAACATTTTATAAAATTGGCAGGTTTTATGAAAGTATTTCACTGTGTATTAACCCCTTCCCTGCCATTCATCACTGTGTAAGCAGTAATCTTGCACAGCAACAGTATGTTTTGCTCTCTGCACTGTTTTATGGATTAATTTCTTTGTACTGTAATGTATTACAGTACTAGATAGGCTCTTCTAAGAGCTATTAACCCCTTCTTTGCTCCAGATCACTGCTTACGCACTGATTCTGAGGCCGCGGACTCAGGGTTCGATTTTGACCCTATTCAGCTTTCTGATACTTCATCTAGCGATGTATCGGTGGCTGCTGAGCCCTTGCCACAAGTAGTGATGGGGGTCTACCGTTAAAAAAAATATATGGTTTGGTGGGGGTAAATTACATTGGCTGGCTTCAAAGATATATCCCATAAAGGACACGGACGCACGTTGACTACATGTCAAAATTCCAAGTTGGAATTTTGAGATCCGCATCTCACAAATGTTGCCTTGTAGCCAAAAACAAACCAACAAACCTATGCATGGGTGCTTTCCCTGTACTCGGGAGATGTTGCTGAACACATATTGGGTTGTTGTTTGGCAGTGACATATACCAGAATCTGTGAATTCATGCCTGAAGTACAATGCATGTGGAAAAAAAACTCCCAAAAAAGTACTACCACAAACATTTACAAAGGCTGGTGGTAGAATTAGTACCTATACAGTATTAAAATACCACCATTTGAAATACCGTAGGATGTCTATTTTCCAAAAATATATGGTTTGATGGGGTAAAATTCATTGGACGGCTTCAAAAATGTTCCAAATGGATCATGGGCGCAGGCTGACTACATGTCAAAATTCCAGGTTGGAATTGCGCACCCCCTAAATGTGGAATTTTAGCCCCAATACAAACCAACAAACCTATGCATGGAGGGTATCCCTGTACTCAGGAGATGTTGCTGAACACATATTGAGGTGTTGTTTGGCACTGACATATAACAGGATTTGTGAATTCATGCCCAAAGTACTATGTATGTGAAAAAAAATTACTATCCATAACATTGACATAGGCTGGTCGTATAATTAGTGCATGGAAAGTGTTAAAATACTACCATTTGAAATACCCTAGGCTGTCTAGTTTTCAAAAATATATGGTTTTGTGGGGTAGAATACACTTTTTGGCTTCAAAAATGTCCCAAATGGGACATGGGCACAAGTTTTCTGCATGTCAGAATTCCAAGTTGGAAAACCAAAATGCGCACCCCCTAAATGTGGCCTTTTAGCCCCAAAACAAACCAACAAACCTATGCATGGGTGGTATCCCTGTACTCAGGAGATGTTGCTGAATACATATTGAGGTGTTATTTGGAAATACCCCTTCACATTTTAAGGTAATGTTTACCTAAATTGCAATATATGTGAAAAATTTAAAAAAAAGATTTTTTGCTGCAAACTTTGGCATAGATTGTGGTAAAATGGCTACATGAAATGTGTCAAAATACCCCAAGTTAAATGCCCTGAGTGGTCTAGTTTTCAAAAATATGTACATGTTGGGGGTCATTCATGGATTTAGTACAGAAATCAGTGTTACAATGTCACTATCGCTAATTTTGAAAGAAAGGATTTTAAAATAGCTTTGCACCATTTATAGTTCTGGCCCTGTAACATGAATAAAAAAGCACAAAAACATAAAACATGGGCTATTTCTGAACTCAGGACATATATTAGAAACTTTTTAGCAGTGTTTTTTTGTTGTCTCTTGTACATGAGTATACGATTTTTCAAATAAAAGTCATAAAAAAAAAAAATTAAAATTTTTTTGCCATATTTTATTATTTTTTTTACATCAAATTATATGCTATTATCAAAATAATGGTATCAAAAGAAAGCCCTTCTTATAACGATAAAAACAATATATAGTTTGTGCGGGTACACTGAATGAGACAGAAATAAATTACAGCAAAACACAAACACCTCAGAAATGTTAAAACAGCCCATGTCACCAAGCGTCGGACAAGCCAAAAAAGTCATGTCACTAAGGGGTTAATAAAAGGAATTTTGATGAAGACTGTGCAAAACCATAGTTTGCATTAAGTTATCAAGAAACTTTGGGTTATGTGTGTAATTGGATCACAACTATGAATTCTCAGGGTTTTGGCAGCTTTCTGCCTGGACCTTAAGCTCAAAAATCCTGTCTCCACGTGTGATGGGCAGCTTTGCCCTTTTTCAGAGTCCCACCCCTTCAATGATGGCTCCACCTTCTATCACATGCATGTGCGTTTACTCTGAATGCTGCCTCTCATTTGAGGAAGAGCTCACATGGATGCTCAGACAATCAGAGGTTCGCCCTGCGCATCTGGTGGGGGTCTGTTTCATCCGACAGTCTCTCTAGTTAAGATCCCCTCTGCTGGTCACATAAAAAAAAAAAACGAGGACAACAGCCTCAGCCATGATGCTATCCAGAAGAATTTAATTATTTGTATATATAAATATAAAACTAATACGCTATCCTACAGAGGACCAGTGACATGTTCGGGATTTCAGTGGTCCTTTAGGGACATTTTATCTAAAAAAGGATGGCTAGTGGAGGCAGTGCACTGGGCCCCAACAGTATAGAGGGGACCACAACAGCTGGATAGGCCATCAATGCTATAGCAGGGTAGCTTAGGGTAGATCTGTACATTTCCCATGGTGCTAAAATCACTTTTGGCTGAGCATAATTGGAAATGTAGTCTGCAAAGCAGTATGTCAAAATTCTACATTTCACAGCTGTAATGACTTCAAACAATCCCAAATTTGGCCCTGTACCTGCCATGAAAACCTAAAAAGTCAGAAAAAAAATTGTTTTGCTATTACAGTTGTCCACCATGTTTTATTAGTTTGTTTGGAATAAATAATATGAAATAATCCAAATAATGGTATTTAAAGAAAGCCCTTCTTATTCTTAAAAAAATAAAATAAAAAAAAAAACAATAAATAATTTGTGTGAGTGCATTCCATGAGAAATAGGAAACTTATGGCTAAACACAAACACTGCTGAGATGTTAAAAACAGCCATTGTCCCGCCCGGTGAAAAATTAGCCAACAGCCTGGGCATGAAGAGATTAATGATGGGTTGGCATTACAATGTGACAGCTTTAATGTTTGAAGTAAGCCAAGATCTATAATAGTGTTTGTAACTGAGATCTTTGACAAAAATTACTACAATGTTCCAGCCATTTTTTTTTTTTACCTTCACTTGTACACAAGAGCTAAAGGTCTCGGATTCAGTGTTAAATGCCTGCTGAGTGAGATATAGTAATAGAACAAGGTCATAAACTTAGAATGCTATTGACATAAACACTTAAATCACAATACTGCATTCTTTTTATATAAAAGAGCATGCTTTCTGTTGTGTTTAGTCGGGAAAATGAAGGTTTGTATTGTCTTGAAGAATAAAACAATATTACGTTTTCACCTGGGAGTTTCCACAATTCAAGTTAACAGCTTGATTAATTGATCGTTAAATGAATGAAATTCTAGTGCAGACCCATTTGGTCATGATGTACCAAGCATCTAAAAACTTCTATGATGATGTTGTTGGTTAGAGCCTTCTCCTTTGGCATTTCCCTCCTGTACGAATCCTGATTATTAGGGCAGGAAATGCCATTTTTCACATGTTGGACCCCTATGGTCCTTCAGGAGTTTTACACATGTGTTGGCCCAGTGGCTTTGTTGGCCTTTGTAGTCAACCAAGTAAAATCGTCTAAGCAGCATTATTAGGATGCTTCCCACCCTTGGGTTGTAATGCAACACTTAAGCCTTGTAGTCTTGGAGCCAGACCAGAGAATATGCCTCTAGCTTATCACTAAAGGACATCATCTACCTAGGTCACCTTTACTTACCAAATAAAGACACGATGATGGAATTCTAAACATCCACATATTTCAAATCCACACACGTAACAAGTCATATAAATAAAAAAAAATATGGCAAATATAAACGTGGAGAATAAATTCTTAAGTATTATAAAACTGACATCACTGGTCAGAATAACTACAGCTGTAATACTGAAAAGTGGCAATGAAGCCTTCAGAAGCTGGCCCCCGGTGCAAAACGATTAACTGTCTATTTCGATGATTCTTCACTGGCCGAAATTTTCCTAGAATGGTGAAGAAGGCCACATGCTCTTGACCATTGGTTTGAACTCTCAAGCTATCCCTCCCTTTGAGGACTAACTCCTAATCTAGAGTCATAATAACCAAAATTATAAGGAGTGAAGGAAATTCAGCTTCAAAAGATAAACTGTTTTTATACCCCCCTTATCCTTGAGACCTATATACCTTAGCCGGGCCTCCTCTAGTGTTGCAGATTAAAACCAATCACTATCTCCCAACATACTTACATTACCCCCCCCAAAAAAAAAAAAAATTCCCAAAGTATTAACTCTTGGGTTAACCTCATCTTGGCCTAGTCATAAAGCCCTTTCTGTTAATCAAAATACAGAACTTTTCTGCTTGTGTGTACCTTTCCTGCCCCCGACCTAGCAAAGATTAAGTTGGATGCTACGCACCCTAGGATAAGAATTGTACCATCTTGTGTGAAACAAACAACACTTCATGTGTTTGAACATAGCTTCTGGTGTTTAGTATCTTTATCACACCATTACAAATACATTTATACACAGAGCAGCTCGAGGAAGAAGACAGCGTGGTAAGTACAGCAAAAATGGACCATTAAGGACAAATTGGAGAATCACCACCATATCACAATATGTAACCTTGATAAAAAAAAAATAGATGGAATAACTGCAGCTCTGAGGTCATTCTGGGAATAAAGAGTAGACAATTCTAGATAATGTTTTAAGCATGATAATGGAGTGTTTAGATTCCTTGTACACAGAGGACCAAATGGTAATGGTAAGTATAATGTTAAAAAACAAAACAAAAATATTATCTAGAATATTACATTTTGTGTAATTTATTTGCCTGAAGATGGGGGAAGCAATATTATGTTGCACTCTTCTCTTCCTGATCAGTATGCTGCACTATGATGTGAAAGACAATTCAGGACGTGGAATTTGACCATCAAAATTGTCCCCCAGCTCATGCCAAATCTGAGATAACGTGACACACATACTAATACAAGAGGATCCCGTGACTTAGCAGTTAATTTCCATCCGAACCCATTCATTTATATGGGTATCACTTTTAATTGATATCTTATTAAAAAAAAAAGAAGAAGCAAATATGCAGTGTTTGTTTCTGCAGAGTGGATCAGTGCTCTCAGATAGACATTCAATTTCAAGAATTAAGTGTATTTTGTTGAGTAATATTTCAAGGTTCATGAGATTTTTATTTTTGCTCACAGTCTGAGAAATTCAATTGCTCCTTAATAAGGAGAAACTTAGCTTTTCATATTAATTATTGTATAAGTGAATAATATATTATACAAGCTCTGAGATCATAATGAGCATATTTAAATAACACTGATCATTTTAAGCACTGGGTCTGCTTATGGTTTCCCCACTGTACCTTTTAGTTACTTTTGTCTTCAAAAGACATTTATGATCTCACTCTTAATTTTGAGAGCAATTTTCTGATTGGAGGGGGGAAGGGTAACAATAGTATTCACCGTGTTATATCGCCCAACTGTACTGCCCGGGCAGGGCAGAAGTTAGCATAATTGGGGAGTGAGCTCAGCAGTACATATGTCCCCTGAACTCATTCTACAAGATTCCTATCAAGAGCTGCATAAGTGTTGGAGGAAGTTCAACAAGTCAACCAAAATGTATCAGAAGTCTCCACTGATCCAACCTCTATAACTGACCACTCCCTTTATTTTGTAAGTTCTCTCTATGCCTTATGCATAAGTCAGTCTCTGTTCATCTAAATGGGATCTATACCCCCTCTTTAAGATATCCTAGCTCAGAGTGATGAGAACAGTGGTTCCCACTGAACTAGTAGACTGCCACCAGTGTTTCAACATACATTAGCACATCAGTGAAGACATATAACAGTGCAGTATTGTTTACAGTGGATATTAGATTAGATGGTCAGTCTCACTCACAAGGTTTTTTGGGTTGGTCCCTCTCACTCACAACAGACATATTGAATTATCAGTTCCATCCACTTAAGTATTAAAGGTGGCTAGGGTGTTTGATTAAGGTCATCCTGAAGTCAATGTTTGCCCCTACTCCTTATGGGGTCCTTAATATTAATGTTGAGGGGTTTCTTCTAGATTGTGTATTTCTTAGATAGATATACCTCCCAGTATTCTTCCCTGGTTTGGTGGGGGGCATTTCAATGCTGGTGCTACTCGGTGTGAATATCTGCACTGAGATTTTGGGATAATAGTGCTGGATCGGGAGGGTCCCACCTAAAGTGGGATTGTTGGGGATGTCTGCTTAGATTTATTTATTCTGGCACTTACACAATGTCCTCAGTTGCAAATAAATAAATGATTTAGATTGGAATCCAAAGCTACTGACAAATTGCTAATCTGACATTTAACACAACCCATGCAAATCAGTCAGACATTTTAATGGATTCAGTTGCACCTACCATTTGAGATCTCCATCTGTTCGATGGTAACCTTGCAGACAATAGTCCCTTAAATCATGCAACAGTCATGGCTGTTAGCACAGTTCATTCCAGCACTGATGACAGACCAGATAAGCCGTGAACTAATAATGGTTAAACTATTTTATTGGTGGCGTGTATAAATGTCGCCGTATCATGAAAATCTATGAGATCCCTGGGGGGCTCATTTGCTGCTTCCTTCTAATAGCACAGATATCATCCAACAGCAGGAATTTCTCAAATTTCAATCATTTAATTTAAAACCACATTCCTGACTCCCAGTCATAACAAACTTGATACACTGCACAGCTTCATCCCTGTATTTGAAGGATTAGTATTCCATTACATATTCACAACACATTCGACTGCTTTGTTATCCTTACTCACTTGTTTATTTTCGGGAAAAAAAAAATCTATTAAAGGGACAGTTCCATCTAGAGTGTCTGAAAATAATTTTTTTTTTAGATAAGTACTGCAGAACCTAAAGTAAACGTAAGAAATATATTGTTTTTTAGACGTTTATATTCCCGTTGTCCTAAAAAATGCAAATAAATTATAATAGTTATTGTTGTTGATGTAGTCTTCCTCATTGGATGTCACTGCATTTAGAAGGCCCTGTGAAATTACTTGTTAATGTAAAACTACAACGCAACTGTAAATGTTTTTTTTTTTAAATATTTATTTACAGATTTTCCAGTATACAAAATGAGGCTCAACAATAAACAAACCATTGACAGCTGTTCAAAAACAGAAAAGAAAACATAAAAATTATAAAACAGTCACAGGTTATATCTCGTCCTATTGACTAACAGTAAACAATGACATACATACATGGTGTCTCGGTGTAGTTCTATTTATATTAATAAAATAATAAGTTATTCTTATCATTAAGAGTCAGAAGGGAGAAAGGGAGGGACCCAGATTTAAAGAAAGGCATTTCTGTAGTCAATTTACAAAAGCACATACTTTTTCACAGGGTGTTCCTGGTATGTCAGTGATCAGTGGTGCCTATGCTGCCTCAATATTGAGGCCCCCAAGGTTCCACGATCACTCAACAGAGCAGTTTAAGGCTCCTTAATGGATGGTTGCATGCCCCTCCAATATGGTGCTGCCCCTGTGGCTGGCAAGAACTCTGGAAATGATCAGAGAACAGTTCTCTCGCTCTTTTGTTGTTGCTAGAATGTCTCTAGAGGCAGTCAGCATCATGACATGTATAAAAAGCCCAAACTAACCTTAGATCTAGAATAGCCCTAGACCTGGGGTTATGGTTGCACTTAGCGTTACAGATGAGTTTGGGTTTGTGGTAGGGTTACGGTTAGTGCTAGGTTTAGGATGATGATTATTGAAAAGGTCACTGTTGTAGAAAATGGTTATTAAACAAAAAAACACAACTTTAGGTTATTACCCTTTAGCTTGCAAAAAAAACCAGAAAAACATGTAAACACTGGTATTTCTAAACTCAGGACCAATATTAGAAACAATTTATATAGAGTCTTTTTACCGTTTGATTTTTCAGGTCAAAGTTGTGTGTTATTTTTTTCTAAATTTTCATCATATTTTATGATTTTTTTGTATCATCAATTATATGATGTGATGAAAATAATAGTATTTAATGAAAGGCCTTTTTATGGCACTAAGAAAAGTATGAAATACATGCATGGGTGCATTAAATAAGAAAAATAAATTGCAGTTAAACACAAACAATGCTGACGTGTTAAAACAGCCATTATCACAAAGGGTACACAAATTTAAAACAGTCCAGTCACTAAGGGGCTAAAGACAAGACTATATAAGTCTTGAGTGACATGTTCCATTATTAATATCCAGCCATATATGTTAGCTATAGATAATCATGATTACTGTTGATCAAATCCTTTGTTACCTATTCTGATAGAATTAGGTAGAAAATTCAGTTTAGTCCTGGGGGAATATAAAGGTAAATATCCTTTTGCCAATAAAGTCCCTTTCCTTTGTGGTTTTCTTACTTGTTTGATTCTCCATTCCCTAAAGAAGAAAAATCAAATCCTACTGTCATGTAATCCTGCAGGGTAAATATTCATCGGTCTTGAAGGACCAGCTGTTTTACTGTATCATTCTTGCCATAGTTTTTTTTCGTCCTTGTTCTATAAACATCCTGTCTACGATTCCGAAAAAACAAAGATGCTTAGAAATCAAATAAATCTGGCACTAGACAAGATGGTTGTGCTGTATCGAGCAAGTTCTGGATTTATTTATTTTTTTCTTTTACATTCTACGCTAGCATTTTTCTTTATTGTTTACTTGCCTTGTGATAATCGAGCTCGTACGGGACATTTCAGAGGGTTGGGAACCTGACCTTGGCACAAGGTCAAACCCATTACCTTACCTATTATAGTGGAGGTGTAGATCCAATTTTCCATTACATGCATGAAGCTGTTGGATCCTGTGGTGCCCACCAGTCAGTACATATTTCTTTCCTTGTGACAGCATCCCTGAGCAGTATGTTACCTTGTAGAACATGCTCCACGCCACTAATAAGCCTCTCGAAGGTTCGGTGGCAGGGTGATATCTCATTCATTTTTTCCAAAGTGAATTATGACATGACAAGAACCTGCAATCATGGCAGTGTCTGTTTACTTATAGTATTGGCAAAAAAAAATCCCTGATATTTTCTTTTTAACCCTTTGGCAGAGAGCAGAAATACAAAAATTTACAAATACAAAAATTTCCACATGATTTAGTTCTGTGTTGGCTTCCTCATTATATAAGGGGATGGAGCTAAACACCACTCCCTTTGGCAGTAGACTTCTATACTTCCTCAAAGGCCCGGCTATCACTAAGTATTCAAAAGCCCCTCTGCTGGTAAATATTCCCAGGCATAGTCTTTAAAGGACTACTCCAGCTTGAAAATGATCTGATTTTTTCTATAATTCATATTATAGTTAATAATGATCCTAAATCAGTGGTGTATCTTGATTTTGTGCTGCCCTAGGCAGACAAAATCCGGGCACCTCCCTACCCAAGCTGCAAACCCATTTTTTTTTTATAGTGCTGGGGGGCGCTGCAGCCCCCCAAAATTTGCCGCCATAGGCATCCGCCTAGGATGCCTCGCGGTAAATACAGCACTGTCCTAAATAAAATGTAACAATCAAAGGATCCCAAATGATAACTATGCTTGCTAGTTATATGTATATAAATGTATATAAAATACATTTAAAATGCACATGAGCAGCCCAAACAAAGCTCACTTCTGCAGTTTTTTTCTATTAGTTCTACAGCTAAGGCTGGCATTTTAGCTGGATCCATAATTTTAAAGAAATAGCTGGAGGATTGCAGCTGTATGCCTAGGCTCTAGACCGTATAATTCATGTGTTTCCAGGGTAAATCACTTAAGGGAAAATTCAATATGAAATACTTTGACCGGTTAATTGATTTCCTTCTAAATACATATGAATCATACATTCTGCATGGCAGCAAAAGTTATATGTGTCCCCCCAAAAGAAAAATGGTGAAACATACAGCTGTACACTTGAATGTAGATGCTTGAGAAGGATGGCTACACATGTATTAACTAGCACAGTATCAGTTCCAGGAAGCCATTTTCAGTTTGCATGTATATATGAAGACACACAGTGAAAAGATAAAAGGTAAAGAATTCTGTGCTTATGTGAGATTTATTACACATATACAGCTTGCTTCTGGGACAATATCCAAGTCTTAAAGCAAGGCAATTCCGTTCTTTTCCAAGAATAATCAAATAATACTTTTATCATATAAATAGTTATAATTTCCTTCTGCCATCCTTGGGAAGGTCAGTCAGATGAGAGCCGAGAGCAAAGCCTGCAAGAAGGCAACATGTCTGAGATCATTTTGATATCTCCGAGATACTTGTGTACTCTGTGAATGACAAACAGTTGATATCCGAACCAGGAGCAATGACAGAGAGCGAGACAGAGAGGAGCTGATAATCAAAGAAAATTCCAAACCCAATTTCTGAAAAATCAGTTGTAATATTCTGTTTACACTGCTAACACTATACTATCCATTTACAAAATTCTGTTTGAATCTGTATGGTGTTTTTTGTTTTCTTTTTATATCTTTTCAATGAATCTGCCAGGTTTTTTGTTTCATAACCAATTTCTCCTACAGTGACCCTTTGACTCCAATCCTGACCCTAAATCTAACCCTAACCCTTATGCTAACCCTTATGTTAACACTAACTCATCTGATCAGGGTCTGTCGGGCCCAGGGGTCTTTTTGAAGCACAAACAAAAAGTTCAACAGCTCTTTATAATACTTTTTTCTTCTCAGGTCAAGCCACGCTTAGAGGATATAGTCCTCTGTACTGTGGTCACTGGCCAACTTCCTCTTTCTTGGCATCCCATGGCTGTGGAGCTCACACTGTATAAAACATGACACATTCTTGACCATTCTTAACATAAATCAGGCGATAGTTTACCAACAAGACTATCAAATTTCAAATATAAAAACCCTGTATAATTAACATATATTGATTGCCAGTCATACTAACAAAAGGTTAATCCACTTAATGAAAATGGTGAGATTCAGGATGGCTGATCACAGACTCCTAAGTCTGGGGCCTAGTTCCATACAATGTAATTTAATGGGTCAATGGGCTGTCTAGGCAGGTCTTTAATTGTCCATCATCTGTCTTAGAAGGAATGACAGGACAGGCATCGTAGTGTAGCTCAGGAAGGAAAACACTATGTTAAGCACAAAATAATCTCTGTAAATAGCCATCGTAGCAAAGTACATGTTTGGATACTCTTCTTGTGAGCGGTGGTAAGTATATTCACAACCATCTAGAAACGACACCTTGGAATTGAGCTGAAATCGTTACAGCTATATTAAATCAGTATGTTTAGTAACATGTTGACCCAGGAGAAAGTTGATTCCCATTTTAGAGTCAAGAATAACTTTTTTTTCTATTTGAAAACAGCTTTAGTGTGGGAATTTAGTCTTCTAATGGATAAAGAGCAGCAAACAGGACGTACGTAACCCGTTATTGTTTTTATGTTTTATCCGGTATAACACTGTTAAGTATTACATTAACCGTTTGCTCGTGCTTTTAGCTGAAGTTCACAGACATATAGGGAAATCTTTATAAATGTGATACGTACCTGGCATTTTGTGTAATTCTCTCCATTTATTCACACTTTATTCTATAAAGGCCTCATACAGTAACAAGAAATGGAACAAGGCTTTTAGCGTCTTTCCATTGCACAAAAGAGTTAAGTCTCTAGACATCCTAATGTAACCTTCAGCCTTCTACACGTGTTGTGTTGATCATGTTCTTAATTTTCTCCATACCTCCATGTCTGCTAAAAAAAAAAAACTCCCATTGTTAGGTGGATTGTTTAAACTGCCACAATTGGCCATCGCTGGCTAAAAGGCACTCAAGCCATGTGGACTACATACTTCCCATGATTTTCGTGCAGACCACAAATCTGGAGAACCATGATTAGTAATTGTAACCCAGTCTCATGCAGGTAAGCAAGATGGGGGTCGGGGGGGGGGGGGGGAGGGGAATTATGGGCATTCCAGCTGTCTGGACTATATTTACTATGGTGCTTCAAGCTGAGCATCATGGGAAATGTCCACATAGCTGGAAGGCCCATCATTCCTCCCCTTCCCATTTGCCTACAAGGTGAGAAGGGATTTCTGGGTATCCAGTGATGGGAGGAGGCAACAAGTATAATGAAATCTATAAAAACAAAATGAATAAGTTTAAACAGAAATGACAAAATATAGTTACATCCTACAACTTACTCTGAAAAGTGTCTAACTTGTTACATAAAGCATAGGCTATCCTATAGCTGCACGGCATGCATCCTATATAGACCAGCCTTATCTCAACCTTCGGTTAGTCTACTTTAAGACTAACTGCTATCCACATGTTTACAGTTACTCAAAGTACAGATGTGCCTCAGAGGGACAACTAATTTGGCTTACCTCATTGCTTTAATAGCCCAAGTAAAGCAGCTTGTAATTTTATATCAAGGGGGGTTTGTGGTACTTAGTACTCTATCTAGGAGTCGCTCAACCAAATAACAGCTAATTGACTCATGTTCTCCTTTGAAGTGACTGCCTCATTTATCTCTACAAATACCTTTTACCATAGTGTTTACATGAATCAACTGAGCATTACAAAAAATACTTTCTAAAGGTACTTAACCGTTTCTAAAAATGTTGAGTTTGTTTTTGTTACCAGGTCACTTTAATAGTCACTAACCAGTTTGCCTGCATGCTCCAACCATATCACTGCAAACAATAACATAGCATTCCATCAATGGAATCTGATCCTAAATCTAGCAGTGTTGGCTGCGGCTCTCAGCCTACAACAGCACAAACACAAGACACAAGAGAAACAAATCATAATACTTCACAGCTAATGAACACAGATTGGTCATTGCTCCAGTCTTATTGGATTTGTTTACTTAAAGAGATATCTTGGAGGAGATCAATAGACACTTCAGTGACTGAATTCAGTTAGAGGACTGACTGTAACCACCAATATTTTCCCTTGCAATGCTTCTCAATCTTGATCTACTGTAGAGATTGCAAAAAAAAAACTGATTTCTTTTTCTGTGTGCTTTTTCCAATTGCTTTCAAATGAATGTTGATATAAGACAGCAGTTAATATATTTGAGTCATGGGGGATACAATAAGATGCTATGGTTGCATGCTGTGTCTTTAACATTTCTTCAATTATCAATCTGTTATTAACAGTATCAGTCTCAATGTCGTAATTTACATTAAGATTCATGGTATGTGCCGTATACCAACTGCTGCCCTGTAACTAATATTGCCCTGAAAGTAAAACTGTCGTCCCCTTCCTGCCATACATGAACTATGATTAAGCACCTCTAGCATGAAACGCGTCAGTGTCAAGATTTCCCCCTGCCAAGTTTAAACTAACAAATATTTAAAGGACAACTGCCAAAGAATCACTGAATTATAATTAGTTGAAAGATTGCATTATGTGTAGGCATTTTAAATGCCTTAATTACCATAATGAGACCTCTTTGCTCTATCAAGGAGCAGACATCTTGACAGAACCTTGGGTCAGATTGTTCAGATGAAGGATGATCTGACCTAAGTTTCTAAACAACATGTCTGCCCCCTAATAGAGCAAAGGTAGTTCAATAAGGTACTTTATTTGTATTCTTTCATTAAAGTATTTCTATTTAAATTTGACATAACCTTTGATTTAAAAATAACTTAATATTTTGCACACATGTTCTTTAACACAGATTGTTTGGATGCTAATTCTCTTTTATTATAACATAAAACATTGAAACATACAAGCAATGGAAACATGCTGATAAAATGGAGTCAGGGTTCCTTGCTGTTGTAAACTCAGAATCTGTTGTATCATATAATATGTAACCCAAAAAGGTTATTTTGCTAACTAAAATACTGCTAATAGTATGGCCAAAGATATCAATGATATGCAGATGACACACAGCTATACTTCTCCTTTACATCAGATACTCAAAACCCAACATGCCTCATCACTCAGTTACTAAGCTGATTGGTTGAATGTTAGTTGGCTAAAAGTGAACCCAGACAATACAGTGTTAATCTTGTTAAGGGGACCCCGGGCAAAAAGAATATTGCATGATCACCTGACTGGTCTGGAACATAGAGGCTCTGAACTCATTAGTTCAACAGAGATAAGAAATCCCAAAGTGTTGATTGATTGTCTTTAAATGGTCATTTAATTAGAAGATATCTTCCATAATAAAATCAGCCTTCTTCTTCATAGTGAGGTTAAAATGTTGGTTGACATGTCAACACTAAACCCTGCGTTTTGTGTCCTCTCGTCTAGATTACTGTAATGCACTTTACTTGGGTCTACCAGAAAAAGAACTCTATTGCCTACAGACAATATAGAATGTGCCAGCCAGACTATTGACCAATCAATCTCGCTTGTGTCACATAACACCTGTCCTCCTCTTCCTGCATTGTATTACAATTAAATGGCAAATATATTTTAAAATTGGCCTGCTGACCTTCAAAGCCTTACACGATCAAGGCCACGGTATCTGAAAGAGCTCCTGACACTGTATAATTAATTAATCTTGCTCACTTCTTTCAACTAACGGATCCCTCATGTCAGTGCACAGAATAAATATGAAGTCAAGTTACCGGGCGTTCAACCATCCTGCTACCATATTCTGTAATGTTTTAGAGTGTTCAATCAGAGACACACCATCATTACAAAGCTAAAGACACACCTCTTTTATCAGGCATTCAGTCTACACATCTGACCATCAGGAACTCGAAGTGCTATAAAAGCCCAAATTATTATTATAATTATTATAGTATGGGTGCAATAACACTTATGCTACCATGTTGTAAATATTTTTTTTATTTGATATTGGTGTCTAACCTGTTGAGGGTAGCTGTACCATTAAATTATTTTGTGAGATTTTTTGTGATGTTACTATGTATTTTATTTCAGTTTTGTAGCACAAGAACCTTTCTTTATCCACCCCATGACACATCAGCCATAGAATTATGACCACCTGCCTAATATTGTGTAGTTCCCGTTATTACACCAAAACAGCCCTGACCCATCGAGGCATGGACTCCACTAGACCTCTGAAGGTGTGCTGTGGTATCTGGCACCAAGACACAAGCAGCAGATCCTTTATGTCCTGCAAGTTGCGATGTTGGAGCTCCATGGATCAGAGTTGTTTGTCCAGCACATCCCACAGACACTCGATTGGATTGAAATCTGGGGAATTTGAAGGCCAAGTCAACACCTTGAACTTGTTGCTGTGTTCCTAAAACCATTCCTGAACCCTTTTTGCATTATTCTTGTTAAAGAGGCCAATGCCATCAGGGAATACAGTTTCCATGAAAGGGTGTACATGGTCTGAAACAATGCTTAGGTAGGTGGTACGTGTCAAAGTAATATCCACATGAATGGCAAGACCCAAGGTTTCCCAGCAGAACATTGCCCAATGCATCACATTGCCTCTCCAGTCTTGCCACCTATCACTGGTCATAATGTTATGATTTATCAGTGTATAATTGAACAGTAAAATAATAATACAATTGGACAGATTTTCAAAAATATATTATATTGTAGTACTACTTCAAGTCTCCTAAGCATGACGCATTGGGATAAATAGTGTTTATGGATACTGTATGTCTATTTAAGTGGGAGAAAAGTCATACAAATGTTGATTTTCAAATAATTAATAAATGTTAATGGGAAACCAGTAACCACTCACATGCTTAGCTTGTTATCGAAGCACTTATTCCTAATGGAATGCTTAATTTCAAAAAATATTTGCTTGCTTAGAGATTTTGCCGATCTCCAGTGACCTTTAAATGTTTCAATATTTACACCTTCAGCTCAGAGGATTATACAATGTATCACTTAAAATAGTTAATAACCCTTTGAGATGGTACTGTACCTACAGCTGAGGTAGGGAATACACAGCTGTCAAATCTTTCAAATGAAACACTTCTAACAGAAGAAAATGCTGCAGTAAAAATGAAATGCATCATCAATGGCAAATCATAGACAGACCCAATGAAATTTTACTTATTTTAAAGTATATGTCCATTTTCACAAAAAAAATGTAAAAGGTTTTGCCTTTTTTTTCCATGTTAAAGCTGTTGTAATGTAAAAGCATAGACGGATTTCAAACATTGTTTGTAGATTTAGCTGGGCACACATCCAAAACTTTATTTTACCCCATTTACTGTTTTTCAGATAATGTTTAAATTACATATAAATACCTCTAGAGAATCCCTGACACTTTCAACATCACAGGGGTGGACTGCCCTGCATTTATGTGTAATAATATTTCGTCTTCAAAGAATAGAACAAGTAAGTGACAATAATAGGTTTGTTGTTTCAGATCTGAAGGTCTCGGGGGGACCAGATGTTGCGTCTCAGGAATGCTGCCCCCTACAGAGAGCTATGACACCCAGAGGCAGGGTCTTGTGTGTGGTGATGCCATTGTATTGGAATTCTGTAAGCATTATGCCTACAGGAGAGATGATACCCAGAGAAAGCTTGAAATGATAGACTGGATGTAACCTACATTGGTATTCAGTCATAGTCCGACCAGCAGAGCATGTATGCTCCTAATTAGCATAAGGAGGAAGGCATGAAACTGGTTTGGACCACCAGAGACAGTGATGCCAGGCAGACTATCAGGCTGTCCGGAAGAAATTAACACAGAGTCTGAATCTCACTGCAATGCAGAGACTGGGATCTCATGGAACATATCCATAAATGATATCCCTTCCCACTGCTCCACGCAGGATCATTAGCAAAATGACAGGGATGGAGATGAGACGGTCCTTTATTGCCTTTACATAGGTGCAGCGATGTGTCGGACTCACCGGCTTCATTCTTCTCCTAGCAGCAGTGAAAGCACTGCTATTATCATTAATTTGTAAAGAGCACATCTCCCCGGGAGGAACACACAATAAGATGTATCGTACGGGTTGCACTGCTCTTTCAATACTGCTTGTTTGAGTTTATAGGTAAAGAGATGACTATTCCCACAAGCTTGCACTCTAATTGAAGCCTTTTTTTTATTGTGTGGATTGTTTGAATTGAGGAATGGCAGAGCGGAGGAGGGGGCGTAGAGGGAGGGGGGGGGGGTCTCAGATGATAATTGTTCCTGGCACTGGTGTGATTTTTCTAGGCTGAATTGACTTTTCTTTAACCCTTGCCGAACTCCTGGGAGGAAGCGTAGGTTAGACAGTCTCAATCTGGAAGTAAGAACCGACTTTTCTTGAAATGAGTGACAGCGATATTATTTTATTTATAAGTCGAGGTAAAAATCGAGTCCACTTGAAATCCCCAACAGTTGATTTATGAGCAAAGGGACTGAAGTGCTCTGTAATTCAGCAGTGAATTACTATGGGTCATGCCATTTATCCTCACCCCCAACACTGTCTCCTCCCAACTTTCTCCCTTGGCTTTTATGCTCTTTCAATTAACTTTGCTCTGCTCTTTCTGTGATCCAATAATGTACAGGGGAGAATGAGATGATTTGTATCAAAGGATTGCTGAATGCCATTTTTAAGCTGTAGAGAAGCTCCGTACTGGTCTATGCTCTAGACTTACTGATAAAGGTTGTATTATTCTGGACCTAATTGAAGATACCAGTAAGCCTACTTGGAAGGGATTATCTGTAGAACTATAGTAAGTTACCAGCAACATGGTTATTACAGTTCAGTTATTAATTTCAATGGTGTCTGTTGGAGATCAAGACAGAGACCATAATAAAAATACACCACATTGAAAATTGGGGTAGTAATTAACAACTTGAGATGCTAAACTATCCAAAGGCTCCAGACAGCAGGGTTTGGTGATGGAGAAGAGGTTCCCTTGCTTGGATATTCGACTGAAATCAAACCAGTTGTCTAAAGTTATGTGGAACCAATAATTGATTTTGAACTTACTTACAAAAAAAATGTAAAAAAAGCAGTAACTGCAAAATGATACACACAAATACAGCTAAACCTTCATATAAATGAGAGCCATGACAGTGAAGGGGCAGATATAATGCATGTACCAACATCATCCCACTAAGCCATGCAATACATTATTTCACCCAACGAAAACATGTAACATATCTGCTAAGCAAATTTATTTTTTAGGGGGTAGGAGCATTTGCCCAGCTCCAAGTCCCATTTCTTATAGGGGGAACCCTGACCTGCCATATGTATAACGGGGGGGCTGGGAGCCATTTGGTCTGCTCTCAGTCCTGTTGATTATTAGGGAGGGGCAGCGACACTTGCATATTATGGGGGCTAAAATATATTAATATGTAAAACTTGGAGGAAAGATGATTTATAGCTGATATGATAGAGACATTTAAATACACAAAGGGAATCAACACAGTAAAGGAGTATATTTATTAGAGGGAGCACTACCACAATAAGAGGACATAGTCTTAAATTAGAGGAGAAAAGGTTTAAAAGTAATATAAAGAAGCTTGACTTTACTGAGAGGGTAGTGGATGCATGGAATAGCCTTCCATCAGAGGTGGTAGAGGTTAACACAGTGAAGGAGTTTAAACATGCATCCACTAAGCATAAGGCTATCCTAGATATAAGATAAGGCCAGGGACTTATTGTGCTAGGGTAGAGGGCAGCCTGGAGGACAATTGTCCATCCCGTTGTTATCTCTCCCCTGCATGAGGCCATCAAATTATCAAGCCCTGATTTAGACAGAAATTAAGCATTCACACGTGGGACCCCCTCTACTACTTATTCCAGGTGGTATCTGCATGTCTCATTCTTCCATATTAAACTGTTATGGAATATGTTAAATAGACGTTCGTGATAATGATAATGGGCCCAATATTAGCTCTCTGCCATTAAATTCCCATTCAATGGCAAACAAAATGCAGCATTTACATTTTTTTTCCCAGCATGAACCACATCAAAAGGGGTTGGTAATTAGGATAAAACACAGTTTCTCATATGCATAAACATATAAATTAGAACTTACAGTGTGAATATGAAAGGAGAAAGAGCAACCTAATATCTGTCTCCTGATAGAATCATCTGGGTGAGTCAAACCAAGCACAATGCAGTAATTAGCCGTACATGGGTTAAAGCGCTACTTAGCGAGATTTATTAATACTACAGATGAAACATATAGAACAATATGTACATCAAAGAGAGTTCTTACACTATAGATAGCTTGGATTCTTTAATTCTGATTATCTCTATTGATGTACACTGGGGCGTATGTGTTTTCTCAGTGTATACCTACATTAAAGTCTAATTTTAACTGCAATTCTGACTATTTATCTGGGGGGGTATTGCCAGAACTGAAGAAGGATGAGCAGGAAGTGTGGGTGGCATCCTGATGAGACCTGGGGAAAGAGACAAAGCAGTATAAAGCAATTAAAAAGGGAACAATGTAAATAGAGGAGAAACACAAACTCCACAGAGAAGTGGGGAATGTGAGAACAAGAAGAAATAAAGATTGCTGTGCTACTGTTATACAACTTAATGGTTATTATTTTATTGACCTTCCAAGTATAAAAGACTTTGTTGACCCTGCCAGGAATAAAACTGCAACCATGAGGACTGAACAGACCTTACAGTTTGTGCATTAGCCCACTGAGCCATGGCATAAACTGTTGGGCAGGATGATAAAGGAGAAAGAAAATAGACAAGACCAAATATCATAAAACTAAAGTGAAACTTATCAGGAACAGCACCTTGTCTATGTGCAAAATTATAGAACTGCCATTGAGATGCCAATGAGCAGTAAATGCATAAGCTTTTTATATATGATGCCAATGAGCAGTAAATGCACAAATGTTGTATATTACACCAATGAACAGTGAATGCATAAACTTTGTATATCATGCCAATGAGCTCTAAATGCATAAACTTTTTATATTATGCCATAAACGGTCTATAGTATGCCAATGAGTATAAATGCATACACTTTGTATATCATGCCAATCAGCTTTAAATACATGAACTTTGTATATCCTGCCAATAAGCAGTAATTGTATAAATGTTGTATATCATGCCAATAAGCAGTATATGCATTAACATAATTGCCTAGGACTGGTGCTAAGAATCAGAAGTGTGGTGCACAAGGACATTAAGGAACTTGTTTGTTACATGTCCCAATTATTGATATAAGCAGTGGGATGATGGTGCAATCTAATAAACACACATCTTATTTGAAGAGCTCCTGGAGATTACTTTGAAGAGGAGGGATGTCATTACTGATTGCTCGCTTTGATGAAGTAGAAGGTCAATGCAGATGACTCGGAGTAGAGTTGTTATTGACATCCTCTTAAAGGGGCATTGTTTATTCTGGCATATCACACATTAACACACACTATAGGATCTACTCAATAAAGAAAAGTGCAGGGAACTGAGAAAGCCAAAGTAACCGAGCTGGAAACATTCTCCCATTATATTTTTTTTCAACCAGGCTACTTTGGCCTTTGAAATTCCCTTCTCAATTCCCTACAGTTCTCTCTTTATTGAGTACACCCTCTTATGTGAACCTTTCCAACTACAGTTACATCGCCACACCCAGTGGTGTATCTTGGTTTTGTGCTTCCCTAGGCACCCCCCACCCACGTTGCACACCTATGACATGCCCCATCACCCACGTTGCACACCTACCACATGCCCCATCACCCATGTTGCACACCCACGACATTCCCCATCACCCACGTTGCACACCCATGACATGCCCCATCACCCACGTTGCACACCTACCACATGCCCCATCACCCACGTTGCACACCCACGACATGCCCCATCACCCACATTGCACACACATTAAATGCCCAATCACCCCATACCATTACATGCCACCATCACCCTCATTACATACCCCCACCACATCCATAACATGCCCCCATCACTCTGATTAATTGGAAGAAGCCAAAGCTTGCTGAACGTGGGGGAGGGAATGAAAATGTTTGAAGCACCAGAAGTGTGTTTTAACACCCTTTGGTAAAGTGCCGCCCGTGGCGAGTGCCTTGTTGGCCTTGTGGAAGATACACTACTGGCCACACCCCCATGTCCCAAATCGAGCACTCACAGAGTTGGGAAGCACTTAGTTTTACCACAACCGCAAGCCACATGTACTGTACAAGCCACCAAAATAACTCTTGCTCCCTTCTTATCCCCTGGGGCATTAAATATCTCAGAATATCTCTTTCCTTATTGTTTTCGGAAGTGTAATCCATTATAAAAAAAAAACAATTGTTTTTTTTTTTTTTTATTAGATAGATGCTATCCTTATGGAAAAGAAATGCCCCCTTATGACATAATGAACTCATGTTGAGGGGGGGGGGGGGGGTTGTAAATAGGAATCTGTAATATCTCAGGATTTTTCTTTTTTTATACTATGATGGAAAATATTCTTTATGTTACAAGTACTGTAATTACACAGTAAATTAATATAATTGGCTGTATAATGAGGAACGAAAAATAATCTGCCTTTCTCTGTGCATGGATGCAAAAGATAACCTTATAAGGTGACTACCAACCACACATAACGACAACAAGGATTTAGCTGTGGGAAACTATATGAGAAAGCTTTTCATTTATCCTGTAAATACTGTGCTATGAGCTTAAAGGAGCAGTGACCCGTTTTCTTTGGACTGCTTGCTAATCTTACTGCGCTGTTGGCAGGTATTTGCATAACCATTTTACAGTCCTTGTGCAGTTAATCTGACACATCATCCAGGGGTCACACCCACTGCATCCCACTTCTATCACCCAGAGATGTTAGGAAATATGGCTTGCCCATGTTAAAGAGAGGATGGAGTTAAGTTTATCTATGGCATACAGGTTCTATATATCAACATAGAAGCAACATATAAGAAAAAACAATGCCATTCGGCAGCACTAAACTGAATTAACTTAAGCTGCAGTAAGATGACCATGGGTGCCACGGGGCGTGGCTTGGGAGGGGGAGTGTCAATGGAGACTGAAAATCATTACTGTGGGATAGCCTTTGTGGGTTATGTGAGGGACAGCTAGAGTTGTTGTGGAAGTACAACTCCCATGGTGCTTTCCAAGACTGATCATAGAAGATGCATAGAAGATGCTTAGTCATAGAAGATACAGTACCACCACAGCAGAAGATGGTGACTTCTTGGCTACTCTTGGACTTCAGGTTTTACCCACACCAGTTAAAACCATTTATTTCAAAAACATTCACTTGTAAACATATGTCATCTTAAAGATATAGATCACAAAGGGGTTAATAACAAATCACAGCTATGCTTACTGTAAAAAAAAAAAGAAAAAAAAAGAAAAGGAAAATGAAGCAGATCTGTCTTTTAATTAACTCACTGGATTTTCCAATGCTTGTAAAATCGGAAAAAAAGGCTTAGCAAACACTGCAACACTGAGCCAGAGCAGTGCGTGTCCAATCCCCTGTTGCTTTGCATGTCATGTGACACCGCAGGAGTCTCGGTGGGCAAAATTAATCAGACCCGAAGAAAATACATTAGAGCAAGATTCATGGGTCTCTAAGTAATGAACTCTGACAAAGCAGAGCCATTAAACACCGTACGAATAATCTCTGCAAAGGTTCACGTACTTTTTAAAGGTATTTTTATTAGATTGTCACTATATGCCATCGCCTAAATCGATCAATTTAGTCATATCAGTCATAGCTAAAGTTGAATTTTGATTACCTATAATTACACCCACATGAAACATTTACATAAGAAATCCTTAAGTGACAACAAAAAACTGCGGTACAATTACATTGGAAAAATTAATGCGGAGACATTAATTTTTGCAAAGCTTGTTTTGTTTCCCGCCATTTTTCTTTGTATACATTGTAACTGTGTCCAGTAGACCAACATTTTTTATTAGTGAAAATGTGGCGGGAAAACTTCTGAAATTGTTTATATTTTAGCTTTATATTGCGAGTTTTTGATTATGTTTGGAAGAACATGACATATACCGGTAATGGTCAACCCAATATGTAACGATACTCTTGCCTCCGAAGTCCACACATATTCAGATCACAAGAGTGACATTAAAAAAAACTCAGCTAGCTTTGATCTGCCTCCGAATACCTCCGCAATTATCAAATCATAGGTGATCTCACGCTATCTCCAGACACTGAAGTCAGCCGAAATACATCGAAACAAAGTGGTAACCTCTGTCCTCCCCCATAAAATTCTATGATCAGGACTGTGACTTATTTCAAGGCCATATTTGGAGGATTACAAATATAGCAAAATTAATTCTAAAGACAATAGGAGAGCTTTGGCTGTAGCCAAAATAGCCAAAGTTCTCTATAAATGGCCGCAAGTCTAATAAATAAAAATTTATTAAAGATAATAAATAAAAACATGATACATTAAGTACATACATAAAAATAAATGAACATGAAATTATATATAATTGTTATTTTATTAATATAGTATAATTGTAAATTAATATTTTTGTGTTTAAAACACGTCTACTTTTCTATTCATTTATCCCAATAAAATCTGGAGAATCGCTATGGGTTGATTTTTGTGTATTTTTGCAGTGTTTTCGGGGGTGGGGGGTGATCGACGCATGTTTTAGTAGCATAAAATCTATGGTTTTCAGAGCGAAATTGTCCCAATCCAAATGCTTCATTTTGCAAAGGGCCCAATAGGAAATTGAGTAGCTGAAGGAGGAGATTTCGGGCCTGTAAATGTATAAATCGTTGTACCAGGAAAGATGCATTGAGGTTTTCGGAATTCACATAATAGCGTGTAAAAAAAATCTTGTAGATTAAGCAACACAGGGGAAGATCTTAAGCAAGAAAAGTCACTGGGAAGGAAAAAAAAAATCAAATGAGGACATTAGGGATCTTGTCTGTTACATGTCCCAATTATTGATATAAGCAGGGTGATGATGGTACAATCTAATAAACGCTGATCTTATTTGAAGAGCTCCTGGAGATTACTATGAAGAGGATGTCATTACTGATTGCTTGCTTTGATGCAGTAGACGGTCAATGCAGATGACTCGGAGTAGATTTGTTATTGACATGATGTTAAATGGACTCCATCACATTGTTTATTCAGGAATACCCCCACATTAACATACACAATGGGCCCAGAGCAAGTATGTAAAACAAACACGTACTTAAACAGAAGCACTACCTTTATGTCACTTTTCAAACTAATACAGTCTTCAATACAAATGTCTTTATACACAGGATAGACCTTAAGGATCCATGATGAAGGACCCAAAGCAATTGGATCTTAAAATCTTCTTTTACAACTGGTCACCAGGTCTTTGAGAGGCAGTAGGAGGTCTTTGTTCCAAATCAGAGATACCTTTGGTTGAGCCGTAGGCACTACTGAAAAGGTAAATTGCTGCACCTCTACCTCCCTCCAGACACTGGATAGGGAAGCACTGGTACGTAACAGTAGGTTTACGAATGAATGAACTTATGATACCGGACACACAGCCACTGGTACTGAGATACTGGATACCGGACACACAGCCTCTGGTTCTGAGATACTGGATACTGGACACACAGCCACTGGTACTGAGATACTGGATACCGGACACACAGCCTCTGGTACTGAGATACTGGATACTGGACACACAGCCAGTGGTACTGAGAGACTGGATACTGAACACACAGCCACTGGTACTGAGATACTGGATACTGGACACACAGCCACTGGTACTGAGATACTGGATACCGGACACACAGCCTCTGTTACTTAGATACTGGATACCGGACACACAGTCACTGGTACTGATATACTGGATACTGGACACACAGCCACTGGTACTGAGATACTGGATACTGGACACACAGCCACTGTTACTTAGATACTGGATACCGAACACACAGTCACTGGTACTGAGATACTGGACACAGCCACTGGTACTGAGATACTGGATACTGGACACACAGCCAGTGGTACTGAGATACTGGATACTGGACACACAGCCACTGGTACTGAGATACAGGATACCGGACACACAGCCACTGGTACTGAGATACTAGATACCAGACACACAGCCACTGGTACTGAGATACTGGATACTGGACACACATCCAGTGGTACTGAGATACTGGATACTGGACACACAGCCACTGGTACTGAGATACTGGATACTGGACACACAGCCACTGGTACTGAGATACTGGATACCGGACACACAGCCACTGGTACTGAGATACTAGATACCAGACACACAGCCACTGGTTCTGAGATACTGGATACTGGACACACAGCCACTGGTACTGAGATACTGGATACTGGACACACAGCCACTTGTACTGAGATACTGGACTGTCTGTAACAGAACAGCTACCCAAGGCCAGTAGCATCTCTTCCAATTGTAGGATATAACCTCCTTAGCCCCCGCTTATAGCTCAGCATCCACCCAGCTTTCTGGAACCAAATAGGAATTAACATACAATCAGTAAACCTAATTACAAAACACACATTAAGACACATAATGAACACAACATAATCAGTTTAACAGGAGGACATACAAAGGGGAAATCCTGCATCACACCTTTCAGTATACAAAGGTGTCAAGTTCAGATACGTACAGAGTATATTCAATTAAAGTAACTTGTTTATTGAGGGACATCACTGTACAACAGGACACTGAATTACTTACATAAAGACACTGGGTAAGGTGACATAACGAGAGAGGTTTACAGGATAGAATACAATCTTAAACTGGGGGAATCACAGTGAATGGGACAAAGGTTTGGATTCAAGGGTACACAGCTTGGCTGACATCCTGAATGAGCCTGTGTTTGAAGTCCAGTTGAAAACAGGTTTCCACTGGTGCCCTCAAAGTGTGTACCCCCAAACTAATATATCAACAGACAGGGTCTATAGTCCGAAGGAAGTCTTCTGACCCCCAGGGCCCTCCAAGAACCCCGTCACAGTGGATCTCCAAATCTATTTTGGGACAAGGTCAAATAATACTGGTTTACAGGAATACAGGAATATCAGAAAATGCAAGGTAGCTAACAACAGGCAACCTATTGATGCAAAGATAATGAGCAACTGATGGGTTTAAACACAAATCTGCTACCAATCGCCAGCCAGGGGGTGTAACCAATCAAGGAGCAGAGGTCTTATAAGTTCTGTCATTTCTGCCGCTCTCTCATGCAAATACGGTGATGTACAGCCATCTTGGTGACCACAGGACTCCAGAAAGATGGCTTTGCCGGAACCCGATGGTAACTGCCAGTAACCAGGTGTGTATGTGACGGTGGAAGCAAGCAAAAAGCGTTGTGGTGACAAGCATGTAAGTTTGTTAAACCTGTTACAAGTGGTCACACAAGGAGAAATACTGTCCATTACTGTACAGTAGCGTAGTTTCAGTCTGATGGTGCTGACAAGATGTTATGGGACATAGATGTCACTGACAAGTTGTGTGGGGACAGAGATGGCACTGATAAGCTTTTTAGGGACATACATGGCACTGACAAGCCATTATGTCATAAAGGAATTCATTTTCTTATTAGAAAAATTGGGTAGGAGGTGACGTCCATTTAACCCATGCAGATTTTTTAGGGGTCCCCAACCCCTATATAAGATGTCCCTTTAAGCAATCCAGTTTTAGATGATCATTCAAATTGCTTACTACTCTGGCACTGCTCCATGGGGTCCATATATACAGTGGAAATATTGGAAAAAAGTTACCGTATTTGCATATGGTAGTAGCACTGTGAATTTGGTATTTCTGTGGGAAAAGCAAGTCTTTTGGCTTGTCTGATATCTGTTGATTTGTGTTTAATAATACGTCCGCTACCTACCGAATTTCAAGTGGAGGTCTTTCCCTATCACCTTTACCCCACCAAAACATCATATCTGGTCCTTAAATAGCCCAATGTCACCTTGACACTAGTGAAATGGAACATTCCATGATTGAATAGCTTCTTAAATGGCAAGAACAACATTGACTATGGAGTGAAATAAAAGAGTTGACTCGATAAACACCAATCTGCCCCAAAATGAGCCTGAGTCAATTTTCCAAAATCTCACTAGTAAATATATTGATCCCTATTTCAGACCTATTTTTGGCCATATTCGGTTCAGCATCTGAGAAGCCTATGGATTCACTCTACTCAATATGGGTCAAAATACACCAAAAAGTCCTGAAATCGGCTAAAATCGGGGGAGAGGGGGCAAAAAAAAGTCATGAAAGTCATCAACAATGGCCGTTTTTTGTGCCAGTTCGGAAGGACTTCAGTGCCTATTAAGTACCCCGAATTCTTGTGATCCAAAGTGGTCCGAAACTCAGAGCTCCGATTTCCTCATAGAAAAAAATCGGAGCTGCAAGGGTCGAAACAGGTAGAGAATTCAGGCTACCTATGTGGCTGGATCGGCAAAGAAATGAGCAGCTTTTCCAAGTTTTGTAAAAAAAAATTTAGCCATCAGACAATTTTTAATTCCGAGGTTCCTTTTGATTGAGTCTTCAATCACTTGTTTTAATTGCATCCTTTGGCCAATTTATTTATTACCAAATATTATTACCAAATACTTATATTAGTGCGCTTCCCTTTAATCCTTATTTCCCCCCCACACACCTTATACCCCCCTTTATTCTCCCCTCTCACCCCCCCCCCCTCTAAACCCTCCTGTGCCTATTTGGCGTCTTGAGGATTACAATACCCCGCTGACCCCCACCTAGCCTACTGTGAGCTAGCTCGCCTTCCTTTAGGGCTTGCGTGTTTTTATCATATTTATTACCATGTGGTGGTTTAGAGCTTACTACATATAACATTTAAGACATGGACTACATACACACATAAGACAACAGCGACGCTGCTACGTCCCCTCCTCCCCTCTGGCGCCAATGAGCCTCGGCAGAGCGCTATTCTACATTTTATTTCATAGTTGAAAACTATATTAATTCAATAGAGCCAACCAATCTTCCCATTTACAATTATTTTTTTTATTCCCAAGCCAAATTGCCATTCAATTCCTACAGCTTCTACAAGTTAGTTACCAAAAAAGTCTATTTACAGCTGTCAATTCAGTTAAAACTGAGAAGGTGTGCTAGAAAAAACAAACATGTTTGTCTCCTTGGAGATAAAAGCGCTTTATTAAAACATGTTTATTATTCTTAAGATTGTTAAAACACTGTAATTGATGTTCTGTGCTAATCTGCATAAATGGTAAATCCTCCGAGAACTTTCTGTAAGCTGTCTTCATAGAGTGTTATAATGGCTATAAAGTGATGTATTCAATTTTTCAGTGTGTCATAATTACCTTTTAAAAGATATACAAAAACGGGAAGCTGTGGTTAGAGCTAAGAATACATTCACAACAAATATTAATTTATACATATGTACATTAAAAAATAGGGTTGGGGGGGTTATTTTTTTAAACAACAATGTTAATTTATGTCATATGCCTTTACCTATCAACAATATATATATATTTTAAAACCCTTAAGAGTCTGCCATGTATAATACTTGTGTACAGATTAGAATAGCTATATAATCGAAAATTGTTTCATACTTACCGTCATTTTCTTTTCCTGGTTTTTATCCATGGCAGCAGTTACGTATAGGGTTAGCTCCACCCTCAAGGTGGCCAGGACAGAAAACTAAATTATAAGAGAGCCCCCACCCCCAGTCTCCTCAGTCTAAGTTCCAAGCTCCTCATAAAAAAATTAACAAATCCATGCTGCCATGGATAATAACCAGGAAAAGAAAATTACGGTAAGTATGAAACAATTTTCGATTTTCCTGGTTAACCATGGCAGCAGTTACATATGGGACATACCCAAGCAAATAACTCAGAGGTGGGAAAATACATAGAAAAAAAGGACACAGATACACTAAAATACTGCAAAGAAAAGGAGTTTTAATGGAAGGAGACAGATGCCAGAACGGAGTGGGCGAAGGAAGATTCTTCCGCCCTGCGGACATCCAGGTGATAGTGTCTGAAAAAGGTGGACTCGGATGACCAGTTTCCAGCTCTGCAAACTTCTGCAATAGAAGAACCAGCCTCATGAAGATGACACAGCCCGAGTGGAGTGCGCCTTAAGCCCGGGTGGAACCGGAATTCCACGGGAGGTGTAACACCTTGATATAGCAGTAACAATCCAGCGGCGTAGAGTAGAGGTAGAGGCAGCCTCGCCCTGGCGGGAACCCAGTGGAAGAATGAAAAGCCTAGAAGTTCTTCTCAAGGACGAGGAAGCTGTAATGTAGAACTGTAATTAACGCACCATATCCAGGGTGTGCCAGAGGGATTCCTCAGGAGTCGAGGGATTTGGAAAAAAGACAGGCAACACGGTCTCTTGATTAAGGGGAAATGCGGACATGACCTTGGGAAGAAATTCCGGGACAGTGCGGAGGATGGCTTGATCCGGAGAGAAGACGGTGTTTGGAGGGTCAACCGAAAAGGCCTGCAATTCGGAACAACGTTTAGCAGAAGTTAAGGCCAATATTAATAAGGTTTTCAGAGTCACTATCCATAGAGATGCGTCCTGAATGGGTTCAAAGGGTGGTTCTGTTAAGGCCAGAAGAGCCAGAGGAAGGCTCCATGGTGCTGTAAATGAACGAGCTGGAGGACGAAGTTTCAGAACAGCTTTGAAGAAACGGACAATCAAGGGATCCAATGCCCAGAGAAACAAAGTGAGGGCAGACAGTGCAGAAACCTGAACACGGAGGGAGTTCAGACCCAAACCTCGATCCAGGCTCGCCTGAAGGAATGCCAGGAAATCTGGGAGAGAAGGAGACAATGGATCAGGAACTTTCCCTTTAGACCAATCCAGGAAAGAAGACCAAACACGATAGTATGTGGCCGAGGTGTTAGGTTTCAAAGCTTTCGGCAGGGTAGAGACAACTTCTTCTGATATACCGTGGACCCGTTACGACTGCCGCTCAATCGCCATGCCGCCAGCTGAAGAGAGTGGGGGCAAGGGTGCAACATCGGACCCTGAGACAGGAGATCCGGTTCCTGTGGTAGCATCCAAGGGTCCTGGTTGGATAATTGGTTCGCTAGAGGGAACCAAGGTCTCCTGGGCCACCAAGGAAGGATAGCCAGTACTTCCGCCTTCTACAGTCGAACCTTCTTCAGGATCTGAGGAATGAGGGGGAGAGGTGGAAAAACATACGGCAACTCTCTCGGTCAAGGTAGAGACAGAGCATCAACGCCTTCCGCCATGGGATGAGGTGTTCTGGAGAAGAAACGAGGGCCCTGAGTATTTGAGGCAGAAGCCATCAGGTCAACTGCTGGGAGACCCCACTGTAGGAAAAGATGACGGAACACACGAGGTGAGAGACTCCACTCTGCCGTGTTGATATTGGTGCGGCTTAGGAAATCCGCTACCGCGTTTTCGATCCTGGAAGGTAGACTGCTGACAGGTGTTCCACCCACGCCTGGGCCCAGAGGGCGATAGGAGTGAATTCCAGGCTCAGAGATAGCCTCCTGGTACCTCCTTGGTGGTTGATGTAGGCCACCGCACACCTGTTGTCCAACTGAATCTTTACCCAATGGTTCTGAAGGGAAGCTTGAAAGGCCAGAAATGCCTTGTAGATTGCTCTCAGCTCCAGGATGTTCGCATGAAGACCATTCGCCTTGGGCGTAGAGGCCCTCCAAATGGGTGCCCTAACCGTGGGCGCTTGCATCTGTCGTCATAACCTTGTAGATGACATCCGTCAGGGGAAAACCTCTCCTGAGGTGACAGACTTTTAACCACCAGGCCAGTGCAAAAAACATGGTAAATAACTCAGCCAAGCCAGGCAGGAATACTGACATCTGCCTTATACTCAATACATCTCCAGTACTACTTTCCGTAAGTGTACGGAGGAATATGTGCAGAAAAAACAAAAGGCACAGTAATAATAACCCCGAAGCATCTCCAGTACCAACTTGTAGTAAGTGTACGGAGGAATAGGTAATCCCAGGTAACCTTCAAAAAAGGGTAAGGAAACGGGCATCAGGAAGAAAGAGGCTGAACTTCCCGGAAAGGTGAGTAAAAATAAATAAATAATAAAAAATAATAAAAAAATAAAAGAAATAGGCCCGTATAGGGCCCAGTCCTGATAACCAATGAGGACAGAAAAAAAGTGGACAAGAGGAGACTGCTACTGGGACTCTATATATGTATTGGTCAAGTGTATCTTTGAATGTAAGATTCTTTATATGTTTTTATTGGTATTAAAATCGTTGAAGCTAAATAGTCTCCTCCTTACCCTCTCTTATACTACTGCTGGGAGTACCTTCTGGGTCTGCTACCCTGAATAAGATGCCTAGGATTCCTCTGTGAACCAGTTGGATCTTTAACCCCTTGGTGGGCTCCCTGGATGCTGTATAGACTGAGCAGATCTCTGCTCAGGAAGATGTGAGTGTGTTCTCACTTATTATTTGTTATCAGCACTTTTATGTGACATACTACACTATATTATTTCTGTTCTGTTTTGTTTTATTTTTTTCCCTTCGGATTGAATATTGAGCTGATTTACTTTAAGGCTGATTTACTTTAAGGGTAACAATTTATTATTTATTTTTCCTGAGATGTGTGTTTTGAAGTGTTGGGTCACAGCGCACGTTTTCACTTGTGTGTTGTTTTGATTTGTTTATTGCCAGGAGTGAGACACTGGTAGAATTTGCTGCAGCTGTTTCCACCACAATTGGGCGCAGTGTGTTTCTCTCTTGTTTCTAGAAAAAAGACTGAGGAGACTGGAGGTGGGGGCTCTCTTATAATTTAGTTTTCTGTCCTGCCTACCTTGAGGGTGGAGCTAACCCTATACGTAACTGCTGCCATGGTTAACCAGGACATTTTGATACTCTCCTTCAGACGTTGTATCCTAGTTGATTAATTATATTATATAATATTATATCTCTGAACAACATTGTTATTGATTATTTAGTACTACATACTTTAGTTGTATGTTTTCTGTAATATTAACTAAGATGTTATATTCAACTAAGCTTATATAAAGCATTCTACATTTTTTAAAAATATATATATGTATGCATATATATAAAGAATATATTTGACCAACATATTCTTCCAGGATGGCTACTCATTTTGTCAAAATTGGGGTAAATTTGGATAGGAAAGAAGCTTTATTCGCTCAGCAGCAGTTGAAGCAATGCCTCCATATTGAGGCATTGTGCAACACCAAAAAAGATGCAGGGGATCTGTATAATCATCAGGTTTAGGGTTAAGCTATCCCTACAGTTATTCCTGAAAAAAAAGGTTATGAAAAAGCTATCTTCTACTTTCTCTTATTGCCCTACAACTTGCAAAAAAAAACAGAAGGAAAACATAAAAACATGTTTCTAAACTCAGGGAAAATATCAGAATCTCTTTTCTTTAGTTTTTGTGTTAATGATTTTCCAAGCAAAAGTTTTTTTAATAGTAAATTATATGATACAATCAAACTAATAGTATTTAAAGAAAGAAACTATTATTTGATACTGCATCCTTCTTCTCCTTAAAAAAAACAATATATAAAATGTGTGGGTACAATAAATGAGAAATAGACAATTAAAGCTAAGCACAAACACTGCAGAAGTGTAAAAGTATCCATCTGTACAAAAGTTCCCAAACAGTACAGTTACTAAGGGCTTAACTATACTGGTACCCCCCCCCTCCCCCCCCCCCCCCTCCTATAAGAATAAATAAAAAATAAAATTCCCCAGTTAGGGAACTAATCACTGACTCCTGCTTCCAGCACAAATTTATTTAAAATAATCTGTTTGTTTGATGAATATTAAAATAGATTATTCATATTTATTTCATCAGGATACATCTACCCCAGCCTTAGTAACGCTCCCAATGACAAATGAATCCATTACAGTAGCCAATACTTTGTGATCAATGTGTGATTAGCTTCTCAATCTGTGCTAGGATGTTTATGTATTTGTTTGATTTACTTGTTCAAAAATACATTAGCAATCAAAACTATTTATTATAGTTATTGATATCATGAAATATGGTACTAATTCCACTAACACTTTGCAAGTTAATTGCAATAAATATATGAACGTACATAACTCAATACTGTTTACACGGAAAGGAAAAATGAAAATAAATTAAAATGGGATAAGCAGAGATTTGGTATTACTACCCACTGTCTACAACTGGGACTTTGCTCCTGGGATCCATCAAGCTAGTTATCTTAATCTGCCTTTCTTTCCCTATGACTGCCAGGCACAGATGATTTTATCAGACATTCATAAAATGAATCAATGCAGTTTTGACTCTGCCACCTCTAGCAGATGACCCTACGCAGAAGTAACACAAATTGATGTTTCTCACAGTAAATTAATGCAGATAACCTGAAGTGACCCAGATATTCAGATATGAAAAAAAAAAAAAAGGTATTATGGAGTGGTTTAAAGGAACACTACCATCTTTTTTAAATTTAAGCATAGTCTAAATCATTGCGACTTTTTTAAATAATGAAAATAATAATAAAGTTCATAAAATTGTGTATAAAGCAATATTTAAATTGGCTTTAGATCTCCCGATGTCCTTCACTCTGCTAAGAAAATCCATTCAGACCTACATGATATAGTGAACATTTATTTATAGTTATCTGTTTTGATAATGAATTTTATGAATGAGTCGGCCAGCTCTCCTCACTGACTCATTGACATCTATTTAAAACCTGCGCAGTAGTTGCTCATGATTTTTAGCAAGATTGAAATAGGTCACATGATCTAAACCACAGGCAGGGCCGTCTTTAACGCGGGGCAAACGGGGCAGCTGCCCTGGGCCCATTTACTCCTGGGGGGCCCCAAGGCAGCTGTCCCGTGGGCCCCCAGCCCTGCTTGCCGCGTTCACAGCGCATTGCGCGTGTGAACGCTTTTTTCCGGCAAGCCGCATCCGATGGATGCGACGGCCGGAAAAAAAAACTGACGCCGGATGTGACGTCGCGTCACATCCGGTGACTGTTTCCCTCCTCCGTGCAAGAGGGAAGACTGCACGGAGGAGACATCCGGCGGGGGACACGGAGCAGCTTCATGTAAGCACTTGGGAACGGGGGGGGGGGGGGGCGGGGGGCTGTCTGGCACAATATTACTGGGCATCTGGCTGGCACTATATTACTGGGCATCTGAATGGCAGAATATTACTGGGCTCTGGCTGGCACAATATTACTGGGCATCTGAATGGCAGAATATTACTGGGCTCTGGCTGGCACAATATTACTGGGCATCTGAATGGCAGAATAATACTGGGCATCTGAATGGCAGAATAATACTGGGCATCTGAATGGCAGAATATTACTGGGCTCTGGCTGGCACAATATTACTGGGCATCTAAATGGCAGAATAATACTGGGCATCTGAATGGCAGAATATTACTGGGCTCTGGCTGGCACAATATTACTGGGCATCTGAATGGCAGAATATTACTGGGCTCTGGCTGGCACAATATTACTGGGCATCTGAATGGCAGAATAATATTGGGCATCTGAATGGCAGAATATTACTGGGCTCTGGCTGGCACAATATTACTGGGCATCTGAATGGCAGAATATTACTGGGCATCTGAATGGCAGAATATTACTGGGCTCTGGCTGGCACAATATTACTGGGCATCTGGCTGGCACAATATTACTGGGCATCTGGCTGGCACAATATTACTGGGCTCTGACTGGCACAATAATACTGGGCATCTGACTGGCACAATAATACTGGGCATCTGGCTGGCATAATATTACAGGCATCTGGCTGGCATAATATTACAGGCATCTGGCTGGCATAATATTACAGGCATCTTGCTGGCACTATATTACTGGGCTCTGACTGGCATAATATTACAGGCATCTGGCTGGCACTATATTACTGGGCTCTGACTGGCATAATATTACAGGCATCTGGCTGGCACAATATTACTGGTCTCTGACTGGCACAATAATACTGGTATCGCCCTCCCAATAAATGTACCCCGAAAGGTATTAGCTAAACTTAAATCGGAAAACGGGTTTGAATGGCGGACGGACAGTATTTCGTATTTAGGGATGCAAATTACAAAAGACCCCTCCCGCCTTAGGGCTGAGAATCTCGACAAATTATGGTTGGTAGCCAAACAGAATATGTCGTCATGGTCCCCCATGTACCTAACCTGGCTAGGCAGAATAGCTGCAGTCAAAATGTCAATTTTACCGAAACTTCTATATGTATTCAGGTCTCTTCCGGTCTCTATCCCACTTAGTACTCTAAATAATATCCAATCAGACATCAACAAATTTATTAATGCCCACAAACCTACCAGAGTCGCGAACAAATGGCTTAAATTACCAGGCGACCAGGGGGGATTGGGAATACCTTCCATATTTCAATATTACCAGGCAGCACGTATGGCCCAAACCATGCTAGTTCACTGCGACCCAGGAGTCATTGCTTGGGTGGACATAGAAGACTCACAAACCTTCCCGCATAGAGTCGCAGAGATTCTGTGGACTCAGAACATAATGACAAAAAAACCAAGAAGCGGGCTCCCAAGCACGGGCAATTCCCTGGCTATCTGGAAATGTTATGCGAAAATGATTCCCGAACTAACAAAATTGACAGCAACGACCCCTATCCTCAGTTTGGAAGGGATAGTGCCTGACCTAAACATGTTGCACTGGAAGGAAGCAGGTATCCGATACTTGGGGGACCTATTTCACAACCACAAATTAAAGTCATTTACAGACCTCAAAGATGAATTCCACTTATCAGACAAAGATTTTTTCAAATATCTCCAAATCCGACATGTTATGGCTGAGTCCCCTAACACGTTGAATGCACCTCTCCACATCCCACACAAAATAACGCAAGCCTGTTTAAAAGTGCCTTGTCTCTCTGCTACAAATCTTCTCAAACGACCATTTTGTTAGTGGAGATGCCTTTCATTGTAGCATGGGAAGCGGAACTGAAAAGCCATCTGCCCCCGTCTTCATGGAAACAAGCAATCACCTTTTTACTAAAAAGGTCTCCCACAGCGCAAACCATGTTGAACTCACGAAAAAAATATTATACAGATGGTACCTGGTCCCTACCAGACTGGCTAAAATGTTCCCCTCATCTTCTAATTTATGCTGGAGACAGTGTAACTGCCTGTGCTCAATGTTACACATTTGGTGGGATTGCCCTGGAATCAAACCTTACTGGTCTAAAGTTTTCGACATTGTTACGGAATCTTTAAAACTTCCTATCCCCAGAACTCCGGAGGTAGCATTACTCCATGTCCTTCCGAGAAATATCAACCATGCACAGAAAGTACTACTAGGACATATATTATTGGCGAGTAAGGTTCTTATAAGTCGACGATGGAAAGACCCGGATGCACCTGGGGTGGCGGAGCTCTATAACCTGATAACACACAATTTGATAATGGAACGAATGTTCTATGCTTCCACAAACCGGTTGCAGAAATACCAGGACATTATGGACTTGTGGGAGAAATCCCCTAAGCAACTGAAGTGAGGCCAAAGGAATACTCCTCCACCAATTGGGATCTCGTACCCCCCCCCCCCCCAATTCCTTTTAGTTTTTGTCTTTTATTTTACTTCCTCTCCTGTTCGTCTTTCTGTATGTCTTGGTTTATATATTGATCACAGAAAAAAAAAAAAATTGGGATACAATGTGCAGTATTATTACGAAGGGAAAGTTCCTCTATAAGGTTCCAGTGGAAAGATTGTTTTTTGTTATGTAATGATAGAAGTGTACTGGATCGTAGTGTACATGTTTACATTTGTTTCCACTATGGTGTATCAAGTATTAAGCAGCGCTGATTTGTATCCTAATAATAAAAATCTTTATTATTAAAAAAAAAAATAATATAAATGTATAAAATGTAGCTTACCAAACAGGTGTGAGCATGCTGCAAATAGTGTGATTGGCTGAACAATGTATACAAAAAACAAAAACTGTCTGTGCTTCTCAATAATACTGGTATCTGACAGGCACAATATTCCTGGTATCTGACAAGCACAATATTCCTGGTATCTGACTGGCACAATATTACAGGTATCTGGCTGGCACAATATTACTGGGCTCTGACTGGCACAATATTACTGGGCTCTGACTGGCACAATAATACTGCGCTCTGAATGGCACAATATTACTGGCATCTGAATGGCACAACAATTATGGCATATGTGTGTGGGGGGGGGGGTAACATTGCGATGGATGGCGGGATTGCATGCAGGGGAGGGGGCAGGGTCCAGGGGGCCCAAGCAAATGCTTGCCCAGGGTCCAATCACTATTAAAGACGGCCCTGACCACAGGCAGCTGGTAAGTACATGACTGATGTTTTCTTTATAACTTTATTAAATCTTACCTAGGCAGTTTACAACCACAGTGAAGCATTTTATAATAGGACCCTCTTCCCATGTTGGCCTCTGACAAATTTAGAACAAGCCGCTCTGGAAAACAGCCTTTTCATATACAAAACTAAATGGATTAACAATGGATGGCATGTATTAATGCTGTTTAATCAACCTAACTGACAAATAGACAGTTTAATGGTAAGACAAGTTGTAGGTGGGCTTCCTCTGGGATGTTACTCCACCAATACCACATTTTAACCTATCATCAGTAAAGTTGTCTATAACATGCAAATAGTTTCATAGCTGCTATTTTTCAGATACAGATTTGTCGGAATGCTTATTTATGCCCTGTTGGTCTCAGAGGGTCCTTCCCTGGTGATAAGTGGTGTCCAGGGCGCAGCAGGTGTTTGCCCGGCAGATATCTACCCTGCGCAGAGGTAAGTTGCCGTATTCTGGACGGGAGTAAAGACATATGGCTTCACATCTCGTAAACTTGTCCAATCACGCCAGTGTGCAACGTGATTGACTCTGGAGAGCAGGCCAGAAGGAGTAGAGACCTGGAGCTCCATTGTATGAGAGGACATCAGTCTAGTTGCACCCAGAGGCTAGTACTTCAGTCAAGGTTTAAATCCACCATCAACTGTAACTTTCAAAGTAGTAACAATGGAGACCTAAGATTCTTCACTTGCATGGCTATAGAATGGTGCAAATTGGGACCCAGAGTAGGAAATTCTAATGTGCTGTTGGCCAGGAGAGAGGCATTTTGGATCTTTAAAATGGGTACGAGGGTCCCAACAGGCATGAATAAAGAATGGGAATTAAATTGTTACATCGACTAAATCGGATCATCTAATATTGCATGTCACTATTTCGCATATGTATGTGCCTACTATCATTATGAGTTTGTATAATTTTATATGTATGATGGATATATATGCATGTACCTTTAATGTTCTCTGGTTAATACTTGTGTGTATCTGGTGTGTTTGAGAGGGCCCTTTCTGGAACTGTGTGCATGAGAGGAATTCCCTCTCCCACACCAGACTGGAAAGAACCAACATCTATAGTTCCAAGTTTAAAACTTTTGCTTTTACTAAAAAGTTTAACTGCCATCTGATTTATATTCTGCCACTTTAAGGATGATAAGCAATACAATTGTTTTTTGCTGTTTTTAATGGGTGTGGGTTTGACTAACCAGAACCAATCCTAGCTGTGGGAAGTACCTCCACTACCCCTTTTTAAACAGACTCCTTGTTCAAGGTATATGATTAAGCCGTGTGGCTAAACGCGTGAGATTGTATCTCTCCGCTTATGATTTTAATTACTTATCAATAAACTTTGTTTATTACGTTTCTATACTACACTCCGTTGATTCTTTGGATTTACTGGAAAAAGGGATGAAAGGGTGCGCTATACTGGCTTGCTGGACTTTTCATATTCACATCTAATAGCTGGACTGTGACAACTAGGCCCGACTACTCCTTTCTGAAATATTTAACATTTTCCAGAACCTGGTAAACCTGGAGCCATTTCCAGCATAGAGATCTTTAATTTCCTTCTATTTGGCCTTTCAGTTTCTCTGACTTTTAATGGAATACCACTTAATGCTCAGAACTATCATGGACAGACTACCACAATCTTGGGACTAAAGTGGTTTAAATATTAATTTACCAATCAAATGTCGCGTGGCTGTCAACCATGTGACCTGCGGAACCCAACTATCAATAACGGGCATGGATTAATATTGTATTACTTAGGGGGGAAAGTATAATAATTTTGCAAAACAGAAATCCAACAGTGAGAAGCTCGATCAATATTACAGATGCTCTCTCACAACATGATTAATATTTTACATGCTCCTTAGCAGAATGTGCCGTTATAAGACACACGGCTACAATAAATGAATTGTTACAGCATCATTTTGTGATTGTTACAATGCCCTATTGTAGTACTTTACCGTGTGTCTAAATGTGTGCCGGGCTTGTCAGTAATATACTGCGCTAGGCCTAATGCACTGGATAAGTAACAATAAACTGTATTAGTCATGATACACAGGCCGAGTCAAGGCTGTTTGCCGAGTGTGCTTTAAGTGGCTACATCTCTGGATCATTTACATTTCATTGCTGGAAAACATGACCTGAGCACTGCTAATTATAGATCTTTAGTAAAATAACATAATCAAACAAGAAACCTGGCATCTGTATCGGATTTATAAAAGGCCACAGAGTTTTATCGAACAAAATGGCTATGACAAACGAACGTTGTTCAAACATCAAGTAGTAATAATAAACATAGATATTGTAAACATTAATTTCATATCTTAACATATAACAAAAAAATATGTTGCGGTCCCTGATCCATGGTTATCTTACCAACAATATGACTGGGTCCTATATTGATCCACTAGCCACAACCTACACCAGCACGATGCGACAGAAACCTGATAAAACAAATAAACTTGTTAAAGGCCCATGGGATCCTGTAAAAGTAAGGAATTTACCACCAAATACATACACCAGGATGTCTACCCCCATTCTACTAATTCTTTACCCAGGGGCCTAACCAAAAATGATACCAATTTCTCAATAAAATGTAGGGCGGTAGGCGTGCCTTCTTCAGGCTAGTTTTGGAGCTGAAAGAGGCAGGAAATGACCACTGTCTGATTGATATACTGACTATAACCCCATCCCCTCTTTTAAGTATTGGGATAACCCAGTGACTATATTCCTCCTGTCTCTTATTATCAGGCCTGGTCATGTGGCATATTTGTATTTTACCACTAGGACCTTCTTGCCTTTAACAATAGTAAGGCTGTGAACAAAGCTCTATAGTCATTTTAGTTACAAACTAATAAAAGTAAGAGAAAATGCCCGTGCTCTCTCTTATTTATCACTTTATCTTGTGGCATTGTATGCACATGACCAACTATGTTGATGAACGTAATTTGCATGCCACATGGAAATAAACTAATTTAAAATGTGTTTTTCTTGTATTTGTAGCACTTTTTTTTTTTCAGTTTCACAGAATGCTTGACCTATGCAAGGAATTCTCGGTATTCAGTTACTACAGCACCCCACAAGCAAGTTAGGTCCTCTGTCCAGGAGAGGGCTGAACTTGAATCAATGGGTTTGAGACTGTACCACTGACAAACCTATACTCTGAACCCAGGAGAGATCTAGAAGAACAGACCTGCGTGGAACTCCTGTGGCCAGATGGAATGGGGCCAAATCCAATACATACATCACATTTATGCTCTATATATCTGCTGTAAAATATGTCCCTTTAAGAGAAGTGTTCCTGTATCTACTGTGTAGCTATTAATAAATGTTGGCAGTGACACCATAAACTGGTGACAATCATTAAAAAAAAAAAAAAAAAATACCACTCTATTTAAATCCTTTTCCATGAGCACAAAGTTTCCAAACTCTAAATCTAATTTTATAAATAAAATTCCCTTTAATAGCTGTCCAATGGCTGAGGTAATAGCAGCCATAAAATATGACACTATAGCATATTGTACCTTGGAATCCTTACTAATGAATCGTTCTTGACCATATTTAATGAACATTTCAGTCACACAGCTGCACTCCCGGAATTTAATAGTCCTCCCCGTTAACCATTTGCAGAATGAAAATGATTTACGGTACTCCTCAGATAATGCAGTCACTGTTCAGCTCGGTAGGATTCTATTCATATTATTGCTTTAATATCTACTTGGACCTAGGCATCCAACGGTGGCCTACCAGCTGTTGCGGAGCTACAAATCACATACCCCTCCCGCTAGCTTTATAACGTTGCAGAGAATGATGGTAAAAACAAAGATGTGGGGCTGGTATCTCTCTAGGTGCAACGAACTAGGGCCATCCCCTAACAACTCATTGAGACAAAAACGAAGATGTGGGATCCCTCTCAGCGTGTCTTGTTTTTGGTGTCTGGGATACCAAAGAAGGTGTACTGCACATACGCAGTAGCACTGCCAGGAAGAGTAACAGCGCCACAGTGCTTGCGCGGTAGAGCTGACACCCCAACCTCCCAAACTCTGTCCCCTGGCATATCGATTCACCAGAAGGGAGGTATGAAGCAGGGATGGCCCAAAAAGTGGGTTTGCTGGTCATAAGTATGTGGAGCGTACCCATATCCTATCCAGAATAGAAACAACTAATCTGGTCCTTTGAAACTTGGGACATCACATTCCGCAAGTTTAATTGTTTGCAGTAGTAATAGTATAAATCAAGACTAACAACAGGCCAAACTTTTTCCCATTTTGTGTGGAGTGAGCACTGATAATGGCATATGGTCATAGAGTTCTTTAAAAAGCTCCTACTTATTGAACAGTGCCGTACAATGGCATAAAGGTCAGATCATTAGGATTGCACCTTCAATTCCAGGCTGGTCCAACTCAGCCTCCCATCCTTCTGTGGTTGATAAAATGAATACAAAGATGTTGGGTAATTGAAGCAAAGAACAAGCTAGCATCTCAACTGTAGACATACTGAAATAAATTATGACTATTACTGATACTTCAGTTATGTGTGACTATTATGAGAAATGTTGTCCACATAACTGAAGTACCTACTGATGGCTAACATTGGCAGTCTAATAGTGTGGACTAGATTACTTCCCCTCCTGCTTTCCTTTCCTGGTGGTCCAGTGGTGGGCTTGATGACCTTGGACCTCTTAGATATCATGCCCTCTGCCAGTCTTGTACAGCGTGAAAGACCTCTGAATTCAAAATGGTGCCACCATATTTAAGCCGCTAGCCGCATAGAAGGATTTATCAACAACAGAAGGATCTCTTTCACACTATCTCCTTGCGTGTTGTGTCTTCCTGATCATTCAAGGGAAATTACAACATATTCAGTGGGGATTTATTGCACTGGTGGTTTTATGTGGTGAAGTGTTGTAAGGAATAGGTCGGAGGCCCTGTGGCAATTTTGGTCTCGGTGGTTTTTAGTTAAGCCCCTGCCTGCGATCACTGTCGCTATGTGTCCAGGGGACTGTAAAGTAGCTTTGCAGTTTGATTAGTTAAGATGGTTCACTGCACCTAGAGGGACACCAGTTGTACCACACAGGTGAGGCCTATGATAGGCCAAAACATACGTCAATGGGATTAGTCTGATATGTTAATGGATAGATATGCCAATGCAAAAAATGGTTGATGCTGCTTTCAGGTAGGTACTACTTCCATTCTCCGTCAGATGTGGCTTCTGTTTATTTTGTCTTCATAAGAAGGATGTGGGGAATGCTGAATGATGAAATTCAAGTCAGCGGTAAAGGCATCCGACAATTGAAAATCATTTTAAAAAATGCATATCATCACCTGTGCCCCCTGTAGCTCCTCCCCTCACTACCGACATAGATCATACACCAGTACCACTGTCTCTTTTAATTGGAAAAACTAAACAATTTAATTGGAATAACTAAGAGTCCTGCACTTGTTCTTATATAATAGTAAATAAAGCAACAATCGATCAGATAGACACAGTTAGATAAGTGTTATTTTATGTAATCTAAGCATTGTTATTTTTCATAATAAATGTCAATTATTGACCTGCCTTGGAACTTTGCACAATACTAACCACTGAACCATTTTTTAAAAAGTCAACACAACATATATATTTTTTTGCCTGCTCAATTGATTAAAGGGACAGTGTATGCCAAATGAATAAAAAGACAAAACACTTGTTCCCCTCTGTTACCAAAAAAACTATAATAAACAATGTAACCTTGTGAAAAAAAATATGCAAATATACTATAATGCAGAATAACATGCATGCAGAACTATATAGTCAGGAGGCAGTTTCACCTATGTTATTTTCTCTGTGTTATACATGATTTTAATATAAGTGAAATACACTTATTATTTTTTACGTTAAAAAAATGTATGGTCCTCTTGTGGTGTTAGAATGATAATAATTTCACATGGTCTTCTACGTTAAGTCACAACCATTAAGGAGGGCTTGCTTAGGTGGAACTGTCCCTTTAAAAAACATGTATTTTGATCAGTGCATTTTCATACAACTTTTGCTATAGAGATGTTTATTTTAATTATTTTGAGGGTCAGCTCAATATGCACCCATCCGTCCTGAACACGGTATAGATCGGGACATAAATTCCGCAATATGGACGTTTTTGGTACAAAATTGGCACTATCCACCAATTTCTAGCAAGCATTTCACCACATTCAGTTGGGGGGGGGGGGGTCATAAAGGATTTAGCTTATTCCTAAGTTGGCGCAAAATTATCATAAATTGATGAATTTCATGCAGTTTAGTTCTCCAAAATTTAGCTGGAGAATTGAACAGAAAATTGTAGAAGTAAACATAGTACAAACACAAAAAAATGTATATACTATTATAATTTATTAATGTTATATATCACAATAGTATATATAATTACATATAAGCATGTTTTAATTTTAATATTATTTTATGTTCATTTTATTCATTTTTATGTATTTAATTACTGTCAGCACATATTTTTTTTTTAAAATGTATTTTCAGGCCAATTAGGGAGGACGTTGGCTATTTCAACTACAGCTGAAGTGCTCCCACTGACTTCTATGGGAGGACTTCGTCTTTTTCCGTAATAGCCAAGTTCCCTCCAAATGGCCCCGAAATAAGCTGAAATCTTCCCTGTAGAAGTGTATGGGGTGGACCGGGGCTACCATTTCTGAAATCAAACTCCAGAGGATTTTGGCTTCTGAAATGTGGGCATGAAAATTTGCCATGTTGGCTGCATTATGTGCCAATTTGAGATCCCTTTGGTGGTGATCACCGACGTGATCCATTTGGGCCCGAAACTCAGAGACAGACTTTTCTCAAGATTTCCTTTCAGGTAACAGAATCCCTTTAATGCAGTGTTGAACAGCACAGATACATTTTTTTAAGACGTGAACATAAATTAATAAATAAATGAAAAAATTACGAACACACATTCAATAAGATTCCCATTTTAAGATTAGGGGGTGATGGGGGGAGGCAAATTAACAAACAATACACTATCCTCACCGTGGGCTAAAGTCAATACTAATTTGTAAACAGATACTTTCTCTGTTGACTTGGTTATAGTATATCTTCAATTGATATGAACATCTTATTTATAGAATACAAAAATATTCTGATGAGACATATCTTCTAGTTTGACAATTTTATTTTATGGTTATTTGATATACCTTTCAGACACTTGGGAAATCAATGTTGCATTTCGTTTCCTCTACTTATGTCAAAGCGTTGGCTTTTAGCTAACAAATTTTCTTTGCAAGATCTTCAAATGTAGGATGCTTTTAGCACTTGTTTGGAGTTGAATTTCATCGTTCAGAGGTGAAATGTAGCATGCTACAGTATCAGTAGAAAGACATCCGGGAAAGATATCAGGCTTCTACTTGTGGATCTTTTTTTTTAACCTCTATGCCTCCTTCAACACTACTGTCCATTGGTACATCTAAAGGATAGTTCGACGTAGTGTATTTTCTGTGTGTTGTACAGGTTTTTAATATACGCGAGATGCACTTATTGTTACTATAAAAATAAGAAATATTCATCACGTAGACTTTGAATAAAGAGAATAAAACAATTCTATAAAACAAAATATAAATTAAATGCTTTCCAACAGTCCGCATTGCGCAAGACAGCCCCATATTTGAGGCTGCGTTACACTCTCCCACCGAGTTCTACCTCTGTCTGCAGTTGTAGAGTTTGACAAGGCAGCAGTATTGAGGACAGCAATTCTGAGACACCGGAGAATGTGTATAGCACATGCCCAGTAACGCTGTCAGATTGAGTGACACCACCAGTGCATATGCGGGGTAGCCGTGACGCTCCACCTCCAAAGCTTTGCCACCCTTGCATCAAGATTCACGGGGGCAGAAATTGGGAAGTATGATATTATGTTAACAGAATTGCATAAAATAAGAGAAATGGGTTTTACATGTGCCTGTGGTGTCTCCTGTCACCAAGCCACAAGGTGACACCACAGTCACCTTTACAACATATATTTCTCTTATTTTATGCATCTTCTTGCAATTCTACTAATACAATATATAGATAATGTTTCATTATTTCTGCATTTAAATAAGCAATGTTGAGGTTTAAAGAGTTCTTAAACTTGATTAAACTTTTTTTTGGGGGGGGGGCAGCCCCTCCTACTTTCATTCCTTACCTCTTGGTTCAGTTGTGTCGCCGACTGAGTAAAAAAAAAAAAGTTTAGTTTTAACTTTAGACAAATTACATTATTATCAAAAATATTTATGCTGGGGCCTGGAAATACAGTTACATCAGTAAGAAAAGTCCACAGGAGGCAGACTGTCTTCTTAGGCAGAACTTTTCATGCTACCTTCCTTTCATTAGCAGGACAATTGTAATCACTGGGTAACATGGGCATTTGCCCAGGGCCCATCTGGCCCACATTCAGGTCCAGTTTTTAACCCAACTGGAGAGTTAAATATTCAAAAAAGTTCCATTGAGGTAGGGGTCACACATGTTTCTTAACTGGGATCCCCGTGCTCCACCACTGCCCAGCCATGGAGAGCAGAAGAGCACAACCACCAGAGTTCCATTTTGTTGGAAAATGGCGGGTGGTAATAGGTTATGTTTCTTCAGTGGATAGTTATATTTTTATACTAAAATACTTTGATAATTTTCTATAAGTGGGGTGGATTAAGATAAAAGCCCACCCTTGAGAACTTTGCACATCTCCCACCTGTGTCATAGACCAGCCCTGGTCATTAGCTACTACTGTGGAATGAATGTGTAATTTTAAACTCAACTGTTTTAAGTACTTGGAATGCAGAGTGTGTGTGGTTTCAGCCAGCTCTCGGTGCTGTAATATAGCACTAGAAGCTGGACCTGAGGAGATAGGCAGGAAAGTTGCTATTGGCAGGATAGGCAGGACTGTTGCTATTGGCAGGATAGGCAGGACTATGGTTATTGGCAGGCTAGGCAGGACTGTTGGTAGGCAAGCCTTGGTCAAGGCGGAACTGTTGTTAACAGTTGTATCTCTTTTGAAGTTGATATGCAAATCTTTGGAATTATAGGAAGCATTGAGTTAAACACTAATCAACAAGTTTTTTTTTTTCCTGAGATTAAATAAGGTTTATAATTTTATAAAGCTGTATTTGGATATCATATACACTTACCAGATTTGCAGAGTCTGCTGTTCCTCCATCCTTTATTTATATTGTAATTGACGATGACCTGGATTGACCTGGATATACCAAGCCGACACCTCCATTACCTTACATCCAACACATACGAAGTGAGAAGCCTGGGATTGCTCACACCCTATTCCTATATAAATAAAACAGTACACAAAAAAAAACAGTGGCAATACGGTCTATGTAGAAATGGCCCTGTATTATTTGGGAACCAGCTTGGAGAAGATTGCAAAAGTCGAGTCCTCTTGCAAAAAAGTTGCAAGAAAAATCAGTTTTATCTGCTTCCTACACAAAGTAACGTCCGAAGGATTATTTATCAATGAACAGAAGAAATCAACTGAGATTCTGATCTGTTATTGGGAGCCCCAGAGAGGGCAACCGTTTAGAACATGACATCAACCCATCGACTCCGTTAATGGTTTATTTTTCCGTTTACAGGAATGTGAAAATAGGCAGTAAATCAAGGCCTGGCTTGACCCGCAGGGCGTCCTTTACACATAATAGTCCCCAACATCCAACTCGTATTTCTTATCGCTGGCCTTTCTGTGCTAGAAAGGGCCTACGAATCAATGCACTTCAGCTCTTTAAAGCACTAAACAAGCTCAGTAATGGCTGTTTCATCGGCTCGGTTTATAGAAAGCCTTGCAGCGGCTTCTGGCACGAACAAATCTCTCCGAGTTCCCTGCAATGATTCACCTTTATGTTCTCTGGAAAATACTATTAGTAAATGAAATATGTAGGCTATACACCAATTTCAAAAATCCCTTCCATTAACTCCGAGAGAGGTTTTGCACAGACAACACACCCTCCGTGGAGCAGGGAGAGGTGTACTACACAGGGTGATGGTTCCGGGTCACCAAAACAGAGGTCCATGAAACTGACCAGAGTTTCCTTAAAATATGATTGTAAGCTCTTGATCAACACATGTTATTTACCCCTTTGTCTTAATTTGTGGTTATCAGCTCGGGCATTAATGGTTAAAATGGATACCCAGGTAGCCACCATACTTGCCAAAATTTTGTACTGGACTCAGCAGGGGTTGAGCCTAGAAAGCACAGGGTTTGTTATGTCACATTGTTGAGATCAAGTCTAAATGTTACTGGTACCTGGTGTCTGGAGCACACCTCTACCTATTTTTGGCAAACCCAACTGGCAACTATGAACCGTGAGAGGCCTTTTTCTTTTATTGCATGGCCCTACCCAGAATGCTGAGCAGTGATAATTTTGGTTTATGTGGGAAGTAAACGGCTATTGTCTAGTCTGGATTCCGTAGCCGGGGCAGAGCACTTCTAATATAGAAGCACAAGTGAAAAGTTAGTTGTTCCTAGTATGAGGATAAACTGGCAGTTACTTTTGATAGTAAACGCTAGTTTATCCTCAGACCGACAGCTGCCATGCTTCCATAGGAAGCAGGCAGCCATCTGGTCACCGACTGTCTCTTTCTGCTAGCGCAGAGAGAGATCACGGGGGGACCTTAACTAGGTCGCATTCAGCTGTCAGATCGGGGCAAGCCAGGAACTGCTGTGTCTCACATGTGAGACACAGCAGATAGTAAACCCGCGTGTATCTATTAAGGAAGCAAGGGTTAAACAACGTTTAACTTTCCTTTAACTGAGAGCTTGGTTGCAAGCTTCCAAGACCAAGTTGTTAGGCCCTTTCTTCAAACATTAAAGGGACTGTATTACCTAAAGATTGCTTATAATGTGACTTTAGAGAATAGAAAATGATCTACACATTGTGTTAGCAGAATTGCAACACAATTATAAATTAGGAGAAAAATTGTTTTAAATGTGTCTGTGGAGTCTCCGGTTTATGACATCACCTGTGGCAAGGTATGCAAATTATCCCATTGAAAAGCAGTTCATTTGCACATCAGGTCTCAGGTCAAGTGATGTCATAAACAGGAGACTCCGCAGACACATTTAAAACACATTTTTCTCCTAATTTTGGCATTTGCATGCAATTTTGCTAAAACAAAGTATAGATCATTTTCCAAGATTTTGTATCCTTGACATGCACATTAAAAACAATGTTTAGGTGATACAGTCCCTTTAAAAAAAAAAGGCAAAATAAACCTTTAATTTTGGTTAAAGGCTGAAATTCAATTAACATATCCTTAATCACCTGGAAACTTGACTGCACCTGATATGCATACACAATATATCTGTTCTCTTTGACCTTACTTTGCTGCAATTGAGCCTAATTATCAGGTTAAACTCCTTTGAGAAACAAAAAGTCTTGGTGTGAAGGGCACATCTTTGAAAGAGGGATCTTTGAGTTGCTCAGCAAGGTGCCAGATTTGATCAAGGAACAAGTCAGACAAGAGACGATTCTGATTAATGGATGAGAACTAAGCCTGTATTTAGACAGCAGGGAGCCCCAGGAACCAGAGTCACAGGAAGGGGAACAATTTACTAACACCAGTGAATACACATCAGGGAACATTCGGACTTTTGGCAGTTTTGATTTTTTTTTTTTTTAAAAACATCTCTAAAACAACAGTATTATTGTTTTACCTTTTAAGTACTTATTACATAAACCTAAACATTGTGTAACCTGAGTATACAAAACTATCAAAAATGAGCTATATTCGTGTTAGCAGAAATGCAAGCAAATGCACATTCTAAATGTGTCTCCTGCTTATGACATCACCTGGTGGCTTAGTATGCAAATTACACATTTTCCATTGGAAGTTAGTTCATTTGTATATTTTCTTTAATAAAATATCGGCCATGCTATTTCCTCCATACTTTTAACATTGACTTTAAGCCATTTTTTTTTACTGGCCTGCTGGCAACATACTGGCTAGGTGGAAACCCCAGCCACAGGTGATGTCATCAACACCAGACACCACAGTCACACTGAAAAAAATCATATTTTGCTTAACCTATGCATGTGATTGTGTTACAATGCATAGATCATTTTTTTTATTTGTTTTTATTCTCTACATTCTCAGTATAAATAATGTATAGGAGTCTTTATCTAATATGTACATTGTTATACATCACAGCAAGGGAGCCATGTTTTTTATGATGTAGGCAACATGATCAGACATATAAGGTATTTTGGCCACATTCATTTTTTTTAATGTTCAGAAATGGTGAAGAAAAGCTTGTTACCTATGGAAAAATGTTTAATTATTTAACACAGGAGGCAAGTAGAATCAGGCTGATAATGTTATTGCATGCCTCCCAACTGTCCCCGCTTTGGAAGCTATATTCCGCTGAGCTCCACCTCCTCCCCCCCCCCCCCTTTTTGGGACAGAGGTAGAGGTCAGCAGGACAATGGGATTCAGTATTGAAATCCTTCTGTCAGGGCCGCCATCGGGGTTGACAGACGAGACACCTGTCACAGACCCATAAGGTATTTTGTGTCGGCAGAGGACACAAATGGGTGGTAAAGTAGACGGAGTTATGTGATGCTGTGTGACATCACACATCACTGCGTGACCCCATAGCATTGATTCATTTATTCATTTAGACTGTAGGCTCTACACAATAAAAAAGAGGATTGAAGGCAATTGAGACGGGAATTTCAACATTAAAGGGACTGTCTGGTGCCCAAAATGCATTTGCATTGCTTAAAATATAAAATACTTATTGCTTACAGCAGTTGCAAAAAAAACAGGACTGCCCACACTGGCTGAGTAAAAGTAGTTTCCTTTTTTTTTTGCTTATTGATGTCATCAGACAATGTTTTGCACTGTTAAGAGATCCTACTGTGTACAAGAGCAAGGTCACGCAGAGTCCACATAATGTATTTAGTTGGAAGAGCACAGGATGTGACAAAACTTTATATCCTGAGTGTCTATACAACCAGTGCTGCCACACCTGCAGTAAACATGCAGAATAATCACTAGGGAGGGCTTGAGTCAAATATTTAAAATGTGATTTATGCAGAATGCCTGCATCAAATCACACAGGGATAAAAGCCTGTGCATTATACAAGCAGTGATCTTCATCTTGCACCAAAGTGAGTTTGGGGACTAGACTGTCCCTTTAAGGCCAGAATAGCTGAGTTGGGAAAATTATCAAATGCAGAAAATGAGAGAAGTTTTCTAATTCATCTACTTTGACCTTATGTTTGAAATTCTCATCTCAATGCCCTAAAATTCTCTCTCTATTGCGTAGACCTGGCAAACTATGCAGAAAACACATTTCTCTCTTAATGTAACCATTTTGATGCTTGACTCGGAGAGAACACAGTCCACAGTGACAATTATATGAATTATATTGCCCTGTTCCAAAAATCTAGTTTTGATGGGAACATGCGTGCTCTCCAATGCACAGCTTCAATATACATCCATCTAAAACCGTACACATTTATGGTACCATCTATTTTTTTTTCTGGGAAAGACAAAATCTTTATATCATTCATAGAACAAGATATCTGTAAAATGAATGAGCCTTATGAATTGGACTTCTGGTGAGCCGAGTCTAGTGTGTGTCACGAGAATATATGAAAGATCAATACGTTGCTAAAAGGCTCGTGAAACAATAAAGAAAGTAAATTATGGTTGGCTTTTGTAACTCAAATCGTCATTTAGATTCTGCTCTTGCTGTTAATGAAGTTGAGCGAAGATGGAGGGCTTCTATAGAAATGTAGAACATGTGAATGTTGTTCATTGCTTCGACAGGATTTAGCATATTGCACTGTTTAATCAGAGTCACAAGTAACAGATCCAGAGTCACTGCAAAGCTTTAGTGGAAGATAATACTTCTATGTAAGTCCACAATATTTGGAAAGATGGTGCTTAAATGGACTCCATCACCTTAGTCTTGTTTATGCTGGAGCTGTAGAAAGAATGTTGTTGTTTTTCTTTTTTGGTGGGGTACCTCTCCCGTCAAATTTAGGTCTGTCCTTGCAGTAATACTGTCTATTCAGAGTGCTTTATACTGTACACAGGCAGCACTGCATTTAAATTGAGTAAGGTCAACATTGACTACAGAAGATGCATCTGAACATGCAAAGCATGGTTTCACTCACTTCACTGATATAGTTGTCAGTAGTGTATATTCCACAAGGCAAACAAGGCACTCGCCTAGGGCGGCATTTTGCCAGAGGGCGGCACTTTGCCAGAGGGTGTTAAAGCTCACTTCTGGTGCTTTAAACATTTTAGCTCTCTCCCCCACCGTTCAGCAAGCTTTAGCTCCTTCCAATTAATCGGGGTTATAGGGGCATGTAATGGACATGGTGGTGGCATGTACTGGGGGTAATGGGACATTTAGTGTGTATGCAATGTGGGTGATGGAGGCATGTAATGGGGTGATGGGGCATGTCCTGGGTGTGCAATGTGGGTGATGGGGCATGTCGTAGGTGTGCAACGTGGGTGGGGGGGTGCCCAAATTTTGTCTTCCTAGGGCAGCACAAAACCAAGATACCAACTGATAGTTGTAGTTTAAAACCCTATTTCACCAAAAATGAAACTGTAGGTTGGAAATAGTTTATTAAAATGACACCATATGCTTTGTTATTTGACAAACAGAACATTAATGAAATCGTACCCTATTCAACTTCCTACTGTGTCCCTTTATGCATGGTAGGGGCTGTTTAAATTTATTATATAAACATGTAATTAAGAAAAAGGGAGCAATATGCCCTTAATATTTTAAAATTGGACTTATTTTGTGGATTTAAACAGCATTTAAATGATATTTCTATTGTTTTTAAAAGATACTTCTGGCTAACTAGTGAGCATGCTAAGCACAAGGAGACACGCTTTCAGGAATAAATTCTTCTGTGTAACAATCTGCTAGACCGACATGGGCGAAACTCAAGTGACCCTGGAGGTAGTATGTGCTTAGTTTCCCCCCTACTCTATCAGTGAAATATTTTAAAGAAAACAATGTAAAAGAGCACTAGTTAAAATGTCAGCATTGCTAGCAATTTTAGGTTGTGCAATTGCTAAGCACTAGTGAAACAATATTGTGATCACATAATTCAAGCCCCAATGGGACTAAACAGAAAAAAAATTGTTTATGGGTTCAAGTATAGCGTATAGTTGTGAACAATTTCTTTGTTTACTCCAGATCGTATATCATTTTTTTCTGTGCATCTCTCAAAGGTTCACGCTACCGTAGGTTAGCATGACTGGTAAGGTGTTATGTTCACATTCCTTGAGAAGTATGATCATACATTTTATTGTTGCTGTGGGAAATTACTCCAAACACAATAAATTGGGTTCACCATGAAGCCAAAGCAATAGATTGACCAGTTTGACAGAAAAAGAACAGCTTTTTAACTTGAAACCTGGAGGGGTGGAGGGAAATAAGGTATTTTATGGATAATGGGCATCTGCCAGAGATAAGTGGCAGATAAATTAACTAGGGAACTTTTCAGAAAGCTATATTTCCCCCAATGGCTAGTTGTGGTTTTATGACTGATATGTTAGATTTTTTGTGGGTATACATTTGACAGCTCAAAGTCGCACAAATAGGTATTGTAATTGCTGCACATGGCACTGGGACTATGGATTGGAACAATATTTTGAAAATAAATAGGGCTGACATTATCATCATTTAACAAAAAAAAATTTGTACCAATTTCATGGTTTTTGAGGATGAGCTGGGGATTTTACTTTTGCCTGATATCTAGGGTAGGGGTAGGAAACCTTTTACATTCCAGATGTTGTGGTCAATATTTCCCTTTGATGCTTTGCCAGCATTACAACTGTAAGAGAATTATGGGAGATGTAGTCCAGAGCATCTGGAGTGCCAAAGGTTGCCTACCCCTGATGTAAGGGATTATATATATAACCCAATGTAATTGTACTTATGTTATCATCTCAGAAGGGCAACGGGCTGAGTCAACCCTGTTGGGAATTGAATCGGCAACTCTGAGGGTTGAATGGATACTACAGATGGTGCCTGTACCCACTGAACCATCTCAAAGCTTCTTTCAGGCACTGTGTGGACATGACAAATAAGAAGAGGTAAGTACAAATGTTGTTTAATGCTTTTCTATGGACCTGTAAAGCTAGATTTTTCCTATCTTTAAATATTCACTAACAGGCAAAGTGTCCATACAAAGTGTCTGTGGCAAGAGTGAGGGAATTCCTAGTCTGCTAGAGCATCCTTGATGCACTTTGAGACCCTAGTTGTTCTCTTGCACATGTTTCCTATCTGGGACTATCTGATGATCCACTGAAGAAGCTTTGATATGTCTCTCAAGAAGAAATCTGCAGGAAGGTGAACTAAGGAACCATGTTTTGGTCTAGTGTGAACTATGGAGAGGACTTTCGCCCAGCTTCTACAGAAAAACAATATATCAATGGATAATACTTATTAGATAAAGATGACTAAACTCAGAGACTGGACAGTTAAGGAGATCTACATCCATTTGTGTTCCTCTGCAGAAGACTAAAGCAAGGTCCATGCATGAGGTTCTAAACGCCTCCCTTATTATTGCGTCAATGGGGCAAAGTTGAAAAAATGTCCCTCATCAGATGTAGAGCATGTGCACAAAGCGATATGAGCACTATTGTAAATACAGATCAGAAATAGCTCCACTCTGAAAAGAAGAAACAGCAAACATTCAGGAGCAACACCCGTGAATACCAGTGTGATAGTTCAGAAGAGCACTTTAAATAAATGGATACTGTATCTCCAAGCAGGATATTTGTATCAGATCCCAGATCCCTTACAACTTCACCAAAGTAAGGTAGCATGAAGAGCCAGGTGGTGCTCGTAAACCAGGTAGGTATTTGTATTGTAGATGTCAAAACGCACAAACCAGTTTCGGAGCTAGCACGCCATTTTCAAGGTGAGACATAACTGAATGAATAATCACTGTGAATTATGTGCATACCCCGGAGGATACATGACCTAAAGCAGTGTGTAACCAATTAATCAATAAACACTATTTCTACAAAATAAATTTATTTATACAAAAACATTGTATTATACGGTATCACAATAAACATCCATAAAAAAAAAATTTATGTAAAGAAAATACAAAACTTCTCAAGACTGCTGACAAGTTTACTTCTCGGTTCAACCCAGAAAACTCACAAATCCAAAAGGACTCGTGGCTAAGCCAAACTTTAACCCTGTCTTTACCTCCTTTTTGAGGAGTAATAGCCTCCAAACCACATAATTGTGTGCATGCAGGGGAACCATGGCCTGCCTTATAATACTGTACTGCCATTACAAATAAATATTGACTGCTTAATCCATGATAATGGAATTAGAGAATTAAAGTCATGGAGCCACTAGTTAAAAAATCCAAGGACCACTATACATAGAGTGACCTAACCTAAACTAGAACTTTTCCTGCCATGAAGAAACTACACCGATCAGACATCACATTATGACCACCAAACAGGTGGCAACCTGGAAATGGCAGTGTCATGCTTTGGGCAATGTTCTGCCATTTATGGGTCCTGCCATTCATGTGGATGGTACTTGACACGTACCACCTACCATGTATACATTTCATGGAAACAGTATTCCCTGATGGCATTGGCCACTTTAAGCAGGATAATGTGCCCTGCCACAAAGCAAAAATGGTTCAGGAATAATTTGAGGAACTAAACGAGTTCAAGGTGTTGACTTGTCCTCCAAATTCCCAGATCTCAATCCAATCGAGCATCTGTGGAATGTGCTGGACAAACAAGTCCGATCGATGCAGGCCCCACCTCGCAACTTACAGGACTTTAAAGATCTGCTGCCAATGCCTTGTTGTCAGATACCACAGCACACCTTCAGAGGTCTAGTGGAGTCCAGCCTCGACGGGTCAGGGCTGTTTTGGCATCAAAAGGGGACCTACACAATATAAGACAGGTGGTCATAAAGTTATGGCTGATCAGTGTATATCCACAAATATACCTGTAATTCCATTTTAAGCCCATAGACTCCAGAGGTTCATACAGGTATTTTACTACTAATATCTCCAAACAACATAGGGTTAACTACAGAATACACATTTATAACACAAGAATTTGGGAGCTAAAAATAAAATACCCAAAAAATCAATCTATAAATCACCACAAAGTTGGCATTTTATAAAAATGGAATCCTCGCATTCTCGTTAGACAGGGAAAATGATGCACATAGTTCAGTCAGTCAAACCGAATTTGGATATTATGGAAAGTCAGTCAGTCATGTCGGGTTACATGAGGTGACTGTCGCTGAACCCGCTATTAATGTGCATTGCATAGAAAGTAGCTTTATTTCACAAGTGGATATTCCTAGGTGGTTAAAAGATGCAACTCTCTTGTTTATAATGAGCAGCGACCAAACCAATAAACATAGAGAGAGCAGTCTGAGGAATTTCTCAGTAAATAATTAGTCCTTGTTCTATTGTCACTGGTGACTGCTGCTGTCCCCCCCCCCCCCCCCTCTTTTCTTTAGATATCTCTCACCTCATTTGTAACCGTTCTTCACTCTATATTTATTTTAGGCATTAGACAAAGGATTCCACAAATGCGTGCCTCACAGCCGCTGAAAAAGGCAGCAGATAAAGAAAAAAGAACAAAAAACCAGCAACACACAGGGAGTAATATAGTTAACAAAAAAAACAATGCACAATATGTATAGCGGTGGCATGGCCTCTTTGGGGATCCAACTGTAGATCTGAAGCTATTGTGCTATGCAGAAATGTTACCACTCTTGCCTACCTTAGTATCGGTACAAACAAAATGGGGTGTATTCACTCAAAGTCAAGAGTGGAGGTCGAGAGTCACTTTGCAAAATGGAATTCACAAACCATTTTGCGAAGATAGAAAAGAGGCTAGATGAGGAACTCTCTCAGGCCTGCTATACATACACTGCTCCAGGTTGCCATCAGATACAAAGATTATGTACAGACTCCAAAAGATTGCCTTCATATAAAAAGATTAGTCACATACTGCTCCAGATTGCCATAATATACAAATATTAAGCATATACTGCTGCAGATTGCCTTCAAATACAAAGGTTTTTACAGCTGCAGATTGGATTCATATACAAAGAGAACTGGTTGCTAAAATTTCCAATCCCACTACCGAATAGACACCCTTATGTTTAATTAGTATAACTGGATCACAGAGATGCAGAACTATAAACCTGTCATAAATATGTGGTAAAAACAACAACAAATGTGTTAATAAATTATAGACTTTTTTTCTTGCCCATTTTACACTTTATGGATTTCCTGCCCCTCACACCCTCTAGATTATAAGCAAGGGATGTCCCTATCATCTGTATCGGCCTGTTTACATGTGTTGCCCTTTTATCTCTGTACCAAGTACTATATACATGTCTGGCCCTATACAAATAGAGACTAATGTAATGTAATTGTGCTTCACTCTGTAGGGGGAATAACTCATTATAACGTGATATATTACAGCAGAATATCGGGTATAGCGCAATGCAATGAAGGAGCAATCAGACCAGCCGATCTACATTTTACTTCCTATTTAAAGATCAAGATCTAGAGAGACACATCTTGATCCTGCTTACATTGTGATTCTGTGGACTCCAAGCACCACACTATGACAGGGTTTAGGTGCAATTAATATATATCTACAGGTTTCAAAATTACAAAAATAAATGGAGTTCTCTGGCCATTTTCCTAAGCCCCACCCCTAAAACAAAAGTATTCATCTTGGGCCATTTAGAATGTTGGGAACTGTTCATTCTATACAATTTGCATTGTTTTGTAATGTCAGATTCCTACACCTCTATGATTGATGCTAGCTCAGTCACAGCCTGAAGACACTGCATTTATTTACGGAGCAGAGATACATGCTTTAATAAATAAACTTAATTATAATGACACCATGCATGAAGCACAATCCTTAATCCTTCAACATCCAATTACTTTTTTAGTAACCTCTACCAGCTAGTCTAGTCTTTTACGACACCTTTAAAGGTTAAATGGTACAGTTTTTTTGTTTGTTTGTTTTTTAAGACAATGGCTTTAAATGCATTGATTTATTTGACATTCCCAGGAGTCTTGATTACCTTTGTATTGAAATATATTGGAAAAACTCTGCCCCGGAGCATATCAGGATCATGAGTGCGCCTGGGTGTAAGACAGACATGACTGGAAGAGCAAAACTGTAGTCTCTCACTTGAGTAATCCTGAACAAATGGGAATTCTCAGGACTGCATAAAAAAGAAAACAGCTATTTGCTGTGGATTCCTACAATTACTACAGGTGACCTCTTTTTCCTGAATTGCTAAAACTACAGATAAAATAGGCATATATTTTAAATGTCCAAAGAGACACTTTTCTTTTTATGGGCGTGGCTGAAGGTGTGGCTGTGGGTGGGGTTTTATCAGACCTTTTTCAATTACTTTTTGGTAAATTGGTAACTATTTATGTAATTTGATAATGACATAGATAGTGGGCGCCGATCTGATGGTGCACGGCTCAGCGATCATATTGCTCATGCGCGGCATCAATATTGCAGCAGCGCAGCATCATATTAGTATCCGAGCGTCTTTGACATGGTGCTTGCAGATGTACATAGCAGCTGGCAACAGAGGGGGGATATGCATCATCGGTCGGATCCCAGTAAGTAATAAAGGATGGGTTGGGGAGGGCGAAAGAGGTATTTATTCTATTCTGTCATTTATATTATGATAATAACTACTTGCAAACATTTTATAACACATGATATCATTTCTAGTACTATTGTTGTCCTTTAACACTGCAACTTCATATCTACTTACCATTAATCTGCTCCCTACACAACCAACATGACTGCGTATGACCTCTGCCATTACAACACCCCTGATCGTGCCCAACCAACAGCGAGACGTGACACCAAAATATGGGGAAGGGCACGTCCACAGCTTTATTTAAAGTAACATGGATTATAACAAGCACATTATTAAGCCTACCTGCTGTAGGCGAAGCTATGAGTGAATTTGGAGGCCAAGTCAATACCTTGAACTCGTTGTGTTTCTCAGACCATTCCTGAACCATTTTTGCTTTGTGGCAGGGCTCATTATCCTGCTTAAAGAGGCCAATGCCATCAGGGAGTACTGTTTCCATGAAAGGGTGTACATGATCTACAACAATGCTTAGGTAGGTGGTGCGTGTCAAAGTAACATCCACATGAATGGCAGTACCCAAGGTTTCCCAGCAGAACATTGCCCAAAGCATTACACTGCCTCCACCGGCTTGTCACTTGTCACTGGTCATAATGTTATGGCTGTTCGGCGTATGTACAAGCAACAATTGACGAAATATTTACTTCTGTAAATGTATCAACACAGAAAGGCTAAATAAGTTGGCTTGACAAATGCCTTTTAAAGTATAAATATTTTGAACACAAGCATACTAACTGTATCGAACAATCATTACCATCCCAAAGTTACAACAACCTTTTGTTTTTGCTATTTATCCAAGTAACTACATATTCTACATAGTTATTTGGCATGAGATTTACCCCAATTCTTTAATTCTTTCTTTTGATATACATTTGCACTTGCTGCATGAATAAAAGAAAATTAAAAAAAAACAGGACAGATCGATATCCTGTTATAAATGGTTTTCCTAATCTGTAATAAAAATCTGTTTATTATCAACCACAGTTCCTGCTGTTGAACAAATATAGAAGCTTGTTATTTCATTATGTCTGTGGCTTTCATTGTGAATTCAAATATACTTGATCAATTATGAATACAGATGATTGCAGTCAGTCTACAAACCTGACGTAGAGTCAGGAGCTGCTCATCCATACTTATAAACCATTGTTCAGATACTCCTATTTTTGCACTAAAGCTGATTGATTGACATCTTCAACCTCTTTATATTTGTAAAGTTCTCTAAGTGTCTGTAATAAGGTCTAAAACGACTGTTAATCTTTCTGAAGGTGATGAGCTCCATTACTAGAATAGGGAAAAAAAAGGTTAGCTTAATTGCATAAAACTTTATATTCAGAGTCATAAATATACACATTCTCTTTATCCATCTCTAAATCTTCTTTTCCGTCTTTGTCACTCATAACATACCAGGGAGGTATTTTTATGGGCCAAGATAATTGCTACAAATAAAATGATAAATCAGCAACAGGACATAGTGTCAGAGCTGCTCAGTGTCGGGCATATGAATAGCTGAAAATGAAGGCTAAATAAAGTCCGTCTGTTTATCATAGATAAGTAAATAGGCACAGAGTTTAACAGCCGATAACAACCTGTTGACCCATCTATCCTGTCTAATTTCCGCATAAAAGAGACACCCTTTATCTGTCTTTACTCTCTACAGTCTGAAAACACAACACTCCAGAAATTCGTATGTTTATTCCACACTGTCCGGACCCTATGTGACATGCTGAATCACATGGATGTTCCCCGTGTTGGGTATCCCTAGCCCTTTACATGCTAGATTCTTTAAAGGAGCACATGTCTCCTTCTCCCGTTTTACTGTTACTGTTTTATTTTGACACCCACATCCTATCCTATGGTGACTATGTTTCTGGTATATCGTCTGTTGGGTCTATATGGTATCTGGATCAGTTACCTTTGGTTACCTGAAATCCTGGGGCTCAACTTACAGGGATTCCAGATACATCTCTACAGCTTCTTCAAGAGTCTGAATCCATATTAGCCTCCACCACATCTGATGAAGTTTTTGGAGACTACTGACGTTTGAATTTATGGATGAAAATCTTCTAAAAGTGTCTTCATGATCATCTTGGACCATCACTTGCATTAGGTTTGGAGTAATCTCTAAGTCTGAATCGCCCATCCCAGAGGTTAGTAGCATAATAAAAATTTAGGTTTCAGTATGTACCACCCTATTTTGGTTATCTATGTTTCTATGCATTTTATTGGACATAAATTACGGTGAAGTTGTCCAATCCAAGACCCAAGTCTCTATAGACAGTAGACCTGTATGAAAGTCCACAAGTGACCGACCATGGCCAACATAACAATGGTGAAAAATAAATCTGATGCTTCATATGCAGTGCATACATGGTCATAGGTGGAAACATGGTCAAGAAAGGTAGGATGTGAGCACAAATCAGTATGGGGACACCATAGACATAAGTGGGTGGTACCAATATTAATCACGTATATTTGACTCAAGGACACTAAATATTTTCCCTATGGAAAATATACCTATTAATGTAGGCATCCTCTTAGAAAACGTGGTCCCCTATATTTGGTGGGAGAGTAGTATGTACTCTTTGAAAGTGATGTCCTTTAAATGTATCCACAGCAAACCATTTGATTTATCTTCCAATGTTTATGTTATATTTAGTGCTGGGCTTATGTCAATATTACTATTCTCTATGTTTAATTCTATGAGACATAAATATACCAGTGACATAAAGATATTATGTACTCTGAATACAAGTCGAATATTTTTCTTTCTTTTTTTTTTTCTCCCTGTCCCTTGGCATTTTTAAGATTATGTGATTATATTCATCAGTGATACAATTTCAGAATCCTGGAGCATGAGATGTAATGAAAAATAGGAACTGAAGCAAAAATCCAAATCAAATAAGTATTATTGATGAAATAATTCTAAACATGTTCTACAGACAGCTATTTTCTATTCTCGCCACTTATTCCTTGAAATGTATTCAATTCTAGACATTAAATAAAAATATAAAGTAAGTACTGTATGTTGGAATATAGACATGATACAATATGGTATTTCCACTTTGTGGTTTTATATTATGATAGAACCGATGTCTACTTTTGATCTGCGTAAGAATATCACTATGTTAACCTTCAAAGTTTCCCCATGGTTCTTTAAATAATAATAATAATAATAATAATAATAAAAGGTATTTGGCTGATTGTTGAATGAAAAATACTCCAGCTAGAAAGTGATACTCTTAAAAAAACCAACAGAAGAACATTTGAGACCAATGCCCATTTTAAACTATGATGGTGTTTAGCCAACTCAATCATGGTCAAGTCTGGTAAGAGAAAAAGTGGACAACTAAGGCAAGAACCTATATAGTAAACATTGGACTCCAATCATAGGTAGCCAAAGCCATCTTCATGGTTATATTAATTGTTAATTAAGTTGTCTTTTTACCAATTATAATGAAAACAAAAACTAGAATAAGCAGTATGATGCCCATAATGGCTGATAACAGTTTCGAAATGAAAATAATTAACACATGGGTGAGAAATACACTTAATACAGCATTAGAGGTATAGAAGCTAAAAAGATGAAGTTTGTAAAAATGTAGGTATTAAGATTAAAGTGAGCAAAAATATAAAAATAAACAACAAATAAATCTAAATAAATGAAAATAAAATAAAAAATGAATAAAGGAAATACAATCCAAGCCTTGTAAAAAACAAATATTATTATATTATCTGAGGACTGGAACCTTCTAACACAAGAAGAACTATGCTATACAACATAGGAGGGCCATGCTACAGAGCATACCAAATGGTGAGCTCTGGAATCAGGGCCATATTAACTTCCATTTATTAAAATAAATTATTTATTATGTAATAAATGTCACTATAATAAAGCTGTTCAACAGCTCAGTGTCTGAACAAAGCCTGGTGATTGGACCATAGTTCTTTTCACCATTTTATAGTATCATGTAAATTTACAGCTCCCATTTACCCACTTATAACTATGAAGGTGTCCTTTCTCCTCCCCTATAAAAAAAAGACATTGAAAATTCAATTTAAATAACTAAGGTTAATATATCCTACTGCCAGGATAAGACATCTTCTGTGAGTACTGTGTGAGGCCCCCGGTGTAATGACCAAGGTTCCCATTGTATTTGGTTCCTAGTATGCTTTGGAACAAGTTGTTATTCTATAATATTGCCATTTATTTCTATAAAATGTGCTCTCTTAGAGTTGCCTGCAAATCTCCCCAGCGCTGTCTCATTTCTATGTAAAAACCAATTCCAATTCTTTCTTAAAGTGATGATAATTCAAATTGGACTATCTTTTTTTTTATTTTTTATAGTGGAATAGACTCACTACTGAAGCTAACGTTCGTTGATTGAAAGAGACAGAACTGTGGAAGATTACATTGCTAAACACTAATCCTGCACTGTTGCTTGATATGAATGTAAAGTAACTATCTTGCCTGAAAATGAATTTTAACCAATCTTTCCCAGTTGACACATTTTGTAGGCCAGAAGTGCCGATTGTATTAACCCATGCCGTGCTAAAGATCTGCAGTTTAATCATTTTTGCAGGGGACGGGATTTCAGATGGCTGAGAAGATGATTTCACATCCAAAGAAGTACTGTGGAGCACATATACAATCAAGAATGAAAGGTATTTAAAAAAAAAAAGAATAATAAGGTGTTAAAGAGATAGTAATACAAAATAAACATGTCTGTTTTATCAGGTTTTTTTTTCCACAACACGTACAATCTCCAAAAAATGACATGAGTCGTATAATAGAGTATTAGCAACTATCCTGATTATATCTCAAGCCTTTCTCCATGTATCACATAAAAGCATACAGAGTATGCTCAAGCCAGGCCCCTTTCATCCCAAGCACCGGACTTAGCTGAGTTGAACATATAGAGGCTGTTTCCACAGTAATGGCTAATACCAGCACTTTGCCAGAGCATAAAAACCAATGCAGAGGAAGTCAGCAATATACTATGTGTTACTCGCTGATGTCACATTTAAATAAGTTTCAATGTAAAATTGCAAAAGCATTTTAAAGTTGTGTTTTTCACATATATTAAAATTTATGTACAGCATACAGAAAATAGCCTAGGAGGACCTTCCTCTTTACGGGAAAAACAAAGCATTTTCTGCAATTCATTTTCTCATATTATTGCATAAGTAGAAAACAAAACATTTTTAGATAAATATGTACAAAAATGTGAGGATTTGATCATGTGATCAAACCATACATTTGTAAGTTTGTTTTGTTCTGTATAGTTTGATTATTAACAATGCATCTTCAGCAAGCTTCCCATGTGGAATTTAACAAAATAGAGGGGAATTAATTGGTCCTGATTCGACTGCCCTGATTCTTTGGGAAATGACCTTTCTCTTTAGATGTGAAATACACGGAAAAATATCCCAGTTTTGACATGTTTGGTGTTATGTATGCCTTTGGCAGCCGGAAAATAAAGGTTAAGGAGCTGATCTGAAAAGTAGGTTAAAGATGCTGTCAGAATTGTGTGCAAAAGCCCACAGAAAGGATACTGCCATGCTTAGTGCCCAACGTTCTTAGCTAAGTTAGATATTGGACAAACAAGTCCTATCCATGGAGGCCCCACCTCACAATTTACAGGACTTAAATGATCTGCTGTTAACGTCTGCCAGATACCACAGCACACCTGCTGAGGTCTAGTAGACTCCATGCCTCGATGGGTCAGGGCTGTTTTGGCGGCAGAAGGGGAACTATATAATATTAGGCGGGTTGTCATAATGCTAAAAAGCATTAGCAAATATATTTTTTGTTGATAGTTGTTTCTTACTGTCCTTTCTGGATATGTTTTTGTATGTTGACTATGCGTACTCATTTGTGTATGTTATCTGTTACAGATATGTCCATCTGTCTAATATGGATAGTGCGACACTCATATTTCTTTTGGGCCAAGAGACAGGCTTCGGTCTGGTTTTCCTTTACCTGAGTTCTAAATCCGCTGGATAGCAATAGGAGGCCTTTGGGTGGGAAGGTGTATCTTTCGAGCTATCCCGTTTGGTAAGATTAGACAAGCTAATTCAAATTTTTCGTTACTAGTGGGTGGGAAAGATTTATGCTCAGTTCTGCTTGGTCAATTGAAGAAGTACATCAAATGTGATATTCTCTTTTTTAAAATTCGCACATAAATGTAAACAAAGCAAGAAGATCAGTGTATAGAGATTGGGTTCCTTTGCCTTGAGTATGTGCAGAAGCAGCTTCATTCATCAGCTGGTAACTACCTGCCTAATTTTTATTGTTGTTTTGACAGCAGTGATACTGGTCTGATAATTCTTTGACATACATGTGAAGTTAGTATCCTCATGCATCTCTGTGATAGACCTCTAGCTTCCATGAGATTCTGGAAACACCCATATTTTTTTTATAGAATGCTTGATAGTTCATGTCCAATGCCCAGAAGAAAGATTGCAAAAGACAAAATTTTAAGTTAAGTATTGTAAAAACTGTAAAAAAAAAAAAATTAAACATATAAATGCACATTAATATGAACTTCAGTACATATGTGGCCTTATTTGGATATTGTTTGATAATGTTTACTTTGATTCCATACAATGCAAATCGTGCTCTAAACTTTGCTCTTGGTTGTACAACAAGGGAATACAACATCAATATCAGGGGAAGCTACTTAGACATAAATTGAAAGTGCCACAAATACGTACTTAGTCTGGTCCTTTAAACACCAAGTGTAGAGTTCCCTGGCATTCTTAATGTACAGTCTAGACATGGCTGGAGAGAATTAATAGTCTTACATTTTTCATGGTCCATTTTGTCAAATGACCTACATAGAACATGCATTTATTCTACCAGGAGTTTAATCCTATTACCCATTTCACTTCTACTGTGTTACATAGAAGTACATTGAATATAAGAAAACAACTTCCTGATTGGCTGGACTTTACATATATCACAGTGATGAAGGTGGTTCAATTAAAGGGAATATGTCAACCTAAAACAATACTAGTACTGAAAATCTTCAAAACTGATCTATGTTTTGTGTTAGAAAAATTGAAAGCAAATGCATGCAACAAGAGAAATTTCTTGTTTGGCATGCAAATGAACATAATTTCTACAAGAAATGTGAAATTTGCATACCAAGCCATCATGTGATGTCATAAGCAGGAGAGACTACACACACTCTAGTTTATCAAACCTCTAGTTCTCATCTTTTATGCATTTTCTTACAATTTTGTAACACAATGTATAGAACTTGTTTTATCATTTTGTATTGTCTACATTTAACATTTAGATTGACATGGTGCCTTAAATGTGAGAAATCTGTATGGCCGACACAATATATTTCAAACAATATGACTTCAAAAACAAAAAGGGAAGCTGAATTATTATATAAGAGGAGGACTCCATACAAAACACCTCTCCAGATAAACATATCACATGACATGTTAAAGCAAGCAAAAAAAAAAATACGTTGTGTCAAGGAGCACTTCATTGATTAGCATAATGGACTCCATCACTTACACACTGTAGAATGTAGAGAAAAAAATATAGTCAAAAATGATCTCTTGTATCTACCAGGGGCGTATCATGGCCCTGAGTGACAGGCGTACTGCCAGCCCGGAGCACGCCTGTCACTCGGAGGCACAATGTCTCTTGTGTATTTCCGGGGGTTTGTGTGCTGAGAACAGCCAGCACACAAACCCCCGGAAATACACGAGCTATATCTGAAAAGGCGATGTCAGCTACGAATTCGGCAACAAGAAATGTGTATACTTTTAGTGCTTGTCGAATTGGAAACAGAGTGAGTGACTCTGTTGCCGAATTCATAGCTGGAGTTGCCAATTCGGATGTATTTCTGGGGTTTGTGTGCTTTCTGTTCGGAGCACACAAGCCCCAGAAATACACAGCGTGGGTGCTCCATGCTAGGTGTGCGGTGCACACCTACCACAGATAGAACATCCGCCACTGGTATCTACATTTATAAATTAAGAGAAAATAAATGATAAATGTATCTGTAGGGTCTCCTGTCTATGACATCACCTTGAGGCCTGGCATGCAAATGACACATTTCAGAATGAAAGTACATTTTTGCATATCAAACCACAGGTGATATCTTAAACAAGAGACACAACATTGCTTCCATTTACACTGCATGCCAATTCAATACACACTTATATAAATGATGCATTGTTTTATATTCTTTATCTTCACAGTGTAAGAAATATTCAGATGAAGTAATTCATTTAAGGTTATTTTTTTTTATACACCTGTGCCATTCCCTGAGCTTCTCATATAAGTGGTTTGCGTAACACATGATATGAGTTATACCTTGTGGTTTCCTGCAGTAATCATGCATGTGTGCTTTACATACTTTTTAATCAATCTAATTTTTGTCTGTCCTATACCTTCATAAAACAAAAGTGAATATTGTAATTGAAGTACCTGTCATTTGTTGTATTATCTTATCGTTACACGAGGCGTAGGGGACAGCAACATACTGCTCCGATTTTCGGAGCTAAAATGGGCAAATTTCTGACTGGTTCCGGATCATGTCGGTGATATATGAATGTTCCCATAAAATGATCACTGATATGCTGCCAAATGTGGCCGAAATTAATTCGAAACCCCAAACGCCCAATTAAATCATATAGGAGGTTTCGTAAAATAACCTAGAACTAACATAAAACGTAAATATTAGACATGTGCAAAACTAAAATTTTCATTCGTTTTTGTCCATTCGGACGAAAATTTTATTTATTTCGTCTAAAACGAATTTCGTTCATTACTGCATTCGTTTCAGACGAAATTCGTTCATTATTTTCGTTTTGTTTCGTTTTATTCGTTCGTTTTATAGAATACTTGTAATACTATTGGCTTTCTAGAAACTGAACGAGAGCCCCATTCATAAGAAATTATTATGAATGGGGCTCTCGTTCGGTTCATAGAAAGGCAATAGTACTACATGTTTTCTATAAGCCGAAAGTCTAGAAACCGATGGTCGTTCGGTTTATAGACTTTCGGCTTATAGAAAACGTACAGTAGTAGTGCCTTTCTATGAACCCATTTATAATTCTTATGAATGGGTTCATAGAAAGGCACTACTACTGTTTGTTTTCTATAAGCCGAAAGTCTATAAACCGAACGACCTTCGGTTTATGGACTTTTGGCTTATAGAAAACAAACAGTAGTAGTGCCTTTCTATGAACCCATTCATTTTATGAATGGAGACTCTGTCTCTGTGTAGTGAAAGCCAATAGTACTATTACATTCATTACAAATGCCGAAAGTCTAAAAACCGAACGTTCGGTTTATAGACTTTCGACTTATGGAATACATATAATCCTATTGCTATTCTATAAACCGAACGTTCGGTTTATAGAATAGCAATAGGATTATATGTATTCCATAAGCCGAAAGTCTATAAACCGAACGTTCGGTTTATAGACTTTTGGCATTTGTAATGAATGTAATAGTACTATTGACTTTCACTACACAGAGACAGAGACTCCATTCATAAAATGAATGGAGACTCTGTCTCTGTGTAGTGAAAGCCAATAGTACTATTACATTCATTACAAATGCCGAAAGTCTCTAAACCGAAGGTCGTTCGGTTTATAGACTTTCGGCTTATGGAATACATATAATCCTATTGCTATTCTATAAACCGAACGTTCGGTTTATAGAATAGCAATAGGATTACATGTATTCCATAAGCCTAAAGTCTATAAACCGAACGTTCGGTTTATAGACTTTCGGCTTATGGATTACATGTAATACTATGGGCTTTCTATAAACCGAACTAGAGTTCCCATTCATAAAAATTTATGAATGAGGACTCTGTTTCGGTTTATAGAAAGCTAAGAAGTTGAACGAATGAACGAATGGTTTAATATAAACGAAAATCATTCGTCCATTCGTGCTATAGTATTGGCATTACTATAAACCGAAATAGAGTCGGTTTATAGAATGCCAATAGACTTACATGCATTCCATAAACCGAAAGTCGTTCATTATGTCGGTTTATGGAATGTAGTGAACTATGCTATTGTATTCTATAAACCGACTCTATTTCGGCTTATAGAATGCCAATAGTACTACGAATGGACGAATGAACAAATGATTTTCGTTTATTAACCATTCGTTCATTCGGCTTTCGTTAGCTTAGCATTTTCGTTATTCGTTTTTCGGACGAATGAACGAAAATGCTATTATCGGACGAAAATGCATTCGTCCGAAAACGAATGCACATGTCTAGTAAATATACTAACCTGTAATGCAATGTCCTAAACATCTTCTTGTACAGCTGTGAAGGTGGAGGAGAGAATTATCCTAACGATGGTGGATGATAGTGGTCAAGATCTGCCAAGCACAACAGGAACCCATCTATCACCTCCGAACTTTCCTCTGAATATGTCATTTGAGGCTGCTTGGTTGCTATTAACCAGCATTTGGCCATGATAGTGAGCAACCAGGAGCAGTTTGATGCTCAGATGATGGAGAAGCAGGATCTGTATTTTATTTGGTTAGATGTGGGAGATGCACATCTGAAGCAGGTGACATAATGGTACCAGCAGGAGTGTGAAGCTAGAGCTGGCTGGATATTGCAATCGAATTGTAAGGTACAATCACACTAAATTGGCCTTAAAACTTGCTAGATCAGAGCACACAGCTGTTATAGAGGCAATTCCCACACCTAACATTCCTCCTTCTGCACAGGTGTGACGAGGACAATGATACAGACAAAGACAAGACTAGATCCCTAGTGCATTATCCTCATCAGATGCTGAGTAAATCTCACTGCTGTAGCATCTTGTTATTAGCAATGAAACTCTGGTTGCCTAACATTAATACTACCCAGTGGTAATCCACTGAACAACTTGTTAATTCCCCTCACTGCCCTCTCTTTATTTTTTAAACAAAAAAAAAATACATTTCAAAACTTAGGAATTGTACATACCAAAAACAAACATTTCTATGAAACAAAAATAGAAATTAAATTAAAAAAAATATATTTGTTTAGCTTTTTGTGTCTTTCTTGTTTTCAGTGTAAATCTTACCAAGCTAATGGTATCCTTTATTTTCCACAGTGTAGAATGTTGCTTTGTTAATCAATGTTGGTATCTACAATTTAAAAAATTATATGATTTACTACTACATGTTGCATGATGGGAAGGGTACACATATTCTAACAATTGTTTCTCCATGTGCTAACACCTATTATTACAATACTTTCGTTTTTTTAAGTGGGTTACGAAATACTGAGTTGCTTAAAGCTGCTTCCCCTTTTTTGTTTTATGCATGGGGGTTTAGAAGGGTATAGTTGTAGCTTTAGTAATATCTGTGGGAGGCATGCAAAGGACAATGGTTCAGTTAGAGGCAATTGCACGTTTAGCAGTTTTATTGAGTATACAGAGGTAAAACATAAACAGGAGAAGAGGCAAGACATAAACAGTAGAAGAGGGAAGACATCAACAAGTGTGAAACACACAGTGATTGAAAGGTACATTGGCAATACCCCAATCCCCAACAGGAAACATATCATATGTATGTAGGTATATATATTCCTTGTGATGTTATGTTGTTTCCCAATTTTCAGCTATTTTCGATTTGGCCCCATTTTAGACCAGGCTGAACAATATTGAATACTAGTCTAAACCAAGAAAGTTGACTATGCTGCAGGATAAACATAAACAGGAGCATCCAACCTCCGCGATGTTCCTACGAGTATCTCTGACTGTAATGGAAGGACAATCACAGAACGTAGTAGAATTACCTGTTGAAAATCCTGTTCTAGAACAAGTAAAGGAACTCCGCAAACACAGATCAGCCTACCCAGACAGACGAGTAAAGAAAACAATCTAGCCAGAGAATAATATTCCAATCAATCTCGCCCATAGCACACAGTAAAACAATATATGGCCATAGCTTTGTTTACTTTGCTGCCGGATTTCGTTTCCTGTACATTAATTTTCATTAGCATTGCTTGTTGCAGATAACTGAAATGATTCCATCTGAAACAATTCATCCAGTTATGTGTGTGTAATATCCTCACGGAGATGGGACTATATATCTTTTTAGCATTCTGCCAGGCTGAGTAGCCGTAAAGGAAATAATTAACACATCATGTGAATGCATTTCATTAAATTGATTCTATTAATAAGTATGTCATGCTTACTCACATGCAAATGATTAGCATTATAACATATTTTTATGTGTCACAGCAGAAATGATGGATGTGGATTCATTATCATTCTGCTAATTATGTACTTTATTGTTCCCTCCTTATTGCTGTAGTTTCAAGCTCCCTGGTAGATAGACAGTATTAATTTTTAATAACAGATCAAATTCTCCATATGGGAGGTGTGCATTTTTTTTGGTTTAGGATGACAAAATATTGTCGCTCGAAAGGACGTTTCCATAACTGTTGAGTTTATTTTCTGTGATGTGAAATGTGCTAATATCACTTTGCAAATTGAATGTACGTCTCCGTTTCTTTGTTTTTGATTGACAAAACAGATGAAAGGAAGAGTATTACTTTACCGAGAGAGCAGTGGATGCAGGGATAAGCCTTCCAGCTGAAGTGGTAGCGGTTAAGAATCTGAAGGATTGCACGGGATAGGCATAGGGCTATCCTAGAGATAAGATCAGGGCAAGGACTAATAAACTGGCCAAACAAACCAACAAAAAAAAAAGGGGGGGGGGGACAACGAAATGGCCTGAATTATTATTATTATCTGCCCTACGGCACATAATAATAATAATCTGCCCTAACGGTAGATTCTATGAATATAGGAAAAGATAATGGGGAAAAAAGATTATTTGAATATATTGGACTTTCACCAAAACACAAAGCTGGAAAGTTGAAGGGTGGGATTGGATTCTATCTGTAGTCAGTTTAGCTCTTGTCACAATGGTGGGTCATGTACTTATATTCTAGCCCAATGTGGCAGAATTAGTTAAAGCAAGTTTATACAGCTTGCTTTTCACTGCAAATGCATACACTACATCCTCATATTCAATGACTGACAAGAGCATTTTAGCATTGACCATCATTATTTGAGCTAGTCTCGTATTTTGTTCCTATCTTCCATGGGTAGCGAAACCCCAAACTTGCACGATCAGTTTTGTTCATACAAAAATATTCAAATTGTATCTACCTTTTTAACTTTTAGGATCTTGCATTGTTAAGGTGATTTTTGTTGCTTGATTTATACTCTAGACACAGAGATCTTGAAATACTTTGTATGCCATTTTCTGAAGCAATTACCACTTCAGGATGTTAACGAATACTCTAGGGAGATCCCATGAATCTTCTTCTCCAGCTGATCGAATGGTGCTTAATTCTGTGTTTGCACTGGTCCAGCAGTAGGGTCTGAAGATTATAGATACTGCTTTGTACCAATTATTGTGTATTCCCTATATGATTAATACATGATTAATGCACCACGGGCAAGGATAAAATGGTTAGCTCCAATTTGCAATGGGTCACGCTAGAGTATTAGGTCAGAATCATTGTGCCTTTAACAAATCAGGCTTTGCTTTCCTGTATACAAACAGGCCCACTACAGCCACAATTGAGTCCTTGACAATAGTAATCCCACGGAAAGCTTTAGTTGCAACAACAGCATACAAAATGACTGAGTCTTCTTTGCAGAAGATTGTCTTACTGCACCAACACTGAAAGCCTCTGCTTGTATACTGGCTAAGCAAAGTGCCAAACATGAATTGACTTTTCTTAGTTAACACGTTTACTGTCTGTTTTGGCTGCAAACAGGTAACCTTAATGCAATTGTATGGAAGACAACTAATCTTAAGTCCGGGCCTAGAGAGGCAGATGCAGTACTTTGGCCAAAACACAAGATTTCACAGAATGAACAAGTATTTGTGATCTAGGTGTGAATATTGGGGTTTTTGCTTTATTTTGCACTCCCTGATAGCAGCAATGCTGCTGGTTTATATACCATGCTATCCTTTTGAAACAAACGTCATACTGACTGGAGGAACAAAAAAACTACAGTGACGTCACTAGACCCATCCAATTGGCTTGAGAACCACTATAACCTTGCAACTGCAAATACTGCCCACTTCGTCAATAGCCTACACACCTCCAATCATCCCTTTCCCTTATACATGATGTATACTGAGCTTAGACATTCCCTTACATTCCACACTGTTAAACACTCCCGGACGTAACATTACGTTGTATGTCCACCTGATTTAAACCACAGGATCGCATAAATCGTTGGTACTGTATAAAAACAAAAACAAATAACAACTAAACATTTGCAGTAAGCAATCATAGTACCTGCTGTATATTTCAATACAGGTTTATTGGAGACAATGAGGCCTATGCTGTATACTCCAATACAAGTTTCTTGGAGACAATGAGGCCTATGCTGTATACTCCAATACAGGCTTCTTGGCGACAATAAGGCCTATGCTATATATTCCAATACAGGCTTTTTGGGGACAATGAGGCCTATGCTGCGTACTCCAATACAGGCTTGTTGGAGACAATAAGGCCTAAGTTGTGTACTCCAATACAGACTTATTGGAGACAATGAGGCCTATACTGTGTACTCCAATACAGACTTCTTGGAGACAATGAGGCATATACTGTGTACTCTAATACAGACTTCTTGGAGACAATGAGGCCTATGCTGTGTACTCCAATACAGGCTTCTTGGAGACAATGAGGCCTATGCTGTGTATGCCAATACACGCATACACGTAAGTCATTTCCAATATATCCTAAAGGTAGAAGGCTAGTTTAACCTAATCTCCTACCATTCCAGAGCAGACATTCTTCATCTGGTACAGCCAAGAAGGGGTTACAATTCTATTCAAATGATATGTTCAAAAGATTACATACCACAGGTTCAACTACAAGTTATGAAACTGTCTGTCTCGGTTTTCACCTAACATATTAAAATGTATTGAGATCACAGCTAATTTGCAATAGAATATACTGCTTGTCAGCAATTAATTCTGTTACACCATTAACAGATTCTACTATAAAAAAATAAAAAACAGATACCGTGTTGACACAGGAAGAAACCTATATGGCAAGTTGAAGCCCCCCAATTTTTTTTAATATTGAGTATTTTTGGGATAAGATGAGTCAGTGGTATTGGGTGCCAGGGTAGAGTGGGCATTTTATCAAGCAAATCTATGCATAATGAAGAAGACTTTAATCCAACAAGGAATAAAGGTAGAGCAAAATAGTAGCTCCACAAAGATAGCAAAAATCCTCTACATTTCACTGGTTATGGTAGCCTTTATAGAGATTTTGTTTATAGGGCAACTGTTGGTAAGATTTTGTTTTTTTGCTAGGTTGTGTCAAATGTAGGAGTTTTTAATAGAAATGCTTTTAAAAAAAAAATTGCTTCATTAGCCCTCTTTTTGCTCATGTGGTGGACAGATTGAATCTTGGGTCTGATTTTCTATGATCTTGGGTCAGATGAATGCAGGACTGACCCAAGATTACGAACAATTGGGGTCATGTATAAACACAGCGCACAAGCAGATGGCACCAAATATTGGCGCATTCGGCATGTGGGCCAATTTATAAAGCCGACTCCCAACAAATTTCCGATTTCCGAGCTGCCTCCGCCGAATCCGCAAATTGTGATTGGTGTTGGCGCTGGTTGCACTGGCACAGCCAATGTATAGATAAAATCAGGTCCTGAAAATCCCCTTATTTGTGTGGGGGAAAATCCGGCAAACACTGTTTTGGCAGAGGTCCCACTGCTGCATTGCAAAGTGCCAGAATTTATGAAAAGCTGCAATTGCCGTTATACATATTTTTTATAAAACGAGCAACACTTTTCAGTGCTGGAGTCTTTATACATAACCCCCAATGTGTCAGCTACAGCTATAAGTAGTAAAGATTACTCAACAAGGTACTTTATTTGCATTCTTTCATTAAAGCATTTCAATTTAAAATGTTTCTATTTGATCCAATATTTAAATTAAACATAGGTAAAAAAAAAAAAAAAATGCTTCAGTTGCCCTTTAATTAACTATGATGTCATTTTACCATTATAACATAAGACTTTATTATTACTTTACTTTTTTTTTTCGTTTACAGTCAACAACTGCATATCTCTTTTGCTTTTATGTTTGGTTGTGTGTCTTGTTGTTTTGTTCTCTTTCTTTTTTTTTTTGTATACTTGTTCTTTAAAGAAACACTCCTGCAAAAATTGTCCAGTTGATAATGACCTGATTGATAACTTCATCACAAAAGTCACTTTTATTTATATTTCGCAATCACTGTACTTAGGCTCTCATAGGAGTGCTTTTAGCCCCTTCTGTTTGTGATATGTAGCTAGCCAGGGTCTCAAGATCTCAGAATACGTTAAATACGTCTAAAAGCACTTCAGTATCATATTAGCGACGTTAGTCTGATCACATTTTCACCGAGCAGATCTACAAACATTCTCGTCTACTGTATGAATAGTTGTGTAATTCAATTTCACAAAGCAAGTCAAGCAGTGGATAACAAAGTAAAGAAGAAATCGAAAATCTGATCATGCAAAAAGGTGGAATGAATACACCATAGGAAACCCCAAATAAATGGCTTATTGGGAATGATACACGTTATAGCATCCCATATTAGTTGGCCTTGTGCCACCAAGAACAGAAAGAGTACAATGAAATAACCTAAGCAAAGACGTCTGAAGGTTAGGCAGCCTACTGTCACAAAATTAGTGCACCCAGTTCACTCATTCGATGTAAAAGAAGAAGAAAAAAAATGCTGAAAATAAGCGAGGATTGTGAACAAAGTTAGCAGTAATGGATCCATTAACTCCAACCAGTGAATACAAAAATGTAACTGAGTGATATTACTGGGGGCCTACATGGAATCAGATGGTGACAATCCATTGTGCTATAATAAAATTCCATTATGCAGTGAAAGATTCGGAGGAAGACGTGTACTTAACTACACATTAGGATCATCGGAAGCCAGCATAATGGGACAACTCGACCTCCTTGAAAAAAGTTGTGTTGTTTTTTTCCTTCTTCGGTGCCAGGTTATTATTCATTTTTAGGTATTATGGAAGGTATTAGGGAAATCACGTCCCGATGCCTGTAGGAGATGGGTGGGGACGTCAACGGTTTTCATAAAACAATCCCTCAGATAGCTTGATCTCATGCTGGTCAAGTCACACCTTTAGAAGATGAAGCAAACTTAACGTATCCCATTTCTTTCTTTCTAACCAATACAATTTGTTAAAGGGACTGAGCTAACAAAATATGCCCTCATGGTGCAAAGAAGCCTAGTGGTCTTTATTTTTCTTGTTTCCATATTGATTGTCCATTTTTTGATGTAAAGGTATGTTTGGTAGGCTTCTCTTGACAGGAGCACATTACCAAGGCAGTTCCGTGGGCCATTTTTACACTTAGGATTAGCATAGTTGCCTGGTAGATTTAAGCAAATCCAGGGGAATCCTGCCCAGGAATGGGCTGGCAAGGAGAGCAAGAGAGGCAATTGCCCACCGGGTAGCTTTCTATTCTGACTCAATGGCCTGGGCTGAATGACTTTTCACTTGTAAATGCCCTAGTGTGTAGCACTTTCTACCCAGTTGTCTTATCTGTCTATCAATCACTGTACCTTATCTGTCAGTATATCTGTCTTGTCTGTCTAATAGTGTCCATCTCTGCTGGTACCTGGTGGGCTGATGAAGTTTCACCATGTGCCACTAATTTTTTTCAGCCCAAAGGCCAAAAGTTCCCGGTCCTCTCCTGACCATGCATCGTGGATGGACCTACCTCCAATATCTAAATAGGTACCTACATGTTTATTTATTATTTATGTTTTAATCTTTAGCACCCCAGCTATTCTAAACTAAAATGTCCATGATGCCCTGGATCATGCTAGCTGAGTCTCATAGCGACCGATACTTATAAGTAGGAAATAAATATGATTGTGATTGTAACATATGCCTCCCACTGAGGAAAACCAACATAGGCAATGAGGACGAAGTGAGAAGTATTCACATCGTCGAGGGCAACTGGAGACAATTCTCAACATTGCTGTTCTAGGGTATAATAAAAATGCCACATTATATCACAGACTTCTATAGTTCTTACACATATTCTGAGCTACCACAGTCTCTGCAATTCTGGTGGGTCGGCCTTTATAAGTGACACATGCTAACCAATGGTTCACCAGGCTGGGTTGCTAGCAAATAATGCATTGCCATGCATGTCTAACAAATGCCAATAATGACCAGACCAATTTTCTGCTGCCCTTCTTAGCTGTGAACTGAACATCCAATCTAATATTTTTTTTTTTGCTGATGGGAAAAACAGCAAAACTATAGCTGTCCTCATCTAGGAACTTTACATTCTCATCTCAAATCATTACATATTTTTTCTGATTGCAACAGCAGTTGCCGTTCTGATATGTCAAAACATCCTAATAAACCCCACACCATATTCTGTAGCTTGAAGCAATTACTAGCTACTTAAAATGCAAAAAAGGAGAACATTTATGCTTAACATTCTCCTAATTGCTACTCTATGAAAAAAAAAAAAGTTTATTAATTTATAGCATTTATATTTTTTTTCTCCCAGAAGGATTAAAAGCTCTTTTATATCAATAACAGCAAGTGATATATCATGCTGCTAGAGCGTTAATGTTAAATGACAGGTAAGGGAAGGGATTAGGTTTTGAACCTTAACCTATGGTTTTCAGAGACCTTTAATCTGTCAAATTCTCGCAAGGAAAGAAAAGCAATGAGTAATGTTCCAGTTGGGGTTATATTAAATCCTTATAATGAAAATCTACTTCCAGGGCAAATGTCTAAGCTGCGTTTTGTAAGTATAGGAGGTGGGGACTCCAGCAGATGTGTGTCCAACTGGATGTCTACGTTCTGCCAAATATGGTCAACTTAACGACCGACAACTCACCACTGTTAACACAGGGAATAGATTACATGTGGAAACTCATCCAAATAATGGATCCCTTAAACGTAGAGTTGTAGGGACTTTTTACTACTCTTTAAAATGTTGAGATATAATAATAGAGCATTAAACCAGGAAGGGTATATTGAGATGGTCTCTCGTTTTCAAATAATTCCAAGGGAAGTGTTACTACTACCCTATTTAATGGTAGGCATTTTATCTAGCTTAGAAGGATGAACGGCAGAGCTGACCCAACCAGGAATAGAACCTGCATTGATCCACAAAGCCATCTCACTGGTTCACAGTCATTTCTTACTTTAGGTGAGTACACTGCTTGTGGAACAATTCTTAAATGTTATAATTTTTGCCATGACAAATGATGACATAACTTTAACATCGTTGATTATTATAGATTGTTTGAATTTAGAAAATGCACCTCCCAGCAATTAATAAACCCGCTGACTTTTAGGCAACAAAGTGTAAAAACACGCACAGAGATTTGCTGACAGGAACTCCCAGCGAAAGAAGAACTCTGCCTCCCCCCCCCCCCCCCCAGCATTTGATGCATGCATAGTTTAATCCAAAGCATCAGCATACGAACATATCCCAGCAGGCCCCTCCTCCCGGTGGACTAAAATGCCTCATTACTATAGATTGCCTGAAAAGGGAACCGGTAACCAAGGCATTGATTATATATGGCTTGATATGCAAATGAACTAATTTTTATTGGGAAATGTGTAATTTGCATATCAAGCCCCAAGATAATGTCAAAAGCATCAGACAAAACATAACACACAAAACATTTAGCTCTTATATATATATATATATATATATATATGCAAATCTGCTAACACAATATTATTTTTCATCAATGTTTACTCTCTACATTCACAGTATAATGAGCCATTAAATCAAAAGGGTATATTGCTGGATGTATTGGGTTGTTAGGCATGCTTCACTAAGTAGTTCTTTATTATAAATAGGTACAACTATTGTTGTACACCAAAATATAGGCAAGCTAGTCTTTTGATTTTTAGACAGAGCTCTGGAAATTTGCGAGGTCAAAACACATATTAACATACCTGTGAACTTCTCAGGTCCCTGGGACACAAGCACAATAGGCTGTGTATGCATGGGTGTAGGAACCCCCACAAATCTGGGGGGGACAGCATTTTTGCTCGTCGGGTATAGCAGCAGTAAAAATAAAGCTTGTCACAGTGTATATTATATCACCAAGTTCCCACCAACATTACCAGGATCCTTGGTATACAACAGATACATTCACAGCACAACATCTACATCAGGCAGGTGCATTTTATCACTGTTACATGAAATATAGTAAGCGAGCTGTGTTTACACCATAAAACATACATCAGTATGAACCTACCACTTCTGCTGGAATGCCATTCCATGTATCCACTACCCTCTCAGTAAAGTAATACTTTCATTAGTCCCTGGCCTTATCTTATATCTAGGATAGCCTTATACCTATCCCACGCATGCTTAAACTCCTTCACTGTATTAACCTCTACCACTTCTACTGGAAGGCTATTCCATGCATCCACTACCCTCTCAGTATAGTAATACTTTCATTGTTCCCTGGCCTTATCTTATACCTAGGATAGCCTTACACCTATCCCATGCATGCTTAAACTCCTTCACTGCATTAACCTCTACCACTTCTACTGGAAGACTATTCCATGCATCCACTACCCTCTCAGTAATGTAATCCTTTCATTAGTCCCTGACCTTATCTTATATCTAGGATAGCCTTATACCTATCCCATGCATGCTTAAACTCCTTCATTGTATTAACCTCTACCACTTCTACTGGAAGACTATTCCATGCATCCACTACCCTCTCAGCAAACAAACATTACATTTCTGACCAGAAAATAAACTGTAAAATATTAAATATTTCCAAAAGCTTAAGGTGGACCCCAAATATATGTATATAACTAGTAAAATTTATACCAGGGCTTGACAACCTTAAATAAGTTTTAGGAGCCAGGAAAAAAATCTAGGAGCCAGACAACAGCACATACACACAATCACATGCAGTCATATACAGTCAGTCACATAGACACATATACTCATACATACAGCCTGTCACACATATACATACTGTCACATAGAAACACACTCATACATACATACATACATACATACAGTCTGCCAGGCACACACTCCCACATACATACAATCTGTCAGACACACACACACTCATACATACAGTCGTTCACAGACACACTCATACATACATACATAGAGTCTGTCGCAGACACACACTCATACATACATGCAGTCTGTCAGACACACACACACTCATACATACAGTCTGTAACATAGACACATACACTCAGAGTCAGTCACATAGACACACACACTCATACATGGTCTTTCACATACACTCATACATACAGTCTGTCACAGACACACAAACTCATACAGTCAGTCACAGACACACAAACTCACACAGTCAGTCACACACACTCATACAGTCTGTCACACTCCCTCATACAGTTTGTCACACACACACACTCATACATACATACATACATACATCCATAGTCTGTCACATACACTCATACATACATACATCCATAGTCTGTCACATACACTCATACATACATACAGTCTATCACATTTACTCATACATACACACAGTCTGTCACATACACTCATACATACACACATTCAAGTGAGCAGTTTTTTTTATCTTAAAAAATACATTTTAAAAAAATGTAGATCAATAGCAGGGATCAAAGCTATATCTCATTGCAGGGAAGGTGGGCATTTCCGTTCCAGGTTTGTCTGTGCCTCTTACAATCATTACTTATTAATTACATTATTTTGCCCATTCATTTGTCAGTTTTATTTTGCCCACATTCATTTGCCAGTGTTTTTTTTGCCCAAATTAATTTGTCAGGGTTTTTTTTGCCCACATTCATTTGCCAGGGTTTTTTTTGCCCACATTCATTTGCCAGGGTTTTTTTTTTTTGCCCACATTCATTTACCAGGGTTTTTTTTTTTTTGCCCACATTCATTTGCCAGGTTTTTTGTTGCCCACATTCATTTGCCAGGGGTTTTTTTTGCCCTCATTTTTTGATCATCTCATCATTAGTAGAAGTCATTGGCAGATTTAAGAGACGTGTTATTATGGCAGCTTCGGAAGTCATTGATTATTGCAGCTCTAAGAGACATTTTTTAAATGACCCTAAGAGATGCAATAATCTATCACGTTCCGAAGCTGCCATGATAAAAAGAAAAACGGTACATTATTGGCAGTGACACAGTCACTGTTCCTACCTCGTTCCTCCCAGTGTGGGGCTGTGTGACTTGTGGAGGACGCGCACAAGCCGTGCGCATGATCACATGACGTCGTGCGATGAAGTCATGTGATCAGGTGACCTCCGTGATCGCTGCAGAGCTGATTCTCCCGGGACAGTCCCAGGATCGAAAACGTTGCGGGATTGTCCCGGGTTGGCAAGTATGCTCAGGGCCGTCTTTAATAGTGATTGGACCCTGGGCAAGCATTTGCTTGGGCCCCCTGGACCCTGCCGTCTCCCCTGCATGCAATCCCGCCATCCATCGCGATGTTAACCCCCCCCACACACACACACACATATGCCATAATTGTTGTGCCATTCAGATGCCAGTAATATTGTGCCTTTCAGATGCCAGTAATATTGTGCCATTCAGAGCGCAGTATTATTGTGCCAGTCAGAGCCCAGTAATATTGTGCCATTCAGAGCCCAGTAATATTGTACCATTCAGAGCCCAGTAATATTGTGCCAGTCAGATGCCTGTAATAGTGCCATTCAGAGCCCAGTAATATTGTGCCAGTCAGAGCCCAGAAATATTGTGCCAGTCAGAGCCCAGGAATATTGTGCCAGTCAGATACCAAGAATATTGTGCCAGTCAGATACCAAGAATATTGTGCCAGTCAGAGCCCAGGAATATTGTGCCAGTCAGATGCCTGTAATATTGTGCCAGTCAGATGCCTGTAATATTGTGCCAGTCAGATGCATGTAATATTGTGCCAGTCAGAGCCCAGGAATATTGTGCCAGTCAGAGCCCAGGAATATTGTGCCAGTCAGATGCCTGTAATATTGTGCCAGTGAGAGCCCAGTAATATTGTGCCAGCCAGATGCCCAGTAATATTGTGCCAGCCAGATGCCCAGTAATATTGTGGGAGTCAGATGCCTGTAATATTGTGCCAGTCAGAGCCCAGTAATATTGTGCCAGCCAGATGCCCAGTAATATTGTGCCAGCCAGATGCCCAGTAATATTGTGCCAGTCAGATGCCTGTAATATTGTGCCAGTCAGATGCCTGTAATATTGTGCCAGTCAGAACCCAGTAATATTGTGCCAGCCAGATGCCCAGTAATATTGTGCCAGCCAGATGCCCAGTAATATAGTGCCAGCCAGATGCCTGTAATATTATGCCAGTCAGAGTACAGTAATATAGTGCCAGCCAGAACCCAGTAATATAGTGCCAGCCAGATGCCCAGTAATTTTGTGCCAGCCAGATGCCCAGTAATATAGTGCCAGCCAGAACCCAGTAATATAGTGCCAGCCAGAGCCCAGTAATATAGTGCCAGCCAGAATCCAGTAATATAGTGCCAGACAGAGCCCAGTAATATAGTGCCAGCCAGAACCCAGTAATATAGTGCCAGTCAGAACCCAGTAATATAGTGCCAGCCAGAACCCAGTAATATAGTGCCAGCCAGAACCCAGTAATATAGTGCCAGCCAGAACCCAGTAATATAGTGCCAGCCAAAGCCCAGTAATATAGTGCCAGCCAGAGCCCAGTAATATAGTTCCAGCCAGAACCCAGTAATATAGTGCCAGCCAGAACCCAGTAATATAGTGCCAGCCAGAGCCCAGTAATATAGTGCCAGCCAGAACCCAGTAATATAGTGCCAGTCAGAGCCCAGTAATATAGTGCCAGCCAGAGCCCAGTAATATAGTGCCAGTCAGAACCCAGTAATATAGTGCCAGCCAGAACCCAGTAATATAGTGCCAGCCAGAGCCCAGTAATATAGTGCCAGCCAGAACCCAGTAATATAGTGCCAGCCAGAACCCAGTAATATAGTGCCAGCCAGAACCCAGTAATATAGTGCCAGCCAGAACCCAGTAACATAGTGCCAGCCAGAACCCAGTAATATAGTGCCAGTTAACCCCCCCCCCCTTCCCTAGTACTTACATGAATCTGCTCCGTGTCCCCCGCCGGATGTCTCCTCCGTGCAGTCTTCCCTCTTGCACGGAGGAGGGAAACAGTCACCGGATGTGACGCAACGTCACATCCGGCGTCAGTTTTTTTTTTTTTTTTTTTTCCGGCCGTCTCATCCATCGGATGCGGCTTGCCGGAAAAAAGTGTTCACAAGCGCAATGCGCTGTGAACACGGCAAGCAGGGGCTGGGGGCCCCGTTTGCTGGGGGGGATTTCACCCTACCTGTCCCCCCCACATTTTTTCCTGGGGGGGATCCGTCCCCCCCATCCCCCCCGCTTCCTACGCCCATGTGTGTATGTATGTCAAATCCATTTTTAACACAATTTAAAAAAACTATACCAGCACTTTGTAATTCACATGATGTCTTAAAGGGTAAAAATCATTCAAAAATGTACAGCACAATAAAATTATTTTAGATTAAACCCTAAAAATGTGCAATATAGAAGGGTCCACCTTACACACACTTTTGATCCTGGTCTAATGTGCTAGAACAAACAACTTATCTAAAAATCTTCAGCATATTCTGTGATCCTTTCAATACTACAGTGCTGACATCTTACGTCTGTCTCACTGTCTGCCTGCTGCCTCCTGCTACTTCCTAGTTGTTGATAGTGATGCAGGAGTGAATACGACCATGTATGCGAATGCTCCTATAATCATTCTCAACAGTTCATTAGCAATCGTCCTTTATCAAGACCAAACCTAAACCGGCCAAAGGCATCGGTGAAATTGTAAAAACCCCGATATGCAGATAGAGCCTTATAAAATGTATTTTTTTTTGGAAAATCTGTGTTTTTAATTAATAATTATTTATTTTTTCTAATGACAGTTATCCTTGAATTAAAACTCAGTTTGACTGCTTGACCATAGCAGACTTGATTAAAATGACTCACTGAGTTTAAACTTCAAACAACTAAAAAGAAATTATAATAAATTACAACATGGTCAAATCAAAGTTTACTAATAAATCATGACTAGTTCTTATCATCATCTGGTACAAGTTAGAACCTGAATGTATTTTACAAAGTATGTGTGGGGGTCAACAACACTTTGTATACTATAAAGACTAAAATGAAAATAAAAAAATATATACAAAAATGAAACAAATATATGAACAAAAACTCCAAAACACACAAAAGTTAAAAGACTACTTCAACAATGTTTTGTATTTATTAAACTTTAAATAAACGAAATGCATTAGTTAATATATTAGTTGTTTGCCAAGACAATACTTTATTTTTTAGTCTCAATGAATCGCCAAATTCCATAGCTATCAACAGGTCTCTTAGAACTTCGAAGCAATGCCCCGCCCTCAGCCGCTCCCCCAAAAGAAAACTGTGCATCTCTGGCCACTTGAAATTTTGTGAAATATGTAAATGTGTTTAATCTACTCACATCAGATATTCCATGCCCAGCGGGGGAAAAAGCAACATTTAAAAAAAAAAAAGCTTATTATACCAAATGTTATGTTTAATCAATAGTAATATGCGAAATGCGTAAGGCGTGGTCTCTTTTCTCATTCACACTGTGTACAATTGTTGGCTTTCTTTTTGATTAAACGCACCGTATTATTGTATGGAGTGTGGAGTGCCTATCATGTGTTCTATGAACAGGAGTAAGCAGACATTTTGTCAGGAGAATTGTCCATGAGGTCCTGCCCCCCCCTCCCTCTGTGTATTGGCAGATATGAAAAATGATCTCAAAGCATCAGCGGAAGCTTTTCGCGTATCCAGCCAGGTTAATAGAGCTTTGAGCGGGAGTGGTACCTCAAACCTTAGGTTATGGGAGCATTTGGATATGCCCAGAACATGGAGTTCATTCTGCAGCCACCTGGATACTTGTGCATGCTTGCTTGGTTTCCGGTTGAGTAATTTAAAAAATGTTATGTTAGTCATTGTGTAATGTTGGAATGATATGTTTTTTTAAATATAATTCAAGGCCTATTTATTTAAAGCGCTATGGCATTTTCTACCATCCACAGTTTGTTTTTAATTATCACTTTTTCCTAGATGAATACATGCCCCGATGAATGAAGCTACCCCTGTCATGGCCATGCCATCTCCTTCTTTGTCCATTTGAAATGTTGGAAAGTATAATCAATGTTATTGTGTTTTCCATACTTTATAAAAGGCAGACACACACACACAAAAAAAGAACAACAATACAAAACAAAATTCTATCTCACAAGATAAATGGAAATATCTGGCATGATAAAACGTATACAGTTCCATTAACAAAAACCTTATCTGCAGGGGAAGCTTTTATGACTGAATCCCGAGCACCTTAAGATGGTTTAATTCACTTTCTCTAAATAAGATGTAACATTATATGGTTAAAAAAAAGAAGTGTTTTTCACTTTTTCAATAAGAAAAAAACAAAAAACATTTCCGGCCTAGTACAGGGAATACGGATTTGATTAATTATAAGTGATGGCACGTATAGTAATTTTACAATACCTTTGGTGTTTATTTAATCATATTAGTCTGAAAGCATGCGTATTTTATAAGTATATGAGTTATTGTAATTGCTAATATTATATCATTCAAACTGCATTTTGCCATTTGCACCGCATTCAGCAAACACAATTTTAATGTTCAGAAGTAAACCAATTTCATCCCTATTATTTACAGTTTTATGACTGTACTAAATTAAATACAATTTCTTATTTTGAATTTACATAACAGCTGAAGTCCACAAATACTACGACGCAGCAGTGTCTCGCTTAATAAAGGTTGCTTCAGTATCCCTCCCGCCAGTCCTCCATACACATATACATTTTTCAACAAACTTTATGTGTAAATATTGTCTGACAAATTACTTGACAATTGTTCCCCTCTGCTCTTCCACTTTTATCCAGTTTATCCAGTTAATTCTGGTGCCCAGAAAACATCTTCCAAATGTCAGTGCATATTGATGTGCCTTCAAAGTACTTTAAAATGCATGTTTTACATGTTGCTTTGCTTAAAACATAAAATACTTACAATTAGATGAAATTGCTGCAGGAGCCAATGAGAATAATGTAATTCAAAATAATTTAATATACTTTTTCACTAGTGTGTTGCATTGTAAAGTGATCCTACTGTGTACAAGAGCAAGGTCACTCAGAGTCTGCATGCTGTATTCTATTCCAGCAGCAAAGGAAGTGACTAAATGAAACAAAACTTAATTTGCTCAGTGTCTATATAATCAGTGCTTTCTCACCTGTAGTATACATGCAGAGTAATCACTGGGGAGGGCTTTGAGACAAATATTAAATATGGGATTTATGCAGAATGCCTGCATCAAGTCATGTGACCAGGTACCATTTTGCTAGAGCTTCCTTGGTACAAGTATTGTAGTAGCCTGTACCAGTGGCAGTAATGCTGGAATGGTCCTAAATTTGAATCAATGGGGTAGATTTTATTTTCCCCGCTAATTAGCATACCTGGAACATTTAATATAACGCAAGCTCATTAAATAAATAGATTAAAAGAACCCCTAGCTACATCCCCACCTCTACCTTGCCCAGGTAAGGGTGGATGATCTAAAATGGCCCCCAACCATGCCTGAAAAAAAACACACCCTTTGAGTGCCATGAGGGAAAGCTGGCAAGTAATACACTACAAAGTGTTGTGCCCCCAGCACCCAGAACACAGAACTTTCTCAACACATACACTGCATCAACAGGACTTGCCCAGCACCCAGCTTTCACACACAGGACTTACCCATGCCCTGAACTTCCCTAGTGTCTAGTGGTGGGCAGCTCAATGTGCACTGCCCAGGCATACAGACATCCTTTTAGACTGCCTCTTGTGCTCCATGGGCACCTCTGGAATCTGAACACACGGAGGTCACTTGACTCCCAATACCTTAGCAGTGCACAGACTTTGAGCTGCCTACTCGCCGACAGTGACCACTTGCTGCAATGGCACTCTTTGTGTGCCATAGATTCGCCACCACCGCTCTAGTTATACTAATCATATAGCTCCTGTGTAATCCCTGTTTGCAGAACTAGTGGGAGTTAATCAAGATTATCGTTAAGTCTACTCTAATATAAGAGTTTCTAAACCCTCAGTCAGTTTAGTGCATAGTAAAAGGATGAGTGTTTTCAATAATCAGTAAACCATGCTTATTAAGAGAACTGAAAAACAATATCAGCCATCATAGCAGAGTTTGGAGAATTTTTCCAGTTCAGCTGTAACCATACTTCCAATTTCTTTCCCTGGCAATGTGGGATATCAGAGTGTTCTCATTTAAACCTTAAAACCACTTCATAAAAGAGCTACCAATATATATCAATTAATCTGAATAAAGAAGTAAACCAACATGATATGCATTTTTAAAGTATTGTTTTATCTTATGGATATAACTGCTGCAAAATGTTTATTGAATATGTGTATACAGATAGATAGATTATAGATAGATAGATAGATAGATAGATAGATAGATAGATAGATAGACAGATGGACACAGACATACAGACAGACACAGACAGACACAGACAGACAGGCACAGACAGATAGATACAGACAAACAGACACAGACAAACTGACAGACACAGACAGACAGACAAACAGATAGATACATAGATAGATATGATTTGCATGAAATAGTTAGTTTATGACAACCAACAACAACAAAAAAAAACCTTATTACAGTAAAAGTAAATGTTATTTCACCTAAAACAAATTTCTAAAAAGTCAGCACAAAAATAGTTTTGCAGTTATGAGTCAGTTTTTTTCTTAATCTCTAAACAGATTTGTAACTAAAAGCAGAGATATTATTTTATGGGAGACAGCTGGCTCTGAGATTAAGAAAACAGTCATAGGGAGGTGAGCTCAAATTAGGTATTGTAAAATAAGACATGTGGGGGGGGGGTGAATAAAGCTTTGGAAGCTTTGAAGCTGAAAATTCCAAGAGTATCGAATATCATGTGAGTCTAATAGTTTACGGACGCTGTCTCCGTATAAGCAGTTTAAAGTATAGTTTGCGAAACCTGGCTCCGTATTTGCAATCACGTGCTTATAAAACATAACTTTATTGGCTGTTACGCCTTGGGATATATTATTATGTCTGGATAGAGTGAGGCAGCAGCCTGGCATGCTATCTGCTGTACTCGAGTCTAAAAACACATGCCAAAGATATATTCCCCAGGGCAATTGTAGACTACGGATGCTGGAGAGAGGTTACTGGCCACCTGTCACATTAGGGGCTATTAATTGAGCTCATTTGAGATACAATGGTCGATGTGGTTAAATTATACATATTTCCTGTAACATCTTGAAAAACTTAATTGACAAATGTCAGAATAGCTATAAATAAAAATAAAACCATATGTGTAAAATATAATACAACTAATATTCTCATTTTTCACATTATCTCCTGAGGTAATATTACATTAATAGAGGAGGTTGGAAAACAGAATACTTCAAAACAGCACACAAATGTAAATATCCAGCGGATGTCAGAAACATGGGGAGGGAGTATTCAAAAAGATGAAAGTAGACACACTCATGGGCTAATGTAGAATGCCAAAGTTCGACAAAGAAAAGGTGTAAGAACTAAGTGAATTGGAACCATTCTTCCCCACCGTTGTCATGTTGTCCGCACAGAAACGTTTGAATGATCAATACAGTCCTACAGCATTAATGATATGTTACTTATTATTATTATTATTTGATTATATATTTATTCATCATTGTCATTCACATGTTGACAAGTTGTCAATCACTACCATAGTAAGTGGGAATTTGATGGGCGTGAGACAAATACAGATGGGGTTAGGCAAAGTAGTTAATTAGAAAGTTGACTGGCTTACCTAAAAAAAAGAAAATCTTCCAGAGTGAAAACTCTCATTGCAAAACCCCCTACGCGTTTCATGCTACCACGTCAAGGTCGTAGTAATAGTAGAAAATTGATCTCTGGGACTCAAGTGTAAAATCCCTTATAATAGTTTTAAAAAAACACATATTTTTTATGAAATGTATTACACCCGAGTTTTTACCACTTTTTTTTAGATATTAGCACTATCATTTTTTTATTTATAGTGACAGTGGTAGAAGCGAGAGAACTAGCAGTTCGACTTGCTACAATAAAATTCATGCTCTGGAAAATTAGAATTCGGAACAACTTCAGACATCTGAAAGCTACGCGGCTGTACGTATCCACCTTTTTTTCTTTTGTAATATATCTTTTTTTTTTTTATTTCACCTTTATATGTTGCCTTACAGCTATAACAGTCAATTCTGTATATTACATCTAGTGTTTGATCCTGGTTTACCTCGTTTTCTAGTTTAGACTGCCCTTATCTGTAGATATTTCAGGTTTGTAGGTCACTCCAATGTTATCGTTTTATAGATTTCCTCCGAGTAGTCTATTCATCACAAAGTGGAACTTGAATTATTATTCATATTTTTTTTCTATTTCTCTTTGGTTTCATTTTTTTTTTTTTTGTTCTCTTTAAATTCATTTCTAGTCGAGCCTGAAAAATCATTACAGACAAAATAGTATCTGTCTTTTTTTTCCCTGTAAAAATGTTATCCACTATGATTGAGCTCTGCCCATTTTAAACTTTGGTGTTTTTAGAACCGAGTGTGGCTCTATGAAAAAAAAATATATATATATTTTCAATAGGTTACAAATGTATTTATATTCCCAATTGTTAACATATATAGTGAAAAGGGTATTACAAAGTCAGTTTAACAGATGCACAAGGTAAAGACTGCTCTGATTTTCATTTTTTGAATTAATTAGAGAAGCACCTACATAGATGGCCAACCAGACACAGATGTAGTGAAGTATAACACATATATAAAGCATAATAATATATACTTAAACAGATGCATATGGTGGCTGAGGATAGCTCCCATCAGGATATATTTGACCAGCCACCCATCATGAGTTACATTATAACTCTTATCAGTATGCAGTTGCTCAGATAATAATGGCAATATAGTATACCCACCGTCAGTATAGAGTTAGTCAGACACAGATATAGTATAGTTTAGCTCCAGTTACTATAAAGTATGTGAGACATTGATGGCTGGACAGTAAAACAACTATAAGTAAATAGTTAACGAGATATGTCACCAGTTTGGCGGCCAACCAATATATGTTCCGGTATCCAAGTACACTAGCAGTAGATCCCTAATGAGAGTACCAACGTGGGTCATGCACAGGATACATGTGCTCAGGTCTCAGAAGCAAAAATGTAGACTCAATATTCATTGACCAGGTATTTGGGAGGAGATAAACTCTTGTACATAAGGTTTAAAAAGCAAAAATGAAATACCATAGTGATTCACAATTCTGGGAAGCAAGGTATACCTTACAGCAGAAATATGCACATCTGTTGCAAAATAGAGCTGTCTTGAAAGGTTATAGATCATTCCGAAGAAACACCCTATCTACTACAACTGAGCTGGCAACATGAATTGGACAATTCACTTCGGTGAGGCAGGATGTTATAAGTGGATGATATTCAACCTGGTAGAAGTTGTAATCATGTAATTAATCACAGCTTGCATGTTCTAGTCTGTATACTCACTAATCTTTGGAAGTACAAAAAAAAATTATATCTGGATTCCCCAAAATTAATTTCCATCAGTCAAAACTGCCATTTAAAAGGTTAACAAGGTTATGTTTTAATTAATTATGTCTGGATCGTCCATGCTTTGTAAGGTGGCAGGCTTTCTAAAAAAACGGGGCAGCTGGATTTGAACTACATGGTGTATATTTACAAAAGACAGGAACAAGATGGCAGTCTCTACCATTGTAAAGTGTTTAAATATAATAGAGTCAACTGTGGCCTTTAATTTTGGTAGCAGTATAGATTACTCTGTGTGCCAACTATATATTAGGTAAGGCTAGGCACTTGCCCCATTGTAAATTCAAATTTTAAATAGGACAACCAAAGACAGCTATGAGAATGATTTTTGTGCCGTAGAGCTATAGCACTCATGCTAGCTCCGCCCCCAGGTTATACTAAGCGCCAACTTTGTTGAGTAGATTCTTTGGGGTCAAGTCTGGAATGGCGTTTACTAAATAGAAAACATATAAGGGAGGGGTTGTTTTTTCCCCTGCTAAACCATAGCCAATGGAGGGCTGGCAACATTTTTTACCCAGAAGGGTAAAAACTATTTAGTGGCCCATAGTGCAACTTCATTAGCCCACTTATTATCATTAGCGTTAGAAACAGATAGACAAATAAGACAGATTTGCCGACAGATAAGGTAGAGTAATAGAGAGACAGAAAAAAATGGAGAGAAAGACATACAGAACACATAGATATACAGACAAATAGAGGAAAGGTATGGGCCAAATTCTTTTTTAACCAGTTTCCACTGACCTTTTATCACCCCTTCTCAACCTGAGATCGAGAAACGTTGAGGAGAGAGTAAGGCTGTGAAAGTGGAAGCAGTTATGCATTCTCCTATTGGTATGACCCCTTTGCACGGGACAGTCCAGATTTTATACTCAGGTGTCTGAGACACGGGAGAATCCATATTGTGCATGGACAGATTTGTGTGCATGCTGTATAGCGCTTCCAGTTGGAGTGACAGTGCTACTGCACATGTGCGGTAGTGTGAACACTCAAACTCCCACGCTTTGCCCCGCCCCTTTCTAGCCCAATTCGCCAGGGGCAGAAATTGGAAGTTATGTGTGGAGTCTGCGCTAAAGGCCAAAATATGCTCCAATTCTTGGCAAATCTGTGGCTGGAGCTTTAATGATTTATTGAACAATGGTTGCTCCCATCCTTAAAGTGCCGACAACTGTTTAGCATATAGGTCCCAATGTGGACATTATGGAATAATATGTATTAAAATGAGCAATTTAACATTTTTATCTGTACCAGAGACCGATGCATAAAACATTTGAATGTGTAGCTTACTGCCCATCTGTTGTGCATCTCTCCAGTGTAAGATTTAATATCATTTTAGACCTGGTGGGTTTATAAGATGCCAGGAATGTCTGAAAAATAGTGATGGTACTAGACACAGTGCTATATCCTATTATATCTACCAATTCTCTCTTTTAAGAACAGCTTTTATTTACATGAACAATATATCCATAAATGCTACATAGTATATGTGTGTGTGTATGTGTGTGTGTGTATGTGTGTGTTTATGTGTGTGTGTGTGTGTGTGTGTGTGTATGTGTGTGTTTTTGTGTGTGTGTGTGTGTGTGTATAGTTGTGTTCAAGAAGGGGTGTTTTTTTTAATTGTCATCTGATTCAGCAGTACGTGGCATGGAAGCATAGAATCTGTTGGCAGATAAGAACCATTCGGTCCACCTAGTCTGCCCAATTTTCTAAATACTTTTATTAGTCCCCAGTTCCCTATCGTATATCTAGGATAGCCTTGTGCCTATCCCACGCATGCTTAAACTCCTTCACTATGTTAACCTATTCCCTCAGTAAAGTAATACTTCCTGATATTACTTTTAAACCTTTGTCCCTCTAATTTAAGACTATGTCCTCTGCAAACTGAGGCAGTCCGACAATCAACTGTCTCGTCATCATTGATGTTTGCATGTGTCAATTGTTGTGGCACACAGCCAAAATAGGGAAAAGCTTGCACATATTTGAGGTTGTTGGCTCCTCATTGCCTGGTTGCCGCTTGCTGTTAAGGGGTTGATTGGGAGGAGGTTTAATTGCACCTCTTCCAACACATTACATAGGTTTTGGTAGCAGTATAAACTGCATTGTGTGCCCACTAGATAGGAAGTGAGAGTAGGTTCTCATCCTATTGAGAGTGTGCCTTGACGTGGCGGGTGAGCTTAATTATGCTTTGGCCAATTCATATAACTAAAATCTCTCATTTATAATATGTTTATATATTTGTTGCCAACTTTATTAGGGTGAGAAGCGCAGACAGTTTTTGTTTTTTGTCTACACAGCCAAAATAGTCAACGATCATTTCCTCCCCTGCTGGAGGAGTGTTTGGCACTCCAATCAGTGCACTCCAAGAGAAAATCCTGTCTGTCCCTTACACACCTGGGGTGAAAGTGAGATGCGGTTGCTAAGCAACTAACCTCGAGCGTGGTCCACATCCTGATCTTCTGACCATCATCTTCTGACCAACAAAGACCAACACACTTTCCTGCCACTAACTAGACCAAATATAGGTGGGATTTCTACAACATGGAGAGGGGCCTAAAAGAGGGAAATAAAGTTTGAACCTGTCTGACGAGGTACGAGGCAGCCATATTGAATTTACCCTTTAATGTATGAGTCTAAACCACCTCTGCTCCTCCATGAATCCTTTATGTAAAATAATGTTGAAATAATCCCTTTCATCTTGGAGGCATGTTACTTTGTTCTAATAATTCTATTTCTCTGAAATACGGACACATTCACAGTCTGAAAAGGTTTCTTTCATGGGATTAGTATATTTAAATGTGCAAGAAAATTGCCCTTTTGTAGTCATTTTTTTAAAAAATATTTTTATAAATAGTTAAGTAAAGTAGAGCCTATTTTTACATTTACAAATGTTAAATCCGCATGAAAGTGGCTTTTTAAGTTACTCACTATTTTAATACTTGCCTTCGAGGTCTTTGATTACAGATATTTTGTGGTGCAATGAGGCTTATATGTCATTCCAAGCAGAAAATATATAATAGTGTTTTAACCTTGTATAATAGTCTTTAACCGAATAGGACTCTCCCTCTTTTGAGAAGCTGTTTAAACATCAACAAGCATTAATTTCTTCTTGAGATGCAGGTTATAAAGTAAAAAAAAAAAAAAAGTACAATCATGAATTATTTGCTTCTAGTCGAATTTTTTTTTTTATGAGCGATTTGTCAAGTACATCCTCTATGACATAAATGGGCAACTAGTCCATGCAAAAGGCAAATTTTTTTATTTAGTTGCTTTCATAATCCATACGTTGTTTTGCATCATGGGATGCCCATTTTTAAATTTGACGAACCAATAATATATCCTGAATTTGCCAGGACACACCCGTTTTTTTGTTTGTGAGTGCTGTCCTGGCATGAATACCGCTTACGCACAGTGCATCATCATATGAGTACAGGCAGCATTCCGGTATATACCCCAGTGATTCATAACCCAGGCCTCACTGGAACTCAATCGTGCAGAAATCTTAGGCCCTTTTTCCCAATTATGCCCAGTGACTATCTGCCACAAAGTTAGCAAGTATTCTATACCAAAAATATCTGACCTCTTCTCCTTTTATTGACCATCAATGTTAGAATCATGTTTGTAACACTAAGTGCACCATCTCCAGAAGGACATGCATGTCTCGGAACATGAAGATGCAGCTCTGTTGGAAGTCAGCCCCTGTAGCGTTGAATTAAGGGTGTTTAAAATTGCTTCATGAATGAGAGTGACTTACCTTCAAGTTAAGATCCCACCTGGCTCTACAGGAGGGTCACTCCTGTTTAATGATCTCTACCAATCTACCAATCGACCAAGGGTGAGCACAAACCCCTTTCATGGTGGATATTTATTGGACATTGTAACAATTTGTGTTCTACAGACCTTGTCACGGACATTTTGCCATGTCAAGAACCCTGTGGAGGGATCCATATTGTGAATGCATTCCTCCCAACATCCCCCCCCCCCCCATGATCCTGGATGCATACACGGTAGTGCTGTTACTTGTCCTGAGCTTGAAGATGGCCACGCTGAAGCAGTCAGCTCTACAGTACATATGCCTAATGCTGTGCATGAGCAGTAGACATTCTTGGAGACACCTGGGAATGTGATCAGGACTGCGCAATTGTGGTCCTGTACCACGCTGTCCCACTGAGCTCTTCATCTGCACCAAAAGCGGACTGAGGTAGAGCTTGGCAGGACAGACTTCCCAAATCAGGACAATTTGAGATGGACAATTGAATGATGTTCTATGGACCTTCAGTGACGTTGCCACCAACACTGGTAACCTTGTATGGACACTTTGCCTATCTATCTGTTGGCTAACCCTGTTGGAGTGGTGCCACCAGCCTTAAGTGTGGTTCCATAAGATACCCATTAATGATTTACATGAATATTTTAGTGAGTTTTATCCTCTGTTATGATAAATGCTGTGATATATAACTTTTTTTTAGAGTAAGACTATTATAGAAAAAGCATGCAGATTACCAGTGTTTTCGGAGATTATGTGTCAGGGCTGTCTGAGATTGTTATCACTAAGAGCCGCTCCATGAAACTTGAAATGTGTAGCGGGGGAGCCGAACAAGCTTGGCTTCCCTCTGCTAAGGGAACAGATGTTTGATGTATTTGGGGTTCTTGCAGCCTCTCATTTATTGGTCTGAAATGTAAATCACTTAACATTTCACGCTGTAGTTATACCAAGAACTCAAAACTTGCACAACACAATGTTAGGAATTCTGCAGTTGGCTTCTACAGACGTTATTAAATAAACATAATTGGGATGAAGATTACAGCTAACGTTTTGAGTAACAAAAAAAAAAACCTATAATAATAACGAAACACCATGTGTGACTAACATAAATGACAGCCTAGCATCTTGCGGTACATAGCTCGAGACTTGATTCAATTCATTTTAGAATAATAAATTGACTAAAACAATGTGGGCTATGTATAAATCCATCCATCCTTCCACAAACAAATGGGCTGGGAAGTACAAACATTTAAAAAAAAGGTGTAATCAGCATTTTTATCCATCCCAACACTTTCGTACAGGAGAGGCCTGGCAACAAAGATGGGCTGAGGTCAAATTCCCTCCTAGGCTGATCTCTACCCTGACTTAATGGGCTGGGACTTCACCACTTTCCACCTCTAAATACTTCAGTATCTAGCATGTTTATCTTACAATCCAATTGTCTTGTGTGTCTATCATTTTCTGAACCTTATCCCTCAGCATATCTGTCTTTGTGTCTATGTCCAATGGGCTGGCGAAGTTGCATCATGGGCCACTAAGTAGATTATGCTCCCAGGGCCAAAAAGTTGCAAGCCCTCCCCTGCTTTCATGTGCAAGAATGGAACCTCTGCCAAAAAAAAAAAGGAAAGCGCCTGTTTCTTTATACATAGGTTGCACCGGCGTTCAGTGAGTCGGAGCAACCCGGAATGTTTGGGATTGGCGCACACAGTTCCGAATCTCTACATTTGTCAAGTTATAGATATGTTGGGTGTTATCTCTGTGTGCCTCCATTATGCAGTAGTTTTTGTAATATTTTTCTTTAGGTAAGTAGTAGAACTTTGCTGTATTTCTAAAATAAAATATATGTACAACAGCTGGTATGCAGTAAGTTTTGGGACACATCCCAACATCCCACACCGATAACAGCACCATCTGTAACAAAGATGCATAACTTATAATGCTTGAACAAATTTAATATATATGATACAGTAGTTTTTTTTTTTTTTTTTTAAAATAGTGCACACTATAAAACTGCAATACAATTATTAGATGTAAAAAAGATCAATCCTAATGGGGATAGATTGAAATACATGGACAATGGGCACACTAGCTGCAACAAAAACTTTATTTGGCATAGTCTGACTTGACAATGTATCTGCTACATTGATTTAATTTTGTTCCTATACAGCTAATGTTGGCTGTACTTGTAGTCAGCAAGAAAAGTTAACAGTAAACTCCATTGAGATTTTTTTTTTAATGGGCCTTCGAACGTCCAAGAACATGCTATTATATGTAAGTATTAACAAAATGGAATACTTACATATAATACTCCAGTCCACATGGAGTAGGGTTCTCACCAGGGACTTGTAAAGTATAAAGGATACCAGGTTCTGTGACAAGGTCTCAGAAGGTCCATAGAAAGCCATTACATTGACCATCACTAAGTCCAGAAAATGTCCACCATGAACAATATGGGTGCCTATTCTTGGTCATCACATTGGCTCTATCGACATGAACAACATGGGTGACTACCTTTGGTTCTCATGTTGGCCCTTTTCAGACAAAACATTAGCAGCAATCCACTTACATCAACACACTGCCAATGCGTAATGTATAATAACTCCGATAAAACAATGGTTCATTGAACTCTTTTTTAACATCTCTTTTGAATGACTACGTGGAAAACTTATTGCAGTTATATAGCAGGCATGTCTCTTAGCGCCTGTATTAATGGGATGTTTTTGTAAAAGAATAATTTAATTACTTAATGTGTGTGGCTAGAAGGGCAATGTAATATGTCTGTACTTACAAAGTGATTTAGTGAAAAAATCTATATATATATTTCATTCCACTGAAAAAATGTATAGCGTGTTAGCTATGTGACTGTATGACTCCTCAAAATAGCTTTTGACTACTTGCAATATATTACTACACAAGCTATGTTCTTAGATAGTCCTGGACTGTGGTCTGCGAGGTGCACGCATTCTGCTCTCCTGAGGTCCTGATTTTAATTCTATGGTACATATAGAAACTTACAGATTGGTAGTCAGTTCCCCATTCCCATCATGTCCCCCCCCCCCCCCCCCAGAATCCCCGTTGCAGTGGGGGGAATGTTGTGAATTGAATTTAGCTGGCTTTCAAATATGGGGATTTAGGTTTAAAGTCACTTAAGTTTTTCCCTCTTGTTCTTCTATTGTATAAAAGCCCAGTGGTTCTAGTATGGGCATTAGATGGCATACTTATTACAAGATATCCTCTGACTGGCAGATACCATGATTCACTGTCTTTCACTGTCATTCACTTCAAGTACACTGGCAGACCCTCATTTTTCCATGTAATCTACAGAGAGGGTTCTAACTAGACCTCAGTAGAAGGGGAGTGACAAGCACCTGCTCTGATTGGCTGTGTGCTCGCTCACACTGTCAGAATTTGCATGTTAGATAGTGTTAGTTTTTTTTATTAACACAGAAATTTAAAATCCTATTTGAATCTTATTGGGCAGACTAGATGGGCTTGGCAGACTAAATGGGCTTTAGGCAGACTAGATGGGCTGAATGGTTCTTATCTGCTGATGCATTTTATGTTTCTATGAATATGGATAGAGAGGACATACTAACCAGCCTAAGTTTTTTCTTTTTTTAATAACTTACAGAAGCATTTTTTTCACCCTCGAAAGAAATAAAATGTTACTTAGCCGATTAACTATATAACTGTAGCAATACACTGCCCCCTCTCGGCATTCATCATTAGGTGAAGAAAATACATGAATCACAGACAAGACTGAAGGGAAGGCCTTGTCAGCCACCCATTGAGTGGCAGTGTCGCTCCTGGTCACTTGTATTCCGCGTAGTGCTAACTATCTAGCGGTTATGTCCTCTTCAAAAAGAATAGCCTAGTATCCAAGAGCTGTGTTATCTACAGGTCTACATTATTATGTCTCTGTTACTAAATAAGCACTTTTTACTTAATCAAAACGATTTTATTTTATTTTTTTTCCCCTTCGTGGGTTTAGTTCTCCTGTTGCCAGCAGGAAAATATGTAATTTAACAGATCACTTAGTATCTTTCCCTGCTTTAAATATGACTAATTTCCACTATTGTATGTGTGCACAAGGTTTTGTGGTTTCTTGGACACAGTAGGGTCTTTTTCATAAGACATTTTCCAGTTAATTAGACTACTGTGTTTAAAGACAATGCTGAGAGCAGGCCAGGATGAAGTCATATACCTACGCTTGCCAAAGTGTTTTAAGCGGAATGATTTTTTTCCCCCCACATAACCTGGAATTAACAACATAAAAAAACCTGTCAACATGTTCATTGAAATAACAAAAAAAATAATTATATATATATATATATATATATATATATATATATATATATCCATATATATATATTTTTTTTATATATATATATTATGCTTAATACATAAATATATGGAAAAAACTTACCATCTAATAAACTCATAGTGAGAAAACGTTTGAATTCAATGACCTTATTAGTATTATTAGAGGTTTTTTTTTACTTCTAAGGTGTAAAAAATATTCCTCAGGCATCATCCATCATATATATATATATATATATATATATATATATATATATATATATATATATATATATATACAGTCCAAAGTACTAGCACTCTGCGCAACAATCGACATTCATTAACAGATGCCTGGGTGCAGCTCAACATCAACAATATATCGAGTCCAAAAATAAAAATAGAGGATGCACTCACAGGTCTTTGGATGTCACCGTTTAATATCAAAGATGTGGAAGAACGACGTTTCAGGCTCACAAGCCTTTTGTCAAGTGTAAAAACCAAAGAAAAACAAAGTTACCTGCGCTCTCTCCTTTATCCCTATGTATTTTCAAACAAATGGAGGTTTTTTAGTTACCTCCAATGGCCATGAGAGGATGAGCCCACCTGCCAACGTCAAGGCAGACCCCCCTAGGTGGGTCCTAACTCTAACCATTCACTTGCTTCTTTGAGCCTCTGGCAAAAATCTCTAATGAGACAGAAAGGGGTGTTTTTTATATACACCCCTATACATTATTAACCCTTAATAGGGAACACATGGGATGGGCGGCTGCCTTGACGTTGGCAGGTGGGCTCATCCTCTCATGGCCATTGGAGGTAACTAAAAAACCTCCATTTGTTTGAAAATACATAGGGATAAAGGAGAGAGCGCAGGTAACTTTGTTTTTCTTTGGTTTTTACTATATATTGGGGCTGATGTGTACTGTAGTCATTGCAGCCGCCCAGTGATGGGAGTGAGCGCAGGACTTTTCTTTCTGTATTTGTATCCAATTTTTGTATTACTCAGCCTTGTTACAATGCAGCCGCCCATCCCATGTGTTCCCTATTAAGGGTTAATAATGTATAGGGGTGTATATAAAAAACACCCCTTTCTGTCTCATTAGAGATTTTTGCCAGAGGCTCAAAGAAGCAAGTGAATGGTTAGAGTTAGGACCCACCTAGGGGGGTCTGCCTTGACGTTGGCAGGTGGGCTCATCCTCTCATGGCCATTGGAGGTAACTAAAAAACCTCCATTTGTTTGAAAATACATAGGGATAAAGGAGAGAGCGCAGGTAACTTTGTTTTTCTTTGGTTTTTACACTTGACAAAAGGCTTGTGAGCCTGAAACGTCGTTCTTCCACATCTTTGATATTAAACGGTGACATCCAAAGACCTGTGAGTGCATCCTCTATTTTTATTTTTGGACTCGATATATATATATATATATGTATATAATTTTTTTGGCAAAATAGAAACATAGAATGTGTCGCCAGATAAGAACCATTCAGTCCATCTAGTCTGCCCAATTTTCTAAATAATTTTATTAGTCCCCAGTTCCCTATCTCATAGCTAGGATAGCCTTGTGCCTATTCCACGCATGCTTAAAATCCTTCACTGTGTTTACCTCTACCACTTCGCTGGAAGGCTTTTCAATACATCCACTACCCTCTCAGTAAAGTTATACTTCCTGATATTAATTTTAAATCGTTGCCCATCTAATTTAAGACTATGTCCTCTAGTTGTGGTAGTTTTTCTTCTTTTAAATATACTCTCTTCCCAAGCATGTTGGCTGTATAGTAAATCCAATGGGTTCATGCCACTCTTTGTGTTGGGTGTCTCTAGATGTTAAGCCTTGCTCACTGTTCATGGGGAATACCAGCTACACCTCAATGACAAAATCCATGATAGACCAAAATGTACATCTGAGGTTACTGTAACGTCCTTGAAGAGATTGTCTTACATACTTACATATTTAGAGTATGTGGGGGTTCTAAGTGTTAGATAACTGGTATTATTTATTCATCTCCTAGTCGGTTCTTGCATAGGCTCTTGATTACAACAGCTACTCCTGCTGGGTTAGACTAAAATGACATCTTCTAACATGACCCACCAGCGATACGGGGCCACCTTGGGTTTGTCTCAGTTAATGGGTTATGTTTTATTCACACATCCCCATACGTTGGGTTTTGTGAACTGAGTTCCAGACATCCATTATTAGTGCCAGACAGGCAGATCAGGTCACCTGTGAAAGCCTCTGTTACTCACAAACAGCTACACTAAGACAGGTGTGATACCTGGAAGAGACCAGGGTTTCTAATGCTGGTAGTGGTCCAAAGCCAGTCAGTGACTTCCAGAATCCATTATACACAAATCATAAATATATTCGCAAAATGAGCAAAGAAAAGTGAGAAAAAAATGTTCTGTATTGTTTAACCTTTGATCTTTTCTCCAGGAAGTCATGGTTGAATCCTGTTCCTAGTCACCCAGGTGTACTAAAAATGTAAACCTATTGATGGGAATTAACTTTAAATAGATTTTTCTCATATAAATTCATAGGGGTGTCAATAATTATGCCACACATATATTTAACATATGCTTTTTTGAAAAACAAAAAAAAACAAAAAAACGGTGTTGTGTTATGGCATTGATCAGCCATAACATTATAACCAGTGACAGGTGCCGGCGCAGGCAGTGTGATGCTTTGGACAACGTTCTGCTGGGAAACCTTGGAAATCCATGTGGATGTTACTTTGACATGTACCACCCACCTAAGCAGTATTCCCTGATGGTATTGGCCTCTTTAAGCAGATTAATGCAGCCTGCCACAAAGTAAAAATGGTTCAGGAATGGTTTGAGTAACACAACAACGAGTTTAAGGTGTTGACTTGGCCTCTAAATTCCCAAGATTTCAGTCCAATTGACATCCGTGGGATGTGCCGGACAAACAAGTCCTATCCATGGAGGCCCCACTTCACAACTTACAGGAATTAAAGGATCTGCTGCTAACATGCCGGTGCCAGATACCACAGCACACCTTCAGAGGTCTAGTGGAGTCTATGCCTCGACAGGTCAGGGCTGTTTTGGTGGTAAAAGGGGAGCTACACAATATTAGGTAGGTGGCCATAATGTTATGGCTGATCAGTATATATATATATACCTCAGTCAGGACTGCAAGTACAATGGAGATTTAAAAATAATTCATAATAATATAGAAAATGCAATGGTGAATACATGAAAGGTTTATTTTGTACTTTGTGCACTGCTTTTAAAAATAATAAAAATAAAAAAATAAAACACTTTTGGCTGCAAAGCATACAAATGCGTGTAGAAAATGAAAATGCATTCTTTCTGCCAATATTTTCTTGGCCACTTTGGCATTGCATTGCAAACTGTTGGCTCTGATCCTTTATGGAGTAAGACGTAGATTCTCAAGTGTATGCAGTTGTCCCACTGTAGTGACAGCAACATCCAGGGTGCTTTAGAAAGAGAGACTGAGAGCGAGAAAAAAATAAGTATTTGATTTCTATGAATCAGTGTAAACCCCCACCTTCCCTCCAAAATGCAGTCAGCAGCTCTTACTTTAAAATAGAAGTTCCGCTTGTGGTCACTGCTGCAAAATCAACCAGACAATACAAAAAAAAATAAAAAAAAATAAAAGGAACCATTTCCTCTCATGAGCCTGTCTGAGTGCTCATTTTAGAAACAATGCATTACATGAAGTGTCATGGCCTCACATATGGTCCAATCTCATTAAAGATGAAGTGATTAATGGATATCGCACCCTGCTTCAGTAATTCGCACGCGATCAAGTTCCTGAGGTGTTTTTTTTTTTCCCCCTCTTCTTTTTAAAGGAAAACTATCGGCAAAATATAAGTTCTATTTAACTGAAAGACGGCATCAAGTGTATGCATTTAAAGTAGAAATTCTTTCATGAAAGAATAAACATAAAGCATCTTTCTGAGATGTCTGTGCTTGTTTAGCTCTATCAGGGGGCAGACATCTTGCAGCCCACGAAGTCAGAATAGACTAGGGGAAGCCTTGACAAGGTGCCGAGCATAGTTTGTTTACGTCATGCACAGGCTAGGCATAGGGTGACTACATCACCCTATTTTATTCAGGGACATGAGAATTATGACCATTTTTTTTACCAGCCTGCCGGTACAATACCGGCTGGGTGGAAACCCAACCCGGTAGGTACCCTACCCAGGCGGTATTTAGTAGAATAAAGACTGCAGACTAGTTATAAGTGTCCCTGAATAAAACAGTTTTTACACGTATGTTAGGAACTTCATCGCAGCTGTGGGCAGGTGCTTACCCGGTATCTTGGGGAGTCCAGCCTTGGGTGGTGATGATTGGTAGTAGGTTCCTTGCTGGGCATGGAGCTTGAAACCTCGAGTAGGGGTCGGGCATCTGGGTATGCCCTCCACAAACCAGTTGGAGTCTCCTTCATACTGTGACAAGCTTTGGGGTTTTTGGTAAAATATGTTACATGTTTACAAGGTTTGGTTTTCGTTGTCAATGTTAATGCACCTATTTTAAGGGTTACAGGTTTTGTGTGACAATGACTTAAAATAAATCGACTGTGGCTTTTTTTTTTTTTTATAACCAACCAGATGTTGTGTACATTTTTATACTAATTTCTAAAGTGTAGCCCAAGTATTAAGATTATACTAGTCAGGGGTCAGATGCGTCAGATTTTCCTTCATCTGACCCAAGATCCTGAACAAAATGTCTGCCCCCTGATAGAGGTATAAAGGCACAGAGGGCTCAGTAAGATGCATTATTTGGATTCTTTCATTAAAGCATTTCTCTTTAAAATTCCCAAATTTGATGCAATCTGTCAGTTGTCCTTTAAAGCTTATCAATTATATGACTGTCTGTAGGTTTGGTAATTATATGTATTGTCATTCTGTCATTACGTTTGTGTAGTGTAATATGTATCAACCATATCTTTGGCAAACCCGGCAATTAACTGCTGCAAATACACTTGATCGAACACACTCAGTGATAACACACTCACTCAGCACACACTCATACTCAGTCAGCCCAAACTCACTCACACACTCACTTTTTTTATTCTTTATGACCAGAATTATACATCTGAGACCAGCATAGCAAGCATCAGAATTGCGGGGGAAACAGTTTTTCTTTAATATGTCCCTCTTCCTCCCTGCTTAGTTACCTGTCAGCTCATCTACAGGGAGAAAAAAAGGGTCTGTGTGTTAATTGGTCTCACATACCACTTTGTGCTGGTATGTCTGCTGGTGCTGCCGTTTGGTGACAGTGGGGGCGGAGCAGATCGGTCCTCTTCTTGTGCAGGACCGCCCGCGAAGAGCAAAAAAAACACATTCGCTGTGAAGGCGGCATGCTGGCCCTTACAGTGCCGACACCTATGGTACTGAGGTTAATGTGACAGGGCGCTTAAAGCTGCTACACACAACACGCAGGCAGAGATAAGTTCCCATGTCACCTTAAAAGCAATTAGGTGAGTTAGGCAGCCGCGTGGCCTTAGGCGACCGCCTAACTTACCTAATTAGAGAGCCGCCACTGAAAATAGCCTTGTGCCTATCCCATGCATGCTTAATCTCCTAAGGATGATGCGGACGGCATGTCCCATAATGCATAGCAAGCGGAAGACTGACTAGAACCCTGGGAAATTATGCAAATTAATTGTACAGGACATGTATGGGCGAGGGGGAGGCAAGAGATGACTGACGGGGGCTGAGGGAGGGGCTTCAAGGGGGAGTTGATAAAAGCCCTGGAGCCTCTCTCCCCAGCAGCCATTTTAATCTGTAAACGCACCTGGTAGCAATTTTCCCACCCTCCCTCCCTATGTTTATGTGTTTTCTATGTATTAACTTTCTTTTGTCGCAGCAGGCGGGGGTTGGCTGTCCTTGCCAGTAGGGGATATGTTTTGGAAAATGGAGTTGGAGTTATTACAAGGAGAATGGTGCTCGGGTCCTCCCCTAACCTTAAAAGCAACATGGAAGTTGTTTGTAGTGGACGTGCCCACTGAGCTAAGTGAGTCGGCTAGTGGTAAGCATTGTGGGAGAGATGGGCCAGGTGGAGTTATGGCATCTCAAGGGACGAGGAGGGGAGGCGAGCTTCTGGATTCTGGATTTGGTTGGAAAAAGGTGGCCATATATAAATATATGGGTGGAAGTGGAAAATGGTTTTACTGGCAAGGGCTTAGTCAATTTGTCAGGCTGTATTCTGTTTTATACATAAAAGTATTAAAGGATGGTGGTGGTTTATACAGCCTGATATGTGTTTAATAAAGAAGTGCTGTGGCCTTGTTGTACCATCACAAGTCTCGTGTCCATTATTGGGGGGAACATGGGCTGGTATGGTTATGGGTGACTGTGGGGTTATGGTATGTCTCAGGAATCGGGCATCTATCCCCTCTGCATACATACAAGTACAATACAATAGTCGGGCTGGATTGTTCACAGCAAATATAGAGAAGATTCTCATATATTTCACACTTCTGTCCTTTTTTCATGTAAAATTTCAGTTTAAAAAGGAAAGTAAACCACACCTCTTACTCAATAACTTCCATACCTGACAACAGTCTTGAATTTGCCTTTATAGTTTTTTTTTGTCAATGTCTGTATTTTTTGTCATAACAGTTCAAAGCTGCTACATGTCCAACGTGCAGCACAACCTATTTGGCCAAAGAATATATATTTTATTTTGTCTAAAAAATTGTCCGGAACACTGAAGGTTAATGGAGTTAACCACTGCGCAAAGTATGTATAATGGTTAATCAGCTTATCTTTACGAAGATTTAAAAAGGAAAGTTAACTTTTTAACCCATCATGTCAGTGCAGCACTTAATAAATAAGAAGGGAGTCTAGAGAGAAGATGGTGGTGAGAGAAGGAAGTCTAAAGCACAGTGCATGGACTAATTAATACATTATTATAATAAAAAATACAACTTTGCAGAAAGAGATCTCCCTGGACCAATAGGTAGGGGGGTAATGCAGGGTGGAACATTTCACCTTTTTTAACCCTTGTTAAAACACGCCAGTTTATCCTGACAATAGAGACAACTAACATTTCACTTGTGCGTCTATATTAGAAGCACAAGTGAAGTATAACGTTTAGTGTCCCTTTAAGTCAGATATCCAAGATTAAAAGTTATTTTGAAAAAAAAAATGGTACAGATACATTGTTGATGAAGGAAGATTTGACCCACCTGACCTCAGATTCTAAACAACATGTCCGCCCCCTAAGGTGCTTTATGTGCATTCTTTCTCTAAAGAATTTCTATTTAAAATGTCTACACTTGATGCCATCTTGCCATTAAACAGAACAGATTTTTTGCCGACGGTTGTCCTTTAAGACTCCCAGTAGGCATAATACAAGCAAACACTTGAAAGAAATCCAGGAATTCTTGGGTTGCACATAACGCTATCCTGAGGAGCAAATTAGTAAAATAAGTCTGTACTTATGTTGTAGCAGACAACATGTGCCGAATGGTTCTAATCTGCCGTCACAATCTATGTGCCTATATATTTTTTTAACTTATTCTGGGCAGAGCGCCAAGGTAAAGTTGTATATCTCCAGGTAGAGATGTGCCTCCTGTTTTGTCACTAGAGATGTATTTGCTGAAGGGGTTTTGTTTATGTCTAAATCTCTGGCCAATCTGTACATTTTTGTTTTAGGTATTATTATTTTTTTCTTCCTAGGGTCTTTCTCGTAAGAAAAATTTCTTCAGTTCCAAGAAACAACCAAAATGACAGGCTTTGTACAACCATGGCAAAAGAAAACTACACTAAACTACATACTATATTTAACTTGGGTACGAGGAAAATGTATACCAATCTCCCAGACACTTGGTAACGTCTCTGTGGAGTTGTTAAGTGGCTGGGAATTAACTTCTAGGTTTTCCAGACACATTGGCTTACTCTTGTACTAAAATCAGAATTCCCAGACTCCCCTTAAGTACAGCAGGAACCACATCAGACCATTTGGAACTAAATGGTTCATTAACAAGTATAATTTACATTACCTTGCCCTTTGCCCCCCCATTCATTCTACATTAAGATTGCAAACTCAATTGTGTACATTAAAAGGGGAGAAGACATATAAACATGTTTTTTTTATTTTTTATTGTTAAGCATCCGTATCACAACTGACCACCGAAAACATACAGTATCATAACTTGGGTGACCACATTTTGCAATGATACAATAGAAGCTATTCATTAAAAGGAGAGTTGAACAGTTTTTGCTATATATTGTGCAGGGAGTAAATGTACTGCTTTTTTTGATAATAACCATATTTCTCAAGGTGCCTAGGGCCGGATTAAGACATTGTAGGCTCCAGGGCTACATATACTGTGAGGCCCCCCACTAATAAGTTGCATGAGAAGTATTGCAGTGTTCAAGCACTTGAATTGTACTCACAGGACTTGTCCAAATGTACAGGATTTGCCCCAGCACATAGATAGCACTTGCACCAGCACGCAACTAAACTTTTAAAATCTGCATCCACAAGAGTGTGAGATGCATCTGCAACTTACAACTTACAGTGCTTAAAAAGGCGGCGGCATCCTTAAAGCGGCGACGGCATCCTTATCCTTAAAAAGGTGGGCCCCCCTGCAGTCCAAGGGCCCTGGTCTGCAGCTTATAAAGCCCACACCTTAATTTATCCCTGACGGTGCCCAAACTATAATGAATTGCAGAAGAGTAGCTTGGTATTTGTGTGAGAGAAAGATTCATCCTGGCAAGTCATTTTCAGAGCATCGGTTATTTCTTGTAGGCCTCAGTGGATCTGTCTGAAAGACAGAAAAATGTGTCCGTGTTGACTCCTGTTTATGACATCACCTGTATCTTGATATGTATATCAAGCCACAGGTGATGTCATAAACAGGAGTCAACACTTCCACGTTTAAAACACATGTTTCTCTTAATCTATGCATTTGCTTGCAGTTCTGCTAACACATTGTACAGGTCATCTTTGATCATTTTTGAATCTCTTGTATGAACACAATGTACAGGTCATGTTTGGTAGTAAAGGGGAATGTTCCTTCTTTTAGTATACACAAACTCTTACCCCCCCCCCCCCCCCCAATAAAAGTTACCAGTCAGGTTTGGTGTTTAAAATAGGCCACATCTTTTATTTATACACAAGAAACGTAACTGTATAAGCCAAAATTACCTCCATTTTCTCTATACTTTTAATATTATAACTCAACATGCATTTCACTTAAATAACATCCAAAATAAACAAATCCAGTTATACAGTTACTCATAGTGCTTGCCCATCTATATATAAACTCAGCAAAAACTAACTTCTAAAACTAAGGTCCCTAGGGTGGTCCCCTCCCCCATTGTCCATACTATCCCAGCCCTGCATTAAAAACCTGATGCTGTGACCACCAGGTGGCTGTTAGCTCGGTGGGCACAACCGCTATTATGACCTCCTTCATATTGCTCAGAGTTTAGGGGAGGGGCCATCCCTGTCCATCCATATGAACTCAGTAACGTTCTTCCTTAATTATTCGATTGGCAAGGACAGCGCCGGCCTTAAGTGTTCTGGCGCCCTGTGCGGGCCTCCCCCGTGGCGCCCCGCCATGCTTGTCTCTTTCCACCCCTTCCCCATGTTCTGTATCTCCCCCCTTCCCCCTGTTCTGTATCTCCCCCCCTTCCCCCTGTTTTGTATATCCCCCCTCCCCCTGTTCTGTATCTCCCCTCTTCCCCCTGTTCTTTATCTCCCCCTTCCCCTGTTCTATATCTACCTCTTCCCCTCCCCCTGTTTTGTATCTATCTCCCCCCCTTCCCCTGTTCTGTATCTATCCCCCCTACCCTTGTTATGTATCTATCTCCCCCTTTCCCCTGTTCTGTATCTATCTCCCCCCTTCCCCCTGTTCTGTATCTATCTCCCCCCTTCCCCCTGTTCTGTATCTATCTCCCCCCTTCCACCTGTTCTTTATCTCTCCCCTCCCCCCTGTTCTGTATCTCCCCCCTTTCCCTGCTCCCCGTGAAGCAAACACTGGTCGCACACACCTAAGGCCAGCCCTGGGCCAGGACATCTCCGCCTGCTGTGACAGAGAGAGAAACGTTAATTCAAGACAAGAAAACATAACATAGTCAATAAAAAGGGGAGGGTGGGCGGGAAATTCACTGCTGAGTCCGATATCTAAAATGGCTACTGAGCAAAACCAGGGGGAGAGGCTATTTATATGATTCATTCATAACCAGCCACTCCTCCCCCCCACTGGATGTCAATCACCCTCATTCAGACCCCCTCACACATGCATGGTCCCCTGCGCCTGTCTCCCAGGGAACTATATTCCCAGAATAAAATATGTGTAGTGCTCTATGGATTACACTGGATTACACTCAGTACACTCAGTGAGCACATGGTCTTTTTCGCAAGCAAAGAAACTAGTAATAGCTGGAGAAAATGTGCTACGACTCAACAGACACAAGATGAGCTTACAAAACATATTACAGTCCTACGACCCAACTGTGCGTAAAGTAAAATGATGAGTCCTATCTATGAAAAAAGTAAAGTTGTGTGAGCACACTTGGGGGCAGGTAGTATAAAAAAAGAATTATTTTTTTTTACATTTTTCCAAACTATTTTTATCTTTACTAAAATATTTTTGCATTTTACAATGTACCGTACTTAACATATAACAATCAAATAGTAAATATGAGCAAATTGTGAATAAAAACAGGCATTGCTTGTCATTTTTACATGCAGTATAAGAATTACTTTTCACAAAATATTCCCAAAAGTCTTTACCTTGCTCAAATATAATTGCAATATATTACTGCAATCGGAAAAACACACACTAAATAAAATAAACGCCCCCCAAAAAAGCACAAAATATTACAAATATTCACAAATTGCTCCATACTCATGTTTTACCTATTTTTTTCCCCCTTGTACATGATTCCCATATGGGTCTATTCACTAACTTTCGAGAATAGCTGGAGGAGGTTGACTTTGGAGGTTCAAAACCTCCATGTCAGGTTGACATTTATTTTGAGACTATGTCCAATTATTTAACTAGTTTAACAAGTTTAACATAGTCTCAAAAATAGCTTTGATCCTGTTTTTTTTTTTTTTTTTCGGGTGCCGAATTTGACTTAGGGGACTATTCACTAAAAGGTGAGTTGCAGGTGAATTGTGGTGAGATGAACATTTCATCTCACCATTTTAGCTATATATTGGGCAAGGAAAATCTTGATGAGCAAATTCACCAGGATTGTCTAAAGAGGTTAGTTTAAATGTTCATCTCACCTCAACTCACTTGCAAGTCACCTTTTATTGAATAGACCCCTTAGTCTCGAAATGAAAGTCGATCTCCAAAGTCGACCTCCTCGAGCTATTCTCGGATTCTGTGAATAGACCCAGTAGTATTTTCCCTGTTGTTCTGCCATAACAAAGTTTACTTGGAATATACTGGCTGATCCTACAGATTTACTAAGGCGAAATACCATTAATACTCCCGTCTTAGGGTTAAACACTAAGGGTTTGACTCACAAGTGTACAAAGGGTCAGTTACTAGTCGGAGAGGTGTCAGCTCTCTTAGATTAGCCTGTCAGAGACATCCAGAGCTCTGATCAAACCTATTTAGAAGTATATCCATTTCATGTCGGTTTGTTACTGTTGCAAAAGCTAGAGAAAGATTGCCGAGACCAGACAGCAAAGGAAGACTGATTTGCGAAAATCATAAAAGTCGCAACCGCTTTGATTTAAACATACATCTCATTATGCTAGCGGGAGTCCTTCATATAAAAAGAAAAGTATGTGTTACGTTTTGTTTTTTTTAAATAAAAATCTTTTAAAAAAATTACAAAATGGCTTGGTTCAATCACCAGCTCAGTGTGTCTGCAAAAAGAAAACAGCACTATTGTGGTACAGAAGGCTTCGACCTCTCTTTGTCGTGTCGTGTAGCAAGGCATTGAATCTATTCATTGTGGCCTCTGTGCATAGAGAATGGTTCTTAAGATACATTCGGTCCACAAAGTATTTCCATGACAGTGCCCTTTGTTTAACTGCTCAGTTGACGCCTCAGTTATCTTAAAATATAAAACTACGTTTAAAAGGGATATAAAAAAAAAATAAAAATAAAAAGAAGATAAATTAGCCGTATATCTCTAGACCACATTGTCTCACACAGAGATTTTGTCTAAAGGAACATTAGGTGTCCCGTGGGCTGAATACAGTCTTAAATAGTCAGTTTTCATATACAACTGTTTTCATATGTTCTTTATGTTGTACATGTTTCTGGTATTTGTTAAATTAACCTTTTTTTTTTTTTTCCTTAAAAAAAATTGCAGTTCTTATGTAATTTGAGATTCAAAAGGATTTCACCGGGTGCTCTTAATTCAGTGACGTCACTGAGAGAGAGCCAGGCAGTTTTCATGTTCCCCTCTGAGACATTGCAGTCATTAGTTAAGCTCAGCTGTTTCAAGTGCTTGGAATGTAGAGGAGTGTGGTTTTATTCAGCTCTGTGTGTGGTGACATATAAGAAGGGGAGTTTGACATGCCTCCCAATTGTCCTGAGTTGGCAGGACATTCTAGATTTTGGGAGACAATCCCACTGTCCCATTGAGCTCTATCGCTGTTCCACTTTTCGGGACAGAGGTAGAGCACGGCAGGACGGTGGGACTTAAGACCTCGATACCTGCCATAAAATGTCATTCTCCCGCACATGCACGGCTGCACTGACTCTCGACCTCCCAAGCTAAATCCCCAGTGTCCCGATTTTCCAGAGCAAGAGGTGGGAGCGGTTTGTAGCAATTAGTGAAAATGAAATAAAAATACAGTTGTATTCTGTATTGTGTCATGCATTTTGATTTTACACCATGGGTTTTAGCAGTGTAGACAGAGACAGTCTTACCTAAACCTAAAAAGGGACTAAACCCCAAATATGTTTTTTTTATATATATTAAATGTCTTTTTTTTTTTTTTAATACTATATATGAAAAACAATTCAAAAGATGTCCTGTAGACTTTATTCAGAAAACAGACTTGCTATAAATCCTTTTTTATACCTGGTCATGCTTCCAGTAGTGCATTTACCATTTAAGGCATATTTGAGGCGCAAGTGGACAGTGAGTAGATTGTAAAGCCAGAGTCTAAAAGGAGTTACACAAGATGTTGGCACTGGAGTAGAAGAGGGTGCACAGAAAAAGTAGAGGATACATAGGTAAGTTGACTGTTCCAGCACATTAAAACAGAACAAAATGAAAATATTCAGTGAACTACTTAATATAGTAATCTTTTTTTTTTTTTTAGACTTCATCCATCTTTAAGCTATGATACTTCATAAGACCGATATCTTGAAGGACAGTGTTTATGAACCATTTAAAAACCCAAACATTACTGATAATAGTCCCCCTACTCCCCTACGTTTTCTCAAGCATTCCCATTAGCAGGACATTTCAATCGAATATCAAATACCATGAACTCCTGGAGCCCAACCAATATTCAAGAACCCCTAGGTTTCCGCAGGACCATAGGTCACAGAATGCCATGAAACTAAAACGATTTGCAGTTTTCTAAACTGAAAGATTTGGCAACAAGTGACATTTAGATTCCATAAGACTTCATATCAAGGGATGCTCCATAGGCCAGTCTATTTCCACCATTAGCACAAGAGATAAGGGTGATTACTCCTTTCCAATCCTCTTGGAGCTCTCAGCTGCGGCTCATACCACTGATCACAGGTTTATAAAAGAGTGTTCACCTTTACGGAAGGGCAGTCAATATTCTGACCTGGGTTTTTACCTGGCAGGCCTGAAGCCAATGTTACTTCTATGGAAGCAATAGCTAAGCAACCCTACCACTGCCTCGGTAACTAGCAAGGCATCCTGGTGATCTTCTAAATCATTGGGGTGCTAGTTGAAAGTAAACTTTTTATGATTTGGGTTCAGCAGTTTAAAAGAAAGGGCATTTCCTTCACATATATACATAGTATAGATTCATAAAAATAGATACACAAACAAATGCTTGTTTATCACTTAGTTCCATTTTTAAAAGGGTTTGTTGAGTGTTCCTTGTTTTATGCTTAGTGTGCATGAAAATATTTAATTACATAGTTGCCAATAGTCCCGGTTTTGACGGGGCAGTCATGTTTTTTGTGGACTTTACCAGTCATATTCCGGGTGTTTTTCGATGCAACGGCCGCATGGTGCCAAGCAGGATTGTGTATAATAGTCTATAACAGTTGGTTGAAGCTCAGTCTTGTGGGTCATGCACTGTTGTATGATGCCCGCGTTTGGCCCCGTCTCCACTAACCCATAAACTGGACCCAGGATGTTGACAGGTATATAACATGCCAAGTTTTTTCTGACGTGGGCCACATGTTCATAGAAACATAGAATGTGTCGGCAGATAAGAACCATTCGGTCCATCTAGTCTGCCCAATTTTCTAAATACTTTTATTGGTCCCCAGTTCCCTATCTTATAGCTAGGATAGCCTTGTGCTTATCCCACGCATGCTTAAACTCCTTCACTGTGTTTACCTCTACCACTTCCACTGGAAGGTTATTCCATACATCCACTACCCTCTCAGTCAAGTAATACATCCTGATATTACTTTAAAATCATTGCCCCTCTAATTTTAGACTATGTCCTCTAGTTGTGGTAGTTTTTCTTCTTTTAAATATACTCTCTTCCTTTACTGTGTTGGTTCAGAATGGGCTGCATTAAACTTTTGTATTTACCGTAAAAAAAGTTAATTCTCTATACAAAAAGGTTTGGTTATTTAGCAGTCATACACAAGCCATCTAAAAACATTGTAAAGCATCTTCATTCATTGAAACCTACACATTTACATAGTTGCCAACATCGGCCATGTTTCCAGGGATACATATTTGTTCCACATGCTGCAGAAGGAGCATGCAAAGTGCAGCCTTGCAAAATGTTGGATGAATATATGCACAGACATAATCCAATTAGTTAACCAGGGTGGAGATCTCGTAGCACCTACTATGATTAATTAATTGGATTGTGTCTGTGCATATATACATCCTACATACTGCCGGGCTACACTTTGCATGCTCTTTCTGCAGCATGTGGAACAAATATGTGTCCCTGGAAACATGGCCGATGTTGGCAACTATGTATTTATAGGACTAATGTGAACATGGGTAAGCAAATCCAGCGGGCCACATCTTGCTATCAACTGGACTGCATTTGGCCCCTGAGCCACCTTGGGGGCCCATGGGGGCCAACACCTTGGAGGCCCCCGTAATATGTAATTGTTCTTAACTTTATTATTGCGTTATGTGGAATAAAACGTAGGTCAAGTAAAAAAAAAAATAGCAGTGATGATGATGTATTATGTTTAGCCAGAAAAGGTATACAAAGTGTTATTTTGTTAATTAAATATTTGTAGAAAATCCACATCAACATTGTTGTCTGTAACAAACCGTCTCAGTGGAGATATGAGTCACTTGCTGATTCACTTTTAGTACGAGTTTCCCAGCAATGTTACAGACCCATAATTGTTTTGCAACAGGACTAAGGTAATATCAGAACAAAAGAGATTTATTAAAGGGGGCTGGTGAGATAAGATTTGCAAGCTCCTCCACAGTGGGCTGATGAATAGGTGATAAAGTGTTATAAGCTGGCACTCATGTGGTATGCATCACCGTTGAACTAGGAATGCTTTATTTCACAAAATAAAAAAAACACAGGAAAGGTGGGGACTAGATTTGTGCAGAAATTGGGGTGCGCAAGAATTTGGCAGGTTGAAGCCAATTCAGTTCTGAGAAAGAATTGAGACAGTGGTTGATCTAGGGGAGGGGGAGCAATGACGGTGTGGAGGTGTACATTTAAAAAAATAAAAATAAATAAAAGCCCGCCTTTTTTAAAAAAAACACGTTTGTCAACAGAGACGGAGGTGAGAGGAGATCAGAAGATCCCCCCTCACTGTCGCTCTGCCTACCAGCAGGCTGCACAGGGAGCCGAACAGGCAGCACAGAGAGACCTCCATGCTGCCTGTTTGGCTCCCCTTGCAGTGTGACAAGGAAGTGCCGACAGGTCGCGTGACTGGCGCTCTGACATCAGACGCGTGCCGGTCACGTGACCGCTCTGCATAACTGCCGGGGAGCTGAATAGGCAGCATGCTGCCTGCCACTAGCCACCAGGGACAAGGATAAATCCTGCAAATTGCAGGGGCTTATTAATGGCAAATAATACTGGCATATTATTGGGCAAATTGTCAGGGGCTTATTAATGGCAAATAATGCTAGCATATTATTGGGCAAATTGTCAGGGGCTTATTAATGGCAAATAATACTGGCATATTTTTGGGCAAATTGGCAGGGGCAGATTACAGGCCAAATAATATAGGCATATTATTGGGAAAATTGGCAGGGTCTTATTAATGGCATATTATTTGGCAAATTGGTTGGGAAATATTAATGGCAAATACAATTGGTAATGTGTATGTAATGGGGTGATGGAGGCATGTAAATGGGGTGATGGGGCATGTCCGTGGTGGGAAATGTGGGTTATGGGTCATGTTGTGGGTGTGCATCGTGGATAGTGGGGGTGCCCAAATACCAAGATACACCACTGGGGGGGGGGGGGGTAGAGGAGAGAACACTGATGGGGGGAGAGAGGAGAGAACACTGATGGGGGAGAGACGAGAGAACACTGATGGGGGGATAGAGAGGAGAGAATTGTCAAGATTGAGGTTTTCGGAGCATAGAGCAGGGGATGCTATCTCTTGCTGGTAACCCTTACCAGGTGGTCCACAAGTATATATAGGTAGAGCACCCTGGTAAGGATAGGAGCACGAGAGTGCCACAAAAGGATAATCCAAAAAGCGAAGTCAGGAAACAGTCCAATAGATCAGGGCAGGCAGCGGTCAAAGAGTAGTAATCCAAACAGGGGTCAGGGTTCAGGCAAACAGGGTAATCCAGAAGGCAAACCAAAGGTAAGGTAACGGGAAATCCAAAAGATATACTGTAGCACAGCAACAAAGGGGAAACTGGAGACTGAAGTCCAAGGTCAAACAGGAACCAAAGCTCTGGAACACTGGAGCAATGAAGAAACAGTTTGAGGGGTTTTTATAGTGCTGTGGGTCTCCACTCCTCCCCTCAGTGGGACAAGCTCCTCACTTGATTGGATGTTAGAGGGGTGTGCTTTTCTAGCACATACCCCTCTATCTCTGTGCTTGGAGTTAATAGGAGATTTGGCAGAGTTTACCTCCCTCCTACAGCTGAAAATAGGTTCCCCTTGATTGGGGTGAAGTCTGGAGGATGCATCCTGGGCTTGTAGAAACTCTAGGCCCTGGTTTCGGCCTACCGCGCTACCGCGATCGCGGTCGCGGATAGAAGATTGTACTACAGGCCCCGGCTTCGACCTACTCAGCGATCGCAGATTACTTAAGGGACTTGCTGGATGTCTGGAACTACTAGAACTGCAGGTAAGGGCCAGAGGGGCATGACAAGAATACTGATGGGGAAAGAGAGGAGAGAACACTGATGGGGGAGAAGAGAGAACACTGATGGGGCAGAAGAGAGAACACTAACAGGTAGGGGAGAGAGGAGAGAACACAGACGGGGTAGAGGAGAGAACACAGACGGGGAGAGGAGAGACACATACATGGGTAGAGGGACAAAGAGACAGTCATAAGAGGTAGAGAATAGAGACAGACATGGGATGGGAGAGGAGAGACAGAGACCTGGGAAAATGAGAGGAGAGACAGACCGACATGGGAAAAAAGAGGATACAAAGATACAAAGATGGACATGGGAAGGAAGAGGAGAGAAACGGACATGGGAAGGAAGAGAGACAGATGGACACAGGGAGTGAGAGGAGTGCGACAGACATGGGAAGGGAGAGGAGAGTGACAAAAGGACATGAGAGAGAGGAAAAGACAGATGGACATGTGACCCTCCTGAGATCAGACTCTGGATCAGCTCCTGAATTGAGAGTAAATCTTCATTTATCTCTAAAGAAACATATGGGGTTTACTTGGTACTAAGGCACACCGTTTTTTTTAACCCTTACTTTCTCTAAGAGAGCAAGGGTTAATAAATACCGTTTTAGTAGTCCTTTCTGATCCCAAAAGTGCGAACAATTGCAAATTTGTATAAATAAACAAAGTGAGTTTAAAGTGTATTTAAACATTTTGAAGGTAAAATCCTTATTAATCTTTCTATGCCTTTTATGCATACATTTGCAGTTTTTTTGTAAATAAATTATATGGATAACATATTTTGCTTATTTTAGACTAACGCCATACACGGAACAAAGGTCAATATTTTGATTTTTGAGAGCCTCGTTCACAATTCTTTTCTTGCACTCCACAGAGCCAAAGCAAACTTGAGAGTGCAGGGGGCAGATACGAGTCAATCACGGGGTCAAAGGTTCCCACACCAATTTGTTAGCATGTCTCTGAATAGAATTAATGAATACCTTCATGACAGATCAATATGCTTTTCAGCTACAGTGCTAATACTAATATTACTGTAGGCCTGCATAATTTCATAGAGATCTACGGAGAGCTACAGTTTTAGTCAGTAAATGAAGACGGGTTCGCAAGCTTGGCTTGGTTTCTTTCTAGAGTAAAGGAACTATCTTTTCCCATCGTGTGAGAGATGGCACAATATATAGTAGTCCATCACAGCCAATTTAAGAGAACGTTATGCAATCTTCAAATACTTACAATGGTATCTTTGTTTACTTGACCTAGTAGAGATATGAGTTGAAAATCATGGACACAAAGTATGGCTATGTATGTAATTATCACACACAAGGGTCTGTAAAGCATTGGTGTACCAACCATGAGGGGTGGGATTCGTAGAATCTCGGGTCCCTTTTTTATGGCATTCAATGTATTGATCTTAGGCTGGCCACGTGACTTCACCGCATTGAGTGTAGAAGTTTTGGAAAACAAAGATTTATTGGTTCATGTTGGGATAATGCAGTGGAGGTGCACCGAAACCTTTCTGGGAAGTTCTAGCTTGACCTGTTATAATCAGACCATAGAGCACAGAACATATAACAAAGTCTCAGGCTAGTTGGTATACTACTGAGTGTCATAAAGTTGGAGCTGGGGAATACGCAATCTTAAAGAAATAACATTAGTTAAATCCAACAAGAATGGGGAGAAAATCTGTCACCAGGTGTCCTGCCATTTTGAACCAGCAAACCTGTGGAACAGAACTCCCTTGGGTCTTTGTGGTACCCAGCTAATACATATATCACTGAGAATCCATTAATGCATTCTGGACATCTCGTGCTCAGTTAGGCCAAGTTCTAGTAATGGACACAAACATGGAGTACCCAGCACTCAAAATCGTTCAGTGGAGGTGTTTATTCACCACGCAGGCTGAATAAACACTTTCACTGAACGATTTTGAGTGCTGGGTCCTCCATGTTTGTGCCTTCTATGTTTGGAGATTTGGGTGGCATCCCGGGACCTCGGCACCTCATTAAAACTTGAATCTACTTCATTTTTACAAGTTCTACTGTAGTAATGGTCTTAGATCTACTACATACAAGTGTTTGGTGGAAGACATCTGTAAAGATAATAAATAAGTACACTTTAGCAACCTAGAAATTATGTGAAATATCTTTAGGTTCCTCACACCTGTCTACTGTTCATCAAATGTGATGCATCACAGGCTAATCTTTTTCCGCACTGTAGCATATACATGCACATGACTGTATTAGCCACTTACATAGAATTTCATCAAATGGTAGATGAGCCTGTACTTGAGTAGAGCATGAGTCTGTAGTTACCACCATGACCATATTTGTCTACTGTGATGTGCTGAATTTCTTGTGGTGTATGTGGTAGACCAACTATTTTAAATCAGTAGGCCTTACCAGGTACAACCTCAATGGGCCAGTCTGTGATGCCCATCAGTTGGTCCCTTGACCAATATATTACTTAATGAAAAGAGAATTGCATAGAATTGAGATGGGAATTTCAAACTCAAGGCCAAAGTTGTTGAGTTGGAAAAATTCTCCCATTCATCTGCATTAGGGATTTATTTTCCCAACTCGGCTACTTTGGCCTAAATTGTGAAATTCCCATCTCAATTCCCTGCAACTCTTTCTTTATTAAGTCAATCCTTTAATAAACTGCTGAGATAAACATTGATCCTGCTGGTCTGAAGCAGTGAAGTGAGGCCGGCCCATTTACCAAGTATATCTCACAATCCATTGGCTACTTTCTAGCGTAGATTGATGATAATGGAGGTATGGCATGAGTCAGCTGCATGGAAAGTCAACCACAAAAATCCATTTATCTCACAAGCTATGTTTCTTTCCATCAGCTCTATCAGTATAATGTATAGATCCCTTTGACTATTCTTAGAACTCGCTGGATCCAATGTAAGGTTGCCTGCTCTCTTTAAAAGAATGATAAAGCAAAGGCTAAACATGTAAGTGGTTCTTTGTAATGAAATGGTTTTAGCCAGGAAAACTGAGCATGTGAAATAGCTTGAAAGAAAGGCCCTAGAGTATTTATTGCTGTTATTTTATATCTGGCACCTGCAACATTCAGAAACATAGAGCTAATGTTGGCAGTGTGTGCCACTTATCATTTAAAGGGACCCTGTCATCTTAGCATCTTGTGTGTACGTTAAATATAGAGGAGAAATAATGCTCTATGCATTTTGTTAGCAAGATTGCAAACAAAAGTAAAGCTCAAAAATGAAAATATATATAAAATAAAAGGATACAACGTTTGTATATACACAGTCATAACATTATGACCACTGACAGGTGGCAAGCCGTCGGATGTAGTGTGATGCTTTGGGCAATGTTCTACTGGGAAATCTTGGGCCCTGCCATTCATGTGGATGTTACTTTGACACGTACACATACTGTGACCTACCTGAGGGAACTGGTATTCTCTCATGGCATTGGCCTTTTTCAGCAGGCTAATGTGCCCTGCCGCTGAGCAAAAATGGTTCAACAATAAGTTCAAGGTGTTGACTTGTCCTCCAAGTTCCCCAGACCTCAATCCAATAGAGCAAATACAATAAAGTGAACATGTGCGCTAGTGACCAACACTAGAGAAAAAAGAGCATTACCCTTTTCTATGAGACGAAATGCTCAGATATTATGCAAAGGGAAAAAAACACAAAAACAATAATAGTGTAGTATATCAGTGCAATGGTATAATAGTGCAAAGTGCATAAATGGTACACTCACATTTACATGAGCAATACCCTGCTCAAGATAAATAGCGTGGGTGAGCTCATATAAGAGCAAGTAGATCTTGTAAACTAGCTCCAGAGGCAACCCAGATATCCAGATCACATGGGAAGGAGAAGGCTCATCCAATAGAGCATCTGTGAGATGTGCTGGACAAACAAGTCAGATCCAAGGAGGCCCCACCTCGCTGCTAACGTCTTGGTGCCAGATACCACAGCACACCTTTAGAGGTCTAGTGGAGTCCATGCCTCGACGGGTCAGGGCTGTTTTGGCTTCAAAAGGGGACCCACACAATATTAGGCAGGTGGTCATAATGTTGTGGCTGATCAGTGTATTTATATACATATAAATATAAAATTTATTTATATATATATATATATATATATATATATATATATATATATATATATATATATATATATATTAATAAATACATATAAATATAATACTCTAACATTAGGTGAGACCTCCTTGTCACCTATAGGGTCAAAAATAAAGGAGAAGTAATAAATATGAAAAAAAAAATCACTAATACGACAAGCATAATCTATACAACTTATAATCTAATAATAATGCTCCATATACAATTTTTGTTATTATTTCCTGTGCTTTCTCCTATTTTTTATGTTTAAGTTTAAAATTAAAAAAAAAAAAGAATCAATTTTTTGTATGGTAAGAACAAAGTCGAGTGAAATAAAACAGTTTAGGAGGATTGTTTTTATTTTATGGAAAAGCTAAAATTATCAGTGATTCTGGGTCAGGTATTGGGACTTCAGTGTGTTTGTTTAATCTTTTTCTGCACTGTAGTATATACATGCACTGGACTGTATTAGCCACTTACATAGAATTTCATCAAATGGTAGATGTGCCTGTACTTGAGTAGAGCATGAGCCTGTAGTTACCACCATGACCATGTTTGTCTACTGTGACGTGCAGAATTTCTGGTGGTGTATGTGATAGACCAACTATTTTAAACCAGGTACAACCTCAATGGGCCAGTCTGTGATGCCCATCAGTTGGTCCCTTGACCAATATATTACTTAATGAAAAGAGAATCGCATGGAATTGAGATGGGAATTTCAAACTCAGAAAACGAAAAATATTGAAATTTGATATCCATTAAGCATATTTTAAGCATATTTGTCTGAAAGCAAATGTGCATATTCTTCATGGGGGACAGAAACAGGATAGTGCACATTGCAGACTCCTAACACTGCCTGTGAGATGACTTTGCCAAAACAAGGGATTGTATATAAAGATTGCTTGCAGTCTGCTCCATGGGACTATACAAGTCTGTTTGCTAAGCAAATCTCAGCAGGTTATGTGTAGAGGTAAACTTAATCATTTTTTCCCATGTTCCTAGAGGGTCAGATTGTATTCATTTCCCTCACCAGCCCAAGAATTTGCATAACCAAACAATTCTGGTGTAAAAAAAGAAAAAAAAAAAAACATATTTATATAACAAAATAGAACACAAAACTAAAAATGAATAGGGCCTGTCCCTAAAACGTTCTTACAAATTTACAGCATGTACAGAGATAGGGTTCACATTCCTTTTAATAGTATACAAAAAAAAGATCGAAAACGTGGCTTGGCTTTCAATAAAAATGTAGATTTGTATAAGTGACATCATACTTAGACATAACCTCAAAAAGTTATATATTTATTAAGGTTGCATAAAAATAAACTCTGATTTATGAATATAAGCTTTGGATAACTGACTAACATTGTCCAACTAACTATCACTTTGGTTATCAGGGGGAAGTATATATCAGGGGTGGGGACTGCCACAGAGAACTGTTAAACCCTGATCTTCACCATCACCCATTACAACAGTGCTTATAACCATAACTCTCCTTAATGATTACGTTTATCATGGGCCTGTAACCATGGTGGCACTGGTAGGCCAGTGCACATGTAATTCCATACCCCATTTGGATCTACTGGATCTACCGCCAGCTGTGACAGTTAAACAGGAAACTCGGAAGAAAGGGGGAAACTAACTGGAAAAGAGGGGAGGATGGGCAAGCTGTTACCTCTTGCTACGCCAACGTTGGTGTGACTGTGGAGGAAGAACCTCCCTTTTCAGCCATTCCCTAGGATCCCAGGCTTTCAAGCCCGTCCCCTCCAATGCCAGGGGGCTTACATTAAGTGGAACAATCCATATTCAGGACCTCTATTCTGCAGTCACAATTCTCGGGTGTTCAGGACATCATATAATTAATACGGTGCGTGCTCAGTAGTGCTGACACTTTGAGCAACAGTATGACTTCCCCTCTCCCCCAAAAGGCAAGCCCTTCAGGTGTCCTGTATTGCCAGGCAGAAATGTTGGAAGATATGTATTCTTATTATTACAGATTATTTTTATTATAAAAGACAACTGTAATATATTAGCCATTTTTAAAAAATACACATATCCATTAAATGACAATTGTACACTAATTGTAGACATGTGTTTTTTTTTTTAAAAAGTATGCCCAACAACAAGAATGCCTAAGCCTTAAACGATGCAACAAAAACATTGCTACCTGTAGAAAGTTGTGCATCGACAAGCAGGGTTGCTCACATCAAGTGGCTACGATTGTCAGTGAACAAATGAGCAAAATGTCATCTTTGTGTGACGACCTTGCTGTTTACATAGTGTATGTATTCCATCTTTTTTTTCCTCTTAGAATGCTTGTCATCGCATCTTATTTGATATAATTGGAGTCATCGGTGAAGTCCCCACCGTGACACCTGCAATTTGACATTAAAATGTAGTTGGCCCCCCCTTTTACAGCTATAACAGATTCCACGCTTCTGGAAAGGCTTTCCACAAGATTCTGGAGTGTTTCTGTGGAAATTTCCCCCATTCATCCAGTAGAGCATTGTGAAGTCAGGCACTGATGTTGGCTCGCAAGTTCCATTCCAGTACATCCCAAAGGTGTTCGATGGGATGTGGGCCATTCAAGTTCTTCTACACCGAACAAGCCCTAGGCTTGTCAAATCCTCTTGCTGGTATATCTAGTCTCAACAATCACAGCCTCAGACTGGAACACCCCTTACCCAGTTTGCATTGTGTTTGGGGGTGTAATTGCCTGACCACTGATAATCACTGGCCTAACATTTTTAACTTCCCATAACTGTGACTCGCTGTGGCAGTGCTTGGGTGGTTAGGCAGCCATTTTTGGTTTGTTTCCTGGATATCCTCACTGGTAAAGCTGTGATGCGACTGATCGCAGTGAAAAGGCTGCATTTGTCAGCCATTTTAAATGGCACCAATGCATTGCATTGGGAGCTATTAGATGGGATATCGTGAAGGGGTTCAATTTTTAGTCTTATTTTTTAAGTGTGATGTTGAGAGATGAGTGGGCTGAACAGATGGTGTGTCCACCCCACTTTCAACATGTCTCCATGGAATGTGGACACTAACAATTTAGATTTTGCTGACTTGACTAAAACACCTGTTCTTCATAGCTAAGGGAATGGCCAAGAGTTGAACAGAGGGTTTACTTCCTTCAAGGGGCATCCTTTCAAGGCTTAACCCATCAGTCAAAAGTCACTTAAGGGTGTATCTATAAATAACCTTGAAAGGTTATAGGTTCATCGTTCATTCTCCACTGGTCATCACTGATCGCTGTAACCACCTAGACATGACTCACACATATCTAGGGACTAGCTCATTCCATCCGGCTAGTTCCAAATACCTGTTTCTCCTGACACGCTCTGATGTCATGATATCTGTAAACAGCTGATCGGAGAACTGTTTTAGTAAAGAAGAAATTAATCTCCGACTGTGATAAAGTCTCAACGTTGCTAGGTGTTGTGTCACTGAAGAGCACGCCCGTGGAATATAACTATTTAAACCAACATGTTATTACAAACTCCAGGAGATAAAGATTTGAAAAAATAAAAAAAATAAAAAAAACTTGAGGAAAAATAAATTTAAAAAGTAAAATGTAGAAATTGCAAGTTATTTCGATACGCATTACATGCTGGGCTTGATGCAAAAAATACTGATGTTGTACAACGAAAAAGGAGATAACTGGAATTAATAGCTTGTTTGTATTTGGTTTAATATCAGCTGCTTGATATGATAACTCAGAAATTTGCATGTTGAAATGGTGATAGGAATAATAGTGATACTGGAAAAATATTATGTGTATAATCATAGTTGTATATCCTTCTCTCTTTATATATTTTAATATCTGTGTATGTACATATATTTAAAACAAACATGTACTTAAAGTGAAGCACTACCTTTTTTGTCACTTATTTTATGTTGTCTACAATGCAGACTACAGTACTAATGTCTTAATAGACAGAATGGACCTAACCCGAAGTACTGTACAGAACTGTACTGTAGCTTAGTCTCAGAGACCTCTAGGCGTCATTAAAAAAGAAATGTGAGCATCCATAAGCAAGACATCCTTACTCACAAGTGTCCTTAAAGCAGGGTATGTCTGTATATGTGTCAATCCAACTGACTTAATGGACAACTGTCAACACACAAAAAAAAAAAAAAAACATCTGGTGAAAATGCATCAAGTCTAGGCATTTTAAACAGAAATGCTTTATTGAAATAATATTAAAAAACACACACCTGGTTAAAGCTTGCTAACATAGCACAATCAGGAGGCTGACATGTTGTTTAGAATCTTGGGTCAGATGACGGAACATCTGACCCAGCTGGCTCAAGATGTACGCAGCCTGAGTGAGCTATAGAGAACAAAGAAGGCTCAATAAAAAAAACTTTGTGTATCATTTCATTAAAGAATTCCTATTTAAAATGCCTGCACTGGGTGCAAGCTTTCCATTAAAGAGAACTTCTTTTTTTTTGTCCATTAAAAACACATATTCAAATTAACCTTTTTTTTATGTCGTTTTCATTGGTTTTGCACTGCTTTTCTATTACAGCTAATTAACCCAGCTAAGAAGCAATACTTCACCACTACTGTAAATATTTAAAACATAAATAAATAAAAATTACATATACATGTATGCATTTACGATCATGTGACCAACTTCCGAAAAAAGCGTGGAAGCCTCTGATATACACACATTATATATAGCATAAACACACACATTTGAGAGCATAATTAAATCTTTCATAGAGTTTTACTAAAAAAAAAAAAAAAAGTTCTTTGTACAACGTGCAGGAATAAGAGGCCAATTATTTTCCAAGAGATGTTGGCGTTATTATTGTTTGTTTTGAATTTCTTTACCGTTTAAGGGGGGAATTTGCCAAAAAAAACATTTTATGTACCTTATATCAGCAGCGAAAACTGCAAAAAATAAAGCTTTATCCCTTTAAACCACATCATTAACAGTGATATCATTAAAAAAAAAAAAAACAAGTGAAATGCTGTGTAAATTGATGGGGTTTTTATGTCACTCTCTTTCTTTCTTTATTCTGAGAACTTATTCTTTTTTTAGTTGCCATTGCAATTTACTTGCTTAATTCTAAAAGAATGGCTGATGACTGTTATTTGACTCCTGTGTGTATAATTGAATGGTTTAAGCTGTACATTGCATTATGTGTACATTATAGCATCTCACAGTAAACTGCTCTATTAAGGAGAAAGTAACAAAATCTATTTTAGAACAACAAAGCTCTACTCTGAAAGTGACAGTGGATAGGGGAAAGCATTGTTCTGCCTGTGTCTGGTATATCACGGGTTAATTAGGATATTAAAGGGGCTAAACGTTTTACCTTATAGAGAACTGGCTTAGGTAAGCGGTCTGTGTGAGCTAAACATTATTCACACTGAGAATTAAAATGATCTATAAACACGATCAACCATAACATTATGACCACTGCCGGGTGGCAAGCAGGCAGAGGCAGTGTGATGCTTTGGGCAGTGTTCTACTGGGAAACCTTGGGTCCTGCCATTCATGTGGATGTTACTATGACATGAACCACCTACGTAAGTATTGTTACAGACCATGTACATCCTTTCATGGAAATGGTATTCCCTGATGGCATTGGCCTCTTTCAGCAGGATAATGCGCAATGCCACAAAGTAATAATGGCTCAGGAATGGTTTGAGGAACACAACAACAAGTTCAAGGTGTTGACCTGTCCTCCAAATTCCCCCAGAACTCAATACAATTGAGCATCTGCTGGATGTTGCTGGACAAACAAGTCCGATCAATGGAAGCGCAACTTTCAAGACTTCAAGGATCTTGAAGTACATCTTCAGAGGTCTAGGGGAGTCCATGCCTTAACAGGTCAGGGCTGTTTTGGACCTACAGAATACTAGGCAGGTGGTCAAAATGTTATGGCTGAACAGTCTATCGTGCCAGTAGAAATGCAAGCAAATGCATCCATTAAGTTAAAACAATCATGGTTGCCAACATCGGCCATGTTTCCAGGGACTTATTTGTGTTTCACAAACTGCAGAAAGAGCATGTAAAGTTTAGCTAGGTGTATGTAGGATGTATATACACACAGACATAATCCAATTAATCAGGGAGGAGATATCATTGAAGATACCACAATTAATTTGATTCTTCCTGTGCATCCATGCATCCTACATACGATTGGCTGCACTTTGCATGTTCCTTCTGCACCATGTGGAAGCCATTTGTCCATACCTCCCAACTTTGAGACAGCATGGGAGAGTCATTGAAGATGACAACGGGATTTCTGTCCCAAATATGGAACACATGGCCAATGTTGCCAACTATAACATGTGGTTGTGATATCTCCTGATTATGACATCACCTGTGGTGATGTTTCAGTTAAAGCATAATTTGCACATTTTAATGTGTCCTGGACATTGCTTAATAAAATGATCTGATGGAGTGTAAGACACTTAGCTGTACACTATCTTTGCAAGGGAGATTAAAACATTTGGCCTAAAGTTTGAAATTCTCATCTCAATTCCCTGCAGTTCTCTCTTTATTGGGTAGATCTTCTTTGAAAAGAGAGAGGGTCACCCCAGGAAGGAAAAAGGATAGAGCAATTTGGTTCCAAAGCAGTAACACTATAATTCAGCATGGTGGGTCTTTGTCCATGCTGACACCAGTCTATACCACTGTCTTGGATGGGTGACATTATATAACACAGAGGAGCCTGAGATTATTTCGAACATATGTAATAATATCGTTGGGGACAGTCTTTTTGTACCAAGTGGCTTATAGTCAAAGTGATGTAAGTGCTGCCATTCACAAAATAAGTATATACGTTTACATAAATCTGTGAAAAGCAAAATAGGTCTTTTATGAGATTTTATTCTGGAATATCATAGCAGCTGCAGCTCTTTGTCACTTATCTATCAAAAGATAGATGCAACTAAAAAATAGGAAGGATAAACTGGACCAAGGGACAAGTCCACAAATGGCAGAATGTTTCACTACATAGCCACGGCCCTAGGTGCCACTGGCTGTAGAAGTTTCTAAATGATCTATCCGGAGGTGGATCCGTCCAATGGCATATCTCTCAACACGTGGTTCCCATGATGTGGACACTGGGGGAATGAGGTATGTGCAGTGGCTGTTCCATGTGTAGTGCCACACAGACGATCATGGGCAGCTAAGTGGTATGTTGGGTGCAAACCAGCCAATTATTGCTGCAAGTGCATCGATTTTATTGTGTCCCCCTGTATCCTGTAAACCGGGTCACAAGAGCAGCACCACAGTCCCAAATCAGGACTGTCCCATACAAAGGGCAGATGAGGTAGGTCTACAATGATAAGAATTTGGAAATAGGAACAAATGAATAAAAGGAAGAAAGCACATTGACATACAATGGTCAAGACAGGCACAAAGTCAATAGAATGTTCAAGGTCAGGACAGACAAGGCAGGATCAGAATCAGATGACTCTTTAAGGTCTGTACTTTGCTGTATTGTAGCATAAGTTGGCTGCTCCCATTTCTGTGTTGTGTGTTATGGGGAAAGAGGAGGTCACTTTCACAATGAACACTCCAACACTTATCTCTGAGGCCAGTAGTTAATATTGGTAATAAACCTGTTTGTTTAGAAGGCAGCTCTTCTAAATAGATCAATCACACACAAACTGAGAAAATCACATGACATGCACACTGGATCCCTTTCTACAGAAAAAAAGTGATCACTAAATCGATTATTAATTCAGTGATCAATTTCCATGTACTGTAAATAGCTCATGGATCCAAGTACTCAGTGATCTCTCTTGCTAGCTCTCTTGCTAGCATTAGAGTTGAGTGGACACCTGGATGTTCGGGTTCGTCAGGTACGCCCGAACTCGGAAAAAAAGTCCGGGTTCGGGGTTGAATTCGAACCCGAACATACTAGTGTTAGGGGGACCTAATGTTCCCCCCGGTCCCCACCCATGAGCGGCGGGTGGGGACCCTAAAATAATAATGAGGGGGGACCTAGTATCCCCCCAGTCCCCACCCATGAGCGGCGGGTGGGGACCCTATAATAATAATAATAATGAGGGGGGACCTAGTGTCTCCCCCCTGGTCCCCACCCATGAGCGGCGGGTGGGGACCACAAATAAAGTGACTAGGGGTGCCCAGCCCCTAGTGACTTCCCCACCAATAAAAAAATGCCTACCTACCCCCCCTCACCCAAATAATAGTGAGGGGGGTAGGCAATAAACTAACCTGTAAAAAAAAGCAATTTCATACCATTTGAGGTCTTCTTTTTTCTTTCTTCTTTTCTTTAGCCCGAAAAAAGGTCAAATAAAAAAACAAAAAAATTTGGTGCTCGTTTTTTTTTTTTTTTTACAGTTGTGGCGCGTATTATGGTTTTTTATTTGGCCTTTTTTGTGGCTAAAGAAAAAAAGAAGACCTCAAATGGTAAGTATGAAATTGTTGTAGTTTATTGCCCACCCCCCTCACTATTATTAGGGTGAGGGGGGGTAGGTAGGAATTTTTTTTATTAGGGGGAGAGTGACTAGGGGCTGAGCACCCCACCCGCCGCTCATGGGTGGGGACTGGGGGGGGCACTAGGTCCCCCCAGCAATAGCTGTCCAGTCACTAGTAATATTAAATTTAAGGAGATATGAATCGGCGTACATTATACAGTGGAATGTCCGTGTTCGGGTCCGGGGTGCAAAAATCGTAATGTTCGGTACGAACCGGAACTTTGCGGTTCGGGTTCGCTCAACTCTAGCTGCTCAACTCTAGCTAGCATGCTTCAATAGGAACTTAGAAAGACATAGCTGCCAACTACCAAGAAGTTCCACGGAAACTCCTTAGTTTTCACCTAATCTCTCAATTCCAATACTGGTTTATTCCTTTTACTGTTATATTTACTAACCAATGTGCACAAAATGTGCATAATGCTCATTGTGCATGTAATTAAACTATTATACTGATATTATTATAATTTTACCCAAGAGAATCTTTCAAATCTGTTTCGCTGTCACAATGCACTTACAGCAGGCAGGGCTTCTCCAAGAGGTAACTATCCTTTAACAAAGTGTCCATGGAATTTCTAAGCATTATTATTAATGATGTTTGAACCTTTCATCAGGCTGTAACATAATATATAAAATATAAAGTACTGGCCAGAAAATACTGCAGAAATAAAATAAAAAATAAAAAATAATAATATACATAACAATCAAACCTAAATGAAGAGCGTAACAAAAAAAATAAAAAGTCTTCATTATTCTTTCTAATTACTTTTTTTTCATGGAAGGACATGTGGGGTTCATTAATTACATACTCTACATTTAGGTAATTTATAAATCGTATTTTTTTTATATTTTATTTAATAGTATATATTTTTTATTTTGTTTCACTTTTTTTGCCATTGTTGCCCTTTTCATTTGTCTTTTCTAGTACTTGATGTTTGATTCTTCCTGAGAGAGTAAAGTTTTGACAGCATTGCAGTAATTTGCCACCCTATTGGTGGCTAGGGCTGGCACCCTTTCTTCAAAAAGGCCATTTTATTGCCTACATAGATAGAAAAAGGTCTCACCTAAACATTGTATATACTGCAAATCTATACAACCCTACGACATGCCATAAACAGGAAACACAACAGAAATATTTATATCATTGATGGTCATTACACATAGATAAATCCTAAAGCTGTCTCTCCATATATGCAGAAAGTAGGTTTCTAGTGTCCTTTGTTGGGTTGTATAAAAAAAGCACAGTTATCATTATAAGAAATTTATGTTTTCAGGCTCTAACGAACACATATAAACCCACTTAAAGTACAGAAAGCTGCTACATACATCCAAGATGTTGATCCTCTAAAACGCCTCTTAGATAGAAACAAAGACAGAAGACAGAGCGTTTTAAATCACAGAAAAATTCCACTTATCATTCTAAATAATAATTTAGATTTTTTTTTTTATTCTTTTACATATACAGTCTGGTGTAACATTGGCCTCAAGCCAATTATATTTATTTTATTTAGGAATCAGAAAGGATCCATAATTATATGCCGGCTGGGTATCATTTAAAAAAATCCATACATTGAATACATCATTTAAACAAATGCAATATGGGTTCTAGAGGGGGCAAGGTTTCAGAAACGGTACCATCATGTCATTTGAGCCTTTAGTAAATCACAGATGCTGATGTTTGTTTGAACTGACCTGTGCAAACAAAAACATGCTTTCCCCTTAAAATAGTACATACATTTTTTAAAAAAAGTGACCCTGTCCAGATTAGAATACCCCCCATCAATAGCACCACTGTCAACACTCAACACCCCCACTGAGTCCCATGTGTCCTGAGATTTCTGTATGGGTCACACAAGATGAATGTGTCGTAATTTAAAGAGTTTTCAAGCTTTCCCGGGTGTTTTTGTCTTTTTCTTCACCCCACAGCTCATCAAGAGTTGACCTGAGTGTAACATCAATATATATCAATCAGCCTCAGACAGAGGGCCATGATTTCTGCTTGCCCTGCACTGTGACAGCAATATCCTCGCCATATTAACCAATCTGCTTTGGAAGCTCAGAAGTTGATGAGCTGGGATGGAAATAGAGAGAACTATTTATGTGTGCATGCATTTATATTATCCCAGGGAGATGAGATAAAGCAAGTGATGGACAGGGGGAGACATGATGGATCATATGGCAAACCTTTCAGTCCTGAAGCAATCTGGATATGACAGGTGTTAACTAATTCACGCCCTTGTGATGTATAACCTTACAGACCGACTGTACAATCGCACACTGTATAGACAGAGACTTACAGGTTCTTACTTTTGGTCATAGCCTGGGTTCACTTATCAACCTAAAATGCCAAGTCATTTGTCTTTCAGCAGAGATGAGGGTAACCCCATGTCCCCATGTGAAGGGAACTCTATATGTCCCCCAAAGTCCCTAAAAATGTCACATTATTTCCTCTGTTTCAAAAAAACAAACTCAAAATTAAACTGACTGTTGCTTTAAATGTCTTCACGAAAGACTGTGACATTATTAAAACTTCTAATGGGACAACATATTGTATTAAAAACGATCCTTTTAAGAAAATCTTGCAAAACGAAGAGTAAGTGGCTCGGAGCTTATGTTCTGTGGCAGCAGAGAGAGATGGATCTGGCGACTTTCTCATTCCCACAGAGGGGAAAGTAGATGAGGAGTTGTATAAAAGAGTACTTTATATATATTCTTTCATTATTATTTGGCACTCTTGTTTTCTACACATATTGCACATTTTCTTTATTGCTTATCCCTTTAAGGACCAGGGATTTTCCTGGGCCAAGGACCAGAGCGTTTTTCAATTTTTAATATGTGGTTTTTGAAACATAATTTTCCTCTCCCTCATTTAACGTACCCATACAAGTTATATGTTGTTTTTTAAAGGACAGTTAGAGCTTTCTTTTGATACCCTATACATAAAAATGATTTACATTTTAGTATTGAAAAATACATATAAAAGAAGAAATTTTTGAGGAAAAAAAAGTATTTCCCCATTATTTTCCCAATAATAAGCTACACGACTAGTGCAACACTAACCCACTTATCCCCCCTAATTGACTAACTAATAAAAAAGAAAAATATTGGTTCCCAAACCCCCCTAAACAAAAAAGACAGAAAAAAAACTCTGAAGAGTGCGATGTCAGATCCGTAAAAATCATGCAACAGGCATGCAGGGGTTAAATTTTATTAAATAAATATATTAAAATTACCTTTATTTATTAAAAAAAAACTTTATAAATTGTAAAAATAAAAAAATGTGTTAAAAAAAACTAAATGAGGGCCATAAAGTGGAAGAAAAATGATCACAGTTAAAACTGTGATCAGCAATGAAAGGGTTATTTTTTTTTTTTCCGCTCTGTGTATGTTATTTATTTCTTTTTATTTACAGGTCACTCTCTGTGCTTCACTATAAGAACGTGAAGCACAGAGAGTGAATTAGAGGCAAAGTCAGTGTGTGAACACACTGACTTTGCATGTAATTTGCATGTTATCGCGGTAATCAATCAATCACCGCGATCACATGCCCGGAAATCCACCGATCGGGTCCAGGAGCTTTGCCTCGGGTGCGAGGCTTGGTCCTGGACCCATTGCAGACTAGCTGGCGGTGCACACGGAGCGCACCGCTGGCTAGACTGCATGACGAGTTAACTTGTCATAAGGTCGCGAAGGGGTTAAATGTTGTTTAGCACTCAAGATTTTTTGTAGATATCCTACATGATCCAAATCATTTGCCATTTGGCTTATCCCTCCATGAATATCAGCAGGGTTGATATTCATGGAGGGATAAGCCAAATGGCAAATGATTTCATCACGGCTGCATTAACGCAGCTGCTTCACAGCCCCGCTCTCGCGTGATGGCCAGCTCAGAAGTCATCGTGGGACAATTCATTGCGGGATCGCTGAAGGTGAGTATTATTAATAGGGGTTAATTTTAGTATTAGGGTTCGTAGACGGGTTATGTATTAGGGTTCGGGGGATAGCATAAGTGTTGGGGTTAATTTTAGTATTAGGGTTAATTTTTGTATTAAGGTTCGTGGGGGGGGGATTTTAGTGTAAGAGTTCGGGCGGGTTAATTTTAGTGTTAGGGTTCGGGGGGTTCATTTTAGTACTAGGGGTCCGGGGGGTTCATTTTAGTATTAGGGTTTGGGAGGGTTAATTTTAGTATAACGGTTTGTGGGGAGGGGTTAATTTTAGTATAAGGTTCGGGTGGGTTAATTTTAGTATTAGGGTTCGGGGGATTAATTTTATTATTATTGTTCGGAGGGGTCAATTTTATTATTAGGGTTTGGGAGGGTTAATTTTAGTATTACAATTTGTGTGGGAGGGTTAATTTTAGTATGAGGGTTCGGATGGGTTAATTTTAGTATTAGGGTTCGGGGGTCACTTTTAAGGGGGGTCCATTTACTGGGGGGGTTCATTTATTGGGGGGTGTACGTTTGTAAGCACTGGCAGTTCAGCGCTGAACTGTCAGTGCTTACATTGCTGCAATGAAGCGGCCGAGTTCATCTTCACCGCTGACAGTTCAGAGTTCAAACTGACGCGCTGAACTGTCAGCGATGAAGCAGCCGCGAAGAAGTGTCCTAGACCCCACTGCATGTATCCAACCGCTCAGGTGTTAGTTATTGCTTTTATTTAAACCCTATTATCTTAGTAACCGTGGTATGTGCATTTTTCTAACTTGGATTTTACCTTGTTTTTGTCCTTATTACTCAGTTTTGACTTGGTTGCTTTGCGCCTGCCCACACCTTCGACTTTGTCACCTCGACTTTGCTCCTGTGGAAGCCTAACAAGACCTCTGCTTGTGGACGTTCAAAGCCAAGGGCTCCACCCATGGTGGAGAGAGCTAGCCCTATGCCGGGCTTTGACTCATACCACCTCTACACATGGACAGCCCTTTATGTCACTGATTACAAGAGTCCTGCAGAACGGGGTTATTGAAGGTTCACTGACAGCACCGTGTCAGCTAAACAGGTGACATGGAGACTTGCAGTACGTTCTAGCTGGTAGACTTTTAAGCCTCCTTAAAGGAGATGAGATTTTAGGGACAGCCCAAGGTAGGGAAGAGTTGGAGAGTCTGTGGAATTGTGGTCCAGAGACATGGGACAGTCCTGTAGGCGTGAGTGGGATGAGGTGATGAGGTTGGAAGAGAACCTTAAGTAATGGATAGAATGTAAAACTCACACTGGGGATTACTTAGTGACCTTTATGGTGTAACTGTATTATGAAGGGATTAATCTAACTAAAGGTACCTCACACATGACATCAAATTTCCCATTAGGACAAATACAACCTAAGAGGCCTCCAAATTAGATTGATCAGCAGTCTGTGCGCCAAGTAAAAAAGGAAATTCGTGTGAAGAGCAGTAGCCTCTACCCCAGCATAAATTATAGCCCTCTTTCACTATGTTAAAAATACTTTTTTTGGTGGATTTGCAAGAAAAAACCAACTGCATCTCTACTTTCAATAGACTATAATGATGTTACACAATAGCTGTTATACACAGCTCTACCCCGTGCTAGACTGTACTTAAAAGATTTAAAAGATTGCACTATGTTTAAATTGCAGGTTAGGGAAATAAAAATAATATTGCATGGCGAATGCGCTGTATTTACATGTTATTAGACATAATCACTGTTTGCTGTGTGCTTCCATTGGACTATGTCGTTTATTGGAATAACAAACACAAACATTTTCTTATCCACACCATGCAAGGGTACAGTTCCTTATCTGTTTGGCAGCAGTGTGGCCCTCCAGCTGTTGATTAGCTACATTTCCCATAATCCCCCACGAGCCTCTTAGGGAGGCAGAGGATTATGGGAGATGTAGTCCATCAGCAGCTGTAGGGCCAAATCACATCTCTAGTTTTATCCTATAAAACATAAAAGGAAAAACTGAAAAATAAAATGATCGCACACAAGTAAAAGTACATTATGACATCGAGTGAAGTAATGACACCAATAAGAAGCGGCTGGTGTTTATTAGAAGTGCTAGATCCTTACTCTTGGAAATCGATGTATAGGGTGAAATGCGTAGGTCAATGTCTTATAACATATCTCCCAAGGTTTAGCTCTTCACATACAGTATAGGGCCTCAATATACCCCGTTCTGGCACAAATGGTGTGTAGTCAAATTACAGAGTAATCCGAAATTGGATACTCGATATGGCAGATTTTGGGCCGAAATAAACATTAGAGCTACCAGAGTAGATCCTTATATGTATGCCATTTTACTATTTCCTATAAGATCCATTAACCCCTTGTCTAGGGGGTGCCACACAGAGATTCCTTAGCGCAAGGTAAGAACTGTCATGTTCAATGATCTCCTTATCCTTTCAGTTCATCTTCTGCCCCTTTGTGGCATTAAGTTCTGCCTCAATCCCTTGTTGGCCCTCTTTTAGCCTCTTCAAGGAATGTTTATTCCCCTCTCAGTATCACCTGTGCCTGTCATCTCCATCAGAGTCCCTCTTATGGTACCCTTTCTTCCTTTCCTTCAATCTCTGTCTTGTGTCTTCTCCTCTTTGTTCTCTTCCTCAACCCCACTTTCTTTCCCCCTTTGTCTCTCTTGTGATCCCCCTCTTTGCCTCTATATGCCTAGTCCAGGACAGCATAGTGTACAATAAATACTCTGCTGTATAGAAATGTAAGATGTGTGAAAAAATAAAGGTACATTCACATAAAAACCTGAAACGTTTACAGTAAAGCATGAAGCATTTACTATGATTTAAAGTTATTTTCAAAAGAGGAGACTAAAGGCCCTGTTCCCCTGCTTAGCAAGCAGTGGACAGCCCACTCCCTTGTAGTGATGTCACAGTCTGGCTAAGTACTCGCATGAAATCATCTCCCATATGGCATTATGTAGATTCAGGGTGAGTAGGACAGCACTGTGGGAAACCTTGCACACAGTGCTGGCTCACAGTTCAGAACAGTGTGAGGCACTACAGCAGTATTAGGATTTAATTTAAACACAAATTGCAATAGAACTCAGCACTAGTTTTATTTTCATTACAAATACAAGTGGTTTGGCGCATTTAAAATCATGACATTAAAAGATAATATCATGCCTTAAAGTTGCTCTTTCTACGAACATAAAGAAAGCCGAGCAATTATCATCACTGTCAAAAATAAATAAATAACAGAACTTAAAAAATATATAACAGTTCTGAAATTAGAAACCCCCCCCCCCCCCCATGAGTTAATTATATCTTGTCGACTCACCTTCATTTATAAACAATTAGGAGATCAACCAGTTATGCTTGCCTGCCCTTAGAACCATGAGAAAAAGGTGTTTTCAACCGTGTTAAAGGCTCCCAGACCCAAGGAAAACACCACTGGATGTTGCCTGTCTATGATATAGCCTTTTTGATTCTTAGATCTCTTTAACTCCTATGTACATGAATATTTGTTAATTATGGATATTAAACTTTAGATCACGTTGGAAAAGCACCTTGTTAACAAATAGTTAATGAACATGTTTATAGACCAGGGGTAGGCAACCTTCCACACTTCCGACCCTGTGCACTACATTTCCTGTGATGCTTATGGCTGCAAGAGCATTATGTGGTCCAAAACATCGGAAGTGCCGAAGGTTGCTACCCCTTCTATAGACCTCAAGGAGCAGCAAAGTTCAAACAGATAATATCACTCATTCTTTATCATAAAGAACATTTTTTTTAATTACTGTAGATTAATATGGTTATAATTATTTTAAAAAAAATCCATATAAATCTCCAGATTTTGCTACATTTGAATCTAATTTTTTTTTTTTAATGATGATCCCGTCCCTTTAAATCAATGAGGCTAACATACAGTGTGTTCTGCATGACATCAGTGCGGACGTGCTAGTGAAGTAGTTAGGTTAGGGAAGTTATGGACCCTTAAAAAGTTCAAAATGATTATCAGTTTCACCATAAATGCAGAAGGGACCCAAGATCAATATTTGCTTTAGGGTTTGGATTAAAAGTAGGCCAAAGGTAGCCCCAAGGAGGTAGAAAAGGGTTGTTATTATAAATACATTTCTATTTTAAGATATTGGAACTTACCACCCCATGGCCCCTTTTGATCTTAAAGGAAAACTGTCAGCAAAAAAAATGCAGTTATGTTCCATTGAAAGATTGCATCAAGTGTAGCCTTTTAAAATACAAATGCTTTAATGAAAGAATCCAAATACAATATTGTATTGTGTCCTCTTTACTCCATATACTCTAGGGGGCTGACATCTTGGATCAGATCTTTCTTCATCTGACCAAAGATTCTAAACAGCATGGCCGCCCCGATAGAGCTATCGGTAGCAAAATGGGTTTTATATGGTACTTTTATTGTTTATACACACATTTCTATATAAATTGTCTTCACTCGATGCAATATTTCAACGAAATCTAGTTTATTGTTTGACTAACAGTGGTCTTTCTACCCAAATAACATAGAGATGGTGCAATAGGTCCCTTGGGATATAATAAGGCCATGTGCAGAAATATTAATAATCAATATTAATGAAATAAAAAATAAAAAATAACCTAACAAGTACAAAGTGTATAGGTAGAAGAATTTAAAATGTAAAATAAAATCATAAATACTTGCTGTTCTATGAAATTTCAATTTCAATCCCTAATCTTACACTGTGCGACCCATTAATTTCAGACAAACCAGACCTCCAATCTGGTTCAGGTCTGTAAACAAAAGCATGAAATTTATCAAGGCAAGCACCCTGTTGCATTGAACGCTCTGTGTATTGTATCACTAGCGCAGCTGGGATCATGGGTAAATATCTCCATTCATGGCAAGACTTGAGCTGAAGATTAATCATTGAATGATCACTGTGCGTCAGGAAACTCATGGAAGAACAAGAGTGCCAACACTCCATTCCAAAATATACCAGTATAGGAGGCTCTGTTATCCTCTGGCCCAAAGAACTCATCATCTAACACACACACACACACACACACACACAAAAAAAATCATTAAAATTCTAAAATGTCATCTACAATCATCAATGAGATTTTTTTTTTAACAATTCCTAGAGTCCTAAGTTCTAAATAGGTGTCTCTCACCTACTGTTTAACCCCTTCAGTGCCATAAAAATAAAAATAAAAAGTCCTGGAATAAAAAAAAAAGTCAAAAGCAAAATTGAATAGTACAAATTCCTCTGTTCAAATACAATAAGGGATGTGCAGGACAGATAAGACATTTAGAAGAAGAAGAAGAAAAAATAATATTACTAATAAAATAATTATTATTTTATTGGTGAATCACTGGTAATCCATTAGCCCATGTATTTAAATTGTCTATTAATCTGTAGGGCTGTGCAGCTTCCTGACCTGGCTCTGTACACCCTCCTAGAGATCTTGAACTCAACACTTCCAGTTTATTTGGCAGCCCCCCTGCACAGCATCTTCCCTGGATCAAACTCCACCAAATGAATGCATCATTTATGCAAATTGAAATCCCCTTTAGACGTGATGAAAGCAAAGACATGCCACAAACACATATCTTATCCTTTAGAGATCCCTGACTCCCCCCCAGAGTCCATAGCTTTCCCCCAAACCTTTTTGGGCTTCATCACAGGGGTGTAGTGTTATTTCCCCACTCGTCAACCCCCAACTCCCCCCCCCCCCCAACCACACATGTCATCCATATGCACCCATTGCTGCACAATCTGCTTTGCATCAATCCAAATATCTGCATGATCAGATAGTTCAAGATAGCATCTCTCAGCTCTGTCATCGGCAGAGATGCTTGGGGGTCACCAGTGATGGACAACACTCCTCTTCTTCACAAGTCTTGAGAGAGGCTGTGAGACCCCTGCCTCTTGCAATTATTCATGTGATTCTGTTCTCACTGCCCCCCTCTCCTTCCCTCTATCAGCAGCTTGCTCTCAGCCCTCGCCTGCCCCCTCCCTCTCTCTTTCTCCCTCTCAGCCTCTCTCTCTCTGTTGCATTCTTTGCCAGAAGCTCCCAGTTCCACAAGGATCTGTTCTGCTGGGCTGGAGTGTACAGGACTTTTAAGATGGTCCTGGAACCTCATAATATCTTCATATGACTGGGAGCAAATTTTTGTTTCTCTATCAATTTCATTTTCTCCTGGCCGGAGCTGAAGAATCTACCCAGGTAAGGACAACCAGCTTCTCTCTCCCCCCCCCCCCCTCCTTCCATCCTGAAGGCATCTCTCTTTTTCTCCTGTCTATATACATCTCTTTCCCCTACTGCCTTGAGAGTTGAGTGGGTCTTCAGGATACCACCAGAAAACCTTGGAAAAATTGGATGCTCCCTGGAGAAGGAGACTGGGAAAAATGTATCCACTCCAAGAGGAACTTAGAATCCAGGTTGGCATTGGACCTCTTTATGGTTGTCCACTCAGCAACTAGCACTTTTTGAGAGCCACACTGGAGGTCTACCAAGCCCAATTTTTATTTTATTTTTTTACTTCCTTGAGAGGAAGGAATTCATGGATGGGGTTTGGCTGATAGTATTTGGCTTTATGCTAACTGTGAGAGTCACAATCCATGGCTTTATTTTGTAATAACTGGTCCACCTTTTTTGTTGCTGTTTGGCCACAGTCTCCTTGGCACAGAGAGCTAATATGGACCTTTTTTTATTCTGGGTAACACTGCAGCTGGTGGAGGTGACATGAGTAAGAATGATCGGTGCAGAAGAAGGGAGCTATCTGTTTGGGGATAAAAAAAAAAATAAAAAAAATCCGGAGTTTTCATTTTTTTTTCCCCAGTTGGCTCAGAGTTAACCCTTTCTGTGCCAGGAGGCATATCAGGGCATCTGTCTGGCTTGTGGTACCCCCAATATTTGTGTTCCCCCATTTTGGTTCACTATTACAGTGGGGCTATGTGAAGGTACTACGTACATGGGCATGCTAACTGTGGCACATACAGGGTTAACCACCCAGAGATGGCCATGTTGAAACTTTGGAGGAGATGAAGGTGTTAAACAGAGCACACGGCAGTGCTGCGTTGCCTAACTAATCCTTTAGGTGCGAAAAGAAAGCTTCTTTAGCCCCTGGTCGGCACACAAGAGGTTAATAATAATGATTGTTATACCTGGTCCTATCTTGCCTATGATTCCATGCAATTGGGTGTTGGTAAAGCTGGTGGGAGAATGCATTTATGATTCTGGGTGCTGGTTATTTGAAGTGGTGTTAGCTGCAGTCGTATAGAAAAAGATTGCCTTGCCTGGCAGCGAACCTGTTAATGCTTCAGTAGGTCTAAAACACTCCGTTAGCGAGATGCTCTAGCGCATCACCAATGGATGAATGGTCTACCGGGTACCTAGCCATCCAGAGATGTCCATTTCCAACCTTGTGGAATATGCTTAATATGTGATATAGCTGGTTTAAAAAAAGCATACCACAGTGTATCATTGTTAAAGAACTTCTTGATTGTAATAGGGAAGGTGAGGATTGACCCACTATTAACCCCCCGGATTACCACTTTAACCATTGAGTTGCAGTGTTTTGGCACACTCCGGTGGCAGTCACACGGTTATTTGTCCAGTATTATCCAGGGTGTCTTCTATGTTACAGATTATAATATGGTGTAAACAAAATTACTCATATCTTGAAATCCATTTATTATTATTATTTTTTTTCTGCAAAGTCTGTATATCAGGTCACAGGAAGAGAGCCTTATAGACCTTGCATGCATGCCTGTGCTTCTGTGTCTGTATTGCAAATTATTATTATTATATACAACACTAACAACTAACACTGACCAACAATGCTTAAGTCTACCTCCAATTGATCAAAAAAAAAAAAAAGAGGATACAGCTATAGAAATTGCATCTGCTGTGCAGCATTGTACTAAAGAATAGATTTTCTTTTGAATTATTTAACCAGTGGTTCAGTCAGAAATAAGAACCAACTGCTGAAAGAGTCTGAGATTAACCCCTTTGCTGCCAAAGCTGTGTGCACCATGTGGCACTTTTAGGGTTAATGCTTTCAAATTATGTGATTTTGGTTTTTGGTTTTTCGCTGTGTGTTATTTTATAGGGCCTGTGTGGTATTTTATACGAAGTAGTTGTTTCAAATGTCCTGTATCTCAATCTTAGGCAGCCACTATAGGTATATAAAAGAGACCATAAATATCTTTTGTATTTAATTAAATCAGGCAACTCCTGTGCTATTATTATGAAGTGTGTCTAAGTCAATTCTCCCCCCCCCCCCCCCCCCCCCCCACACTGAAGATATCAAACACAAGTGGATTGTGAAGTATCTGTGTGTGTTTTTTGTTTGTTTTATATGGGAAGAAAATTTCAGGTCTGTTTATGAGCAGAGATAGTTTAAAGACATCAGCAGAATAGTCAGGGAGCTTTCTGTTTTATCACTTTTTACTCTTGAGCCTGTAATTTTTTTTGTGTGTGTTTTTTAATACCACCAATACTGCTGTGTGTTACAAAAGATACAACATAACCAAAATGAAATAAAAAAAACATGACACAACAAAAAACATAATAATAGTAAAAAAAAAATTAGAGAGAATGATTAAGCAGGAATGTATAAGTTTATCCATTTATATTAATCAAGGGGAAATTTAATTAGTTCTGAGGAAAAAATGCTATATTTTTTTTTTTACAATAATGAACAACACTCAATCAATTTCTGTGACAATAGCTCCAAATTTATAATTGTACCACAGAATTGTTCCAGTTTTCCATTTGATAGGGCCCATTGTAACACTCACTTTAAATGTGAGTTTGATAAGCTTGGCTTAGTTTCATACAACCATCATGCAAGGGTTTTAATATCCAAATACTAAAAAAAAAAAAAAAAAGCCCAGAACATATCAAGTAATTTCCCTAAACAGTGTAGTTCCAGATCCTAATATCCTGAATATATTGTGCTTTTTTCTATTGTCCAAGGTGAAAATGGAATGGAAATGAATATTATTGCCTTAGCACTACACTAGCATAAGTGGGTGGCTGTAGAGAATGACATTTTTGGATCATTCAAAAGGCAGACGTCATACAGAACCAACTTTACACAAAGAGGTGAAATACTTGGGGGATAAAGAGAAGCTGACAAAATCAGGCTATATATAAAATGAGTTCCTGCTGCTTCACTGCTCTTTCTGCCTCTTAATAAGGGCTTTTTTTGAAATTTCTCAAAAACTTTCAAGCCCAAGACACAGTTGTCGCATTAAAAATAAATCAATAGCTTAAGCACGCTTTTTGATCGTATTTTTTTTACACAGCAGATTTTGGTGGGAAAGTAATTTTTGTTAATGTGAATTTCTTTCACACTACATCTGTGAGAAAATGAAGCTGAACATTAACATTTTTAAATTGTGATGCAATTAGTACTTTTTAAGGTTGATAAGTTGGTAAGATGAAGCATAATTCATTTCTTTTTCCCTTACATGTTAGTGTAAAAAAAAAAAAAAAAAGTTACTTTTTACTTTGAATAGCAAAGTCCTGTTGAATGTATTAATATATTAACAATAAAAAAAAACATCTGATAACAAAAATACAAAATAAGGTTTTAGTCATAGAATCAGTTTAAACTGTGTACAATTACCCAAGATGGAAAAATAATCACAAAATCTAAAAAACAAACAACACTATAAATACAAACAAAGTCCTTAAGTATCAAAACAAAGAATAATTTGTCTAAATGTGGCCAGGTTTGTTTTTGAAAAACGTTAACCACAAACTTTGTACCATGTGCATAATTATGTAGATGGGTTGCAAATTAAGGGTTAGTTTGAGGCCTAGGGACAATCTCGAATAGACTACACAATACCCACTATGTTCTTGAGGATGTAGACTTTTCGATGAGGTTAAAGGTTACATTGCTGTAGGGACTATTATTTCAACATCAGTAATACTTCCAGGACAACATTATATTGCTGTTTCATTCAATAGGGAATTGTTAGGTTGAATGTTGATAGACTGATCCCTTGTTTTTTTTCTATTAGGCTTGGAATATTTTATAGAATTTGTGGTCCTTCAGTGAGAAGGAAAGATCTTAAGAAAATATAAGTTCTATTTAGCAGAGCTAAAATATGGCACTTTATGGTTTTGTTACTGTTCAATGATAGGTTGTCACTCTCTCTGCTGTAGTGGTTTGTCATTTTGTAGTGTATTTTTCTCAAATGGGTGTGTACCGCCAAATCACAAATCAAGCACAAGGAGCGTGAAGGGAAGAGTAGGTGGTACAAGAGGTGCCATACCTTAATAGGACAAAAATATGAGTCTGTTGGATACTGGTATGGATCGTTGAATTAGATTCCGCCCACCTATGATTTAACACTCTAACGAGTGCTGTCTGAACTTTATAGCATGGGGGGAGGCCGAATACCATGCATTAACTTAAGTTTGGCAGCCAGACAATTTTAATCTTCATGAGTTCATCCAATCAAAACTGGGTCTTTCTGCATAGGGGCCAAAACATATTTCTCAAGGGCAACATCTGACCTGTAGGTTACTACTTGGATATAAATGCTTTAACGTATAAACTAAAGTACAGATCCACATATATTATACATATATATCTGAATTAAACTAGAGCCACGGCGGGGGGGGGGGGGGGGGGGGATTATTTTATTGCTAGCATTTTTTTTTACTAGATAAACAAGAGCAGATAAAATAATTTCTATTATTTTTTTTGGTAGGTTCCACCATCCCTTCACCCCTTATGCCTATTTTTACACACCTTAAATGCTTCCATGTGCCAATGGTGTAACAAAAAGTAGTTACCCAGATGTACACGGAAAATGTGGGACATTGTAATCATCCGCTTGGCACTTCATGACACATCGCTCATGATTTGTAGCTAATTTCCTGCCTGGTCCTCTCACACTGATACCTTCAATATGCCAGGAACAATGTCTTTTTGATCTGTTTGAGCCAGAGCAGCGAGACACATTCCTGCAAGGCATATTGTTTTCATGACTGTTGGAGAGGTCTACCAGCCCATTCCTTTTTTTTTTTTTGAGAAGTGGGGGGCAGCGGAGGGGGCTTACAGCTATTTAAACATCTGGTAATGATTCCCCCTACAGGTTGTGGGATGGTTTTTTTTTCTTTGTGCTTTTGCATATCCACATTATTTCTTCAGTCATACAGCAAATAATCCCTTCGTTCCGAGGCCTAATGAAGGCCTCATGCTGAACTAAACAAAGACCAGAAACTGCATCCAGTCTCTTTTTCAAATTTTATATATATATATATATATATATATATATATATATATATATATATATATTTACACGTTCTATTTCCTGTTACCTAAATGGTACAGTTTTGTAACATGATCATTTTCTGCTTCCTTTCTCTGGAAATGTATCTGGAAAATGTAGAAATTTGGCATCTGGCGCTCTAGAGTTCTGAAGAAAAGTCAAATGGATGGAAATGTAGTTGTTAAATCTGCAGGATATGGCAGGCATTGATCCCGTAGAGCTCCACCGAAACTCTGAAAAATCTCCAACGTTTCAGTACTGTGGCTGACTATTTTGATTACTTTATTGAAAAGGTTGCTCTGCTAAAAAAAAAAAAAAAAAAAAAAGATAAAAAATTAAACACTGCAACACTTAGGATACAGAACTGCAGTTTCTGCCTTTGAATATGTAGACAGGGACATGAATGGCTTTAAACTGTATTACCTAAAAATACAAGGCCTGCTGGTATTTTGTGCAGATAAAAAGGCATATATATATATATATATATATATATATATATATATATATCACTACATGAACATGCTACAGTTATACAAAACAGCTATAAGGGTCTAGTCAATAAAGAGAGACTTGCAGGGCATTGAGATAGGAATTTCAATCGTTAGGCCAAAGTAACCGAGTTAGAAAAGTTCCCTAATGCAGCTGAATGGGAGAGTTTTTCCAACTCAGCTACTTTGGCCTTAAGTTCTAAATTCCTGTCTTGATGCCCAGCAATTTACTGAGTAGAGCTTTTAATGGTTGGGCATGGGATAAGGCAACAAAGGCTGTGGGGGAAGCTGTTGCAACTTAAACACTCCTCAGACGCCCTGTACTCCACTCTATGCTTGCTAAGGATAATGGGAGTTGTAGTTCAATAACTGCAGCAGAACTACCTGATGACTACCACTTCTTTATTATGTTACCATTATGGTGCACATTACAGAGGCTACTTCTTTGACTACCGAGCGGCGCCATTGGTTTGTTCTTTGTTCTTGAATGGCACATTGAAAATTCTGTTTCCTTGAGAGAATGCTAACATCCTTATATGGTATTGAGTGTCGCTATGTGTACTCTCTCATCCTCTACCCCATGTTATACCTATAGCTCTGTTGCCAATACTTCAATTGGTTGAAAGTGGTAGGCCGAGAGCCTGCTTTCAGAACCTATGCTAAAGGCCTTGAGCGATTTTAAGGTTTAGAGTTACTTTGAAAAGTACTAGTTTTTTTTTTTGTGTGCTAGTTATGGGAAAAGAAAAATGTAATAATCAAATCCAGACTTCAAAACACACAATCAGGGGGAATGTAAACAAACTAGAAACATATGTTCGTTATGTGCTGTAACTATACACCATTAACACTATTAACCATTCCGCCCTGGTAAGGCGTAGGAACCATTGCCTGTCTAACTCCGCAAACTGCAAGAAATAATAACAAGAAAGTTCTGCCTTTCAATCAGCTTGAAGAAACGCAATGTTTGACGATTATTCTTTTTTTTTTTTTTAACAAAACAGTAATCACTAGAGGGCAGTAATGCTCCTTCATAAATCTGAGACAGTGGCCTGTACGAATCTCAGGGCAGGATAAAAAAAAAAAAGATAGCTTGTAACCACTAGCAAGGCCGAAAGACTCCAGGGAGACAGAATTCAATCTAGTAGTTCAGTCTAAGGCTCAGGCAGTATGTCAGGATTAACATCTTTCTACTGGCTGGTTCCTGTTACCTTCAGATTTTTTTTTTTTCTTTTCTTTGTACAGCCCCTTGTAGCTAGCCTGAAAACTTTCTAAGTTTAGGTTTGTCCTAGGAGTTCCAATAGAGATGAGAAACAAACGCCATCAGCTCAATTGTCTGCAGTGATTTGGAGAGATTTAGTGTCTTTTTTTCCTACACCTGAGGGATCATCACTTCACTAAATCGAGGAGAGATAAAGAAAATGACTAAAAACAGTAAAAGGCCTACAGTTTGGTGCAATGCCTTAACATCCATTAAAGCTACATTTACAAACAAGCAAAAATAATACATATACTTAAAAATGAATGCTCAATAGAGCATTGTGAGTTCTTTCTTTAATTTTTTTTTTAAAAGCTTGTTTATTTTTTATGCATTATTTTAAATATCCTATTTTTTATCCTATATTTTCACCCCTATGAACACCACAGAGTCAACAATATAAAAAAACAAACAAACATCTACTGCCTATTTGAATGTATGTTAAACATCTTTTAGTTAGAGGCTAGCTCCAAGATTTAACCATTAAAAAATAGTGCAGTAAAAATCATTAACGTTAAGTGTTTGGATCACTGTCTTTACCACATACGCTGTTCACACAAAACAAAATTAAAATCACTTAAAGTGTTAACCCATTAACCTATATAAAAAAAAGTTCCACCGATATTCCTGTCAAGTAAGTTGCTCAGACCGTCTGGTAATCGACAGGTTAACCACGAAGTCATTAGCAAAGACATTCTGAATAGTTTGTATACATTCCATACACACACACACATATATGCTGTGTATATACTGTATATTATATATGAAATCATGTATAAAATACACCAATTCAGCTAGAAAGAGAGTGAACTGCAAAGCTGGTACTGAGCTCAGATACTAAGACTAGAGGAGATTTCAGTTTGAAATTCCGTCTTAGTTCTGTGCAATTCTGTCTTTACTGAGCATACCCTTTGGTGTTTAGAAGGGGGGAGCAGACAAGACCACATGCAAACATAGGTAGAGAGGTAGGGACAATCTGTGAGCATCCAGGTCCAAGGTAAGTAGCCAGATAGAAACATTCAGTCCATCTAGTCTGCCCAATTTTCTAAATACTTTTATTAGTCCCCAGTTCCCTATCTTATAGCTAGGATAGCCTTGTGCCTATTCCACGCATGCTTAAAGTCCTTGACTGTGTTTACCTCTACCACTTCCGTTGGAAGGCTATTCCATACATCCACTACCCTCTCTGTAAAGTAATACTTCCTGATATTACTTTTAAATCGTTGCCCCTCTAATTTAAGACTTTGACCTCTAGTTGTGGTCGTTTTTCTTCTTTTAAATATCCTCTCCTCCTTTACTGTGTTGATTCCCTTTATGTATTTAAATGTTTCTATAATGGTGGTGCTGTCAATAAGTCGGCGTCAGAGCACTGAATTGATAGAGCACCAGGCCATATGTAAAAGTACACACCGGTCCAAGTTTTTAATGTGGAGGGTCATATATATAATAGAGAAGAAGAAGATTTGGACTCTATGTACAGTTTACCATATTGGCAATACCAGTTTTTTTATTTATACAGTGATGGTACTAGATGGTGAAGGGCCAGAGTAGAGAAATATTTCCCAGAAGCTTGCTGTTGTGGGATTTAATTCCCATGGCCCTCAGCCAGCTGGTGAATAACTGAACATTGAAATATAGTCCACACAGTAAAGTGCCACTGTTAGCCATTGCACGGTTGGCAGAAGATGGAGGGAAACCCAAGATTGTTGGATACAATAAGGAACTCTGCAAATTATGGGCACCGTGTAACCAATCCCAGTTATGAACTATTGTATTTATATTTTTATGAGGCGTTGAGTTTTCTACCGAGGCTGCGCTACAGTACAGTATTGTACAGTGATTCTCCTGTGTGACCACAATAGGTGATGTTCATCCTGTTACTAGAGACATTTGTACTGTAGGCTGTATTCCTAGACTGGTATGTTAATGTGGGACAGTGTGGATTTGGTGGATGTGCGTCCTGCCGAGCTCTACCTCTGCCCCGCTTTTCGGGATACAGAGGGCTATTCACTAAAGGGTGAGATGAACATGTCATCTCACCAATCTAGTCCTACATTGTGCAGGGACAATCCTGGGGAGCTTGCTTAGCGGGAGAAACTGACTAGGTTTGGGCAATAAAATGGTAGAGTTAAAATGGTTAGATGAAATGTTCATCTCACCTTAACTCAACTTTTAGTGAATGGACCCCAGAGATAGAGTTTGGTGGGGCAGTGAGACTCATGATGGTTCCACCACGCATACACGTGTGAGTTTGGCCACCGCGCATACACGTGTGAGTTTGGCCACCGCACATACACGTGTGAGTTTGGCCACCGCACATACACGTGTGAGTTTGGCCACCGCACATACATGTGTGAATTTGGCCACCGTCATACACGTGTGATTTTGGCCACTGTGCATACATGTGTAAGTTTGGCCACTGCGCATACATGTGTAAGTTTGGCCACTGTGCATACATGTGTAAGTTTGGCCACCGCGCATACACGTGTGAGTTTGGCCACTGTGCATACATGTGTAAGTTTGGCCACCGCGCATACACTTGTGAGTTTGGGTCCCTCAACCTCCCAAGCTCTTTGACACTGGGGGTTGTAGGAGTTGTAGGTGAGTTGAGGGATGTTGGGAGGTTTGCATGTAAGTTTAGTTTCTATAGAAATGATCCAGTTTATGCTTTGCAGCTCGAGTTACATTACTCGTGTAAAGCACTGACCTTACAAAGTAAGGTGCAAGAGAAGTAGTTATCTCTGAGTAGGTCATAGCTTTGCACATTAATTTACTGGAATCCTTAAAAAGGAATAAATCACTAATTTCCATAATAATATAATACGGAAGCTAAGCCATATTCTTGTGGCATGAAACTCATGCGGCTGGAAAATGCAGAAACACAAATTGACATTAAAAAAAAATTAAATTGGACTTTTCAACTGTATTTTGATTACTATGGTATATTTGGGGGCTTCTTTATTTGTTTAATTTGTTAGGGGGATTAACAGAAAACAGCAACATCATAAAACAGAAAATGCTGTGTAACACACAGGACCCAGTGTTCTAATTTACCCCTGTCTTCCAAGTGTCTGAAAGTGGAGCAGTCACCATGGAAACCAATGCAACATTCTTGCAATTTACTGCATTTTAAGAACTTTGCCCCACCTTTATAAAATAACTCTTTTGATTACAACTTAGGCTGGCCTCCCAACGGTCCCACTTCTGGCGGGATGGTTGCGATTTTGGGGGTCAGTCCCGCTGTTCCGAACAGAGGTAGAGTTTGGCGAGGGTAGCGGAATTAAAAGAGATTCTCAAGTGTCTGGGACATCGGAGAAGAAGCACTGCACATGGACAGAGCTATCACATAGTGTGACAGCAGCACTGAGCATGCGCGGTGGTGCTGTCACTCTGTCTCCCAAGCTCTGCCCCCGGCATCTCGAAAAGCTTTAAACCATAGTTAAGAGTCTATTGAGGTAGCTCGGATTTGGATAGGACATTGTGGACGATTTGTGTGCCAGAATTTCGGCAGCTGAACTGCTCAGGATTTCAGTAGCTGAACAAATGTATTAATAATGAATATTATTTTATATATGCTATTATAATATATTACATTTTTACAATTTTTCTGAGTGTTTAGTCTTATAAATTTACATGAACATCCAAAATAAGAACGTTTTAGCTGAATTTGGGCCAATTCCAGGGGATTTTTGAATTTTTTGAGTAATCCTCTGGATTCCTCAGGCCAAGTTCCCGGCCCGAAATCAGCAGAACTTGGCGATTTTGGGACGAAATTGGCCATATGGAGTAGCCGACCTGCAGTCGGATTTGCGGTTTGAAATGAATAGATTTGGCCTATCCCATGTGTCCTTAAAATCCTTTACCAATCTCTACCACTTCTCCTGTAGAGCTGTTCCATGCATACACCACCCTTAGCGTTCGGAATTCATGTCAATGTGTTTAAAACCCGCGCACTATTACATCATTTAATTAGATTTGTCTTCTGTGACCCTGCACATTTAACAATTGGGCCCTATCATTTATACTTATTATATTCCTGTACTGTTAAAATATGAGAGACCCATGGATATCTAGATCAATAGCAAATAACAAACAGCTACACGCAATGGCTAAAAATAGGTAAAATCATTAATACATTGCATTTGCATACATGACGCTAAGCCTGCTGGGATATATTTTTTTCCATGCCATGGTCAGTAGTTTGTAAAGGATGCTGTTTAGCATCAATCTAATGTATTTCAATTTTTTTGTTCCTTCCCCGTATATTGCACTTTTGACAAGTCTTATTCACTCACTCTTTTCTGCTAAGGTAGATATTAACCTTCCTGCTGTGGCATAAGTTCAGCAGCACTTTCTTGAGCCTGCTCAACTAAATTCAGTCCTTTGGGCACTTTCAATCTTGCCAGTCTTTTAATTAATTTCCTACGCTTAGCGCACAATGCTTTGCTCAGCTTCACTTTCAGACTTCGGTCGTCACCTCCAGAATCAGCTTATTACTGCACCTGTGTGTATTACTGGGCTTGCTCCAAACTCTGTACCCGTTCAAGATACATTTGGTGCAAAGACTGTAGCAGCAATATTATCTACCAAAAAATGATCGCTCTGTGTTTGCCTCCCAACTTATTTTTGGAGCTAGTCTCGGCGCTCCCACGCATACGGCATATGGAATGTGGCATACAGTGCTATGTTACGAGACAGGTCCGAGTTTGGGAGTCTGACCCGCTCACTTTGACCGTCGGTTACTTTAAACCGGTCAGACTGAGGTCACTCACAGTCACCTCATCTGACAGAGGGGATCCTGCCACAACCCTGCAGCAGGATCCGGAGCACAGCTCATCACGGGTGGCTACGATGAGGTTGTCTGTTCGGACGGCATTGAATGCCCTTACGCGTTTTGTGGTCAAGTAGAACAAAAAAGAGTTTAGGGAAGAATAAGATTTGTGGAATACCAAGTGGAACAGATGGCAGGAGGCCTTCAAAATAGAAAAATAAAAATAAAACTACATCATTTTAATCATAGAGTCATATACTTGCTATGCACCGTGGGTGTTTCTAGCTGCGTAATATGGAGTTTTGTATTCCATTATTGGCATCCTTTTAGGGTCTGCTCTATGGATGCATGTCTGCTCAAGCACCGATTGGCAGAAATAATTGGACACAGGGTAAAAAAAAAGAGGACAATAACCCCAGAGGTAAATGTGATTTTGGACAAGTTTTTGCATTATTAAGAGAGGGATTTTGTGACCTGTAAAGATGAAATCAGATTGTTGCTGTCTATTATGGGTAGATGCACAAAGAGTGAGAGAATGTGCCCACTGCGCATAAAATACAGTTTGTCTATACAGGCTTCATTGCTTCTTATTCTAAAGCTTAAGGCAGTCGATCAACTGAATCAGCAGAAGATTTTATCAGAGCTGTTAATAGTATTGTAATGAATTCGGAATTGAAGCAGAAGAGATCAATGCAGGGGAAGTGCCTGTTAGGGAGTTTAAAAAGATGGCTATTGAAGGATGGCTGGGAATATCCATCGCTGAGATGAACACATTCAAGGCGACCGAGCCATGCAATTCTTCGGGAACATTGGTGGCTGGGATTTGAAGGTGTTTACTGAAGCGGTAATTCAACTCTTAATTATTAGTCTTTTTTTTTTTCCATTAGCAAATGCTAGTCTGTAGGCGAAACTGTTTATTTTAGTTTTTAAACGACCAATCTGACTTGCAAATGACCTACTTTTTCATTTAAGTGAAATAATTATGGAAAAATTTACATATTTATAATAATCTCTGCACTTTGAAATATAGCGATGATAAAAAAAAAAAAAAAAACATGTTTAATCCTCCCTCTCAGCTCTTAGCGGAGTTAACCAGATGTTAAAGGACAACTAAACGTTTTTTTAACCCTTGCTTCCTTGTAGGAAGCAGGGGTTAAAAAAAAACATGTTCTTCTGGTCTGGACTAAACCCGACTGGTATATTAAAATACAGTGTCAGCGCGCACACAGCCAATCAGAACGGGGGCTCATCCCGCTACATCTGTTAACGTCCCCCCTGCTAATCCCATGCAAAAACTAGCAGCTCTCTCTGGAAGTATGGCAGCTGCCGGTCAGAAGATAAACTGGCATGTACTATCAGAAGTACATACATGTTTATCCTGAAAGTAGGGACTAACCTTTCACTTGTGCTTCTATATTAGAATGTCTACAGCTACATTCTATGTTTCTATGTTCAAAAGATAAACTGATACATTACTGCTATTGCAAACCTTCATTTCTCGCACTACAAACCTTAATCCATTTCCTATTCAATAAAGAGAGAATTGCAGGGAACCGGGATGGGAATGTCACACTTTAGGAAACATGCCTGGTGCACAGTAAAGTGCCCTCCTGTTTACACTATCTACCCATTACCATGCTATACTTTATTCATATTACCTGGAATGAAGACATGATTACCTAAGTCATCCTTCCACCCTTGTGATTTCCAGATTATTAACCCATACTTGCCTAGACTCCCACTTCTTTCTGACTCCTGTCTTGTGGCCCCATGCACTTTGGTATTGCATGCTTTTGTTCCGGGGGCCTTTCTACTTTGGCCTAACGTTTGAAAGCTCCCTCTCAATTCCCTGCAGTTCCGTGTTTATTGAGTAGATTCTCAGGTTTTAAAAAAGATTTTAGTTACATTTAAGTGACTTACGTCAAAACACCGAACGCTTCCACCATTAGCTGTCACATGAAAAGTACTGATTGCAGCCATTTCTTTGTCATCTGTTCTATTATATACAATTGCAACAAAGCATTGTACGTAGTTGCCAACATCGGCCATGTTTCCTGGAACACATATTTGTTCCACATGCTGCAGAAAGAGCATGCAAAGTGCAGCCTCGAACTAATATGGCAACCAGAATTGTATTAGAACTGTTTGGTTAAAACAATTACTAAGGCAATACAATCTTTTTGATTGGGTTTGGGGGTGAAAAATAATGGGTGCAGCAAGCCTAAAAACCTCTTTGACTTCAAACGGTGCTAGATGATTCATTATACACAGTTTAATTGCGTCCACTGTGCAAAACCATTATTAATTCAGGGACAGACCTGAATTTGACCCCCCCCCCCCAAAAAAAAAAACCCCCAAAAAACCCAGGACTGTCAGGGCAAATGCAGGACTGTTGGCAAATATGTATACTGCAGCAGTCAATCTGTGCAATTCACCCTTATAGGTCTTAACACCAGTTATTATGAGTTCAAAGCAATTATATTCTTGCTAGAGGTTCCTTCTTTCATTTACACAATACAAGAAACATTTCAGGAGGATCTGCTAGCTCTTGATAAGACCCATACATTTATAACCTTTGTGGATAAAGCTGTCATCTCCCTCACTAGCACAGACATTGGATCGTCAGTAACTTCTGTCAGATCTAGAAATCCGACAAAGTGTTTCTAATGGAAACACCTGCTGAAGAACCTCTTGGAAAATTATTATTTTTTTTTTAATTTCAAGTTTTTCCTTATTATGAGATGAGAGCCAGGACTGTCAAATCATCTAACATCATTTGAAGCCCAAGAGATTCGGGCTCAGCCGAGGAAAATACGGCATCTGGAATTTTGTTGGACCATTGACTATTTCAGATAATTCCTTCACGTTAAAAAATATTTCAGGATGGATATGGTGCCTGTATAAACAATGGTAGTTGTGAAAATAATTGCTTAGTAAAGGTCTATTAGGCCACAGCTAATTTTCACATTAAATTTGCTCAGACATCAGAAACCGAGAGGTGATTGTATGTAGTAAAAAAAAACAAAATATGGCTACAAATACGTACTAAAATGTAATTGTGAATGTGTGATGGTGTTTGGTGTTTTTACAACATATTAATCCCTTCGTGACGTTGGGACGTTCTATGCCGTCCTGACTTTAAGTGCCTTAAAGTCGTTAGGACGGCATAGTACGTCCTGTACTAAACAGCTCATCGCGGCTCCCCGCGATGAGCTGTTTTCGGATCCCGCAGCAGGCACTTACAGCGGGATCCCACCTGTCAGATAAGGCCACTTTGAGTGGCCTCAGTCTGACAGGGAAAATGTAGCCTGTGCTCAAAGCGAGCACCGGCTACTTTTTTCTAAATCGCGCTGTGCCCGAACTTCCATGTTCGGGCATGCCTCCGTGACGTCACACGTGACGTCCGGAGGTCTCGCGATTTTTTGGCAGGGACCCACAGGGTCTATTAAGACCCTGATCGGGTCTCTGCCAGAGTGTTCCTGGCTACCGATCGGTGGCCAGGAACAAATTGTGACGTTTTGGTGCTTGCGTCGTTTGGGACGCAAGCACCATGCGTCACGTAGGGTTTAATATGTATATACTGTGTCTAAATAACATATACATAACCCAGAACTGTCCTGTTTTGCACGAGACAGTCCCAATATGAAGGGTTATCCTTCCGAGTTCGGGACTGAGGACTGCAAAAGTCAGGGACAGTAGCTCTTACCTCCCAAGCGCTCAGGACTGCTATACATGCATACCAGTTATTAGTTGACAAACGTCTGCATCATATGTGAGTGCGCTCTTCTGTGTTCCTGTTTTTGCTTTTGGCTATTTGCCGGGCGCTGGGTTGGCGCCTTTGGAGCAGCACCTCACCAGAAGCCGCAGAGGGATTATTTCTACTTGGTTGAAACGGTGGAGCCCGGTACCTCTCTTCTGTTCTTATCATTTGAGATGCTTTATGGAAGAAAATATAATATAAGTTCCCTAAATCCTGATGGTAAACGTTCTAAAGCCCAAGTGTCCATTATTCTGCTCGATCCCAAGTTAAGGATCTCAAAGTGGCATTTTTCCCTGAGACGATGCTTCCCTTTCCATTGCAGACTCTGCTCCTTTAAGTTTTCCCTTCTCTGTGGTGTTGTTGTTCCCTTTCCTTGTGTTGCCCGTTATCTGAACCCCCCCCCCCCCCATGTGTATTTCACTTACTTCCATATAGGATTATGATGACAACCCATGGGTGGTACCCATGCTATCACTGTCCTAAACCTCCCACAATACTCTCCATCCCCTGGTTAATAATCTGCTTGTGATCCAGCAACACATTTTAGCACTAATATTATGTCTATTCAGATAGGTTGTGTTTATGTTTTTGCCTTAACTTTTTTTTTTTTTAAATCCATATCCTATTAACAATGGTCGGAACACCAGAAAAAAAATAAAAACCATGATAATCCAACATGTGCTGTGGGTGACGTTTATGGGCAAAGGGCAATTACTTTACTTTAATGAGAAATCCTCAACTGCTGCCCTTATCTATAATATGATGGTTAATACGTTTGTATCCTTTTGGGGAAATTGTGTAGCTCATCTAAAGATAACAGGAGTTGTTTCAGCCATAATGATCATTGATTTGAGTGGGAATTACAGCAGAATAGCACACAGAATAATTCTTATAAGCAGAATACAAATGACTGTGGGAGCCAGAGGGTAAGAATTTCCATCGAGCAACCGGAAATATATATAACAAGAATTTGTACACAGTAGCTACCATGCAATTATGACCCACATCAAGACTTTTAGTAAATAGAGGATCTTCAAACTGGATTACATGCTCTTAAGTACATGCCCCATAACTATGGACCCTCGTAATCAGTTGGGGGACTTGGTATACCCTAAATGGCCATTACAAAAATTCTAAATATACCAATCAAACTACTGTCAGGAACAACAACAAAAAAAGTTATGTTTATTTGAAAGATTTCATCAAGTGAAGTTGTTTTACATAGAAATACATTAAATACTAATTAATGGTAGAATACAAATTAAGTACATTGTTTACCCTTCTTTGCCTCCATAAAGCTCTATCAGGGGGCGGACATGTTGTTTGGAATCTTGAGTCTTCGTCTAAGCTGACTCAAAGTTCTAAAACATGGCCACCTCCTGATAGTGCTCTACGAAGCAAAGATGGCTCAAGACTAGTGTCGTAATTAAACGGAGGCACCTGTGTACAAGCAGGCTGTTGCGTTATGAAATATCATTAATAAAGTAGCATTGGATTGGATTATTATGACTAATAAAGATAGCTATAATGTACTCGTGGTAGATGACACTTGAGAACCAAAGTATATCTAGAAGTATTATATGACTATTAAATAAATGTATTTTTTATCAAAACCAACGTCTGTTAGCAGTAGAGAAGTTGTGCCCTAACATATCTAGAATTAGAGCTACATGCACCTACAGCACAATCTGTATTCATGATTATTCTAGGCATAATACGTCAAACATTTTTGTATATAATGGGAATTATGTTGCATACCTCCCAACTTTGGCCCCCGGTGTATCGGGACACTGGGGGGCGGAGTCTGGAGAGGGGGGTGTCGGTGCTACTGCCCATGTGCGCTAACACCGTCACCGATTTTTGATCTTGGCTTCTGAAGCCAGGATCGCTACTGCGCATGTGCACAATGCTGAGCACGCCCAGTAAGCATTCTCTGGTGTCTGGGGCAGCGGAGAACGTGATCAGGACCGCAGAATTGTGACTTTTTTTTGGGGGGGGGGGGGGTTAGCCTCTTATCCCCCAAAAATGTCTTTTTTTTATACATCAAATTCCATCTCGAGATCATTTGCAGCAAAATCTTAAAAACAAGAGGAATTCAATAATTTTCCCCCTTTGCAGTGAAAAAGTAAAAAACGAGTTGGTGATCTGGTACATATGGCACACTTGTATATTTTAACCCTTTGAGCTCCCAAGGATTGGGTAATGTCAATCAAAGTTGTTGTTTTTTCCACCCGCATTTCAATTCACAGTGAAGAAATGAGTTTGCAGGAATGATCACTTCTGTAACATAGCTTCCAAGTGTGATGCCTTGCTAAGATGTGACATCTAATAGGTACACCTTTTTTTTTTTTTAAGTTTAGATGGGGGTCACCTAAGATGACAGCTGTAATAATTACCCATTCTCCAAGGGTCTGCTACTGACATGAAACTGACTGTACACAAACATCAGCTATTCTGTTATCAATCTACTCCTCTTTAATACTTCTGGGAATCTTTAAATAGACCCTGAGCAAAAATAAATTCCTTATTGAACTGGCTGTCTGTTTAAAAATGAGTCAAACTGGTACCATTTTGGATTCCAATCTGCTGTGCAGAGCCTATCTTTACAGCATCTAGCTAAAAAGAATAATGATGGGCTCAAACCTCATCTATCCAAACAGTTCACTTGTCATTTCTTAAGCAAATAAGACTTTGTTATTATAGTAGAATCCAAGATGAGAATTTAAAAACATCAGTTGGCTTGTATTTGTCCAAGATAATGAGGTTTTTCTTCTAATACTGCAGAAAATGTTGCCGAATGGACAAATTTATTTAGACGACTCAGATGGCTCTGTTCATGGAAATTCGACTTTTGGGGGTCGACTTTTATTTTGACACTTACCCAGACCCATCTAACTTAGACTAAAAAAGTGCTTCAATCATTCTGTCTTCCATTACATTCAGTGAGGAAGATTCAAACCTGTTTTTTTTCTGTCTAAGTCAACGGCACCTCGGAAAGATGAAGTTGACCTCAGCATTGCAGGCTCAGCATTGAAGGGTTGACTATGTCCTTCCTTTTTCTGAGGTTGATAGATGAGTTGAGTACCATCAGCTGCTGGTTAAGGTTATGGCTAGCACTAGAGAAAATGCACAATATAAAAACGTATCACAAAGTATTAATATTATAATCGCTAAGGGTGGCTTGGTGATGTCATGGTTTGCCTAATGCATCAAACATTTGGGCAGTGCCCATGTTAAGGGCTACTGGATCATAAGTCCAATGTTAGAAACTGTTCGGATCAGCCTGTATATATTCCTATTATTACAAAAAGTAATGTGCTTATTTTTTTTATTTAGATCTGTTTATTTAACATGATCCAAGTAGAAACTGATGTTTTTTTTTTCTAAATTGTCGGCATTCAGATCGTATAAAATTCACTATTCCTCATTTCAGGTCACATGAAATTGCCTTGGATCAAAGTAATCAAGGAAAAACACTTGTCTCTAATTTTAATCTGCATTTTCATGTGATAATGGTAAATCTTCTGAACAAGTGCAGCTCTACAGATCATTTCTAGCCTATTTTAGAAAGTTCAGTGCTATATAGTGACAAACATGCTTAATGCTTAAGAAGCAATAAAGTTCTTAAAAGAGATAGGCTGCCATTTTAAAGGTCTAACAACTATGAAAACAGATATTTTATAACATATGAATATATATATTCTAATCTAATTTGAAGGTCTACTACCACTTACATAATAGGTAACTAGATAACCTTGTCATTTAAAACAAACACAAATATAAATCATATAGCACTGTTTTTTTTTTATATACGATTGAATTAATTGCATATAAAACGAAAAATAAAATTAGGTGTTTATCTCCTGGCTCCACTTTGTGAACATTTCCCATGATGCAACATTGTCCAAAATCTTCCAGCCAGTCTCACTTTACAACTGTGGCAAAAGCTTGAATGATGATGTGATAAGATACACCCCTGCTCTCTTACTGGCTCTTGTGAATCATAGTGGGCAAGACTAGGTGGCTGTGTACAACTTTTTATTACCTTCCTTCCAGGGCCGGTGCAAGGATTTTCGTCTACACAGGCGAAGGTGCATTTTGGTGCCCCCCTGCTCTGATCCGCCACGCCTCCCACACCATTAAGCCTCCTTACATTATATATATATATATATATATATATATATCTATATATATATAGATATATATATATATATATATATATATATATATATATATATATATATATATATGAATAATGTATAGTGTAGAAAATAAATACATCTAAATATTCAACTCGCATGCTCTAAATGTGTCACACACTGAAACCCTTAAACACAAAGACACCCTTGCAGTCACACACACAGACACCCTTACCACTTACACACACACAGTTACACCAATTCACACATAACCTGAGACACACTATTTTGCCACTCAATATGCCAGTATTTAGCCCAGGGGTCCTTAAACTTTTTAAACAGGGGGCCAGTTCACTGTCCCTCAGACCGTTGGAGGGCCGGACTATAGTAAAAACAAAAACTATGAACAAATTCCTATGCACACTGAATATATCTTATTTTGAAGTGAAGAAACAAAATGGGAACAAATACAATATTTAAAATGAAGTAAAGTTAAATCAACAAACTTACCAGTATTTCAATGGGAATATTATGCCAGTCAGAGCCCAGTAATATTATGCCAGTCAGATGCCCAGGAACATTATGCCAGTCAGAGCCCAGTAATATTATGCCAGTCAGATGCCCAGGAATATTATGCCATTCAGATGCCCAGGAATATGCCATTCAGATGCCCAGGAATATTATGCCATTCAGATGCCCAGGAACATTATGCCAGTCAGAGCCCAGTAATATTATGCCAGTCAGAGCCCAGGAATAGTGTGCCAGTCAGATGCCCAGTAATATTATGCCATTCAGATGCCCAGGAATATTATGCCAGTCAGATGCCCAGGAATATTATGCCATTCAGATGCCCAGGAATATTCCATTCAGATGCCCAGGAATATTATGCCATTCAGATGCCCAGGAATATTATGCCATTCAGATGCCCAGGAACATTATGCCAGTCAGAGCCCAGTAATATTATGCCAGTCAGAGCCCAGGAATAGTGTGCCAGTCAGATGCCCAGGAATATTATGCCAGTCAGATTCCCAGGAATATTATGCCAGTTAGATTCCCAGGAATATTATGCCAGTTAGATGCCCAGGAATATTATGCCAGTCAGATTCCCAGGAATATTATGCCATTCAGATGCCCAGGAATATTATGCCAGTTAGATGCCCAGGAATATTATGCCAGTTAGATGCCCAGGAATATTGTGCCAGTCAGAGCCCAAGAATATTATGCCATTCAGATTCCCAGGAATATTATGCCAGTAAGATGCCCAGGAATATTATGCCAGTCAGATGCCCAGGAATATTATGCCAGTCAGATTCCCAGGAATATTATGCCAGTTAGATGCCCAGGAATATTATGCCAGTTAGATGCCCAGGAATATTATGCCAGTCAGATTCCCAGGAATATTATGCCAGTTAGATGCCCAGGAATATTATGCCAGTCAGATTCCCAGGAATATTATGCCAGTTAGATGCCCAGGAATATTATGCCAGTCAGATTCCCAGGAATATTATGCCAGTTAGATGCCCAGGAATATTATGCCAGTTAGATGCCCAGGAATATTATGCCAGTCAGATTCCCAGGAATATTATGCCAGTTAGATGCCCAGGAATATAATGCCATTCAGATTCCCAGGAATATTATGCCATTCAGATGCCCAGGAATATTATGCCAGTTAGATGCGCAGGAATATTATGCCAGTTAGATGCCCAGGAATATTATGCCAGTCAGATTCCCAGGAATATTATGCCAGTCAGATGCCCAGGAATATTGTGCCAGTCAGAGCCCAAGAATATTATGCCAGTTAGATGCCCAGGAATATTATGCCAGTTAGATTCCCAGGAATATTATGCCAGTTAGATGCCCAGGAATATAATGCCATTCAGATTCCCAGGAATATTATGCCATTCAGATGCCCAGGAATATTATGCCAGTTAGATGCCCAGGAATATTATGCCAGTTAGATGCCCAGGAATATTATGCCAGTCAGATTCCCAGGAATATTATGCCAGTCAGATGCCCAGGAATATTGTGCCAGTCAGAGCCCAAGAATATTATGCCAGTTAGATGCCCAGGAATATTATGCCATTCAGATGCCCAGGAATTGCTCATTAAACCTCCCTCCTCCCCCCTTTCCCAGACCCCAGTACTTACCTCCATGCCGCTGTTCAGGTCCGTGGCTGAGAGGGAAGCGCTGTGCGCTCCCCTCAGGCCGTGCGCATTCAATAAAGTGTGTTGAAAAAAAAAGTTTCAACACACTTTATTGAAAGCGCACGGCCTGAGGGGAGCGCACAGCGCTTCCCTCTCAGTCACGGACATGAACAGCGGCATGGAGGTAAGTACTGGGGTCTGGGGGAGCGGGCGATTTTCCCGCCCACCCATTGGTGCGCCCTAAGGCAGCCGCCTGTGCTGCCTTACGGTAGCGCCGGCCCTGCTTCCTTCCAACACAAAGAGAAGAGATTAACCTGGTCAAACAGGATCATAACTCTTTGTGACGTAATAGTTACAATACCCTCCCATTAAATGCAAGTCTATGATCGGAATTCTGACTTCTGTTCCCAGCCCCAAAGTGAGAGTGCTGTCAAGTCACTAGGTGGTGGCACCCAAAAATACTATATTTCACAAAATGCCGTGCCCAGGCACAATTTTTTACTTACATATTTTATTAAATACAGTCGCATCATGGGAGTGTCCCTTCAATGTACTCATTAATCTACTAAGTCTGTTCTCCATCATTTGGCTGGAGCCTAGAAGGAAAAGGATTAACAAAAAAAGTATCTGAAAAAACAACAACAATCATAGTGTAATAATAATAAAATACATATTATATGTACATATATATATCTATTACAGATACATAGTATGATTTGACATTAGCTTGTAAGATGATGAGAGATAAAAGGTCAAAGACACAGTTTTAATAATGAATATAGATCACATATACAATATTTTTGACAGTTTTATAAGCATCGTAAACAGATTTTGACTGGATTCACGCCATAATGCTTGATATGTAGAAACTAGCAGACTTCCTGAGAAAAGAAAGACACCATACTAAACAGTGTATATCCCACTAACTAATCCGCTAGTTTTTATTGCTTCATATATGCTATTTGTTGTCTGAATGACGATCAGGAATACAAATTCCAGTCCAACAGAAATCAGATAAGAACAGACCTGTCTCAAACAACTCTTTGAAATACTAAATTCCATGTGCCCTGTATATTTTTTTTTTTTTGTATTTTATTGAGATGACCATCTGCACAAACCATTCATCCTGAGTAAATCCCTCTTTCCTAACATACAACAGAAGCCTTGGTTGTCTTCAAGTTGTTATTCTACAGATGCCTAGCTAGACTAAACAGTGTCTTAAGGAAGGGTCAGGGTTGAGTGAGTGTAAAGTAGGTGGTCCCAGCCCAAATGATGTGGCGAATGTAATCATGCTGTCAAGCTCCTGCCAAGAGGACAGAATAAAAGGAGGACAAGAGAGAATTGTTATCACGCACCTCTAAGTGGTGACTCTAGATTTTGGATGACAGTTCCTTAAAAACCACCTCGGATTCCACTATGCAGATTGTTATACCTTTTTGCTTTTATAGTCAACCATAGTTTTATGGTTGACTGAAACAGTATCTATCTCCAGTGCATGCGATATATAGCCATATCAAGTTTGAATGCAGCTCTGTGTAGTCAAGTGTTGCATTGGGGGACATGTGCAATAACAGAAGGATGGAATTCAGAAGGAATATTCCATTCGTCTCCATGGATATAGTGCTACTTTTAGAAAATGGTCCCAGAATTGCTCTTAGAGATTTAAAAAAAAAATGCCCCACTGGGTTAGTTTGTTTTTAAACATTATACCATTGCAGTGCATACCCCCAATTTGAGGATGGGATTACCCCGATGTCCTGTTTTCAACTGGACAGTGATGTACTTGGGCTTAAAGCAATAGAGTGAAAAATGGACATTTGCATTGGTTTCTCATGGATGAGGTCAAGATATTTTTTCTTTAAGGTTTTCTGTCAAAGCAATCTTGTAACCAGTAAATAATGGCTCATTCTGTTGCGCTTTAGTCATCCGGACCTCATACATGTATTTAGTGTACCTTACCACCGAGCTTACCCACTCAGGTGTACTACTTTTCCTGGAACCATATAAATGGACCATTCCCCGACTTCCTAATATGTATTTTCAACGCATTATTTAGTGAAGCAGAATAGCTGTTACACGCAGGCCATTCTCATCTCCCTTCCTCGCAGAACAGGAAAAAAAGCATTAAAGATGTATGACTGAGCAAGAAACCCTTATGTTATTATTAACTTTTAAGACCGAACTCGTTTGTCGGAAAATGTCAGTGGACATGCCGGCATGTGTGCAGAAGAGTTTCAAGCCACTGCGTATTTTATCTTTCCAATACATAACTATTTCAGATATTCCATACATTGATTGCTATGGTTAATGGTACAGAGAGTACAGCGTTGGATTCAGAGTTAAGCAGATGTCATAACCTACTGTGTTCCCTTTGGACGTGAGCCTGCTAAATGAGACAGCGCAAATGTATCCAGATATGAACCCCCATGATCCTCCAGTGCACACACTACTTTTTTTTTTTTTTTTTTTTTAGAATACGCATCTATTTCTGTTTTGATCCCTGCCGGTAATTCTGTGCACCTGGAAGTCAAATGGCATTAATGAAGCTTCTGCACTTGATATTAAATTTGACTCATCCATTAGTACCTCGCAGACATGTTACCAATATTATTCCATTTGTTTCTTGAAACCACTTTAGCATCTGATATCTCTGTTACTGTGTACCCCTGGGAAAATAGACGCTAAGATAAACCCTACAGAGATTGATGGAAAACCACCGGCACTGCTCTGATGTATAGCGAGCTGCTGAGTATTGATTGGCCACAGGATGTGTGTCCCACGGGGGAACTGTTAGAGAACCCAGTATGTAAGGGAGCTCTGACATTGAGCTAATTTTTTTTTGGTTATTACGTTTTACCTAAATGTTATAAACACCAACGACCCCAAGGATTGACAAAAAGTGATTGTACAAGGACACCAGTGTCCATGGCAAGGTCTGTGAAGGTCATTTAATAGTTTACCACAAATTACAGTTCATGCCAACCAAGATCAATGTTGTGCCTTCCCCTGATACCCCCCTTTATTCTTTGAAACACCTATCTGGAGATAGTATGTAAAACAAATAACAAAATATGTGAGTTCAAGAAGTGCTATAAAAGATTCCAAGCAGTGCTATCAAACTTTTACTTGATGTATTCAATAGATCTTCAATAATTATATATGTTGGCTGTGTTTTCCCCCATTACATCAATGAGTAGTTTGTAGGCTGTGTTATATCAGACATCAGGCTGAAGCCAAACTCTGTTAGTCATGGGAAACCCATATTTCCCATATTCAGACATACGGGGGTAATATACTAAAAGGTGAGTTGTAGGAGAGTTGAGTTAAGATGAAATGTTCATCTCACCAGCTTAACTATACATTGTGCAGGGACAAACCTGGTGATTTTTTTTTTTCAGTGGAAACTCACCACTATATAGTTAAATGGGTGTGATGGCATCTTCCACTCACCTTTTAGTGAATAGCCCTTTGAAAGGCCATGGGTGTTATTTGCATATCAAGCCACAAGTGATGTCATAAGCAGGAGACTCCACAGACACTTTCTTCTCCTAATTAAGAAATTTGCTGATAGTTTTGCTAACACAATGTATAGATCATTTTCAAACATTTTTATTTTCTACATGCACAGTAAAAACCCTATTTAGGTGATACCGTCCCTTTAAGGGCTGGGGTGTAGGGCACACGCCTCCCCCAGTTCTGCTGCTATGGGATCAGGAATTGATTAGCAATACAACACTTCATTAACATTGCTGTTTCTCAATCATAATAATTGTGCCTCTTTTCCTCAAAACATCGAGTGTAACCGTTTTACATTTCGAGCAAATCAATCTAATGTTCTAACATTTACATAATTTCCTCTCATTGAATTTGATCAGGCTGCATACTTTTATATTATTTTTTTTAAAATTACATTGTCTGGGTTTTCTGTAATCAAAGTGTTAAGAGCACATCGTTCGTCTCGTCTTGTGGTGAGATTCATTTGCATAATTTTCACAATAATCTTTTTCTGGCCCATTACCCTGATCTAATGTGACCCCCTTTGTGTAACATTCTGAATCGTGCATTTCAATAAACCTCCCCAATCACTTTTGTTTAACAATTCAGCTCTGCAACACCTACCGCGGTTATGTAGAGCTATTTGCGTGCACCTCTCTCATTAAGGTTCTCAACAACTTTATCCTGGGGCTTCAAGTTTATAACTTAGCACATATTAGCATATAAATATCAGGTTTATTTACCTAAAAATATACTGAATGTTTCAAACGGGAAACGTCATATAGCGGAGGACTGTAAACCGAGAGCGTTAATAAACTAACTGCTTGTAACAAAAGGCAGCCATTTTGAAAAGCTGCAGTCTTTGGAATCACTGTTGGACAGGTCATGGTTCTTGGCTTTATGATTGTCTGGTAACACTATCCATATAAGTTTGGAACAAAAAAAAAAGACATTTTCATTGGCCTAGAGACTTTAAAAATGGAAAACTGGAAAGTGTATAAAAAACAATATGGGCTCTGTGAACATTTTATGGGCTCGACCAGTGGTGATGGCTCAATAGGATATTTTTTATGACTAGGATCACAACCAAATATCAATCATGATCAATGATTAGAACATTTGATGACCTTGTTCGGGCTCCAAATCATAGACTTGGAAAGTGGCATGACTTGTTTTTTAATTAGACTCACACTTTAAGATGTGCTTAGCTAAATCTTGGCTGCATGATTTACATGAAACTACATTCTTTGCCAGAAAACATCCATCCATAACTTAAGCATAAAAAAAAACTCCATAACAACACTATATCATACATATGTATCCCCGGAAACCGGTATCCCCGGAAACCGGACAGTGTAAACAATATGCCAGTCAGGTAAGAACCGAGGGGGCGTGTACCAATGTTCGACCATGCTTAAGAATAAGCACATGTGCATTATCCCTTAGCTGACATGGTTACATTCCACCAAGCTGTGACAGTAAAACATAATTTTAGTATATATTTAAAAGCAGAATAAAAAGGGGGATGAGGAGGCGGGAAGTTAGTTGATGCCTGGGAATGTTAGCATGTGCACTAGTCAATCTATGGTATTGCAGTCCTGATTCCTGCTGTCCCGCCCGAGCTCTACCACTGTCTCGAAAAGCAGCACAGAGTGACAGAGGCAGAGCTCGACGGGACAGACTTTCCAAGTCGGGACTGTCCCATGCAATGTGGGGGTATGCAACAGGTGTGTCAATCTATGGCCCTCTATCTGCTGGTGGCCTACATATCCCATGATACATTTTCCACTAAAAGACTGACAGGGAATCATGGGAGATTTAGTCCATCAGGATCTGCAGTGGAGTTTGACACCCCTGATGTAGAACACCGATGGTTTAAGCTCTAGAATCGGGAAAGGTTTTAAATCTCTCACTCAGGAGACCTTAAGACTACCCAATAAGGGTCAACATCCAAATGCAAAAGGCATGGCCATTTCGGTGGTCTTTGTAGTTCACAGGAAACCACAATGCCTGTTTTTTTTTTTTTTTTATAAAAATCAAAATCCTCCTGGATGACTCCAGCAAATATAGCTTTATACATTTATGTAAATATCTCAGATTGCTGGGCTCCCACTGAGATAGAAATTGCAGCTCAGTAGAGCCACTCTGATTCCATGTACTTAGTGGATACATAGATAAGAGTGGTGTTGTGTAGGTAGAACGGGAACAGTTTAAAAGAGCACATGTTGTAATTCCCATGGAATGGAATAGATTGTAATTTAAGGTAGATTTTGCTATTAATGAAACACATTTTATGTCGAGATAAGGGTTACTAAGATACCAACTCAAAGGCTTTTACATCCTATTGTATTTCAGGACTATAAGTCTTAATTGTATTGTGAAATGTGAAACGGGCACTTATAAAATCATTTACATGGATTTTTTTTAAGGGGGCCTGGTACCCCTTGGTGGTTCCTAATTAAGCTAATATCCCCTTGGATTGTCATTGTATAGATCTGATGGGACATTCTTTCTTTTTACGAGTAAACAATAAAAGGATAGCTTTCTGTGGCTGTTTCTGTGTACCCTATTAATAGGTCTTCTAGGACAGGGCATCCTAAAACTGTACTTGAGGACCCCCAAACAGTCCAGGATTCAGGGATTACCCAGTTGTGTTTAAATAAGAATATGTACAACACCTGGTGTGGTTCCCTACGCGTAAGGAAACCATATCAGGTGGTATACATCACAGCTGGGTAAATCCCTAAATCCTGGACCACTGGGGATCGTTGAGGACAGGTTTAAGACGTACTGTCTTAGTAGAAAAAGCATTCGTTGAGTTGGTCAGATTGTGTGCAGGGTTTAAGACTGTAGCCATTAACTGTGAGCCATGGTGCTACCACACAGATAATTAAGTAAAAATCTGATCCCTGGAAATCTGGAAAGCACATTTTTTTTTATTATATAGACTGTTATGGAAAATGCATACCGTAATCTCCATTTTCTCCGTAGTCTTGTGTACCCTTCTTTCTCGCTCCACTCCCTCAGTGCTACCAAACAGCTTCTGTCAACGTGAAGAGACTGAGAATTTAGACACTTGCTGGTTCCCAAACTATAACAAGGCACTTTATTGAAATAAAAATGCCTTTCGACGTGGGAGATATATATGTTTCTACAAATCTTGGTGCAGATATAAGATTGTGGATTGAGATTGAGACTCCGTTTTGACAGGTGACCTGTCATTATCTACTCCATGCCCTGCTGGTGTGATCATATATATTCTGGCTTTGGAGTGAGCTGGCTGCAATACTCTGAAATGATTGAACACGATGATTAGTAATATATTGCATTTGTGATGCCAACAGCAGCAGAGCATACGGACGAGAACAATTTTTGGAAAGAGAACGGTTCACCCTGCACCGTAAATATCACAGATCCACATTTCAATGTAGACTTAATGCGGCTATCCAGCTGATTTGAACCTGCAGCATCAATGCTTTGTCATAGTGTAGTTGTGGCTATCTGAGCACCATAAGAGCTGTAGTTCAATAGAAGGTAGAGAAGAAAGTTGTCTACAACACATAAAAGCAGACCAATCCCCCCCACCTGGAGCCCCTTCTTATGTGCTACGGTCCCGCTCAGGCAACATTGCCTGGATAATTTTTTAGAATGGGTATCAGCAGCATGATTTTCGGGGGGGGGGGGGGTGTGACTCTAATAATTTCCTACTTTAGGAGGGGAGTGTGGCAGACTGCTTTGTACCTACCTTCACTGCTACCTTGTGGTCTTCATGAGTCAGAGCATCAAAGCATAACTGGAGCTGGATCTGTTGGAAGTGGGAGACTGAGTTAAGATCTCATGTGGTAACAAGAAAGAGACAATTGCCTACAGAAATATGGTAGCTGCCAGCAGGGCCGTCCTTAAGTGTTCCGGCGCCATGTGCGGGCCACCCCTGAGGCGCCCCCCCCTCCTCTCTACCCTCATGTCTGTCTGTCTCCTCTCCCTCCATGTATGTCTCTCTCCCTTCCCATGTTTGTCCCTTTCCTCTCCCTTCCCATGTTTGTACCTTTCCTCTTTCTTGCCATGTTTGTCTCTCTTCAACCCCCCATCTTATATCTTTCTCCCTTCTCATGTATGTGTCTCCTCTCCCCACACCGCATATCTGTCTCTCTCTCATCCTCCCTATATTTGTTATCTCTCTCCCTCCTCCCCATCTCTGGTTTCTCTCCCCCTCCCCCATATCTGTTCTCTCTTCCCCTCCTCCCCATCTCTGTTCTCTCTACCCCTCCCCATCTCTGTTCTCTATATCCCTCCTCCCCATCTCTGTTCTCTCTATCCCTCCTCTCCCATCTCTGTTCTCTCTACCCCTCCTCCCCATCTCTGTTCTCTCTACCCCTCCTCCCCATCTCTGTTCTCTCCCACCCTTTCTGTCTCCCCCCCTTTTTCCCCCTCCGTTTAACACACGGAGCTTATGCTTTCCCACGGGCTCCCTCGTGAAGCAGACGCCGCTCTACTTCACAGGGAGGGGGCGGACCTTCTCCTCTCACTCGGTGAGTTCCCCCCCTCCCAGGATCCTCAACACCGTCATTGCGGGCTGGTGATGGGAGATCTTTTGATCTCCCAAACCAGTGCCTCTACTGGCAAACTATTTTTTTTTAAGTGGCGGGCATCCCCTGGGGCGTCGCACAGGTCACACACACATTTATAACAGCCAACTGTTCAACTGTTCCACACATGTGAGACTATCCCAATGTGTTACTTTTCTGTGAATTATTTTTAAATGATCAGCAAAAAAATAACTTATGTTTAATTGCATCAAGTACAGGCATTTTAAATGCATTAATGAAAGAATACAAATAAAGTACCTTAGTGAGCCCTCTAAGCTCTATTAAGGGGCAGCCATATGTTGTTTATAATTTTGAGTTAGTTGAAGGAAGATTTGACCCAAGATGTCTGGCACCTGGTAGAGGTATACGAGCAAAGAGGGCTCAATAATGTACTTTATTTATATTCTTTCACTAAAGCATTTTATATTTGAAATGTCTACCCTTTCAATTAAATAATACATCATTTTTGTTGACACTTGTCCTTTACTCTTGCATATGCAGGTTTTTAAAAAATATTTTGTAAAGACTAGACTCTCCCATTGTAGAATTAAAAGGAGGTTCACTGTACAATTATAAATACACATGAGGGTATATCCAAGAATTGCACATGTGTGGGGATGTTAAATGCTGCGAAATCCAATTATCAGCAGACCTTAAATTAGCTTTTGTTCAGTTATTTTCCAACCCTTGTCACAAAGGTGTAGAACATCCATATCCTTGGAGACTCAAGTGGTCGGGAAAACTACAAAATAGAACCACAAGGGTTAAAAGGACTGTGTTACTTAAATATTGCTTATAATGTGAAAGTAGAAAGTAAGAAAAAATTCTCTATTTGTGCTAATAATGCAAGCAAATGCAAAACCTTAGAGAAAATATGTTTTAAATGAGTCTTTGTTGTCTACTGTGAATGAAAATTACACATTTCCCAGTAACACATACTTGTCAACAGGCCTCGGAATGAGAAGAGGTGGAGCCTAAAGTAGGTGGGGTTACATGACATTACACAGCATTGACTGCGACTTCGCAAGAGTCTCTGCAGTTCAATTCTTTGTATTGTGGCTTTGTATGTCATATAGCCATACACAGTTTGAACACAATGCTGCCTGCGTCATAGGTGGTAGTCATGCCGGGAGAGACCTGAATTTGACGGAATAGGACCACCCCCCCAAAAAAAAAACAGGACTGTTCTGGCAAATCCGGGAGTGTTGGAAACTATGGCACAAGTAGTTAATTTACATGTTATATGGTTGATATTTTTTTTTATTAATTCCTATCTGTTTTATTTTTGTTCTCATCTTAAGCAGGCCAGGTTGAGGTATACAGATTTTAAAATCGTTCTATAGTATATAGTTTCCATTAACATCACACTCTAATGGGGTGCTTAGCTAAATCCAAAAGTTCAGATGCAAAACAAATGTTGCAAAGTATTTCTTGTCTTGAATTTTTCCATTTCTTACACTTGCCTTTTGTTCTCTGTAATTTGGGATCTGCAAATTGTTTCTGGGAATACATAAGCATTCTGGGAAGCAGTGAATCAACAGAACATTAAATGAATATCACCTAAAGGTGCATGAGATAAAAATCTTATACCTGAAATTTGGGCGTTTTTTTTATATGGAAAATTCATGTTTATGCAATTACCATTAATGCAAGCATCATACATTAATAACAGAGCTGGAAAGGAATTAGAAAATGTTTCTAATTCAGCTACTAGTATCTGATTTTAGACAGTTGACTTGACAGTTCTTAGATTTCATAGACAGCAAAGGAAGGGATTCTTTACGGTAAGGACAATAAAGTTATGGAACTCACTGCCAAGAGAGGTAGTGCTATCCACTACAATAGATGAATTTAAACATGGACTGGATGTTTTTTTTTTTGGAAATGCAGAACATACAGGGCTATTAATAATAGAATAAGCATTAATAATAGAGCCTATTGATCCATGGAGAAATCTGAGTCAAGAAGGAATTTTTCCCCCTAGGAGGCAAAATTAGAAATAGCTTCCTTAGGGGGGTTTTGCCTTCTTTTGGATCAAAAGCTGGAATGATAGGTAGAAGGGTTGAACTTGATGGACTTGTGTCTTTTTTCAACCTAAATTATTATGTTACATATTTGCCAACATTGGCCATGTTTCCAGGGACACATATTTGTTCCACATGCTGCAGAAAGAGCATGTAAAGTGCAGCCCAGTAGAATGTAGAATGCATATATGCACAGACACAATACAATTAATTTATTGTGGTAGGTCCTATGAGATCTCCAGCCTGATTAATTCATTGGATTGGGTCTGTGCTTATATCCATCCTACATACTGCTGGGCTGCCCTTTGCCTGCTCTTTCTGCAGCATGTGGAACAATGGCCGATGTTGGCAACTATGCCCTTAGCAAGAAAAAGGTACATGACCTGTCAAACAACATTCCCAACCATGCAATGGTTGCCAAGCAGGACACCAATTAACCACACAGTTTCCCAACATCAGTCATGTTTCAACGGCTGCTTATCCTGCAGAAACGACATGGAAAGTGCAGCTTGACAGTATGTAGGATTTCAAAAGAGCTACCATGTGTAATTATTGGATTCTGTCTGTGTGAATATGCCACTTCCATGTTCTTTTTTCAGCAAATGGAACACAAATGTGTGCTTGGAAAAATTGCCAATGTGTAACCACTGTGCATTCCGTGTGGATTGGTTGATAATTCTGCACATTGGCAGAATGCTTTGGCCTCTGGTGTCACCAGGAATAGTGATAAATTAGGCATATACAAAGCAGGCTATTCACTAAAAGGTGAGTTGCAGGGGAGCTGAGGTGAGCTGACACGAGTGGAACATTCCATCTCACCAATTTAGCTATCCATTGTGCAGGTACAAACCTGGTGAGTTTGCTTAGCATGGGAACTCACCAGGTTTGTATCTGTACAATGAATAGTTAAATTTGTAAGATTACATATTCAAATTGCTGAAACTGGGGTTTTTTTTATTTGTCTTTTTTTTGGATCAACAGCAGAAAACAAGGATTTGAAAAAGGGCTGGACTTGATGGATGCAAGTCTTTTGTAACTACTATCTAACTATCTCACCTCAATTCACCTAATCTCAACTCACCTTTTAGTGAATGGCCCCCAAAAGTATTTGTACAAGGACACTAGTGACCATCACAAGGTCTATGAAAGGTCTATGGGGGTTATGTATCTACCAGTATGTATGAAATGATTTCCCTCCAGAAATGAAGGCCACTAGGCACCTGTTGCGCCAAAACAAGAGTCGCACATTATTGAGACTAAAAAGTCGCAGTTTCGCTCATTTTTGTCTTAGGTATAAACCCCGTTCTGACAGGTTTGTATGTACTATACAGACGCAAGAGCAAAAACCTGACTGAAGAGATCAGGATTAGACATAAAACAATGCCACTATTTATACATAGCCCCCTATGTGCGTCATCACATAGTGATGTCCAGTAAATGTCTGTCTAGCGCTAATTGGGACTGTTGCAGGGCATTCTGCCTTTTAGGAGTGAACTAAATGGAAGAAAACTAAGGGAGTTCTCCAAACGAAGGCACCGGCGAATACACAGTGCTGGCTTGCATCCTAGTCGAAGGGAGAGAGGGGGGGATGTTAAAAGACTCAGTAACACCTGTTAATAGACATCACAGCTGCACATAATGAAGTTGTTGCCTAGCAACGCCCAAAAAATTTACAAGACAGCTCGCTTAGCTGAGAGAATGTGAAAGTTCTCCGAGTGACTACAGGAAGCTCTTTTATTTTAGAGAACCATTTATACCGTTGGGGGTTTCATTATTACCATGCAGCCTATTTATAAAAGGTAGAATCCAAAAGGATAGTGTTCTGGCAGTCTGTAGATGAATGGCTTTGAATTCCCGATGCGGAGCCGACAGGGATGTGAAAAAATCTTGGCTGAACTTTAAAAAAAAAAAAAAAAAAGAGGACAATATTTAGGTTCAGTTCCTTTCTGTACGCTGCAGTTATTTTTTGATAGCACGGTGTGCAAACGCCTGAATGGAAATGACAAGCCCATTAAGGGTTAATGCAGTTTGGTTTCGGATGACACAGAAAGGTCCCCGAGTGTCTGAACTGTGACGCAAATGTAGGATTAATATCTTCATACTTCTGTTTGCGTTAACCCAATAATGAACGGGCGCAAGTGCTGCCTGGGTCCAAGGATGAAATGCTTTGTCTTGCCAATAAAGCTCATATTGTAATGTAATCCAACTTGCCAATACAGTTCACATGCTGATATTATTCAGTTTGCCAATAAAGCTTGCAGTCTAATGTAATTCAGTTTGCCGACAAAACTTGCACTCTAATGTATTGCCATTTGCCAATATAACTTATTTGCACTCATTGCCATCTATGTCTCCAAACAGCTTGTCACTGCCATTTATGCCCCCAAACAACTTACCACAGCTTGTCATTGTTGTACCCAAACAGCTTGCCACTGCCATATTTGCCCCCATGCTGCATGTTACTGCCATAGTTGTGCCTAAACAGCTTGTCACTGATATCTTTGTACCCAAGCGACTTACCACTGCCACCTTTGTCCCCAAACAGCTTGTCACTGATATCTTTGTACCCAAGCGACTTACCACTGTCATATTTGTGCCCAAACAGCTTATCACTGTAATCTTTATCTTCAAACAGGTTATTACTGCTATTGTTGTGCCCAAACAGCTTGTTAGTGCCATTTTTGTGCCGAAACAGCTTGTCAGTGCCATTTTATGTCCAAATGCTTATCAGTGCCATTGTTGCATTCAAACAGCTCATCTTCATTTAAGCTCTTTAAAGAAGTCTTAATAGTCTTAATAGCTAGGTGTCAGGAGTTTTGAAATGGGGACTTTTTCTATAAGAACGGTAACAGTAATCAAATCCAGGACTGTTGGCAGCCATGTACAACTAGCACAAATGGTAAACAAATTATAACACACAGTAACAATTTTTAATTAAGACTTTGTTACTTTTTGTGCAATAAAAATACTGCCAAAATACAATTGACCAAAAATTATAGTGTAATAAAATAAAGCTGCATGCTTGCAACTTTTTATGCATAGCCTACAGCAACTAGCGCACTGTGGCTTGATTTGTGGTGGTAATTATTGGATACATGTACGCAAGTATTAGGGGACCATGCTGAAACAGTTTGTATTATCCCCACTATTTTATTACTTGTACCCGAGGCAGCCATCCATACTTTCTGAAGTCTTACCTTTACTCCAAACATTCAGCTGGATGAATGCCCATTGTATTGAGGGATGCATATAACCTTTGCTTGCTTATAAATCTGTTAATCAAGGCAGTTCCTGTATTATTTCCTCGTTGATTGATACATTTGTTCCCTCATGATGCACATGCATATTACATTCTACTTGGGAAGTTATATGTGTATATTGATACTGAGCTCCAGCATCTTTGGTACAAGTAGGGAAGTGTACACAGGGTCTGGAGCTCAATAGTGGTCTTTTAGGCTGTGTATGGCTCAACATGTAGCATTTAAATGGGAAGCCACTGGTGCACAGAGCACGGGTGGCAGCCATGCCGGGATGGCCAACAATATGAGAGGACAGAGGCCACATTGCAATGCAAAGAGCATGGGTGGCAGCCATATTGGGGTGGCCAAAAATATAAGAGGACAGAGGCCACATTGCAATGCAAAGAGCATGGGTGGCAGCCATATTGGGGGTGGCCAAAAATATAAGAGGACAGAGGCCACATTGCAATGCAAAGAGCATGGGTGGCAGCCATATTGGGGTGGCCAAAAATATAAGAGGACAGAGGCCACATTGCAATGCAAAGAGCATGGGTGGCAGCCATATTGGGGGTGGCCAAAAATATAAGAGGACAGAGGCCACATTGCAATGCAAAGAGCATGGGTGGCAGCCATATTGGGGGTGGCCAAAAATATAAGAGGACAGAGGCCACATTGCAATGCAAAGAGCATGGGTGGCAGCCATATTGGGGTGGCCAAAAATATAAGAGGACAGAGGCCACATTGCAATGCAAAGAGCATGGGTGGCAGCCATATTGGGGTGGCAAACATCAGGACTGTCACGGTAAATCCAGGACCATGTAAAACCAGCCTTGTGCAATATTAAAAAACAGCATACTTATTTATCCTATTTGTCAACCTATGCATTGGTTACACTGTGAATGTAGAGCGAAAATAATGAAAAATCATCTATACATGGTGTCAGCAGAATTGCACACATAGAATAGAGAGGAATATGTTTTAAATGTGTCTGTGGCATCTCCTGCTTAAGACATCACTTGTGGCTTGATATGTAACTGACACATTATCCAAAGAAAATTAGTTAATTTAGTTAGTATTCTGTCATGTAGTCTGGGAGCCCTGTAGTTTCTAGTTACACACCTGCATTAATACACTTGTAATGCATCCAATACACCGAAATTAACCAAAATTAAATGAATCAAGGTGGTAGCCTCAGTTCTCCCTGTATACTTCATCAGCTATATTCGTAATAGCCTCGGTCATCCCGACCAAGATTGCGTATTTGCTTCCTGTGAGGATATTTTTAACGTACCCTAACTTTGTCTTCAAAGAATACTCCGTAAGCATGTCATCCTCTAGCAATATATCTTCTAGCTTGTCCGACCTTTTTTTTCTTATTATCTTCCACCTCCACTCACCAAGCAGTTCCTCTGGACAGCCAAAGGCATCATCAATCTTGGTGCCTTACCCTATGAAAGTAAGACCCACTTGCTGCAAATAGCTAAACGATGGAATGCAAGGTTAATATAAGGTAACATGAACTGACATTCAAGAGGGCCTAGGGAGAATATCGGAAAATGAATAGTGTTGAGTCGTGTTTCAACCCAGCCAGTGGAAGTGAAGAAAGGCACATAGTGTACTCTAACCAGCATGGGATAGAAAGGCTGGCATAAAGAGATAATTAATGCATGGGGCAGGGTTATCATCCTAACCCTTGTAGGTTACTAGGACGCACTCATTCTTTAATTATTTGAGGGATTTAAATGCCATTTCGATGAAAGGATAAGGATGTTTATACACTTTTTAACCTTTTAAACATGAATTTGCTTTGTTTACTTATATCTAATTCCTGACATTCAAGCAATGCAGTTCCATCCGTTCTTATTTTTGGCATGTTCAAATGTGCATACTTGTTTGATTTTTATAGCCTGTAAAAAAAATTGCATACTCCTCCCCCTACATGCTACTTCTTATTCCGAGCGTACAGCTGTATGCACCAAGTTGATGCATGTCCAGCAACTGCCTCATTGCAGATTAGAGCAGGAACACTGGCCAGGCGCGACGGTGGTGGAACCCACACAGCGTCTGCACGGGCACAGTGTCTCTTTCAATGCAATAATGATGCCTTGCACATATGCACTGGCCTCCCCATGCATATCTGCTGGAACCCTCTAACTGACTCCCAAGAGATGCTCATTTTTAGTTGCATAAGAGGCCATCTTTGATATGCCCAGTTTTTCCGACTTTGAGCGGCCTGGCAGTATCCTTAACCTGGTGCTGGGAGGAATAAGGTTCACATTAACCCTTGCTTTGTAGCTTTAGAAAATGAGTAATCAGAATTACATTACAACATTCATTTACTGGCCTTCTCTTGATCAAGCAAAGAGTCCTGAGTACACTTGTATTTCCCCCTTCCCTCTCATCTCTTGTGAAAAGTTTCCCTTGTAGAAAATGATTCTCAAGGTGATTGACGGAAGCAAAGTTTTTTCGGAGGTGCTGTGTGTAATCCAATAGCATATAACTCGAAGACGAAATCTATTTCATTGATTTCGGCCCTAGGTGCATAATCTAATACAAAGCTTACTGGAAGTTTGGAGGATGAATTTGTATTAATATGAATGTAAGTGGTCTTTTACAGTAAATGTCCTATCCGCTCCCTCTTGATGGATAGATATCATCTGTTTGTGTCTATTATCCATGAATATATTTCATGCAGGGATTTCTGTTAAAGTATTTATCTGCACAACAAGTGCAGGGGCGGATAGTAGTTGCGACGGAACATGATCCTATCTGTAGTATTTCGTTAAATTTTTACGCAATTTGTTGCTTAGCCGTGCCGATCGAGTGTGTTTAGATCTCCTGTGGGCACAGCTGGCATTTTGCATTATATAGAAGATAATATAATTATTATATGTCCTATGTGATAAGAGGATATTGCATACTTTGTATTCCTGGTAGAAGGAGGGTTGTACATTTCTGACTTCCAGGAATCTCCTCAGTCTTCTGAGGTAATGCTCATCTAATACTTTTAACTCCTCCGCTTATCTAGGATATGCACAATGTTCTAGATGCTGTGATACTAAGTAGTCAGTAAACTTTTTTATTTTCATCCGTGCTTCAAATACATAAGCACAAGTAAAACAACCAATGGTTAAACTAGCATGGACTTTTTAATGTTCATACTTGAACCGGCAGCCGATTACTTAATATTCCGGAATTCAGCCCCAATTCGGCTGGTCAGGCCATTCTGAAACCAAAGCATCGGAAGCATTCGGGTTGGGTTTTTTGTTATGTTCTTTTTACTTACATTTTACTTTTCATTTTAGTAACAAGTAAAACATTTAACACAAATTTCACATGCTTCTTACAGCTCATTCATTAGATTTCCAAGATATTTTTCTACCAGGTTACATGGTTTTAATGGGGTTAGTGTTCATGGTTAGCTGTTCATGGGATAAGCATTTAAATATTAAGTTCTCCCATTGACTGGGAGGAATTTGTCTATATACCAAATTTTTTAAGGTCTTTTGAAATATGCCAAAAATACAGCCAAAAATGTGTGTGTAGGGAGAGCTGAGGCTAACACTTTATTCAGTGCATATCGGCTGCATTTGGTGTTGGGAGATATCAGCATGGAATGAGCTCTGATTGCCGACATATTTGGAGGTTACCTGGCTCGGAATTTGGGTATCGCAGTGCCACTGATGTGATCAGAATACATCCGCAATTCAGAGGCACCAAAAACCGAAGCTATCTGAGTTGACCCTAGAGCTTGCTCTCAAATTGATAGTGTATAACTTATAGTTCTAATCCGGACTGATTTTTGTTACATTTGAGCCTTACAAGTAGCATTTCTCCTACCAACATGTTATATGGGAAGTACCTGTTGGAATACAGGTTTGCTATATGTAGCAAATCTTCCTATTGGGTGGTTATATAATGCACCCAACCTTGTTTTAAAACAAATAGGGACATATGTAAATTTATTGGCTCTGTCCCTTTTACAGCATCCCGATAATCAAATGAAGAACACTAATAATTAGCATAATAAATCTTATTTTGTTTCATGTGTCCTGACCCTTTTCTGCGATAACCATTGGTTTTTTTTTTCTCAACTTAGTGGTAACATTATCATAGATGTTTGTAAGCAAAGCTAGGATGCTAGATATTAAAGTTGTGAGCTTCATAGGTGAATATGTTTGGACAGAACTTGGACGATTCCCCCTTTGGCTTGATTGTGTCTCAGTTCTCATATACAGAGCCTGACAAAGGCCAGATAACATTCCCTATACAGTTGTGTGCAGTGTGGAATCCCCTCCTGTTATTGTTTAAAGATTCACAAGCCAGGCTTTAAGTGGGTTCTTGTCAAGGGGAGGGTATGAGTCAGAGCTACTGGGCTGGCATTTCTCATTCTCACTTTGAATTTATGAGCTGAACTATAATCATTGAAGGCCACCCAAGGTAGAGACTGCTTTGTTTAACCCTTTGATGGCATCTCATTTCTGTTTAACCAAAATGAAAAGCATAGTTGCTGATTTATTTTATAACTTTATGTTAAACCTATGGTCTGTTAGTAATTTACGTTATGATGTTATTTTAAGAAAACAAAAGGGACTCTGTCACTTTAACAGATGGGTTATTGGGCTTTCGATGTATATACATAGCAGGAGCAGCCAGATAGACATGTATAAGAGCCAAGCTAGTCATTTTTAAGAGCCAAATAAATGGAACACCTCTTGTGTTCTGTGTAAAACAACCAAACCTTTTAGTGGCCGACAATAGGGATTTTAAGAGCCATATCTCCTGGATCCTAAGATTTGTTGAGCACTAATGTATATGTGTGTGTGTATCTATAAAGAATTTTTTTTTTTTTAAATTACATTACTATTAAACGTTGTTAAACATTCTCATGAGACAAGATTTTCCCTGGTAGCTCAAAATACATTTTATTTTTGTATTATCTCATATGCAAATGAGGGAATAGCTGACATTTAATTATAGTGTTGAACAGCGAAACCTCACTATACCCATGTATGTTACCTCTGCATGTACCTGCGGGTGCTGTGCTCTCACGTAGCCTCTGGAGTCTATTCACACATCACCTGCAAACCTCTTCCACTTTTTTGAACAGCGCCCATTTTGTGGGTGGATCTAAATGTACAGCTTAAGCTCCATCCCTTTTTTGGTTACGTCCCCATGACATATGTGGGCAGGATTTTTTTTTTAAACCCTGGCTATAAAAGGAGTTCTGCTACCCTCCAGTATTTGCCCCTGACTGATATTCCTGGCTTTGACCTTTGGCTTCTCATCTGACTCTTCTTCACTTTGCTGCCTGCCCTGACCTCTGGACCATTTTGCCTGCCAATTCGGCCTTGCTGCTTTGTGGCTATCCTTTGGGGCTTAACCTTTGGGATTAGGTAGCTGCATACATAATACCCATTCATTGTACACTTTGTGTGCAAAAAACATCTCTGCAGGCTGAAAACCCAGTGCAATATGATGGTACTTTCTGAAATAAGTCATGGTAATAATGACCTTATCTGCTGTTAATGGCCTTATCTTTCTTTCATTAAGTTCTTTATGATTGGAATGTCAAGCAGCACTCACGTAGGGATTAAATTAAATTTCCCTTCACAGTAATGACCTGACCTTGTTTCCGACTCACATTGCTCTAAGGAGCCAATCATTGATGATAATAATTGTTGAGTGGTCACACAATGTTTTTGCTTGGGAAAAACAAAAAAGCAACAACAAAGACATGTAAGGACGAATTTTTAGGACAATGCTACATAGAAGCATAATGTTTAGTGTTAGTTCTCTTAAGCATTTATCAAACAAGTTTTAACCCCTTAATGACTAGCAGTGGTTTTTCTACGATGTTTCTGTTCCTGCAGCTGATCGTGATGTCCCATGGACACAGAAACAGACCTGATAAGGGCCTTTAAAGACCCTGTTGGAAAATGTCTGTGTCCGGTGACATCACTGATGAAGTTGTAGGGGGCGTGACCTAACCTGGAAGGTCTTGCACAGATTGATGTATGTATAAATTACCTGTGATACCTTTGAGCATCAGTTACATTTAGTCTGTCAGAGAGAGGCCGTTAAAAGTGGGCAGTTCCCTCCTGAAGGATCCGTAGCATCGAGTATCTCGGAGGTCCATGATGCGCTACGGTTACCCGGATGTTCTATGCCATACTTCTCGATGTTCAGGGATTATACTTAAGAACGGAAAATAAGAGGTTAAAGGGTTAAATTAGACTTGTTCTCCACAAAATGTGTAGATGACAAATTCAGCTTCTGATAAATACAAACATTGAATCCATATGTTTGCTGTGGACACCGCAAGCCAATATATAGATTAAAAGATACAAACTTGCTTTAAAGTGTCTTCTGTCTCCACCAAGAGTGCGTGTGTATCAGATGCGAGCATAGATCTGTCCCCACATTACCTACTGAGGTGTAATGCTAAGCATTGTGGGATATGACAGCACCATTTGGCAAAACGTTTCAGGCGGCCATTTTTCTATGCTGGGCTAGCGATAAGTCTAAGGAACCACAATAATACTAATCACAAATGTGCGTATCTCGAAAAAAACAGGGAAAACACATCTGAATCCTTGTGTTACTTTTAGGGAGAGCAGGGTGTAATACATTAACAATTGGCAGGGAACGAATCCTTGGCTCTTGAAGTTCTATGAATGAGCTAAGCACTGTAACAGGCACTCATACTTTTAAAGACCCATGGCTGATTTAAAGTCACTGGCTTTCTTAGCAGAAAATACAAACAATAAATCTATTATGATTTGTATCCTGCTACTCTAAAACCTGCACTTTTCAGTAATGTATGTAACTCTGGTGGAACATTTAGGATAAATTGTATTATGGTGGTTATTCATTCTACAAGTATATGCTGCCCAGATTTATTGCCAGCATCTGTAGCATTTGTAAGCCTCATCTTTGTATAATTTTTGTACTTGTCATTATTCTCTCTATATAAAATTAGTCCTCTTATGGTACATTACTAAAATATGCATTAATGTCTTAGGCATAGGAGGAGGTGATGATAGAAGCAGATCCTTTTCCTGCTCACGACTCAAGGGCAGGACAGAAGAGGCAGACCCAACGGGGTGGCAAAAATCCTGGCACCAGCCCTGCCCCTAAGTGTTTTTATAACAAAAGTGTGCATGGTGATGTTACTGAGATACTGAAAAGCATTTGTGAGACCTGATCTTGGTTGTGTAGGTGAGTGGTAGGTGAGGAAGTGTGAGGCAAAAATAGCACTGATGCTGAGGACTACATTCCCTAGAATGTAGGGACTATCTTATACCTGGATGAGCATCATGGGAAATGTAGTCCACAGACTACGAAACACGGATAATTTAATTGCAAGAATTTAACTGAAAATAATTATCTGTTGGCAAGTAATGAATTCTTCATTATACCAAGGTGCAATGAAGTTATTAACATTGCTCTGTTCATCTGTGTTATTTCACCTTTGCGTACAGGGAGAAAAACGCAACAAAAATCACAAAATATAATTATTATTAGAAAGAAAGAAAATACTATAATGACACCTGGAAGCTTAGGTTAATAAACACGTCCTGAATAGTGTTGAGCGAACCCGAACCGCACTGTTCGGGTTCGTACCGAACATTACGGTTTTTGGACCCCGGACCCGAACACGGACATTTCACTGTATGTTCGGGTTGGAGTTCGGGGTTCGGCGATTACATTGTATGTAATGCTATGGGCTTTCTATAAACCGAAATAGAGTCCCCATTCATACGAATAGGGACTCTTATTTCGGTTTATAGAAAGCCAATAGCATTACATGTATTCCATAAACCAAAAGTCTATAAACCGAATGGAAGTTGCAGTTAAAAGGACACTGCCACTTACATAAGATGTAACTAGATAACCTTGTCATTTAAACCAAACACATGTATAAATCATATGCCATTGTTTTTTTTTATATGATTGAGTTAATTGCACATAAAAGGAAAAATAAAATTAGGTGTTTATCTACCGGCTCCATTTTGTAAATATTTCCCATGATGCAACATCATCCAAAATCTTCCAGCCAGTCTCACTTTAAAACTGTGGCCAAAGTCTGCGTGATGATGTCATAAGATACTTCCCTGCTCCTGTGTATCATAATGGGCAGGACTAGGTGGCTGTGTACAACTTTTTTTTACCTGCCTTCCAACACAAAGAGAGGAGATTATCTTGATCAAACAGAATCATAACTCCGCCCCTTGTGATGTAATAGTTAAATGTGATGTAATAGTTACATTACCCTCCCATTCAATGCAAGTCTAAGGTCAGAATTCTGTCTTGTAGACTGGATTCTGTGTCCCCTGCCCCAAAGTGAAATACTAGCGTTGTAAACTCCCTAGGGGGTGGCACACAAAAATACTATATTTCACAAAATGGCAGCGCCCAGTCACACTTGTTTAGTTATATATTTTATTAAATACAGTCACAAAACAAAAACAAAAGACAGATCTGAAATAAACCATAAAAAAAAAAACCTTTTCAACTACAAACTACAGCCAAGAGCCGTTTTTCAGTAGCTCTTTGAAAACCATCTGAATACTAATACCTTAGTGTAATAGCCCATTGGTGACCCAGAGTTACGTGTACACAGCATTCACTCAGGCTCAACCAAATAAAACATATTTTTCAACAATTTACCAGAGTAAAGTGAGCACAATTTATAATTCACAGTCAAAATTGTTGGACTGGAGCTGCCGTACAGACTTTAAACATATGTGTGGCCTACGTATTAAAAACCTGGCATAACTCATCTGTATCAAAGTAAATGACAAATATCTAAGTTGTCCGGCTTTTTAATAGGGAACTATTCGTGGACAATTAAAGACATTTGTAAAATGAAACAGATAAGCTCTTTGCCGGACAATCAATGTTTTGTCCGACACAAAAATTCCATTGTCTGTTGCTGTTGCTTTAGTCGTCAAGTGTCTAGGGAGAGCGGGATTTGTGGTAACTACACAATGGCTTCATTCAGTCAGAGGCCTAAGAAGCTGTGAGATTTTCGGTCTTTTGCTTCTCAGGCCCAATAATCTTTTTTTATCGTGCTAGTACAATGCAGGATTCAGCTGCTCCTCGGTGCATACGACTGTTCATTTAACATCAGTTACTTTGCAAATAATACCCGTCGTTACGTTGTTTTTTTTCTTATAAATGGCAACACTGAACAAAACGCTAAGGATGTCACTTAATATTAGCCTGTGCCAAAGGAATGACTTACTTAGCGCGTAATAGTGCCTCGCTGACAGAAATACTTCTGTGTAGATATTAAGCCTCGTAAAAGGAGTCTGGTATCAAATAGTCTGTTTTGCATTAACATTTATTTTTATAGCGCCAACAACATCGGTAGCGCTTGGTACAGAGTGTAGAGGGGGAAAACATACTATGCTCGACAAACTGGAACAGACTGATACATGAGGTAGAGAGCCCTGCTCGCAAGCTAACAATCTAGAGGTAGACTACTTGTTATTTATGGTTTTATCCATAGGAGTCACTGATTTGCACTCATCATAGGCCGGTGTATATTTTTTATCTCTAGGCCTCACCTTCCATTTCCTATGGTGGGTTCATGTTTAGAAAGGACAGTCTCTATATTGCTTTGCACCCCAATCCCTCTAAGGTCTCTGTGAGAATTGAGGTGAACTGCCAAATAAACTGAAAAAAACCTTCAACTTTTCCAATATGACTTATTGCCTGATGTTTGCGCAGCCTCGCCCACTTCCTGGTCTGATGCCGGCAGTCAGTGACAGAAGCAGCGACGCCAGATGGGGGGTACAACTTTTACAAGTATAAGGGGCCCGAAAGTCCTACACTTTTGTTTAAAAGTCAGGGGCTCTGGCTGGGGAGATCATCTCCCCTCACAAACCTCTCTGCAAGGTGCAGGCAACTTGATGTCTTTGCACGGCCCAGGTATACAGATATCCTCCATTGCTGCCTCTCTCACTCTCCATGCATGTTCTGAAGTCAGAGCTTCAGAAGTCATGTGAACTGCCAGCATTCAGACTTCCGACACGTACGAGACGCAGCATAGGAGGTGAACAGACAGTGCACAGACATCCAGTTGCCCACTAGACACCAGGGAGTGCTAGAGAAGTCCTGTGGATGCAGTGTGGTTGCTGGCTGGGGCATGTACAATCTGGGAGGTGGGGCATGTCTTGAGTGTGCAATCTTGGTGCTCTGACAAGACCTGTGGGTGTAATCTAGGTGCTCTGGCAAGCTTGATGAGTGCAATCTTCGTGCTCTGGCAAGACCTGTGAAGGAAATGTAGGTGCTCTGGCAAGACCTGTAAATGCATTCTTGGTGTTCTGGCAAGACCTGTGGGTACAAGCTGTGTGCTATTTCAAGTGCTGTGGGTGCTGCAAAATGAGGGGCAATAACAAGAGGTGAGCAGGACAAATAAAGTGGGGTGGGGGGTGGGGACCATTCGTTCTGTAAGAGGCTCAACAATTTTTGATGGTGGCCCTGGACTGGACATCATACACTAGTGTTTGTAGGTACTGGAAGATGAATCCCTTGCACAAGGCCAGGAAGGAAAAAGCCGATGTGCGCTGTAGTTGCAGCTAACGTGGAATTTAAGTCACACCACTTCTTATTCACCATTAAAATCTATTTTTCATCTCAGTAACAGAACTCCCAACATTGGGAGGGTCTGAGCTGCTCTGTTGGGGGGGGGGGGGGCAAGACCATACAAATGAAAGGAGTGTCTACAAGAAGGGTGTGGCCATCAAATGTGGAAATGCCAATAACTCAGAATACTCATATGCATAATTGAGTGTGTTCCATTATGCACTCCTGAGGCTATGGATGGGAGGCATGCAATATATTTCAAGAGTTTAGGAAGTATTATACTATATACACCTGTAAATTCTGCATTTTTAGGTTTCTACGCCTACATATTATACACTATCAAATCTTTCAGTTATATAATGCTATATAATCTAATTAATTGCTATAACAATGTGATAATCCATGAGATGAAAGAGATAGCCTTTATTATACTGGAAAGATGGATAAGTCACCCATTTTCATACAGACTTCAAAGAGAATGTTAAAGAAAAAACATGATAGCTTTATATTTCAACGGATTTTAAGAGGGTTTTTTTTTTTATATTTATATCAGAAATGAACAGTCGGAGTAGCATAAAAGTGTTTTGAAACTTATTTCTGCTATTGTGATATGCTAATAATTTCATTTAATGATCAAAACGTGCTATATTTAATAATGATGTGACTATTCATCCGATCTCCCACTGCATCCTTTAACTTTATCTTTATAGAGGAGGCTTGTAGCGTGAAAATGCCTTTACAAAAATCCATTTAATGTTATCCAGGGATTACTATATTTATCTAAACAAGATCATGTAAATTTAGCTATAACTGCCCTGTCCTCTCGGAGTTGTATCACAATGTTAATTATCTTTAGAAACAGTCGAAAAGGAGGAAATGATGGTGTTTCCCCCTGTGAGCTTCGAAAAATTACAGGTATCTTAGAAATTATTTACTTAGTTTTATTAAAAGCTGATAGGATTTTGTCCCATTTTTTTTAATAACACCGTCAGTATATGGTGAATACATTCTAGTACATCCAATCCAGATTAGAGGATCTCCACTGCTAGGAAAAAGAAAGATGGAGGATCTCATAGCGGCAGACAGGTACAGCCATGAAAATTAAAGGGACTGTCTGGGGCCCAAAATTCATCTTCCAAATGTGACTGCACCTTCATGGTACATTATGATGCATGTTTTACATTTTGCATTGCTCAAAATATGAAAATCTTACACGTAGATGCATTTTTGAAATTACAGCAGTTTGCAAGAGACCACATTAGCTGAGTAAAAGTCAAATTCCGAAAAAATGTTTTGCTGCAGGAACCAGTGAGAACAATGTTATTCAAATGAACGGATTAGCCGGTTTCTCAAGTAATATCATCAGACAATGGGTTTTTGTTAAGCGATCCTACGTGTACAAGAGCAAGATCACTTAAGTTCCACACATTGCACTCCATTCCACCAGCAGAGCAGCAGAGGGAGTGACTAAATGAAAAAACAAACTGATACATGCTGAGTGCCTACACACAATCAGTGCAGCAGTACCTGTAGGATAGGATGCAGGGGAGGGCATGAGTAGAATAATAAACATGTGATTTATGCAGAATGCCTGTGAGCAGTAGCAGTACCTTTTTCAGGCAGTAGTCTTCAACTTGTACCAAAGTGAGTTTGGGGATTAGACTGTCCCTTTAATAATGAAGAAAAAAACAAACAAAATACAAATCTTATATTTAATAATAAAAATGCATGTAATAAAACCAAATGTCCTTTCCTATGTCATTCGAGAATCTGTGTGAGTGTATGATAGTAATATTAATAGTGATTTGCCGCTACATTTAACTATGTAGCATTTTCAAATTCTCAGACTGAGAGATGATGAAGATCTGTGATCAATGCAAAATCAACACATTTGGAATAAGCTGCCAGTATTGGCACCTTTTTCCCCAGAGGTGACAGTTAGCTGTGCTCTTGCAAGTCTGATGTTACTCACCTGAATCCTGCTTTGGTACCAAGTTGACAGCTATTTTTTCTTTTTTGTCAAAAAGTACAAATTCATCCTACTGCGATAGCTATGAATGAAGACAGCAACTCTCATGCTGCCGCTATATGGAACAGTAGGGACAAAGCACCCACTAATTCACTCAACCAGGACAAGTGAAAAATTGGAGATAATTTGCCGAACCATAAGTCCTTGGATGCTGTGGAATCTCTTTCAGAAAGCAGAGCCTTCTAGTGACGTTAAAGGGACACTAAACTTTTTTTTTCACTTGTGCTTCTAATATAGAAGCACAAGTGAAAAGTTAGTTGCCCCTAGTGTGAGGATAAACTGGGGTGTACTTTTGATAGTACACGCCAGTTTATCCTCTGACTGACAGCTGCCATGTTTCCATAGGAAGCAGGCAGCCATCTGGTCGGCGACTGGCTCTCTCTGCTGGCGCAGAGAGAGACCCTCGTTTTTGTTTGAGATCAGCAGGGGGGACCTTAACTAGGTCAACCCAGCTGATCCCATGCAAAAACGAGGGTCTCTCGCTGTGCTAGCAGCGAGAGACCCTCACATTCAGCTGTCAGAGCGGAGCGAGCCCCCGCGCTGATTGGCTGTGCGTGTGCTGACGTTTGTAAGCATGCGACAACCGGGACCTGCAGTGTCTCGCATTCCTTTAATTTAATTTCCCTTTAAGTATCAGAAGCTTGCCTGGCAATCTTGTCTCCCTACAGACTTCTTGACCACTCCCGGCCTTGTTTAGTGCACCAGCCTGCCTGGTGGTTAAAATCATTTTATATGATCAGGTTAGGGATAATTGCCCCCCTGTTACCGAGGTCGGTCTGACCCCGTAAGCTGTAAGTTATGTACTACCAGTTAATAGAAGCACATTAAAGATTTTAAATGATAGAAGCGTGACCTTTTCTTAAAGACCAGGAGAATAAAGTGGTACATCTCAGGCTATCTCAAATACTCCCTACGCTCACCAGGATACATTTCCTAATCCCAGTCATTTGAAAAGCATTAAGCCTGGTATTCACATAGGAATATTCTTGAAGTCTTACTGAAAATACATTAAACCCGAAAACCGGTAAAAAAATATATTGTGAGATTTTTTTAAAAAAGGTCAACATTACCTATATGTTGTGCTAGCAGATGCATATATTACAAAATAAATACACTTAATTCTTTTTTTTCCTTCTTCATAGATCTGCTTTTCTGATTACTTTATTCTAAATTTCAGTGTGGCAACTTCTTAACCAATTTTCTGACATACCAATTCCTTTGTGGCCAACAAATACTATATAACAAGTGCATAATTCTGCTTTGACACATACAGTTTAGCATTTATTTTATAGGCAGTGAACAGACAATGTATTATTGTTGACAATTATCCCACTGTGAAAGAAAAGTGAGAAACTCTCAAAATATTGGAAAGACAACAAAAGAAACAATTTTACAGCCAAAAAAACAAACATTTGTTGTGCATGTAACTATTAGAATACAGTAGATATTGCTTTAAAAATTAAAATGGTGGGCTAGTTGTGATTATTTAAAGGGATACTGTTCATACTGTGAATTTACAGAATAAACATATATGGAAAAAAAAATCTATATAAACATCTCCTGTTTATCAGCTGTGGCTTCATATTCAGATTACACATTTCCAATGGAAAAGTAGCTCATTGGCTATACCGTTTTCTCATATTTTATGCATTATTTTCAATTTCAAGATTTTTTATCTTTTTTTCCCCTCTACATTCACAGAACAAACAATGTTACGGTGATATAGTCCCTTTAAAACTAATTTATGTGTGTTGAATAAGTAGCCATGTTAGTGTTAAATCATAACCCGTCCTCCAGTTACTTTTCTGTACCCTAGCGCAGCTCTTCCTTTTGGCCTACCCGAATATAGGTCAGTTATTCTGTGATATATTATGCTTATTATCCCATTACACACTCTTAACTTAAAACCATGTCTGAACGCTTCCTGCCTACCTCCCAACAGGGAAGGAAGACCGGAACATGGGGGTGTTACCACATAGATGGCATTCTTGGTTTGGATGTGGCATGCATGTTACCAGGCAACAAACCAGCTTTTGGGAGCATTTAAATTACTTTTCTTTGGTCTTCTACTGGTATTTTAATGTCAGGCTAATAAAAGATTGGCTTGGGGCCAATGTTAAGTCTATGAAAGCAATAGCAAGGCCCATATTGTATTGGACAAAAAGGTGGATACCCTAGTGGGGAAGGGGACAAAGTGCCAAGGACAATAGGATATGGGTTTTAAAATCAGACTTTTGTGCCGGACCCCTTACGACATAGGACATGTCAGGCACGTTCAGTTGGCAACTCTGTTGTCAACATAAGACATGCCTGGCATGTCCTGCGGTGGAACGTGGCGCTGCCCTCTTCTCTCTTGGGGGTAAGAGCTTCAGAAGTGATGAAATATCACTTCTGTTGCTCTATTGCTGTTTTGAGACTGCCCCTAGAGACAGTCAGCAACATTGCAGTACAAAAAAAGCCTTACATCTAGGGTTAGGGTTACATTTAGGGTTAGGTTTGGGGTAGTTATGCGAAAACGGTTAGGAAACAAAAACACTACTTTCCGTTATTACCTTATAACTTACAAAAACAAAAGAAAAACATGTAAACAAGTCATATTCCTAAACTCAGGGTCAAAATTTTTCAACTATTTAGAAGGGATCCTGTTCATCATTTGCAAATTTGTAAAATATTTTTCAGGTCAAAGTTAGAAAAACTTTATTTTCAATTTTTTCATCACATTTTATGAATTTTTATGAAAATGATATGATGAAAATTATGGGATCTTACAGAGATAAGAGATAACAATATATCATTTGCTTGGGTACAATAAAATTACACAAATAAACACAAACACTGCAGAAATGTTAAAATAGCTCATGTCATCAAGGGAAAGACATGGCCAAGAAATCATGCTATTAAGGGGTTAATCTTCCATAGATCCCATTCATCTAAAATTCAGTCTAAAAAAAATCTAGAGTATTATTTTCTTCTAATCAAGTGAATGTGAATTCAATAGCTTAAATTACTGTATGAAAATCTAACTGCTCTACGGTGATTACGTTTTGCTACCAACATGTTTGTGCAAGGGGGTATGATGCAGCATGCCCACTGTGCCCAAAAATAAAATGACAGTAAGGCCAGCATTATTTGAAATTATAAAAAAAAAAAGTTTAATAGTTTTGTAAATCAACAACAATAAACTGTTTCTAAAAGGCTAATAATATTTGTGATGATATATTTGCACACACCACTGTGTTTACACTTTGTAGGTATACTATATAAATAATAGGTATACTTTCACTGTAATACACATCAGAAGCGTATTCCTGCAATTCACTATCATTCAGCAATTTATTCATAATAGAGCCTTAACATGCTTGTTTGTTCTGTTTATAAAAGCAAGATAAAAGGGTGTAAAATCTATGTGTTACGGTGACCCTGTTAGTGACACACACAGTGTATGTGATTTACTACTCTGCCTATTAGTGTCTGTGGAAAATGAAACAAAACTGTTTTAAAAACTTCACACGTTTATTGTAGTAATAATTTTACATTTGTAGACTACAGATCTGTTTGTTGTCGTTGTTTGTGGATCAGCAAACACATAAATCTCATTATATAATATTTATTCCCCCACATGCTGCAGTAGGTTGAGAGCAACTAATTCTTAAAGAACAATTACACTTTTCCTTATCCTTTGCTTCATTTATAGAGCTAGGACTCACCAAGTTTGGAATACTTTGGCATAGTGGTGGGCTAAGCAAAATATGGGCATGTATTGTGACTAAATCTCTAAATCAATATTTTTTTAATATGATTTCAAAATGTTAAGATAATATGTTACATGGTTGCACACTGACTTTCTGTATTGCATAGTAATCCTCAGGGTAGGGACACAGAAGTTGAACACTATGAGTGTTTTATTTTTTAAATCATTTTTTATTGATTTTTTTTTAAGGGATACAGAATATACGAGTGTTATGTTTAAAAACAAACCTACTATATTTTACGGTGTGGGAGAAGAACCTCAGCCAAGCAGAGTTAACAAGAGGTTCTCCAACACTAATCAGTCACCTTTCATTGCTTAATTGTGACCCAGAAGTCCTGGACCAGAAGTCCTGGACCAGTGGTTCTGGTGGGAATCTGCTTTATGCATAGGCACACATGCATATAGCACCAATACCCAATCATACCTCCTAACACTGGGAGGCATGGCTCAGGACCATCCCTTGGGCATGGTCAAAGGGACAGCTCTACTATGCAAGTGCAGTATTCATTCTCCAGTGTCCCGATCACTAAAGAATGAAAATCGGGACTGCAGAGTGACAGTCCTGAATTGGTATGACCTCACTCTTCGTCTTTATGAAACGTTATAAAGCCTTCCTCTTTAAAGAATCCTAAAAAAGAAACAAATGTCAACCTATCCACAGTCATTATTAATGTGTCATCTTCACCTACCACCTCAGCTATCTCTTTGTGGGAAGGACACAGTCTTCATTATGTCAGTTTTACTCAATCTTACAGTAATATATCCAAAAGTATCAAGTTGTGTGCATATCAATGGGTTAAAATAAAGTATTTCAAACATCGAAAAAATATCAAAATTCTTATATGTATGTTCTTATTTGTTTTTCAGGAGGATCCTGGGCTATTTTGAAGATAGAGTGATGCATGTAATTACATAGATATTTTCTATGGGAAGAACGGTGGAATTTACCGAGAACCGACACTATTCTTCACATTTCTTGATTGACCTAGAACGGGAATAAATCGGAGACTGTTTAATTTTCATTACCAAAAATGAAGGACTTTTGTTTACACGGCCTTCTTATATGCCTAGGCATGGTGTACTTTAGTAATGCCACGCCTACGGGAAGAGGCGGAAAAATGAGGCAATCTTATCATGGTCGTCATGAAAAAGGAAAAGAAGGACAGGTTCTACATCGATCAAAGAGGGGTTGGGTATGGAATCAGTTTTTTGTAATAGAAGAATATACCGGTCCAGATCCTGTACTTGTTGGAAGGGTAAGTCGCTAAATTAGATTTATATTATATAGAATGAATTATTGTTTCATGTGATATGTCTGTTGTAAAAATCTCACAGATTTTAATGAGGTGAACAACTTACTGAACTATAAAACGCACCAAAATGAAATATCTGAGAACTCTCAATGTTCTTCAATTGCTTGAGATGCGTTGGTGTAGCAAGTCTTAAAAACTTGTATCTAAAAGGAAAGGAAGTCAAGTTTTATAGGCACCAGAAGGGTGCTTACAACCACTCTATCAGCCGCAGCAAATTTTAAGGAACCTCTCAGAGGTGCAGTGTTTCATCACTTAGGAACACATTACCTTTTTTGACTCTTGCCTCCTATTTGTTGTTTATAACTTGTTTACTACTCTGAAGATTATCATGTTATTTTTTTCATATTCTAATAATTGTGTCATGCTTTTAAGTAGTCTTCCATTTTTTTTTTGTTGAGACACATTAGTTGTGCATTTATAATTGTGTTAAAATGTCTTGTTCTTTAATGATGAGAATAATATTTTATTACTTTGAAAATCAACATTAATTAGGAAAAATGCACAATGCAGCATAAAATAATCACATATATATTTTTAAATCTGGAATGGTCAAGGACAAGGTAATGCAAAGATAGGTAAATTAGATACAACCACGAGGAAGTAGATGAGTACCAAAACCTAAAGATGTGGACATTAGGCTGTTGACCCATTTTACTCTCAGGAGCCAAAGTGCAAATGGGTGGTGTGACACCACCTATGGCATTTTTTGTGTGAGTGGTCTTTAAGCAGAACATGTTTTGCTTAGTTCCCTTGAAGACCCTTGAAGTCCAAATCCGGTTGTAGAATGCTCACAATAGATAGAGGTACAATGATTTCCCTCTGCTTGTCTTCCACTTAGGATTTCTGTGTATGTGTAGACCAACGGCGATTTTTTTTAGCCACCTGCTTGTTTAAAACAAAAAAGTCAAAGTAAACTTACAAAAATAGATCTATAAAGAGAAGATAAAAACATTCAATAGAATGGAGAATTGGATGCCACATAAACAAAAGTCAAAATAAATAATTAACTCGAATAATGTGATGCGGATGAGGTCATATTCACAGGAGATAATTTCATGTGTCCTCCTACCTACGTTTTTTGCACAGACGATTTAGAAGAAACCGTCAAAGACGAAGATAACATTTTTGGAACAGAGCAAAATTAACAGGTTTTTATTTGCCTTTTTAATATAGAAAAGAAAATAATATAAAAAAAAAAAAGTTAACTAACAGAGAATACAGGTGATATTCAGGAATCATTTTAATGATACAGTCAAATTTTCGGGGGGTTTCAGAAATTTTTATTTTGTAGCGCAGAAACTGTTCAGGTTTTCCTTCTTTTTTTTCTGTTAAATAGGGAAGAAATCCCCCAAATTTCTTTTAATTCGGCAGTAGGGACACCTTGTCCTCATAAAATGTAGAATTTGAATGGTGCAACTTATTGTACACCATTAAAAAGATATTGTCCGTAAGCCAATCAGCTGATGATCATCTCCTCCCTGGATGGAGATGTGTTTGGTTTTATAGATGCCGCACCCCAATCAGTGCTACAAAAAAACATATCTGCATCACAATAGCCTGGAAGTCAATTTTGGCAGAGCTTGAGTGAAGGACCAAGACTGTTTGATATTGTGGTTATCCGTGTGGTTGCTAGGTTTCCAGTGAGGGAGATAGGGTCTTCAGGTTTCAATGCTCTACCTAGTGACTTTAGTTCATAATTGACCATGGTAGGCTAACCGTAATCATGGGCTCCATATACAGTTATAACGTATAACTAACATTTACTGCAACAAAGCAAGAGATACATAGTGCAATCATATGTAAACCTACTAAAAATTGGTAGAAGACAAAGTACAAGCAAGGAGTTCTTCGGCCATCGCCAAGGAGAAGTTACTGTTGAGGTGTTGGGTAGCACCATCGGTTACTTCGCAGTTGAGTAGTGCACCACCTCTATTTGATCCCTTTCTTTCTATAAAAAGGGTCTAAGCCTTCCTGAACAACTTGTAATCTGACAGAAGTCAACTTCTGCGGTTATATGGGAGTTATATGTGATTTTTGGATTCAATTCTTCTTTTTAACATACATTCTTTTAAGTGTAGTTCTAGAAATGGCCATCCGGCAATCATTGCTACATTGATGTGGTTATCTCTCAGAAATCAATAAACTCTTGACGTTAATTCAAGCAAATTCAACCAAGCTGCATGTCTTTGTTATGTTAGCTGATCTGTGTTTGGTTCAGCGTGTGCGTCTTTGCTAATTTATTAAAATATTACATTGATTGTATTTTAGCCAAGATGTGTTACACTCAGTTCTATTGTTTCTGTGCATTGGCCAGGTTATTTATACAGTTCCAGTGCCTCGTGGTTAACAGGATATATATGTACAGGACTGTAGATCAGCATCTAAACATTTACACTTAGAAGTGTGTTTTCAAAGACCGCTTTTTTCTGACAAAGCAATGGTTCACAAAGCATGCTAGAACATGTCGTCCCAGCTGTAAACAGACTTCTAGATAGGGCACCATGTCTTACAGTGCCATACAGTAAATTCAACATGCATACCCACATTTTGTCAATTGTCCACTGGTGGGATTCCGGGATTACTGTTTGGAGCCAACTTGAAGAATTTGAATAACAATCGCGCATGTGCATGCACACATTTCTTCAGTGGCCATTTTATTTTTCATTTAGGGCTGACAGAGGGATAGGCAAGAGCGCAGACGCTGTATTACGAGACGGCACCTGTTCTGTCGGCGATAGTCCTAACACCATGGAATTCACACAGCGGTCATCAGGGTAGTGGGAGGGACTGAGGACATATACATTCATATAAAAACAAGTTTTTACCACATAAATGTTAAAAAGGGGGTTTATTGATTTAATAAATTACGTAATCTTTGTGCAAAAAAGGAAAAAGAGTTCATAGGAATTGAATCTGTAAAATGTGTTCTAAATTCCTGTTATATTAACAGAATTAATCAGACTGGAATAAAAGTCTCAAGTCCATCAAGTTTCACATTTCCAATTAGCCACATTTTTTTCCCATACACAATAAAGCTATAAAAGCAAAATATTTTACCAGTTTTGGAGGTGAAAATGAATTGCTACGATTTGCAGGTTTGTCTCCAAGGTAATCAAGATTTCTACTGAATCAACTTAACAAATGCATAATTTAATTGTTACAATCTTATATGTTGAGTGTTGCAAAAAAAAAAAAAAAGCTTCATACTGATTTAGATCCATTATGTAGTTTCTATTAAACTTGATGCCCCCCATTTACATATTCAGGTGAGGTCTTACCGCAAAGTTACGAAGAGGCCCAATTATATTCTGATCATCTGCAATTATTTCCTGGTTTCCCCACTGGCCTCCACACTTGAAATGGCTAGAACTGTGCTTTTCACATATATATATATACGTAGTGATGCATGAATATCTGACCTCTGTTTGTCTGCGCGCACCTGTGATTATTTTAATTACAACATGCCTAATACTAAAACTAGAAGGGCAAAGGCTCTGTGAAAAAGTAAAGTTGAAATCTCAAAGCACTTTTCTGTAGGATTTTTGCAGAGGGAGTAATAGAATCAACTATAAGAGATACCATTCCCTTACTCAAGTGTGAGATACAACATTAAAAAAAGAAATAAATTACAAAAAAAAAAAGGATTATGGAAACAAGGCTACAAATAGACAAATGGGTGCCAGCAACAAAGTTTTCCGGCACACTGTATAAAGCACAATATATATATATATATTATTTAGAACAAATGTATAGAAATTATAAAAATACCACTGGCAAATGTCAAGGAAACAATACTAAAACTAAATGTGCCAGGTGGAACAAACTACCAAATACACAGATAAAGCAATGTAGGTAGGCAATGCAATAGAGCAGCATTAAATGCTAGCAGAATAATTGGTTGCATAGGGAGAGGTATTAGCAGTAGGAAGAGGGAAGTGCTCATGCCATTGTACAGAGCACTGGTGAGACCTCACTTGGAGTATTGTACGCAGTACTGGAGACCGTATCTCCAGAAGGATATTGATACTTTGGAGAGAGTTCAGAGAAGGGCTACTAAACTGGTCCATGGGTTGAAGGATAAAACTTACCAGGAAAGGTTAAAGCATTTTAACATGTATAGCTTGGAGGAAAGACATAACAGGGGAGATATGATTGAAACATTTAAATACATAAAGGGAATCAACACAGTAAAGGAAGAGAGTATATTTAAAAGAAGAAAAACTACCACAACTTGAGGACATAGTCTAAAATTAGAGGGGCAACGATTTAAACGTAATATCAGGAAGTATTACTTTACTGAGAGGGTAGTGGATGTATGGAATAGCCTTCCAGCAGAAGTGGTAGAGGTAAACACAGTCAAGGATTTTAAGCATGCGTGGGATAGGCACAAGGCTATCCTAGCTATAAGACCGGGAACTGGGGACTAATAAAATATTTAGAAAATTGGGCAGACTAGATGGACCGAATGGTTCTTATCTGCCGACACATTCTATGTTTCTATTACAAATAAGTAATAGGCATCTAAATGGTGATATGTTTTAGCACAATGGGCTTCTAATAAGTAAGATATGCATATTAAAGTATATTTTAAAAGTCCAAATAACTTATTGAACTCTGTTATACATAGCTATATCAGCAGGAAGATGAAGACATCTTGAGAGACTTTCTTTTGTATTAGCATAAGAGCTCTAAACATTGTACTTATCACGATATAACATGTTATTTTGTGTGTTATACATTCCTATGGAGAATCTCCCACAGGGACTGGATATATAGAAATACATAGTTTGCATAATGATCACCTTTCACATACTGCTTCATTTCGGCTTTTCTGATGGTTCCGGTGGTTATTCTCAGCTGGATTTATCAATAAATGAGTTCTGCATGTGCCTGGTCAATTTTGATTTAGGCTATGCATGGTGTTTAAAGTGCAAATACAATATATCCCATTAAAATGCGCTTATCAAAATACCATTTGTGCTGGAAATGGGATTCTTTTTTTGTATTGTGGGAGTCCTACAAGAACTAGGACTTCAGGCTGTTTATAATTTAATTCATTGGCTATAAACAATAACTTCACCTTAAACACAGAACAGGAATACCATTAGCTGCTGAATATTGGTCTTTAGAACAAAGCTACAGGAATGGTTGGGTTTGCTTATATGTACATGCTTATTGTTGTGTTGTAAAAATACTTATGGATTATATTTGAAATCTGTATAATTGCATAGGTTCACATGATTACAAATGTAACTATGACATCATCGAACAAATTTATTGAGCAGCACCACATTCTAACAGAAACCAAGTTATAACACATAACATTATAAGATATTAAACATAACTCCCAACAATTCAAATGACCAAAGAGGTACACTTATAATTTTTGTGGTATGTGTGTTTATAGGCGGGACATTTACCGGAACATTTTCAGTGACTTCATGACCAACTGATAACGATTTAAGTTAAATTATATATATATTATTAAAAAAAAAAATTTTTTTACAACAGTAAAACACAATGAATGGTGAATTGTCTTGCTCTAGAGCTCTGTGATACAGTTATACAAACCAAAAAGTCTGAGCTCCCAGAAACGAGAGCCAATTGAGGAGGAAAGAGAAACTGGGATTTGGGTGCTAAGTAGTGACTGTCCCTCCTAAATAGAGACTTGTGGGAGGTATGGGGTTACCAGTATGTCAAAATGTCAGTGATAAGGCTATCAGCCAGTTTGTTATGGAGATGTTGATGTGAAAGGTTTAATGATACCCAGATCTCTTACTCTTTATTACTCTCCCTTCATGACAAAAAGCTTTACATTTACCTAAAACCACCGTAAAATACTTGCTGCTAGACCAATTAAAGGCAAACAATTTATTTTTCTTAAATGAAGGCTAAGTTAATTAAAATGTTGTTGTTGTTTTTTTAATTGGTTCCTATGAGTTATAATTGCTGAAATATTAAAATTTTACTATAGCATTTCTGAATGTTGAATTTCAAAGGATGTTTTTTTTTTTTTTACATTTTATTCAGTGGGGGTGGCAAATGTCAGACTCTAAAGTCTGTGCTGTGGCTGCTGGTCCTCAAATTATGGCTTACATCACCACCGGTGCAACCTATGCATCAAGCTTTTCAGAACCTAACTAGTGTTGGAGAACCTCCACCAAATTTGACAGAATGTATAAAAAAAGGAATCAATCGCCCTTATAAATAAAAAATGACAGTTGCACTTTTTTAATTTTGTTGATTAGTGTGTGGGAATGTATACACATAAACCCCATATTGTAGGTTTTGAGATACAAATGTGCCTGTGAGGTTACGGTGTAAGTATTGGGAAAATGGAAAGTTCCAAAAATCTTTAAGCAAGCAGAATTTTTTTTTCTCAAATGGAACCTTTCATTAGACATAAGTGCTTAAATAATATGTGATTATCTTGTGACGGGTTAATGATGGAAATATCTAAACATGGCCATTTATGTAAGGTTTCATGTCTTAAAACAAAGAGGGGGACTAGGGAAGGGAGGTAAGGAGAGTGAAAAGGAAAAGAGAAAACGGCTATAGTACTTTTGGGAAATTGATTATTACATAAGGTGTGGAATGTACCTGTACGTTTATGTGTGAATTGTGTATTTATGTATTTGTATACAAGCTGTTTATATTATTCTTCTATAAAAAAACGTAATTAAAAAAAACCTATAAGAGGCTTAGGACACAGAGTGTCTGTTATTAAGTGATTCAAATAAAAAAAAACTTGAACTCAAGCAAAATTATATAATACACATACTTAGTAACCCAGGTAACAGGTTATACAAACTCTGTTTAATTCCCAAATGAGCACACAAAAGCAGACAATGTGAACTTACAACATAGCTAAAAAAAAAAAAAGGACTACGTACATAAAAAACTGTATGGCACAGTGCATTATATGTGAGAGCTTCTGTCATATGATATTCTTATATCAGTTTCTCACAGGCTAATTGGGCCCTTCCACTGAGCTTATTTTCTGTATGGTGCACATGTGTTTAATATATGTGATATGACTTATTGATACTTTATACCAGGCCCGGACTGGGACAAAAAATAGGCCCGGGCATTTAAGACTGAGCAGCCCATTTTTATTTTTATATGCCAGGATATTGCCCCCAATATGCCAGGATATTGCCCCCAATAAACCATGTTATATGCCAGGATATTGCCCCCAATAAACCATGTTATATGCCAGGATATTGCCCCCAATATGCCATGTTATATGCCAGGATATTGCCCCCAATATGCCATGTTATATGCCAGGATATTGCCCCCAATATGCCAGGATATTGCCCCCAATAAACCATGTTATATGCCAGAATATTGCCCCCAATATGCCATGTAATATGCCAAGATATTGCCCCCAATATGCCATGTTATATGCCAGGATATTGCCCCCAATATGCCATGTAATATGCCAAGATATTGCCCCCAATATGCCATGTGATATACCAGGATATTGCCCCCAATATGCCATGTTATATGCCAGAATATTGCCCCCAATATGCCATGTATTATGCCAGGATATTGCCCCCAATATGCCATGTATTATGCCAGGATATTGCCCCCAATATGCCAGATATTGCCCCCAATATGCCATGTATTATGCCAGGCTATTGCCCCCAATATGCCATGTATTATGCCAGGATATTGCCCCCAATATGCCAGATATTGCCCCCAATATGCCATGTATTATGCCAGGATATTGCCCCCAATATGCCAGGATATTGCCCCCAATATGCCATGTATTATGCCAGGAAATTGCCCCCAATATGCCAGGATATTGCCCCCAATAAACCATGTTATATGTCAGAATATTGCCCCCAATATGCCATGTAATATGCCATGTAATATGCCAAGATATTGCCCCCAATATGCCATGTTATATGCCAGTATATTGCCCCCAATATGCCATGTAATATGCCAAGATATTGCCCCCAATATGCCATGTATTATGCCAGGATATTGCCCCCAATATGCCAGATATTGCCCCCAATATGCCATGTATTATGCCAGGATATTGCCCCCAATATGCCTTGTATTATGCCAGGATATTGCCCCCAATATGCCAGATATTGCCCCCAAATAGCCATGTATTATGCCAGGATATTGCCCCCAATATGCCATGTTATATGCCAGGATATTGCCCATATATTATGCTCGTTATGCCACCCACCTCCCCCCCTTCCCCAGACCCCAGTACTTACCTCTTTGCTGCTTCGTCCCCCGGTGCTCTGAAGGTCTATGGCTGTGAGGGAAGCGCTGTGAGCTGCCCTCCAGCCGCGCGGTCAATAAAGTTTGTTTGAAAAAAAAGTTCCAACACACTTTATTGACCGCGCGGCTGGAGGGAAGCTCACAACGCTTCCCTCACAGCCACGCAGCTTCAGAGCACCGGGGGACAGAGCAGGAACAAGGTAAGTATTTTTTTTTTTGCTCTGCTGGGATCTTCCCCGCCGGCCTCGGCCCATGGCCACCGCGGCCCACCGGGCATTTGCCCGGTGTGCCCGATGGCCAGTCCGGGCCTGCTTTATACCAAGTTTGAGTTTTCCTGTAGCTTCACTGGGATCTTAACATTCAGTGACATCCAGGATGTCATAATTTATTCAATACAACATAACTCCTTATGACATAAGGCAGGCTTGAAGAGATAAGCAGGACTATTGTTATAGCAACTTTAATACATCTATTACACTATTTGTAGATTTTAGGAATTAGGAAACCAATTAAGACAGATCTTTTTTATTATTTTTTACTTGATGTATTTATCTAAAATAAAAAATTCAGACACTGTAGGTGGTTACTTCATTAGGGAACTGTTGAAACATTGGTTTTGCAAGTAACAGAACCCTCTTCCAATTGCTTTAAGTGAGACCACCCTGACTCTGGACCACTATCTGGTGTTCGTTATTCTCATGCATGACACTCCTCTTTCCAAGCCACACCCCAATGCATTCCTCTGAACTTCTTTGGGATACCGGGGCGGAGCTTGGAAGGTAGTGTCAGAGCTGCCATACATGTCACTGAAAATGACAGCGATGCTACAATATTGCACATGTGCAGTAGGCATTCTTCGATGCCCCAGACAAAGAAGTTTGGATTTCAGTCCCTAAACCCACATAAAATCAGGACAGAGGTAGAGCTCCACGGGACACAGTCTCAAATCCAAGACTGTCCTGAACGAAGCGGGACAACGGTATCTCGCGTGGGTCATGTTGGGAGGTATGCGATTGGTTTGGTAACTGAAATAATATACGACTATTATGTTCATCAATCAATACATGGCACTTTTTTTCAGGGCAATACTCCTATCATTTAGCGTTTTATCTTACCCCCTCCATGATAATGTGTGATGGGTCGGCTTATCTGTAGTAAGCTAATGATTTTTAAATCACAAAATGACCTACCATGTTAACATATGCTAGATACAATAACACATCCCCCCAACGTGTTCACATTGTTTTCGCACTAAATGGTTATTCTCTAAAGAGAACAATTATAATTGTGTGTGGGCGTACATTGATCTTCTCTAATGTAAAGTAGATCTGGGGAATTCCACAATAGTGTTTGGGAGGAAATGTTAAGGACTTTCATTGTTATCCATTTTAGTGGAGTATTTCTGAATGGCCTGTTTATATATATAGTGGATAAAGTGTCGGCAGGCTTATACACACCTTAAATATGCATAAAAAGCATAATAAGCTCCACAAGGTACATTCACTCACCGGGTGCTGCTACACAGAGATTCCATCGGTTGGTATAAATGAAAGTGAGTCGTAAGTCCGGTAAAAATTTGCATACATTTTATTTAGAAACAGTTAGTCAGGGCAGCATGAGGAGGCCACGGTCTCACGCGTTTCACCAACACCGAGTCTTAATCATAGACAGACTGTTTATATATAGTCGCACGGTTGGCAACAGTGGCGGAACAAGATCGGTTAAGTTCTCCCGGTGCAGTGATGATGTACTTTTTTTTTTTTAGCACATGCTCTTGGGATATTGGTAACTAAATAATAAATGCCATTATTACCTAACCTCATGGTACTCATTTATCAAACATGGATGAATGAAGGACTGAGATGACTCTACCAGGAGTTAAACCTGTCACCTTAAGGTTTGAACAGGCTCTGGAGTCGGGACTTTTACCAACTGAGCAATCTCTCCAGCAACATACATATCCGCAGCTAACAAAAGCCTACGGACAGATAATGTCTAGAGTTTAGGACACGGAAAAAAAATTGTTATTTGAGTAGGGCAACCAAGATCATATAAAGCATATATATATATATTAATGTAAGATAAGTAGAACAAGTACAAGCCAAATTACACTCAATAGTAAAGTGTAATATCACCACAGGAATGACTGCCACCCAGCTGGTAAAAAAAATGGCTTGAAGCCCATGTTAAGCTTATTTTTTTTAGAGAAAGGTAGGAACCCTAGCCACATGACCCTCAGTAGATGTTCTTGTCTGGTCAGATGAACTAGTAGACAACCGAATGAGGAAGTGACCTTTTGCCAATAGCATACCTCCAAACTTTGCCCACCGGTGAATTTGGGACACTGTGGGCGGAGTCTGGGGAGGGGACGGGGCACAGAGGGCGGAGTCTGGGGAGGGGGTGTCAGTGCTACCGCTCATGTGTGGTAACACTGTCACCCATTTTTCATTTTGGCTTCTGAAGACAGGATCGCTACTGCACATGCGCACAATGCTGTACATGCTCAGTTAGCATTCTCTGGTGTCTGGGACACCGGAGAATGCGAACAGGACTGCAAAGCGGGACAGAGGTAGAGCGTGGCTGGATAGCGGGACATGGCTCCCAAATCGGGACTGTCCCACGCAAAGGGGGACAGTTGGAAGGTATGCAACAGTATGCATTCGGGATAACAATGAGAAAGCTACCAGAGGGGCGGTAATATATTAGGTTATGATAATCCTCTGCTTAAAAATGAAAAAAATATAGCATAATGGGTTCATATGGAAACTAGCGGTCACCGGTGTGAAAAACAAAGTGGATGACAGTCAGGTTTAGGTGAGGAATAAATCAGGGATTGAAGGGGGCAGAACACTTAACCTCTACTCGAATAAAAAATCCCCCCCCCCAGGTGATACGTACTGAGCTATTCATACAATATTCTGTATTAAGTTTGTGAACTCCTTAGAAAAAAAAATCAATATTTCTCATTAATTAATAGAGGTAATTAGAGAAATGTCATTATCACTCAGATTCAAGAGAGATATTTGCAAAGGTGTGAAAAAGGCGTACAGGTTTCTCCGATGATGTATTTTGAGGTTGATGAAATTTCTTTAAGGAGCCTTTTTTTTACCTGCAATGTAGATCTCACAGCTATTCTGGCAAATGTGCGTTGCATGAAAAATGTTCTATCAGTCTAAACTCCAATCAACCTTTAAATTGATAACATGATTCAACACCTCAGTGGTGATGTCAGAAGAGAAAGTGGCTAAAAAACTTTCTTGTCAATATCTCTAGATAACGTGTAGAACTTCTTCAGTCTCCACAGCTTATAAGTAAGAAGCTCTGTAGACTTTTTTTCAGAGACACACTCAACTTTTAGACATTACTAATAGAGTTGAGCGGACACCTGGATGTTCGGGTTCGGCAGGTTCGGCCGAACTTCGAAAAAATACCTCATTCTTATTAGGGTCCCCATCCGCCGGCCATGGGTGGGGACCGGGGGAGACACTAGGTCCCCCCTCATTCTTTTTACGGTCCCCACCCGCCGGCCATGGATGGGGACCGGGGGGGACACTAGGTTCCCCCCCTCATTCTTATTAGATTCCCCGCCGGCCATGGGTGGGGACCGGGGGGGACACTAGGTCCCCCTCCTCATTCTTTTTAGGGTCCCTACCCACCGGCCATGGGTGGGGACTGGGGGGGACACTAGGTCCCCCCTCATTCTTATTAGAGTCCCCACCCGCCGGCCATGTGTGGGGACCGGGGGGACACTAGGTCCCCCCCCTCATTCTTATTAGGGTCCCCACCCACCGGCCATGGGTGGGGACCATGGCGGGGGGGGAGGTATTTTACTAGTGACTGGGCAGCAATAGCTGTCCAGTCACTAGTAATTTTAATTTTAAGGCAATATTAATCACCGAACCCCGAACTCCAACCCGGACATACAGTGGAATGTCCGTGTTCGGGTCCAGGGTACAAAAATCCTAGTGTTCGGTACGAACCCGAACTTTGCGGTTCGGGTTCGCTCAACACTAATTACTAATAGTCGTTATTAAGGGGGATTGCTATATTGACTCGTTTTAGGGTTACCAACTTTTCTTGTCAAAAAAATACCAGCGGTAGTATTGCTTCCATAGGCTTTTTTAATTTTTATTTATTCTTTATTGAATTTAATATGGTATAAAAGACATGCATACATTTGTATAAATAGACAGGCAGAAAACATATATAAATATCATTAATAGCATATACAGTACTCTGCTATAGATTTTCTTAACTAGCTCTCAAGTTTATATATATGCTTTATATATATGTTTCAGTCCATCCATCTACCAGAAATAATACATAAAACATTAACAGACGATGGAGCACATACAGAAGAGTCTATCTAATTAACGCTCTACATGCCTGAGAAAGGCGATCGGCCCCCGTACGGCCAGCCCAAACCTTCCCTTCTCTCCCACTTAATTTCCAGCGCTTAGCATTACTGTATTTATCGTATTAAGTATTTGCTTCCATAGACTTAATGTTCGCCTCAAGCCAATTTTTTACCAAACTGCGTTCAATGCCGGAAAGTGGCAACCCTTACTCGTCATCAACCAGATGTTCACATGTGTAAAACTGTCTCCCTAATGAATCCTTATGGTTTTTGTTGTAGCTTCACTCAGATGTGGATTCTGGAGATGGAACGATAAAGTACATACTCTCAGGGGAAGGAGCCGGGACCATTTTCGTTATTGATGACAAATCAGGGAACATTCACGCAACCAAGACCCTGGACAGAGAGGAGAGGGCTCAATACACCTTGATGGCTCAAGCAGTGGCCCGGGAAACCAATAAACCCTTGGAACCACCGTCAGAGTTCATCGTAAAGGTCCAGGATATTAATGATAACCCCCCAGAATTCTTACATGAAAACTACCACGCGAATGTGCCAGAGATGTCCAATGTGGGTATGTTGATCTTTAATTTTTTTTATAGTATTATACAGTGCAATCCCCATATCTATTTAGCATTGCATTGCAACTGTCCCTATCTTAGCAGTTACTGTCCCTTTCCATTCCCTTAACTGACATCAGGTTTATCACAACTCTTCTGCCCCGATCCTTTCTATACTCCTTCTAGGCCTCTCTGTGCAGCCCTGAGCGATATTGTATTGTGTTGAACCAGATTAGCCACTTTCTCACCCTATTTTTAGGGAATCAGACTGTTTGGTGTATGACCAAAATACGTTTGGTCATACATTTTTTTTATTTAAACCCCATACATTCTTACAATTTCTGGTCATGCGAGGGATAAACATTAAATGTAACTAACATATGTTAGTACAATGACACCAGTGTTTGTGGCAAGGTCAGTGCAGGTCCGTAAACCATCATTAAATTGTCCCATGGTCAATGCCTAGCCATGCCCATAAAACCAGAATATCCTAGTTTATAGAACTATAACACTTCTTCAGTGTCCCTTTTCTGACTTTACCATCTTTGAGTGATTAGTGATCTCCATTGACTTGGGTCTTGGATCCTAACTTGGTCCAGAAAGTTACACATACGAGGCAGCTTTTTTCTTATCTTTAAAATAAAATTAAAAAATTAAAAAAATTAAATATATATGAACATTGATTTAATTGTGAATGTAAAACGAAATGGCCAAAACATAAACAATGTCATGCTATCTGGTAATATTATTTTAGTAATTATCTGAAGAATGATCAATATCGATATCATTCCTACAGGAAAGTCATGTACATTACATTAACGTTAATTTATATTGCGCCAACAATGTATGTAGCGCTAGGTACAGAGCATAGAGGGGGACTACGTACTAAGTAGGATGAACAAGAACAGATAAGGCAGAGAGCCCTACTTGCAGGCTTACAATTTAGACATGCAAATTATTTTCCAAAGAGACTTGTGTGCTTTAAAGTGCTTTAAAAAGAGCCCACTTGCCATTACCATCCGAGAGCCTTTTTTAAGGGACAATTAAATTGATAGTGTCCACTAGGGACATTTGCTGTAGAAATTCCCCAATGATCTAAATGGGATATTAAGCTAAAAAATATATCCCCAAATGGACCACTTTAAAACTTAATCAAATATCCTTTCAGGTATGATGTGAAGTGATCTATCAAATGTGAGCTTTTTAAACTCTAGGCCAATTCCAAATAAGATTCTATTTTTAAAAAAAAAATTTTTATAATGCTCATCTCCAGTCGGTAGATTATATCTGGAGTAATAATAATTGACTATAGCAAAATCAATCTCTCAGTATATGGAAAATTATTAAGGAAGTTAAATCACTTTATTACCAGGGGAGACATTAAAACTGGTTCTCCCACGTTGACTGGCTGAAGATTGCTTAGATGTTTGCAGCTTTATAATGTAGTCTGGTGCAAGGTTTAGTTACATTTCTGTTTAAAGTTAACTTTACACTTACATTTAAACTTGAAAGCTTTCCTGCACCTTTAAGCATCATTTGCCACTGTATGTAGTTTATGGGCTTTCAAGACTTGGTGGGGATCTCAACAGAGTTAAAGAGTTAGCTTCACCATTCTCCTTATAAACGAATGCTTTCATTGGTTACTGGATATCATGATAATCTAAGGACATGCACTCCGAGTTTGCTGCTATATCCATTGAAAGTCATATTGAGGTCAATTGAGGCATACACTCTGGTCAGTAAAGAAAAGATTGGTGAAACAAGTCTGTGTTATCATTTCAGATGTCTTTTTGCTGGCCTAAAGATGTCCTCCACTCTAGAAACAACTTTACAGCTCATTCAGTAAAATGCATCTATACACTTAAATTAGAACAGTTTATATATATTTTTTCCATTAAAAATGGCAAATTATTCATTGCTTATCATAATGAAGCTTAGGTTTGGGGTACCTAAGATTCTGAATGGTATGCAGACCTCTACGCTTTTTCAGTCGAGATATAAGTCAGACAAAAAACATTAACGGCCGTATTCAGTCTGCGAGTTGTACATCAGTGTTCTACGGTATCACTACTACTTACTATAAACTTCACATACTTCTTTCCCCCATAACACTACTCTAAATTCCACACAAAGTGAAACATCAATAATGATTTATTACACGCAAAACATAATTTCACTCAAATTACTTTTTTTTATATATCTTGGTCTATATTGCAGCTAATGGTGCACGTTTATTTTGTAGGGGTAGGAGATCAAATGTTGCCACAGAAAGGAGTGGTTCCAGGTTGTGCTGGGGCCTTAAGCAATACAAACAACCCCATCTGTATCAGCTATTTGTCCCACCTCCATAACTGCCTTCCTTCAGTTAGGCAGTTTGAGGGTCGAAGCAGCCACTTAATTCATTAATATTGTATTCATTGGCCACAGAGTTGGCTTTGAGTTGGTAAATTGTGGGCCTTTGGACTAACTGAATTTAGAAAGCCACCTTTGCATTATCCAGTGCCAGCCTGTCACATGGGACGACATAGGTGGTGGCCTATGGTGGCAATTGAGCATGGTATAAGAGAGGCACATATATTAGTTTGGAGCCAACTCTTTCATTTGCACCTACTCAAGATGTTCTCCACCAATTTATTAGAACATTTTACTTTCAAGTACAGACTTTACACTGCTATTATAAAACCTTGCTTTTTTTTACCAAGTATCAATTTAGGGTCATGCATTTTTAATATTGCTTTAATTAATTAATTACGTTTCTGAATAACCACTCAGGGTATAATGTAATTTTGAAGTTGTTACATTAATTATAAAACGGGACAATAGCCGTAATCACCGCTAGACTGACATATTATTGTGCAATGCAAAAAAAAATGCGTGGCAGTAATTACACATGAAAAGAAGATTTTGCATATTTTTATGAATAGCTCGTTACCACCACAGAGAATTCTTCAGACAGTTACTGAAATCAACGCTAATGCGCTATTTCTTCTGCAGGTACGTCAGTTATTCAGGTAACCGCCTCCGATGCCGATGACCCCACGTACGGAAACAGCGCCAAACTTGTGTACAGTATTCTCGAAGGACAGCCGTATTTTTCGGTGGAACCACAATCAGGTACCTTATTATAAAGATGTAATGTCAATCAAAAAAATTCTATGAAACATATCACCGGACTATGTCATTAAAATGAATATCAAGCTGATTAAAAAAAAAAAAAAAGAATATATATATATATATAATCTAGGGATTAAAAAAGTCTTTATCCACAACTAAAGATGTGTACAGCAAATTTGTAGAGAGTTGAAATTTAAATACCCTAAAACACAACCCATCGCCATTAATTAAAATCCGGTGGCCTTCTACCTGATGACATCTTTTAATTATATGCATTCATAAACAATTTTCTCCATCTCACTAATTTAGCATACCGCCCAACATTATTACACCCACACAAAAGGTTTGCTGTCGGTGGGGGTCATTAGGACTACATGCGCAGTGACAGACAGGTACTAGTATACTCTCTAGTTGCCAAGAAACCCAGATTTGCCAGGACTGTCCCGGTTTTTGGATGGTCCAGTACAATCGAATTTCAGGTCTGTCCTACCATTACTACTGTCTTTGCACCTAAAATATATATCTCTGAGAGGTAGGCAGAAGCTCAGTTTTGCAGGGTCATGTGGAGACACACAGTTTTGCCCACTTTAGACTCTGTCCCATTATGTACCAGGAATCTGTGCCAAGAAGTTGGCAAGCATGGTAGCATAGCGCATGTGCTTTTTGAGTTGCCAGGCAGTGCTCTAGATGCCTGTGTATGTTGCATGGTTAGTTAAAAACAAATTATTTATGTATGCATGCCCATGTATGAAGTCAGCTGTGAGGCAAGGAACTGTAGGTGAAGCACAGGGGAAGGTGCGAATTTGACAGGGCAAAAATGTTGGGAACTATAGTCATGCTGGTCTTACGACGGACCATGTCCGTCTTCCAACAGATTTTTGTCATGTGCATAATACCTCTTCTTTTAGACCATCTGTGATATTTTTTATCCAGTGTCACATGATGTGACCAGTTAATTAATTATGTTTCTTTTTTTTTGCCTCTATTGCTGTGGAAAATACAATTCAGACCTCCCCCTGCAGCCCAGAGGTCAAAAAATAAAATTAAATAGAATTTCAGAACTCTTGTTTCCATTTCTTTTAAAGTAACAAAAAAAGTGTGGGTTTTTTTTTTTTGAAACATTTTTCTGTATCGATTTTAATCGTTCTTACAATTAAACGTATACTGGAAATCTTTTGTATCCTATTAAAGTAATAAATAGGATAGGAGGATTAGTCCTTGTTTGAAAGTTTTTTTTTATTTTTTTTATTATTGCATTCAGTAACGTTTGTTGCCATGGAGATGTAACCTTAAGCTAATAGAAGAGGTGAGACTACATTTCTCAAGTGTAATGTTGCACAGTTATCTGGCCTGGAATATTTCAAGAGATTTATGAATAGGTTAAAAACTGAACAATTTGCAGACTGAGGTAAAAAAAATAAAAAAATAAAAAAAGTCTGGATCGTCATAGATCTATTTGCAGGCAGAAAGGACTGTGGATTTTACACTGTTGTATTGCTAGTCGAAGAAATTGGCAGTACTGAATGTGAATAACTGCGGTGTTTTTATTTTGTTATACATTTTGGTGATTATGTTGTGAAAATCAGTCTTTCATATCTGCCAACTTTCCATGAGAGACTCCCAGGCTGCAGCGGGGCCTCAAGTGGGCGTGGCTATGTGACGTTGCATGACGTTTGAACTCCAATCTATCCTGTACAGATACGGGAGCCGGGAGCTCAGTTCTTTGCGTTTTGGTTACGTATGTCTGACAGACACACATAGTTTAAACACTATGTTGTCTGTGTACTACTGACACTGATAATCAACTATGGTCATTGCTGCTACATATTTGTACTTGGAAAACTATTCAAGACCAACTCAGTTTTAACAGAACCGAGTCCTGGATCCACAAAAATAAATTTTGAGGTTCATGTAGCTCATGCCTGCCATTTGTCACTGAACCTCAAGAATTACGACTAGTGCTAAAAACCAGTAGTCAGCAGTCTGGAAGGTCAAGTTCCCCACTACGCCATTGTACACCGTGTTAGAAGCTAAAATACTAGGCCCTTTGTACAGTGATGAAATTCCAACGATTTACGGGTTTCTGATGCCACTTATCAGATTGACAAAAGAGAGGAATGAATATAAAGCAGACCAGTGGTTGGAATAAATAAAAGGCTAAACTATTGAATATATTATTATAAAAAAATGCCACCATGTCTTTTTAATGGTTTAAAAGTTTTTTTTTATGGGCTTGAGTTAGAGTGATCCAGGCAATGGTTATGAATACAGTACTGTGGAACTGCATATGGTTCACAATTCCGTATGCATTAAATAAAAAATGTAAAACTATTTAAAATTTTAAAAAAGAACTTGATAAGAAGTTTGGGCATCAATTAAATGAATTGTTCCTAATTTTTAAGCATCTTATTAATTTCAAGTTTATTCCTACTTTATGAATACATAGTTGTGTACATGATCTGCCCTTTTCACCCCCCCCCCCTCCCCATTTTTCTCCCTTACACAACTAAAGAAAATATGGGCTTCGAGATGATACTGCGATTACACTTATTACATATGATGCCAATGTGTGGATTTACAACAAATAGAACTGACTTTAAAGAGCCACTTAGCCAATTCCCACGTGAAGCCTTGGCATACCTGACATTAATTACTATGTTCCTCACCCAGGCATTATTCGAACCGCGCTACCTAACATGGACAGAGAAGCCAAGGAAGAATATCATGTTGTGATCCAAGCTAAAGATATGGGAGGCCATATGGGTGGTCTCTCAGGGACAACCAAAGTGACAATAAAGCTGACAGATGTCAATGACAACCCGCCAAAGTTTCCTCAAAGTGAGTATCTTCTCCATATTCTACCTCTTTAACAATAACGAACATCACACATATTTCTGACAATATGCTTAATATCTCCCTGACCATCAATTTATGTAAGCTTGATATCTCCTTACCCTTCCTTTTAAGTCTCATTGGAGCATGCACCACTTTACCATTCAACTCGATACGTAAAAGAAACACCTAATGGTCAATAGGATGCCTTCCCTGCTTTCCTCTCAGTCCTGCATGTCTGGCTTTCCAAACTCCAATAACCAATAGGCCTAGTGTTTTCGAACAGTACACAACAAGTAAAACAGTGTCATGCATAGTCACTGCAGCCATTTTGTGAAGGAGGGAGGATTCACCTGGTTTACTGTCTTTGTTTGAAACGGTTTAAAATTATAGTAGACACAGATACATATGACTCCTCCCCAGATTTATTTATAATATATATATACATATGTTTGTTGATATTATAAACAAAGCATATAATAGAGTTAAAAGTTCAGATAGGTGCCCTATTATAAACAATATACTATGTAAGAGGAATGATAATTTTTTTCCCCCTCATGACCTAAACTCTCTAGGACTAACCTGGTTTTACCCCAGCCAGGAACTTGGTCCATAAATTATTTGGCTCATGTTGCTCATAGTGGATGCATGGAATAGTCTTCCAGCAGAAGTGGTAGACGTTAATACAGTGAAGGAATTTCAGCATGCCTGGGATAGGCATAAGGCTACCATAGATATAAGATAAGGCCAGGGACTAATGCAAGTATTCAGACAATTGGGCAGGCCAGATGGGCCGATGGATGCTTATCTGCCGGTGAATTCTATGCTTCATAACGGAGAGTCGTTATTTGGCCACAAGATTTAATTACGATGTGTGCCGACATACTTGTGCTAAAGACTAGTAGCCGTCAGTATGTAAGTTCTGCCATCTTGAAAAGTAAAATTCTAGGGACTTTATACAGTGAAACGTAGAAGATGTTAATAGTTCTTGTAAGATAATTATTATTTTCCATCCTAGATACCTTTTGAATATCATGTTCTTTAGAAACATTAAGAAGCATAGAAATACTTGTATTATTTAGCACCAACGCAGATGGATTGGTAGATACTGTATGTATCAGATGCCATAATTCAGTTGTCCTTACCATCCGTGTAACCTACTACTATCAATTTCTATTTAAATTATAAAAATGTTTGACACTGATTATTGTAATAATATTTTGTTCTCATTTGCCTTGACATGCCATTTTTACAATCTAATTGATGTCAGAGTCGGCAAAACTGGTTCCTTTTTAAGAATATATCCAACCATTTGTATATTTAAGACAAATATCCCACTGCTATTGTCTATAGATCATAAGTTCAGTTAAGGCAAAAGATCTTTTCACTGCATAATTACTTTGCACCCTACTGTTCCCAAGCTGGGTATTATCATACATTCCACAGATTTACTGTGCTCTGCAGCGGAACATACATTTTAATCAGTATTATCACCATATATGTAAATGCTGTCTTGTTTTGTCTGTGCTGGAGTGTTCCCAGCATGCACAGCATTATGCTTGCTGGGAGCAGTGCCAGCCGTGTCAGCAACCACGACAGGGCTGGTGGCTTTAGGATGCTTTGGGAAAAGCCTGTTAAGTGAGAACAAGGGTATTATTAGACAGAAAACATCAGGAATCTGTTAAACTGAAATCTCTCTTAGTATCATTAAAAAAAAGACTCATGATATTGAATAAGTATATTATAGAAAAAGAGAAACATAAGAAAGTATTGGCTTTTTTCATAACTAAAAAGGGAATTTCCTGTTGAAAAAGTGTCAATGGTATGAACGTAGGAAATAAAATAAATACAAATGTAAGCATTTTTATGACATCACCCTTTGGTACTGTTATGTGTTGTAATTAGGTTCAATCAGTAGTTTATTTGCGGTGAAACGTATTATTAAAAATACAACAAAATATTACAAACACTGTTTAGGAAACAAAATCAGTTTAACGCTATAATTGTAAAACGCTTGTGATTAAAATAATTAATGCTGTTGTAAGGCAGTAGAAACATTGATAGACTGCTATCTTTTATTTTTTTTCCTCTTTTAATACCTAAAGTAGTACCATCCCTCCCAACTGTCCCAGTTTGTAGGGGACAGTCCTGGATTTAAGGATCTGTCAGGGATTGATGTGTTGTCAGTTTCAGTGACAGCATTACTGTGCTTGCACGGTAGTGTTGACATTCGACCTCACCAAGCTCCGCCCCAGGGCATCGTTTGGCCAAGAGGCACAAGTTGCGAGGTATTTAGTATGTATGCACTTTAATGACCGAGATCAAACACAGATAAAACAGCAGATCAGAATTGCTTTAAACAGACTCCATTACCTACATGTTCTTTAATATGCGAGAATAAAAATATCTAAAATAATAATCGATACATTGTTTTTTGCAGAATTTGTTCCGTTAATTTATGGATCTCCTGCTTATGGCATCACCTTGTGGTTTGATATGCAAATGACACCTTTTCCATTGGAAGTAGATCATTTCCATATCAAACCACACATGATCTCATAAACAGACGACACATTTAAAAGTATAATTGTCTCTTAATTTATGTATTTACCTGCTGTTCTGCTACCACAAAGTATTGAGCATTTTTGCTCTCTTTTTTATTCTTTACCTTCATATAACAAAGAATGTGTGATAGAGCCCCTTTAACATGTATTATGACTGATATTTGAAATCCTAATATTTATACACCATGCCCAACATTATAAACACTGTTTAGGATACAAAGCCAGCTTAACACTGGCTGTATAATTAAATGATTAATACTATAAATGCAGGATTAAAAATATAAAAACAATTTGGATGAAACGCAGATTTAGATCAATAGGTTTTTATTTTTCCCCTTTTCAGTACCTGAATTAGGTTTTTGGAACAGATCAAAAACTAGCACAAAACCATGATTGCTTTAGATGTATTTGTAAGGCTGATGAAACGTTTTATGTCCAGGTGCGTACCCCATGTCGATATCAGAGGCAGCTGTTCCCGGAGATGAGGTGGGAAGATTGAAAGCCAAAGATCCTGACATCGGTGAAAATGGCTTAATAAAATACCACATTCTGGATGGGGATGGAGCTGAGATGTTTGAAATCACCACCGATTATCAAACCCAGGAAGGAGTTGTGAAACTTAAAAAGGTAAAGGAATGGTTCCCATATGTACTACGAAATGGTGTGATCTTTTACGAGAACTTATGTGGGTTATAAACAGATAATGTAGAGTAGAATGAATTTTGAGTTAACTCTTTATTATTAAAATGATATGATGTGGATTCAAAGAAAATGTTGCAATGTTTAATTACTCTAAAACAACCTTCAGAGATCATGACCCCCCCCCCCCTTTAATTCCTATTCAAGGCACATCCCGACTCCACCCTTCTGTGATTCAAGCCTTATGGGCATTATCCTCCATCAACTTTAGCATTAAACATTTCTCTTATTTTATTTTAGCTACTAAGTTCCCCCTCTTTTCTGTGAGCATAAAAGTTACCTTGCCTTGAGTACCATACCCATAGCCCCTGCCCTCCTGAAGACATCACACAGCCCCCAAGTTGGGAAGCAGTGACCTAAAACCAAATAATGTCATTAAAGTGCACCTATTATGGAAAATAGATAAGACTAGGAAGAAAAAGATAACAAAATAGCTATCACATGTATATACGTGTATAAAAAAAATGATATATATATCAGCACATAATCTTTAACACAGTTATGTCACAATGGAAATAAGGCATTAGTTAAAATTATTGACACCTTCTTTCTTTGTCAAATTACTACATTCTTGCATTATTACATTTCAAGCACCTTTGCATGCTTGCATTCTAGATATTTGTTTGACCTGCGAAAAAAAAAAATGAATGGTGACGTCTACTTGTATCACATGACTACATTTTGGAATTTGTTTGACCCACAAAACAATGTGAATGGTAATGCCTACTTGTGTCACATGACTAAATTCTAGAATTATTGACTGCAAGGACATTCTAATGTAATTGAGGGAATGTTCCTAATTGTGTTTGTGCCAAGTTGGAAGAGCCTGAAATATTCATATATAATCAGTTCACAAGAATGTCACGGTCTTCTTAAAATCTCTACCACTGTTGTCACCGTAGGTAGTGGATTATGAAACCAAGAAGTTCTACAACATGAAGGTTGAAGCTACCAATGTCCACATTGATTCTCGATTCATCAGTAAAGGACTGTTCAAAGACACTGCCACTGTGAAGGTTTCAGTAGAAGATTTTGATGAGCCACCTATATTTCTAGAACCTAGTTACATTTTGGAAGTATACGAGAATGCCGCACCAGATACTCCAGTCGGCAGGGTTCACGCGAAGGATCCCGATGCTGCGAACAGCCCCATTCGGTAAGGCTGTTTGAGATTTTTATTAATACTATTGCTATAAAAAAAAAAATTTGGGAAGGATTTAATGATCAAAGTTTTAAAAGATACTTGAGAAGAGATCAAACAGACAGGTTTTTAACATCTGTTTCCCAGATAGCACAGCAGGTACTTGAAGCAGTGGTATTGAAGGGGAAAAAAAATTATACAATAGAAAATGTTATCTGTATTGAATATATTTAAATAATTTTTCCTTAAAGAAAGAAAAAAAAGAAAGAAAAAAGAAGCCCTATTTGTATAACCCATGTCTGAGTTCTGTTTAATGTCTTTAAGCCTAAAAGCTTCCTGTTTCACGTATATCTATGCACTTATTTTATTATCAGTTTTAATAACATCTTGAGACAGAAAGGGTTGCAGAAAAGATGATGTTGATTGAGACTGCTGTTAGATGATGGAATTATTTGCAGCCAATGGGTGGTGGATTCCCTTTCCTGATGTGCTTTCACTGGTTGCACAGAGTTCTAATTTAAAATACTGACGTGCAAATCCGGAATTAAAGAAAGAGACATATTTTGGGCATTATTTCTCTACAGTGTAAATGGAATGTATCTGTATAGGGCTTAAGATGCCTTTGTCGATTATGCTAGTCATTCTTTTAAGTATCAAAATACCAGTGTTATAGTTTTTTCCTATTAGGTGTTTGAACAGAATGTGATATTGTCATTGGACAATGTAACTTTTAAGGTTTCCACAATCCCGTCACTGCGGACATCAGAGAATGAATACTGCATATACCTAGAGGTCTGGGCTTGCTTAGTAACACTGACACTGATAGTGTTAGTCAAAGTGTCCAACCAGTTTTCACGGCAAGGTTTTTTGAAGATCCATAGAACATCATTAAATTGTCCACCACAGACCCCAGAAAATTTCCACCATGCGCAACATTGGTGACTACCCCCGATGACCGGTGGCACGGAGACTCCATTTACCAAGCCATGCATTCCCAGGGGGTCATAAGATGGGAGGCCGCTTACTTATTATTTTTAGTTCTCATGTCAACTCACTTTTTACGCAATGGTCCCCTGTATCATTTGCTCTTAACAATGTAAATTTATATTTGTAATGCCGTGTTCTGCTGTGGTGAGCAATTCAGAGAATCGCACGTAGCAAAACCGTACACAGTCCAAGAAACATAAAGTGCTTTTTGAACATTTAACTCTCTGAGGACCAATAACGCAAGCAATCTAGCCCTGGAAGCTGCCATTCTTACATCTCGCATAGTAGTTCATTAACAACATCTTCCTCGCCACACTGTGCTCACCCTAATGATGAAAGGGCTTCCATGCTGAATGAGAGTCTTTAGGGCCCAGATCGTAACGGCAACACAGGCCATTATCAGTCCTGGAGGGGTTAAACACTGTTGCCAAAATAAATAAATAACAGGCAAGCGCCGCAGACAACAGCAAGATACTCTTCCCAAAGATCTTCTGTCTCTGAAGTCACTGCATTTTGCACGGTACTTAAATCTTAAACCGCTTAGTATATGTAAACACTCAGTCACAAGGTTGTTAAGCTGGTATCATTTAGTTAGGACTTACAATGAAAATGAAAGGTATTTAGTGGCCCATTGAGATTATACAGGGCTGCCAACATGAACTGCATTACATTACATCCTTCAAATTGATGTTGTTAACCTCAGGTCTGACATGCTAGACAGAGCGAAGGGGTTATAGATTTGTACACCCAACTCCTGTTTCACTAATGGATCCTTGGGTGTAGTTGGAGCTTGTTCGGCGGCCCAGATATTGATAATCAAGAGCAGAGGTTGATTATCCAATTACATTGCGCTGATTCTGTGACCAATAACCCTTTACGCGTGGTGTTTACAAATAACATTAAAATCACATTGAAAATGGCATCCATTAACGCCTGGTTTCCTCTAACACAACAAACAGAGGTTGGCTTAGCTGACGAGGAACGCTGAAAAAACAAACAAAAAAAAGTTCAACATGGCAATGAGACAAAGGTGTTCGAAAATAAGACGGAGAAATGTAGGAGGTGAAGAAATGGAATCTTTTGTAAAAGGCTTACTAACGGACAAGAGATGTCTAGATAGAAAACAGTACAAAAAAAAGAAAAAGAAAATCAAATATGTAGTAACAGATCAAATGAATAGAGCATAAGAATTCTACGTGAGGGCAAAAAAGCAAAATATGTGACCTTTAACACCTTTAAACAAGTGGGAGTGATCATAGAGGTTGGTCAAAAGAAGGTTGGCATAAATTAATCCTCAAATTCCAGATATTTGCCATAAGTGAAGATTATGTCCTATTAGTATGTAATTAACTAGTACATGTTCTGTCAACCTAATCTGGCTCTAGCTCTGTAGGACTAGATTTGTAGATGCCAGGTTCATTAAAGGACAACTGTAAAAAAAAAATGCATTATGTGTAGATGGTTTATACAGAAAATTAAAACACAGCCCTCTTTGATATTAGTAACTCTAACAGGGAGCAAATAATTTGCTTATAATCCTGGGTGAGATCTTCCTTTAACTGATCCAATAGTCTAGACAACATGTCAGCCCTGTGGTAGAAATCTATGCAGCAAAAAGGATTCATTGGGCGTTATTTAATTAAAAAGGTTAATTGCAGGTGAGTTGAACATTTCATATCACAAACCCTTTAAATTAACCCCGCTGACCAACTCACTGAGTTTTTTCCTGAAAAATGTATAGCTAAATTGGTGATATAATGTGAAAAAACCCACAGGAAGGTGTATTAGAGGCTATAGGCTTTCTAGGGACAAGTTCCTTACTTTTCACATGAACTAAATTGACCAGAATTGACAGTGATAATGAGGGTGATGGCCTGGGGGCCAGATCAGGAACAGTTAGTAAACCATACCAGGTATTTTACATATTCTTATTTAAACACAACTGGGTAATCACTAATATCCTGTACCACTGAGGATCCTTGAGGACAGATTAAGGAAGCACTGATCTAGAAGACAACCAATATTTGTTTACTGAAATCCCATCTCAACAACCAAATTATAACTATAAGTCAGATTTAGATGTATCAAATTCTTTGGCCATTTCCTCTTATTTAATGATATGTAAAACAATTGCATAATTTTTTTAAATTAAAATTCAGTTTCTCTGTTTAGACTGGCCTTAGCATTTGTATAGGAACAATTCCTTAATCTCCCGGCTATATTTTTCCGTAGCTATAAACATTTCTTTAATAATGCTTTTTTTTTTGTCCCCTGTTTAATAAATGATATGACTCTATGCAGGGGACCATAAAATGGATTTCTGCAAGAAGGTCTTTTATATATTTTTTCCGACATCTCAATGCCTCGGAGATGTTTTTATTATTTTGCTTTTGTCTTTAATACAGTAGGCAGTAGAATTGGTGTCTTAACACTCCATTTATAAATGGCTGAACATATAAAACAGATACGATTTAAAATACAAACAAAGTTAGTTTCCCCAAAGTAACATCTTATAACAAATGATGTAAGGGTAAAAAAAAAAAAAAACTGGTAGCCTGTAAGAACATATACATTTCAAAACACAATATAATAGAATAATAAAACAACATACCAGTTAAACAAAAGCATTGGAATATAGTTCCAACAAACTCTATTTTTTACTTATATTTTATATTAAATGATCAGTTTTATTAAATACGAAACATTGAATGCCTGGATGACATTATTTAATTCCATATTATCTGCGCTACCCCCAGTATTCTGTTCCACTATTGTATAGAATGATCAGAAAGGATAGGAAACCAGTAGAATTCAGATTACATATTTACAGTGGTTTTCACAACATTGTTCATGAGGACATTCATTGGATATCATGTTTTATGGACCTTCACAGACCTTATAATTGACACTGGTGTCCTTCTACAGTCATTTAGTCTAGCCCTGCGCCTGTATTGGCTTTCAGGGCCATCTAGGTCAGAACATGTCTACCTATTCACAAAAGGTGAAGAACAAACTGTCCACTGTGTATCCATCTTTTTATAGTTGAGAATGGATTTGGAGCAGCTGTTTACAAGGCGGCGTGTCCCTTCTTTACTTTAAGGACATGTAGAAGTAACTTGAAAGTCCACGTTTAGCACAAATTAGCGATAGAAAAAGCTAGAACTATGATATTGACCTTGCTGGTTGGAAAACAAGTTGAATGTGGTAGGAACTTGGTTATTGGTCAGTTTCCAACCATGTTCAGCAATAAGAGCAGTTAGATGCATTCTGCTTTGAACTTCATGGGGGTCTCATACATGAAGAATGCTTGAGAATAGAGCTATTGGCATAACAAATAGCACATTATAGTGCATTACCCAAAGTTAATTCTTATTTATTTTGCTTTTGAAGTCCTTGGTGAATACACATCTATATGGTCTAAAAAAAAAATACAAGTTGCCTTCATGGCTTTTTATAAAATTGACGCTAAAGACCATCAGTGTAAACACTGTATATATTTCTGGAGATCCAGCATCCAATACGATCGCCATTGATGTATAAATGTGTTTTTATGTTTGGCATTACCAATATTATTATTTTTTACACATTAATAGCAGCAAAAGAGAATCCTGATGTAGCAAAAATACTCCCTACATGTGGACATGAATAAGTGATGAAGCTAAATTTCCTTTTAGAAGATGTTTGATAGATTCCATTAATATTCAGATTTTTGCCATGCATGCTGCTGGGAAGCCTTCTTTCAAATGAATCTTTTATATCCAACACTCGAACATCAGTCTGCTTAGTAATTTTCTTGTCTAATTACTCTGCGAATATCCGTTTTAGATATGCGATCGATCGGCACACCGACCTTGACAGATTTTTCAGCATCGACTTGCTGGATGGTGTCATCAAAACCACAAAGCCTTTGGATAGAGAAGAGGGCTTCTGGCATAATATTTCAGTCATCGCCACCGAACTCAGTGAGTATTCCCCAGATGGTGTGAATTCATTATCTGACTCCTATTTCACAAAAAATACAACAAAAACACTGAGAGAGACTCCATCACTTTCTGCCTTCGCAAGTTAGGAATAAAAATATTGCTTTAGAACATTTTTTTTTTCCCTGATAGAATAATCAAGCGTACTGCCAAACCAGCCTATAAAGCATGCTAGGCCCTAGCGACCATAAAAGAGTTCACACCAAAAGAAAATGTTTCAAAAGTATTACTTTGTTATTCCTAAAAAGATTTATAGAAGTTAGTGCTTATCCAAGTCAATATAGTATATTTATTTTGCTTTTATTATATATAAAAAAAATAATTCCAGGCATTTTCTTTTGTATATATTATTTTGGTTCCGCAGTATTTTTTCAATATAAAAAATTATCTTAGTGTGAATTAGTCATTAAGATTAGTATTTTTTATATCAATGTATAATTGTTTTTACATTGCAGTCATTTTATTTTGTGTATATTATTTTGGCTCCACAGCAGAATTTTTTTTATATAGATTATCTTACTGTAAAGTAATCCTTAAGATCAGTATTTGTATTTTTTGTTTCAATTTATAAGTGTTTATATTTCTTTCTTTTTTTATCTAGAAAATTATATGCGTTCCCAAATTATCTAGACTATTTTTGTGTCTTTAATTTTCCTTATTTATCAACATTGTTTTTATGGTTGCCAAGCAAGCTTAATTTATTAGTCCCTGGTCTTATCTTATATCTAGGATAGCCTTGTGCCTATCCCATGCATGCTTAAACTCCTCTAGCACTTCCATATTCCATACTGACAGGTGTATGTATTATTATATTCATATTTCAATGTAGTATAAGAGGCAGGTGAATGAAATTTACTAAGCCACTGGATTGTAGCAAGATTAAAAATATAAAGAAAGGAAAAAAAATGTATTTGTCCTCCTACTTTCTTTCTACAACTTCCATTTATACTTACGAAGGGTAGATATTACCTGAGCAGCAAAGACAAAGATAAGATTCCAATTTTGTAATTAAAATTAATTTGCAGCATTTTCTTCTATTTTTTGAAATGTTTATATTTTAGACAATCACGTTCATGAGACCAGAGTTCCGGTGGCAATCAGAGTTTTGGATAAGAATGACAATGCTCCTGAATTTGACAAGCCTTACGAAGCTTTCCTCTGTGAAAATGCCCAGATTAATCAGGTATTGAATTTCTTATGTTACTGCACATTTATGTCTGTCTTTTTTTTTTTTTTTGCACTATATATGTAAATATTTTGCACTATATATGTAACCTTAAATATTATAAATAATGACTACTAAAACTCATGAAGACCCTAGTTGAAGTCCAAAGGATATCTTAGCTAAGCAAAATACATATGGGGGTTTATAGGTAGGAAATGATTGAACATAATGGATTTACCTTTTTTTTTCCAAACTAAATTACTGTGTTTAATCACTCAACGGTGAATTACAGTAGGTTGACATCTGACTTGTAAAATGTAGACCAAAATAGCTTATGATGCAAAAAAATAACAGAGACTTATTACTACTCGACTATTTTGACCTTCGTTTTGCAACCCAGTTGTTCTTTTAGTGAATATAACGCTGCATACTTTAGATTTTTTTTTATTTATTGCAAATTTTTTGTTTATTTATTTCTACTATACCTGGTGCCCACTGTGGAGAATTTTGTAATCAAGAATACAGTATGTCTGTAATATACTAATTATATATAAAATTAAGTTTGATTATTTTTTATTTTGTTTTGTTTGTAAAAAGAGATGCTAACAAATTTGATTCCTTTTTTAATTTTTTTGTCAGCATTTACTGACCATATCGGCGAAAGATAAAGACGATACAGCCAACGGTCCACGGTTTATCTTCAGTTTCCCTCAAGAACTTTTACATCCAAATCAAAATTTTACCCTCAAAGACAACAGAGGTTTGTATCAAAGAGATGAATTTCGCAATCCACCTTGATGTTTCTTGGCATTTGTTAAATACTTGTGAATTCTAAATGATAAAAAAAACAAATGGCTAAAAATGTAGTTATTAGAGGATGTGTTTGATGGGCAATGGGATGTTTTGACACAAGATAAGCACACCGTTCCAAATATAAATGGACTAAGCAGTATCTACTTGCTTTCCATTTACCTACTGTAATTCTTACTACATGGCTTTCCAGGCTACAGGACTGTTTAAGTTACTTATCTGAGTATTTGTCAGAACAATTCTGTATTCTTTGAAATGATAATGTGACAAAAAATGCTGTTCTTGGCAATTCCGTTAGTGTTTGTTGTAGTGCAAAATTACTAAAAAATGTCAGAACATAAAAACCACCATTTTTTTGTTTAGTTATTGAAAACTGTGGAAATATTTCCAAACCAGTGTTCCCCTGAATTCAAGTTTAACCCTTCAATGTAGGAGCAATGCACAAATTGGCCTTACAGTGCCAAGTGAAGCAAGGCTTCTACCCCAATAATTTCTGTCTAAAGACTATAATAAGATAGATTAAGTATTTTACAAGGAAAGGATACATAGAGACATTATCTTATTTTAAAGTAGATTATGAAGATGTTACTAAGGGTCTAGGACAGTTCTTGGGGGTGAGTTCACCACCGCAGTTAGAGTACTGATAGTTCAGCACCAAATACTAACTCCCCCACCTAATAAAATACACCCCCTTTTACCCTAAAATTACTCATAACCCCAAACTAACCGTGATACTAACCCCTAAAGCTAATACACTAATAATGACCCTAATACCCTAATACTAACACAAACCGAGCCATAAAAAAAAAAAACTAACCTACATCGACAGGTGCTCAGACTTCTGCTATCTAGCGGCCTTGAAGAAATGTACAATTCCGTGTTACTATTACCAAATGGAATGGTTCTTATCTTGTTATTACCTCCGATGAAAAGAATCGACCTTGTCAAGAAGTGAACATGGAACCCTTGGAATTAAATGTTCACAGTTATTTCCTTTGCCCACTGGGCCACCATCCCAACGAAAATTCTTGCAATACTCTAGTTGGAAATCTGTATGATTTCTGCTGTTATGTGATACCTTGGGTACTCTCAACCTTTATCATTTGTGAGTGTGCTCTTGTGTCCTTTTATTTATTAGTAGCAATAGTGGTACCAGTTATTTATACATACACCAACAGTGCAGGACTCTCACAGGCCTTGTCATTGCTGTACGAATGTATCACGCGGACACATAGGGAATTCGGGATAATACCATCAGAAAGCCAACGGATACTTTTTGTGGGTTGTGGAGGAATGTCACTGGTACATGTCTCGAGTGCTCAGAGTTAAACTTTAGAAGCTCTTTCCCAGGCTGTTCAATTGTTTACATCTTTAGAACTTACTATATGGCCAAAACACAGTACTCCTATTTCTTTTGAGATTTCATTTTAGTACTTTTTTCTCGTCTTACCCGCAAAGCTAGAAAACGAGTTTAATTTCTGGTTAAGTATCCATTTCATAATCTGCCTAACAAACACTGCAGACAGGTATAAAAAAAAATGTAAAATCCTGACGGGTTATAATATTACTGACCTTTAAAGTGAATATAGTTGGCTAATTTTCATATTTAATAGACTTTCATTGACTTCTTTCTGGAAGTAATTACATGGTGGAGCAACCAGAAGCAATCATAACTTAAATTCTTTTTAGTGGTCTCCAGTGTTGCTAATGCTTCACATCTGAAACCTTATTTTGCATAAAAAATACATGAGGTAATTGGATATATCAAGCAGTGTGAGAGGGCCAAATAATTTCCATGCTGGTCTGCATATTCCCTATAAAATAAACACTGTATCATCATGAAAATATTTTTTTCCTTTCGAATTAAACAGTAAAAGAATTCTTTGATGCTCTTCAATCAAACTCTTTTAGTACGATCGTTCTTTGTGTGACTATTATTTTGCGTTTATATCAATAGCCGTTGACAAAGGTTATTCTCTTGAAGCAAAATAAACGGCCTGGGAGAAGCGATGTGGAAGGCTCTTGGAGGTATAGAAATCAAATTGATAGAAATAGGAAAACAGAATGCACAAGGGGATTTGCACAGAAAAAGAGATAAGACTCTTTCGACTAGATTCCATTACCTGGGGAAAAAAAACTGTTATCACCTGCTAGAATTATAAATGCTCTTTTGTAGTCTATTGGGTAATTGAGAGGAAAAAAAAAAATGTAGGCTCCAGTTTAAATGAACAGAAAAATAATTATGTAAAAAATAAATACGCAATTCCCTTAATACAAATAACATATTAAATTTACATTTTTGAAGATGTTTTTCTTAAATATGTAGAAACCTGACACATTTCGCCTTCTTTAAGGGGCTTCCTTACAAGTGTCAACACGTATAACTACAAAATAAAGCAAAAACTAATCGAATTAATAAAAAAAAATGATAGGACAGAGAGTGAGAACTTTTTATTAAAAGAAAGCCATGTTCATAATTTTATTTAAGACAATACAAAAAGTAAAAAAATAATTCATGTACAATATTTTATTTATAGTTAACCAAAAATGCATGTCTAAAAAATATATACATTTACACAAGTTGTGGGGCTTTAAGACAAAATAAGCATCTATTACATGAACAGATAGTGAGATAAAACTAAATAAACAAAGTGACATTTCTACATAAAGAAGTTTGGTGTGCTTACTTGTTTATATTATTAGCTGATTATATAAGAGGAGAGATCATCTCAGAAATAGATCTGAATGAAATAAAGTACAAGATCATGTGAGAAATTTTATCCTAAGGCTAGTGATGTATACATTTATATATTTCACTTGGTTATTTTCAATATATTAGCTTTTTAACATTTGTTGTCTGTTGATGTACTGAATGTCTTAGAGCCCCACAAAATGTGATATAAATGTATTTTTGATACATACATTTTTTGGGTTAGTTTTAAACAGATTTTAGTATAGTAATTATTTTGAACTTTTTAAACTATTATTTTAAGTAGTATTATAAAAAAAATTTTTGTTTTTTTTTAAATAAAAAGATGTGTTGTCACATTGTCGCTTCACCACAATGAGCTATTTTAGATTCCGGTCCTACAAACATACAATAGTGGGTATATTACATATCCTCTATAATAAAGGACAAGTGTCTCTGCGTCCAGTCCGTGCGTCCGTGGGATTGCGCTACTGCGCAATCGCAGGAGAATTTACTCATTGCGCATGCGCAAAAAGTTACAGCTGATCACTCAGCTGTAACTTTGCAAAGATTGCGCATGCGCAAGCGAATCAACCCACCTCCCGCCCCCTTCACACCACGCTAAGGTGGTAAGTAACACGGGGGGGGGGGACATAAGAGGGCAACATAGGGGCAAGCACCCTGGCGAGGGGGGAGCCTTGAGGGCTGCCTCATCTTGATGGGAGTTGTGGTCCCCCTGCTGCATCAATAATACAGCAGGAGGATCACAACTCCCATCAAGATGAGGCAGCCCTCAAGGCTCCCCCCCTCACCAGGGTGCTTGCCCCTATGTTGCCCCCTTATGTCCCCCCCCCATCCACATATGTTCTAGCGCCCGTTAATTTAACGGCTTAATGTCTAGTTCTATATAATTATACTGATGACAATTCCATGTCAGTTTTTATCAGATGTATATTTTTACTGCTGAGACAAAGGCTAGAATTAGTGCAGCTATGTGGTCACCAAAAAGAAATGGACCCTTCATGGTCGTACCCATAATTCATCAAGCAGCCCAATGGAAATTTGAGGCAAAACAGGATACGTGCAAAGCAGAGGCTCCATAACCTAAAAAGGTAGAAAAGAACATACTAGAAGAGGGCTAGGGTTATCAGTTTAGGCATCTAGAACGGAGACAGAACTATCATACTAACTCGTTATATCTATACATGTTTTGACAACCTTGGTAAACTGCCCTAGAAAAGTGAGATGTGCACAAAAAATGATACTTTTTATTTAAATACATCATGATGATTGGTCGCTATCCCAAGGTTTTTAAAATGCTACAATGGGAAGGTCACATTCATGCAACCTAAAAAGTGATTAAACCTTCTATACAATGTTTGAATCACACAGAAGACTCGATGCTCCTATATGTTTTTAATTGTTCTTTAACTGGTTGACATAGAAGAGAAGCACATGTAGTCTTTCCTACATGTTTGTGATAAATGTCAATGTTCAATCGGTTGCTTTGTGTATTTAATTTAAACAATGAAATCGCTATTGAAAAGAAAAAAAAGAAAAGAAAATGGAAAAGAAAAATAATATTAAGATGGCCTGCAAGCTTCTTGTTCCAGCTCTGTTGTGGGAATTTAGTGCTTCTATTAAAGAACATAGGGCAGATAGAAGGTCCATTGCAATTTCATTGCTGAAGGGTAGGAGAGCTTAGCGATAGGAATAAAGGCTGAGATTTAGGATCAAACAATGACATTCCTAGGACTATCAGTGTAAATGGGCATTTTTCCAAGTGCTTTATATAACACAAACAAAACTTACCATAGTTCAAATAAACATAATAGATCTAAGGACATGTTTCATGACCAGATAGGGTTTCTACAAGGACCACTCAATGTCATGCAGTCTGATTAAATATCTTATTAGTGGGCTTATCATTGAAATATTTATGGTCAGCTCACTCCCTATCAGTATTTTAATAAGGGACATGCAAATTGGCAGAGGGACTGCACTATGTCCTCTATTTACCAGGTCAATTCAGTTGCAATTTTAATTAAATAAATAAATACAAATAATTTAACCAATGTTGTCAGTTCTCAACTACTTTGGCCTGATAAACTGGGATGTACTTCATAAATAAAGCAGCTGATTTTTTTTCCCAATTCAGCTACTTTGGCCTTAAGTTCCTTGCAATGGCATCTTCCATGAATAAATTCCATAGATAGTCAACATCAGGGACAAGCATCTGTATTATTCATAGTGGACATTTACTAGACTGTGTGATAGACGAGTTAATGAGGTTCTGTTCATCTACTCAGACTTCGTACGGACACTTTGGTTGTCCCTGGTCAATAACATTTGAAATTTTATGATAGTTCTTTGGAGGTTATCATACACCATGAGCTATAATGTCCCATTTTTGTTGTTTTTCTTACTTTCACAGATAACACAGCAAGCATTCACGTTGGCCGTGGAGTTTTCAGTCGTCAGAAGCAAGACTATTACCCACTGCCCATTGTAATAAGCGACGGAGGAAGTCCACCAATGAGCAGTACCAACACCCTCTCTATCCGCGTGTGTAGCTGTAGCGACGGAACTGTGCTCTCTTGCAATGCTGAGCCTCAAACACTTAATGCTGGACTAAGTACAGGAGCATTGATTGCCATTCTTGCCTGCATTGTGATTTTATTAGGTAAGTGAGATGCCATTCCTGGCTGCATTTGGCTTTACAGATCTCAATTAATCATTCTTGGTTATCAGCATGTTCAAAATTTTCAAAAACTGCAGACACTTTGTTTTAAGTAAACATTTTCGCAGTGCAGCTTACTGTAAGGCAAAGATGAAAAGTATAGTAAAATTACATTGGAATTATCAGTATGTCTTTCACCTGTATGACCACACAGTGCACCACTATGTTGTAGCCCCAGTGCAATCTCATCTTAGCTAATTGCTTCTTAAAGGACTTAAGTTTAAGGCTCTAAAAGGATTCACCAGCTAGGCTAGATGCACTAATGCCTATGCCAACTATCATTGCACAGTGTTTAGGTGGACACCAAAGGTCAGCTTGTGCTAACAACGCAAACTACTACAAACAACTTACAAACAGCCTAGTGATAGTTTTTATCTTCTATCTTTACCATGCTTTGCAATATATATGGAACCAAAGTTGAAGATGTATGCATACTAGAACTCAACGGGAGTCTTGTTTGAACCCACAAGAAGTCCTGTGCAGAGCTAAACTGTGTTTTGCTGCCTCTGTTTTTTCCCCAAACCTTTCTCCAGAGCTTGAGTGTAAGCAGAGTGTGTTGCTAACTGAGAATACAATAACATCTAATTTTTTGTTATTTGTGTTTCCTGCAGTGATTGTGGTTCTATTTGTAACACTGAGGAGAGAGAAGAAGGAGCCTTTGATTGTGTTTGAAGAAGAAGATATTCGAGAGAATATTATAACATACGACGACGAAGGTGGTGGAGAAGAAGATACCGAGGCCTTCGACATTGCTACTCTACAGAACCCTGACGGGATTAATGGATTTATGCCAAGGAAGGACATAAAGCCTGAGTTCCAGTATACTCCCAGAGAACTTGGAATTAGACCAGCTCCAAATAGTGTGGATGTAGATGATTTCATCAACACAAGGATACATGAGGCTGATACTGACCCAACTGCACCACCTTACGATTCCATCCAGATCTACGGATATGAAGGGCGAGGCTCAGTGGCTGGTTCTTTAAGCTCATTGGAGTCCGCATCCACAGATTCCGATTTGGACTATGACTATCTACAAAACTGGGGACCTCGATTTAAGAAACTAGCAGACTTATATGGCTCCAAAGACACTTGCGAAGATGATTCTTAACAATAAAGTTCTAAACTTGGCCTTAAGAACTGTGTAATGTACTCAAGTACCCAGAGGAAATGTTAACAGGTATTTTTTTTAAAAGAAAACAAGAGAGAGGCTTCTTTAACCACGGAAAAAAAAAGGTTTACAGACAGGATTCCTTCCGAAACACAAACTTTTGCAGCGGTGGTGGATACTGTGAGGACCCAACGGCCTGTGTAGTAGACGTTGTTTATCAGTTTTCTAGAAATAAACCACTTGTAAAATGCAGCCTATTTTAAAAGAGAATGGCAATGCAGGAACCACTCAGTGTAAAGGGGGAAAATTTACAATATGTAAAATATTCATCTTTTTATTTCAAACAAAGCTTCCACAAATTAGAAAGGAAAAAAAACAGTTTTGATCTGTAATGTCGCCTTAAACTATGGACACTTTATATGTAGTGCATTTTTAAACTTGAAAAAAAAAATATAATCAGCCAGCTTAAACCCATATAATGTATGTACAGTAATATGTACAATTATAATGTCTATTGAGCATCAGACTTGTTACTGCTGATTCTTGTAAATCTTTTTTGCTTATAATCCCGTCTTAAACTAATACGTGCCAGATTCGCACCCGATTTCTATGTCATTTTTAATGTATCTATTTGTACAATTTTAAAATTCTTATTTTAGTATACATACAAAAATATCAGTATTCTGACATGTTACAGCATCACACATATATTTTATGAACATCGTACTGTTGCTTTAATATGTGCTTCAATATAAGAAGCAATCTTTGAAATAAAAATGACCTTTTTTATTTCTTTTTGTGACTTGTAGGTATTGTTGAAAATGTATTTTTTTTAAATAATTTGCCTATCCTAAAAAAAATTTCAATTAACTTTTTTTCAATTTAAAGGACAACTAATTTTTTTTCACTTCCATAGAAGGAAAAAATTAGTTGTCCCTAGTATGAGGATAAACTGACATGTAATTTTTGTAGTACATGCCACTTTAACCTCTGACTGGCAGCTGCCATGCTTCCCTGGGAAGCAGCAGCCTGGTCTGGTCGGCGACTGTCTCTCTCTGCTTTTTCATACAAAGATCCTCATTTCCAAAAGGTATGGTAACTAGGTCACCTTTATTTTTATTTTATTTTTTTTTGGGGGGGGGGCACAAATTGTTAACCCTTGCTTCCTCTAAGCAAAATATAAAACAAGGTTACTTGTCCTTTAAGTTCCTAATACATTTTTCCTTAAAGGTATTTCAAATGTCAATTCTCTTTTTCACTTAAGTCCTCCAAGTCCAGGACACCTACCAGCATTGCTGTTAAAATTGCCATATATGGATACATTTTATGGGAGTGGTTAAGGGCACATGGCTAGTTGAGAACCAATCCCAAGAATTTCTAGGTGGCTTTATAACCTATTAATATCCATGTATTCAGTGAACACAACACATTTTATTTATAGAAACTAATTTACAAACATATTTACTGCAGTTTAAACATACATTTTGGATAGTTTGACTGCTGTGGAGCTCTGTGAAGCATTCTGAGTTTCCAAAAAAAAAAAAAGATAGGGCAAGTATGGTAGGAAAGGGAGATGTGTTTTGGGAGGTATAGGAGAGGTTTCACCTTAATGGGGTCTATTCACTAAAACATGAGCTGCAGGTGAGTTGAGGTAAGATGAAGTGAGCTGAGGTAAGATGAACATTCCATCTCACCAATTTATATATGCAACGAGCAGGGGTTGTCGAGTGGGTTGACAAGATAGGCCAAAAGATTGGGTGATTTGTACTGAATCAGGACCATTATTTCTCTTTTAGTGTTTATTACATGTAACTGAACATACAGGGGTTTTTGGAGTAAAATGCAGCCAGCTCTCTTAGCATTTCCATAATGACTTGATTCTTTCTGTTCCCCTTCTATGTGCTTCCTCTGCAGCCACCTTTGATAAGTCTTACTGGTTTGTTTCACAAGGAAAAATGAGTGTGTTTTTGTCTGCTGGATATATTGCAGCCCACATTGGACATTTTTGTTGATCTTACATTAGGCCAGGTTGATAACAGTTTCTTTCTTCAGGTTAAGCATACAGGTAGGGTCATAAACCACCAGCCCATGTTTTCTACATTAAGTAGTCTTTTCTGTGTTATGCACTCTGTTTTCCTCTGACGTTTTTGTTTTATATATTTTTATCTAAAGCTCTCAGTGTAGTAAATCCATAATTCTACATCCACCCATAACCTATAGTGGCAAGTGTACTTGTGCTTAACCGAATTTCTGTCCTCTAATGACCTTCCTGGTTTTCAATCTTTCTTCAGACCCTTCTACTCTACTGAAACAGCCCTCACTAAAGTATCAAATTACTTACTCTCGGCCAAATCTAAAGGCCACTTTTCTGTACTCACCCTTTTAGATCTCTCTGCTGCCTTTGACAATGCTAACCAACACCGCTTGCTGGTGGGACCCTCTCGGTTTCCGCAAGAGTAGGCTCTTGCCCCCCCCCTGTACACCTAATTTCTATAAAAACTCATAAACTCTTTTGGCTTACAATACCACCAGTATGCCGATGACACTCAGATCAACCTCTCCAACCCCGACCTTACTCCCTCTGTCATGTCATGTGTCTATTGGCCATCTCTACCTGGATAACTGATCGATACTTAACATTTAATCTTGCTAAAACGGAGCAGATAATCTTCCCTCCCTCGAGCACCTATATTACACACCAGGACATGTCTTAGCACCCAGATTGAATACCCAGGACTAGTGTTGAGCGAACCCGAACCTCACTGTTCGGGTTCGTACCGAACATTACGTTTTTTGGACCCCGGACCTGAACACAGACATTCCACTGTATGTTCGTGTTGGAGTTCGGGGTTCGGCAGGGCTGGCGCCATCTGTACGGGAGCAAATTAACGGGGCGCCGGAATCGTGAAAAAAAAAATCCTCCGCCTTCCCCCTTACTTACCTCCTCGCTGCTGCTCTGTCTCCTGGTGCAGGTCCGTGGCTGTGAGGGAAGCGTTGTGTTCTCTCCTCCAGCCGATGCAGATTCAATAAAGTTTGTTTAAACTTTTTTTTTAAACAAACTTTATTGAATGCGCATTGGCTGGATGGGAACGCACAACTCTTCCCTCACAGCCACGGACCTGCAGCACCGGGAGACAGAGCAGCAGCAAGGAGGTAAGTAAGGGGGAAGGGGGGAGGAAGAGGGTGGCTAAATACTGGCACAGTGAGAACAATAATCCTGGCATATTGAGGGGCATAATCCTGGCATATTGTGTGGGAAAATCCTGGCATATTGCGAGGCATAATACTGGCATATTGAGGGGCATAATCCTACAGCGATTATTCAAATTACAGTGATTATTTTAGTGGGTGCTATACTACATATTTGTACCCTGCCCTGAGCCCAGTGCCACAGAGAGTACAGTGCACTTGCAATAGCATGTGTGCCAGGCACATGACTTTAATCCTGTTCTGTTAGCTCAGTGGGCAACATCTAGGCATTTTTAAATACTGCAATTTGTTGGTGTTAAATATTACATTTGCGTCCTGCACTTCATATCTGAGAGTCAAATAGAACCGTCAAATACTGTGCTTACACCGCACTTTGAAAAATTCTAATAGCTTAGGGTGGTAAATAGTACATTTGCATCTTGCGGTGCACTTCATATCTGAGTAGGGTTGCCACCTTTTGTTCAGAAAAATACCGGCCTTGTTCCTGTCTCCATAGACTTAACATTGGCCTGATGCCAATTTTTTACCGGCCTGCCGGTAAAATACCGGCCAGGTTGCAACCCTATATCTGAGAGTCAAATAGAACAGTCCAATACTGTGCTTACAGCGCACTTTGAAAAATTCTGGCTACCTCCTCCTCCAGCACTGCTTCCACCTACACCGCCACGGTCACCGCCTCCTCAACCTATGGGTCACTTAGTATAAACTGAAAGAGAATACCCTGCACGCCAACCCTCTCTCAAATGGATAATTCTGTTGATCCTCCTGGCAGCCATGCTTTAGATTTAGATTTATGTTCTTCCAAAGCTAAAATCAAAGATTTCATCTAGTGCTATTTTATGGCTCAGCTGTATTTGTAATTTGTATGTATTTTATGTTATTTTAAGTTATTTGCTTGCAGGGCACTTGTCCTACTCTCACCCACATTTTAGTTCATTTTGCAGCCCTCTAGCCCTTTCCAGGACTTTTTTAGAGGCATTTTAGTGGCCAAAAGTTCGTGACCCCATTGACTTCAATGGGGTTCGGGGTCAAGTTCGAGCACGGACCTGGACATTTTTTCGAAGTTCGGCCGAACCTGCCGAACCCGAACATCCAGGTGTCCGCTCAACTCTACCTAGGACATGCTCCAACACCCAGATTGCATACCCAGGACATGCCACAGCCATCAACCCAATTGCACACCCAGGATATGCCCCTACCAGCAACAAGATTTCACACACAGGACATGCCCCACCAGCACCCATATTGCACACCAATTAATTGCCCCAGCCAGCACCTAGATTGCAAACCAAAGACGTTCCCCCACCAGCACCAAGATTGCACACCCTGGACACCCACATTACAAACCTAGGAAAGGCCCCAGTAACCATACTGCACACCCAAAACTTACTCCAGTCAGCACCCAGAATACATCCACATAATAATAAATAGTTTTAAAATCAAAATAACTGCACTTCACAAAATCTCCCAAGTGTCCCTTTTTTCCCAATTTTCTGTTTTTTTTTTTTTACAAATGTAGAGCAATACTCACAATACAGTGGGGTTAAACTGCTGTAAATGTGATTGTATATTAATTTGTAGTCCAAAGTACATAAATAGCTACCAATTGGCCATACAGTCCCTGAAAATATTCAGACCCACCCATAACCATAACTTCAGCCACTCCCACAAAAATAAAAGTGTGGACATTGGAAATGATATGAGGTATCTATTAAACACAAATACAACACACAGAAAATAAGATAGGTGGAACTGCCCTAGTAAGGCTGTTTATTTGTAGCACTAAATGGCTCTAGTACATGTGAGTACAAATTTTCCTTCATAGATTACAGGGTTTTGCTTTGTTTATATTTTTTCAGTGAGGATGAGAGCACCTAGGTTTCCACTCAGGGGCGGAATAAGATCACTAATGGTCATGGTGCAGATATCATTTCTAGGCCCCAACTAAGCCAGTATGAATAGATGTGGCAGTGATATTGGTCATAGTGCCTGTCATGGATAGGGTTGCCACCTAGCCGGTAATCGGCTCCTTCCTTGTAGTTAAATACTGGCAATGCAATAGCCGGTATTTGTTTTGTGTGCAGTAAGTTCCGTGAGAACGCCCATTTAAATGCTGATAGCTGCTGGGTTTTCTGCAGCTATTGGTACAGACCACGTTGCACTATTTAGGATTGCATCTGACAGGCTACTGCATAGTCTGCATAATCCGAGCGCTGCGCATAGCGCTTGTAGAGCGTGATGGCTTCTCACGTGACATCAGCATCCAAGTAAAGAAGGAGAGAGCACTCACACCTGGCAGATAGGATCAAGCAGTAGGTCCGCGAGAATCTGGGATTGGTCTAGCTGCTGAATGAGAAGCATGCAAGAGCAGGACACCTTCCCTGTGGTAAGAACATAAAGAGGAGCTGGTAGAGGAGAGAAGTGTCTGATTAAAGCAGGGCAATGAGGGGGGAGCATCGGAGGAAATGTGGAAGAGGAGTCTGTGTAACAGCAGCAAGGTATAGGTGATGGGGGTGTGTTAGTGGAAACGGAGGGGGGGGAATGAAATGGGATAGTAGGTGAAAAATAAAGAAAACCCTGATGGCTCAGGGTGAACGGGCAAAAGTAAACAGAACTGATGAAAGAAAATGTCCAAAGATGGACCAAAGATTGTCATATCCTCCTTCACAGCTATAAATTGCAAATTTTCTATAAAATATTATACCATAGCTTAAGAAGCATAGTCCCCTACTATTATGTGTGTGTGTGTGTGTGTGTGTGTGCATGCATGTGACTGCATGCATGATTGTGTAACAGTGCGTGCTTTTATGTGACTGTGTGTAATTATGTCTGTGCATGTGTGACTGTGTGTGCATGCATCTGTGTGTATGTGCTTGTGTGACTGTGTATGTGTGAACTTATGTCAATTCTTGACCCAAGAAGCGCAATGCCTTGGCTGGCACTAAAGGGGGTACTGCACACACCTCTTTCTGGTAGAGGGAAATGCTTTTATTTTCACCCTTTTTTGTTTTACTTCCACATTTTTTAGTCTCCATCCCTTTTTAGCTCCGCCCTTACCTACGGACGGTATTTTTCTGAGGAAAAGGTGGCAACCCTAGTCACAGACCCACTTAAAGAGACAGGCCTGGGCGACAGGTCTATTGTTCTGCTTCCACAACTCTGCCTAGGCCCTGAAGGCAATAGCAGATAGATTTGGATTTGTAATCCATTATCAGAAAGCTAAGGTATATGGGAAAATAATAAAAACAATGACATAAAACAAAACAGCTACTGTTTCACTTTAACTGTGCAATAGACATATTTGCTTGAAAATCCAAGGGGATACAAATGCATTTCAGTTCTCGGTATCAGGGAGGTCAGGCAGTCTGGCCTCTATTGAGTGCGGATTAAAATGATTTTGATACTTGGGAAGGGATTACTGGTTGTGAAATATTTTGAAATCCTATAAGAGATACGTTTAAAATCCCAGTTAAGTGAGAGGTTAGTCTTTTACAGCAAGGATGTCTAGCAATAGGGCAAAGAATCAGAACTATGCTGGAATTCTCCGGAAAGATAATAAAAAAAAGTGAAAGCTATACTTTTTTTCATTTAAAGGGGCATTTTACAGGTCCTGCACATGATCAAAATAGTTGAGTTGAAATAATAGTTTGTTTTAAATCTCTAAGAGCAATAAAATAGTGGACAACTGTCAGACAAAAAAATGAAGTTATGTTTAATTGAAAGACTGCCTAGTTATTGTGTAGTTATTTTTAACAGAAATGTAACTCCTTAAGAACAGATGATGGTCCTGAAATGGTTTATTAAAGGATATAAATAGAAATGTTTTGTTCCTCTAATTAGGTTTGTCAGGGGGCAGACATGTTGTTTAGAATGTTGGGTTAGATGAAGGAAGATCTGACCCATCAGACCCAAGATTCTAAGCAACATGTCTTCCCATTAACAGAGTGTAATGCAAGCTGGCTCACAAGAATAAATGTGGTAAAAACGATTTACTGAAAAATTGTATCAATAGCAGACGACCATCTTGTATTGGTCTCTTTGGACTTACCTTGCATACCACCGGTGCTGAGGCCCGCAAATTTGCCTCCAACATTAAAAACTTGTTTTTATACATTGACATTCCATGTTTTCTGTGCCCCCCGAACACAGCCATCGATGCCAGCTTTTTAAAAAAAATTACAGGGACACTTTCAATTATGCACTTTTAAATTTACTGCACTCCTTGTACCAAAGCTCTGCCCAACCCACATAATTAGAATCATTTATCCCTGTCTAGTTATTGTGCAGATTAGTTCCCACTTCCCACCATATACCATACATTCTTGTTATGCAGTAGATACATGTGCAGCATCTCTATCAGGCAGGTACATGTTATCAGCTTGAGACACTAGCAAGCTGATATTCACATATGGCACTTGCTTTCTGAGAACAGAGAGGCCACTGACAAGCTGTTTGGGGACATGGATGCCATTATCAAGCTTTTTGGGGATAGATAGACCACTGTTATGCTGTTTGAGGACAGACATGCCATTGGCAAGCTGTTTGGGGACAGATAACTCACTGGCAAACTGTTTGAGGTCACAGATATCTGCCCAATGTGCCCCCCCTATCTTTCTGTTCCATGGAGCTGAGCTGCAGCCCGATCCTGAGCAGGAGTATCCTCCAGACTGCTCCATATAGGTGTTGACCCGTGCAGTCATGTCCTCAAGTCATGTCACCCTGCGATCTCCCTCTACTGCATTTTTTTTCTACTAAAGGTAGCCACAAATGCATCACAAAACAGGACCGTTGGAAACTGAGATAGAGCTACATGGAGCAAAGATTTGTCCTTTCAGCAAGAAAACAAGGACAAAATCACATAAATATAAAGCTGAGTCCAGGGGCCATGTGATTAAATTAAAAGATCAATACAAAAAATAATGAAAGACAAATACATGAGCACTAGGAAGATTAAAACTAGTCTTGGAATGTGGATAAGCATATTTAATGGTTTTAACATCTTACCTTTACCTCTATATTACCAGATAATACTGTGTAATATAGTATTTGTGTATACCAGAATCAAAGAAATGTTATTAATGTATATATATATATATATATATATATATATATATATATATATATATATATATATATATATATATATATATACATATATATATATATATATATAAATATACACACACAGTATAACCACACATTTTACAGCCACACAAAAAATATGGTGTTGTAATAATGTTGTAAATACACACAAAGACATTTGATATAAGTTTAGTTTTATATTTACTGTTATCCTTTGGCTAGACAAATTTAATTTAAGGAGCCAGCATAATGCTGTGGGAGCCATACCTCCCAAGTGTCCCTTAAGAGGGACAGTCCTTATTTTAGACCCACACTCCTTCGTTCCTCTTTCCTTTCATAATGTTCCTTAGAATATATGTTTTCGGGAACCCAAGTACGAGCTACCCAAAATGCCACACTGTGGCTCATCCACTGGCTGTATCCAGGCATTTCAGTATCCTTCTTGCTTTGCTTTTTTCTTTATTATTTATGCTCGTTCCTTCCCTGTTTCTATATTTAGCCATTTTCGGGTTTTCTGTTCTGCCTGTCATTATGTTCAATTCCAGGTTTTCTGTGCTTCCCTCTAACTTGTTAGTTTAATTCTATATAAACCACACCTGTTTCTGTCCAGTCCTTTGCAGCTCAGTCTACAGATATTCTGTTTCTGTGTGTATGTGCAATGTTAATATTTTGAGATTAGGGACTTGCCTAAATGTTGGCAACCTTGACATGGTGGGCAAGCTAACATCTAATTGGCCAATAGGTGAACCAAACCCCCACCATTTTACCATCTTTAGTGTTAGGCTAGTTCCTGTATTTATGTTTGTTCCTTTGTATGTTTCTCTTAGCCCTGTCGTCTGTATGTAGTCTTAGTTATATTTGTGCCTGTCGTTCTGTATGTGTACTTTGTCTGTGCCCTCCATTATTCCTATGTTATTATCTGCAACTTTGTGCCTTGTATTGTTTATCCTTAGTTTGGTTTCTGCTTTATCTTGCTTATGTTTTGCCTCTGTCCTGTAGACCTGCACTCTGTACTTCAGTTCTCTTTTCCCTTAGATACTTTTCTGCTTTCGCTCTGCTTGACTGTCTCTTAGTTCATTTTGTCCAAGCCATGTAATCTGCATACATCAGCTGCTTATACAGGACCCTGGTATGTGGTTGCACAAAACCTGGAGCCTCGAGCCACCAGATAAGTGCAGTTACCCAGCACCAGGTCCTGTGTCTTCACCCCTGCAACGTATCACCTGATCTAGGGCACTCAGGGTCCAATACCATTATGGACCCTGTGCGTTACACTGAATAGGTCCGCATTTGGACATCATAGTCGATTAGACACTTATAGCTTCCGAATCAGAAACCAGCTGATATATGCAAGAAACACATCAAATCAAAATGGTAGCCTTTATCCACCCCATAGCCTTCTAATTTTGAGAGGACTTTTGCTAATATGCAAATAGCTGATAACCTCCCAGAATGCACCGTTCTTCCACCCAAAGGGTGCCCTGTAAATAAGATATTACAAGTTCCTGACATATATCAGGAGCTGATCTATGTTGGTCTTGACCACCTAACTATACAAAATCAATTTTTGAAGAACGCAAAGAATGGCCATGCTTAATACCTCACCAACATCGCTAATCCACAACCCGTCCAATGGTGGTCACACCAGTTTGGAAATCCCAAATGCCCCCCCAAAAAAGGCAAAAGCCACCGTGAGGAGAATTACAATCCCCCCCACCAGCCCAGGCTTGCTAACGCATCCCGTTCATCCCAGACCTTAGTGTATGTTGACCAAGTTTATGGAGCCTCTGATGACTTTACCCATCCCGCAAACAATCAGTGAATTTCACTAAACACACCCTGGCACCCAAAGTTTAAATGTGGGGAGTAGGGCCCTTTAGGCAGCCCCCAGATCCCACGGGTGTTTGTATGGCTTTTTTATAGGAGGGGAGGGCTGTAGTATTTTGGGCCTGGGAGACATTTGGGGCAGATCCCAGTCCTAGTTATCATAGGGGTACAGCTCTACTAGCAGATGTATTTCAGGCCAGATTGTTCTATATTGAGTAGACTCTTTAGTATCAAATTTAATTTTAGCAGGCACCTTTTTTCCAAATTTCTCTTTTTTGAGAAATGTTATCCCGCAGTGATTTTACATTTTGATCCCCTGCTGTTAGTAGATTAAGGGCTTTTAGCAGCTAAGCATGAATATAAAAAAAAAAATCATGTTTTTTTTTTATCCTAGAAAAATGATGTATGCATCGGTAATAAGATACATATTTTATAAATTCACAAGAGAAACATTAAAATCATATTGTTGAGTACTGGAGCCGTACAATTTGGGTCACAGACCCACCTGTCACTCAAATTTGTAAGAATTTAAAAATGGTAAAGGTTTAATTAAAACTACGTGGTTTGAATTTCTATGTGGCCCACCTGTCCCAGGACCACCATCCTCTTGTACCACCCATGCTGTTGGCTGGTATGGCCTAATGAGCACAGTGATAAAGGGTCGCCAAAGGTCCCTAGTTTCAATGGACAGTCCCCAGATACAGACCATTAAATGTATTCCCAGATGTACCTTATGTATGGTGTTTTTCCTTATACACTTGTTTGCCATTGCCATTCTCCCACCACTGGTAGTATAGAGGATAACTCGTTTTAGGGGATATGGGAGCACTGGAGAGCAGGAATTGTATTCCTTTCATGTTACTCATGCCATGCACACTTGTGCTTTCCAGCGGCTTAAAGAGCTGAGGTGTTATGTGATATCCTATCACTGATTCAGACACATGGGAGGGTGTGCAAGGACTTCTTTTTCACCATTTCACTACCAGAAATGATGCCTCATAGTTAGGCCATTTCACAAAAAGGAGGGAATCAACAGAGTCCGGCTCTGTTTTAATTAATGAGAATAAGCTACAAATATCTCAAGACTGTTTGGAGTTAAAGATTAAACTATAAAAAATGCAGCTTTCAGGTGTGTGAATACCTGTTTACAGCTCACCTTAAAGGGAACGCTAAGGGGTTATGTATAAAAAACAATTGACAAACAAAAGTGGAGCAAAGGTAAAGAAAATTGGGGAAATTGCGTTTTCTGATGTACAACGCTGACTGCACCCCGACACTTTTGTGGGCAGATATAAGTGCCTTCACTAAAATCTCTGGTACTTTTCAGATGCTTATTATATGTAAAAGGCTGCGCCAGCACAAAACACAAAGGTGCCAACAAAGAGTACAGGACCTGCGTATGTAGCGCTAACTCCCGACAAATGTCAAAAACTAACTGGATAAAGTGGCACATGTGGAGACGCCACTATATCCTTGACCTTGGCCTATTTTATACGTAGCCCCTTAAATGGTATAAGAAGGGCTGCATACCCCCTGCCGACCCCAGCACTTGCATATTTTACTACTTTTTCACCCAGCAATAATTATCAGGGGTGCGGAGCTTGGGAAGTCTCGTGTCAGCACTACCATGCATGGACTGTAGCGCTATCTCTGAAGCTGACAGCACTATGGCACATGCATGAAATGTATTCTCAGATGTACTAGACAAAGGATAATTCAGATCGGGATGACCTCATTTGCATGCATGCGTCATCGAGACGCATGCATGAACCAAACCAAAATCCTTGGTTCTAAATCTGAATTTCCAGCACACAAAGCATCACAGATACTTTTACAAATGCTCTTCTTTGTACTTTTCCCCTAAGACATAATAGGCACTTTAAGCAATTGGACAGTATCATAGATATTATTGTACCTCTTTGCTGTATTGAGAAATTGCTTATAAGTAGGTGCCATTTCTGATCTTATATTCTATTTCAATGCCACATCAAAGATTCTACTGTGTCCTTGCCAAATCCAAACATAAATAGCCCCTCTCGTGTCATATTTTTCATGACAGCTGATAGTTGATCATGGTGAGTGGTGAACATAGTTTTATGTATTGGCTGTCATCTTCTGCAACCAGGACTTCATCATTATTGTGGCTTACACAGTGATCTTTGTATTTATTAACCATGTTTTGCTAAACATTTTTTGACATTGGTGTAAAATGAGAAAATCCTGAAGGGAAAATAATGTATCTACCCGAATCTTCCGACGCTTTTTCTTTGTATCAATGAAGAATTATTTTCTGACAGAGCTAACCGGTCAACGACCACTGCTTTCCGATGTTTAAGGAAACTAAGTGCTCCATGTCTGAGAAAATGTATAATCTTCACTCTGTATAGACAAAAATACAATTTTATTTAGTGACTCACCATTGGAGGTCGAGTCGGAATGCTTAAATATCACTATTTTAGTGAGGGCACGTAGGCCTCTTGAATGGAGCTTGGTTGATGGGCTTTCTGGTGTGCAGTGACCTAATCCTGCACGTGGGGCTGATCCAGCAATGTTATCAGCATGGCGCGTCACTGCTAGGCCCAATGTGAATGAGTACTTATATAGGACAAAGTGCTAGGGTTTTGTGGCTGTAGGGTTATTAGTGGAGCAAAGGAGGGAAGGATAATTTATAGGGAGAAGGGCTTAAAGGGGAAAAGGGGTCAGAGGACTTATATAGAGATGGTTACCTATGGAGTTTGAGGAGAGAATTTTGTGGAGAGGAATTTATGGAAGGCAATAGCAGGAGTATTATAGTCCACCCTCCTCGTCAAGGGGAAGTCTGGTTATCCCTCCATCCACTTGTTCAATAGAGGTAAACAAGAAGTAGGAAAAGGGTTGAACTTGATGGATGCAAGACTTTTTTCAATCTATAACTGCACAAAAACAACATTTGGCCACTGTGAGGCTAATAAGAACAAAATAAGAGAGCGCATTTTTGCTGTTACGTGCAACAGTAGTTAGTAAGGACAAGGAACCCAGGATAACAAATTGATACTGCCTTCTCTCGATGGCTGCCCTGAATTACCATAGGATGTGAGGCGTTGATAGGTGTGTCCCCCAGAAACTAACCATTATCTTCCTCCTGATCTTTTTATGGTCAATTCTTGCCAGTTCCCATGAAGTTCCAAGTGTGTTCATTTATCAGATAAGTTCGGCTTCCAACTGTCCTTCTTTGCACAGAGAAGTCCAGACTTTGGGACTCTGTCCCACTGAAACTACACTCGGCAGGACAGTAGAATTCGGAACCGTAGTTGTCTGGGACATTGCAGAATTCTTTGTCGCAGGGGGGGGGGCGATATGGTTTGAAAGTTGGGAGATATTTACTACTCTGGCTATAATTCTGCAATATGCTAATGTTTCATAATTTGTTTCACAAGATCTTTATGAGTATCCTGAACTACTTGATGACCAGCTTCTTTAAGAGGCTGCTAAATGGAATTCACACATAACATTGTTCATTATGTCAATATTATATGTCAGGAGATATTGATCACGGTTGGAACACTCTGCATATTTAATACAGCTAAATGACTAGATAGGAGTTTCCGTTCCACATTGCACGCCAGTGAAGTGCATATTAAGCTTTTATGTGGGTCGATCCCAGCTGAAGGCTCGAGTGCTACAGTAGTTCAGCAGAAGAAAAACATACAAAAAACCTCAGACAAACTCAGTTCTAACCACAAATTCACTTAAACATTACTACATTTGATGTACAAAGTGTTGGTTATTTCAATAAAAAGAACTGAATGGATGCAAAATGATACTGGCTACATAGAGAAAACCTAAACCTTTTTTGTAAGCCCCTTAGAACAGTGCTTCTAAAACCTGTCCTTACGGTTGTTGACCCCGAACAGTCCAGGATTTAGGAGTTTAAATAAGAATATAACCTGGTGGGGTGTCCTAACGTTGAGTTAAGCCTTCTGTTTATGACATCACATGTGGCTTGGTATGCAAATGAACAGGTTTTCAGTGGGAAATGTCTAATTTGCATACCAAGTCACAGATGATGTCATAAACAGGTGACTGCACAAACACAATACAAAACAAAAATTCTCCTAATTTAGGCAATTGCTTGCAGATTTGCTAGCAAAATGTGTAGAACATTTCCAATCACGTTTTATTCTCTTCAGTCACAATATAAGCATTGTTTAGGTGATCAATCCTTTTAATTATTACTTCTGTTTGAAAAGCAGGTTCCCTACAATCAAGTGCGTAAATATTTGTTTCTGGCTCGCTTAAATGCTTGTGCTTCCTTGGCTTTGGAGTCACTGTAAACACTGCATTCACATGTTGATTGGACGTTTGTACTGACGTTTCAGCAAGCTCTCTACGATAGGATGTAACACACAGACATTTGGAAGATTGACAACGTGGTTTCTATAGCAACAGGAGTCTTTTAATTAAATTGTTCATGCATTTTTACAGGACAGGAAGAATTTAAGAAAAAAAAGTTAAAACACAGAATCTGTTTATTTTTCTTTCCTTTATATGATGCAGCGTATAGCCAGTGATTTTATCTCTGGGACAGCAACATTAACAATCCTACAACAGATAAATAACTACAGCGCCACCTACTGTCAGGAGAATGGTTCACACCTACAGTTGCCAAATGTGATTAAAAAAAACGAAAAAATACAAGCCATGAAATGTTCTCCAGAGACATAAAATTGTCCCTAAACCAATTTGGTTTTACTATATTTTCACTGTACGAGACTTGCTGTAATTTTTCTTCCAGTGTAACAACACAAATTAGGTTGAAACAAGCCTAGTGTCTGCCATGTGTTTATACACTGTATCTGTTTTGATGATCAGATTCCAAGACGTGAGGTGGTAGAGCCACAAGGGGGTGTGGTTACGTGATGTTCCCATAACTCAGCAAGTTTGAGATCCAGCCTCCCAGGAACAAGTACCGAGGGTCTGGAGATGAATTCTTCAGTGTTTACGCTGTGTACATACAAACTATCAACATACGTTTGCCTTCACACAGCGTATTACCCAGTACTACACAAGCAACAGTCCCAGGATAGATCGGAGTTTGACAGGACACGACCAGCAAATTCAGGACTGTTGGCAGCTACGACTTTGGTCAATGTACACAAAACATGTCCAAGTTGTAACCAAAATCTATTACACTCTTTGCAGTAGCTAGATGTTGTTTATACTTCAAAGTTAATTTGTGTAGTTAAGAAGTCCATCTTAAATGAGCTTGCCATGCTAAGTGTTGGGATAATCTGCATTAGGGAAATGTATATTTGTTTCCAGGTCATTATGTCTTGCATTCTAATGGCATATCTCAGAATGAAGGTGGTAGGTATTTTCCCCTCTCTGGTGTCTCAGGCAAGCCTTCCAGGTGTCCCTATTTAGTGTCCCTACTACTTATGAGCTCAGAGTTGTTGATGTGTATGATTGCATCACAGAGCTCCAAAGCAATACACCGATCAGCCATAATATTATGACCCCCTGTAGGTCTTCTACTGATGCCAAAACAGCCCTGACCCATGGAGGCATGGACTCCACCAGATCTCTGAAGGTGTGCTCTGGTATCTGGCACCAAGACGTTAGCAGCAGATCTTTGTAAGTTGGGAGGTGGGGCCTCCATGGATCAGACTTGTTTTTCCAGCAAAATGCTCGATTGGATTGACATCTGGGGAATTTGGAGGCACCTTGAACTCGTTGTTGTGTTCCTCTAACCATTCCTGAACCATTTTTGCTTTTTGGAAGGGCACATTATTATGCTTAAAGAGGTCAGCGATATCACGGAATGCCGTTTCCATGAAAGGGTGTACATGGTCTGCAACAATGCTTAAGTAGGTGGTACATGTCAAAGTAACATCCACATGAATGTCAGGACCCAAGGTTTCCCAGCAGAACATTGCTCAAAGCATCACACTGCCTCCGCCGGCTTGCCACCTGTCCATGGTCATAATGTTATGGCTGATCAGTGTATAATAAAATCAAATGTAAAAAGTATTCTCATACATAGAAACAATTTATAAATTAAATGGTGCTAAATTGTTTACTTGGTATTTTCCCCCCATTTCTCATGTTTTTTCCCAAAGCAATTATAATAAAAAGGACAGATCTGCAGGGCAGTTTTCTGAAATACCCTACGGGTTATAGTAAATCAGAAATTATATCAGGTCTAACATTTCTGAACCTGGGGTTGAAATAGTTGTTGTATTTTGTAAAGAACTTTAATACATGTTCTTGTTAATGACTTCATATGAAACCAGATCGTTAACTTTATTTTCTCTGTAATCTTTGTTTCCTTAAAAAAAATTTGGCATATTTATTCTCAATTCCATTTGAAAAAATTACTGGCTGTAATGTACAACCTGCCAAAGTTAAATATACTTCTCTCTAGCAAATGAATAGCTTAGAAGTTAGATTTAAATAACATATTCATACTATCTTCCGTACCCAGTCCTGCTACAGCATGGTCCCCAGGTGGGCTCTAGAGCTCTTTTTTTAATGCCTTCCCTTTAAAAAATGGCAAATTAGAACTGCACTCCTTTCTAAGTCATGCACATTTTCTATCAAACACTACAATTCTCAGTAGACATGTTCCAGTGAAAATGCTTTCACAATCATCACTTTTCGCAGTGCCATGTTTCCCCAAATCATTTTCCACAGTGCTATGTATGCCCCCACATCACTTTCCACAATGGCATATATTCCTCTATATTAAATTCTGCAGTGCCATGTCTGCCTCCACATGATTTCCTACAGTGCTATGTATGCCCCCACATCACCTTCCACAGTGTCATATAATCTTCTCCATTAATTTCTGCAGTGCCATGTCTGCCCCCACATGATTTTCTACAGTGCTGTGTATGCCCCCACATCACCTTCTACAGTTTCATATATTCCTCTACATTAATTACTGCAGTGCCATGTCTGCCCCCACATGATTTCCTACAGTGCTATGTATGCCCCCACATCACCTTCCACAGTGTCATAGTACCTCATTATCACTCCCTTCTGCAATTTCTCATCTTAGAGCAGAGAGAAGTTATAACACTGGTGGTCCATTGGGAATCCACAAAAATGACAAACTCACTTGTATCTCTAACGTCGACAAAATGGCTTGTTCAACTGATACAATTTCCTTTGCAGACAGTCAATGACCTTTTTAAATGATGTATATGGTGCATTAATTAAGTGAAAGATGTGCAAATAGACACCCAGCCAGGCCTTTGTAATCACATGATCTGATCAGTAGCTAAATCATCCACCAATATTGTATGGCTATCATCATTTAATAAGACCAGTGTATTGAGATAACCATAATTAGCATCATACAATGTGTTCAAATTGCTATCAGGCACTTGCTGGGTTAAATATAAAGTGTCTCCCATTTATTTTTAGATTGTTTTTATTCCATAAGGATGAGGTTTGATATACAATTAAGTATGTGGTTAGATATTATGTTTCTCTATTAAAATGCAATTTCCATTATAAATATTTTTTTTACCCTTTATATTTCTCAAGAGCTTAACTGTTGGCTTAAAATAGAGATTTTTGGATACCTTTCCATGTAACCAAAGATACTGAACCCAAGAGGTAAACCGAGGGTCAGACTGAGAAAATGACTAAAAACACTGCATTGGTTCGTCTATTATGGCCAAATAAATCCTTATCTGAAGCTTCTGTGATGTTTACACTGCATTGTATTCGGTTTTGATTTTTTTTAAAGGACTGTATCACATATGTCAATATATATATATTGAACATTTTCTATACAATGTGTTAGTAAATGCCTAAATTAGGAGAGAAAGGGGTTTTAAATCTCCCTGTGGTGTCTCCTGTTTATGACATCACCTGTGGCTTGACATAAAAATTACAAATTTTCCATTGAAAGTTCATTTGCATATCAAAGGTGATGTCATAAACAGGAAACTCCACAGATACTTTTAAAATACATTGTCTCCTAATTTACTTGTAGTTTTTCTAACACAATGTATAGATCATTTTTTTTTCAATAATTTTATATTCTCTACATTCACAGTAAAAACAATGTTTAGGTGATACAGTCTCTAAAGTTGGCTGTATCTCTCATTAATATTGTGCTGTCTATTATTTTAAAATGCGATAAGTCTAGTATCGTATTATTGAAAGCAAGCAATAAACATATTTTATGCTAAGTAGGTAGTTCCATTATTCATTTAAATTAAAGGAAAGAAAAAGAAACAGATATCTTTTCATGTTTTCCTCAACTCTTCCTATCTCCTAAATCTGCAGTATAAAGTATAACAAATGTACAGCTGTTACTGTGACAACAGTCCTACCTATATTGGTAAGACCTCTTTCTTGAGTTCCAGCACAGCACGCAAATCTGGCTGAAAAACGGTTATTCTATCAGAGGTTGATTCCACACTAATGGCAGCACTGTCTAAGAATAGAGCAGGGTAATTGCTTGAAGTGAGGAGTGGAGGCCAGAACAAATTTCCTGTGAAATAGCTACCTTTGTATCAACCGATTTTTGGCTCCCAGTGAAATTATTTACACTGTAAAGCTATTTGCAATTTGTGTTAATGTAAAAATATTAAATTATGTACAGCCTACAGAAAATAAGGAAAAGGTTTCATATATTGAAAGAGAGCGTTAAAGCACTGACCATACACTTTATAATTAATTGTTGTACATCAAAAAAAGTTATCGGTTAATTATGTAGCAATTTTTTTGTAGTTATGGAGTGGATTGTCTCAGAACCCAGACAAAATCTTTCATTTTTAGCCCACCCATAGTATGGATCAGGCATCCCTCTTGGCAAAAGACTAGCTTAATAGTATGTTTGGCTATGGTTTCTTTAATAGGTAGGACTCTGCTTCTTTCACAAAAGATAAAAGGGAGAAAACAATTAGGATCTTTTGTCAAGTTAATTACATTTTAACATGTGCAATAATCCCAGTGGGTTTGGTATACCACGAATAATGCTAATGAAAACACAAATTCTCCTTTGTATAATAAGGAATTGCAGCTCGGGTACCAGATGAAGTCTCTGCATGCAAAAGGTTGTTGAACACTAATTTATTGCCCAAATGAAGTGAACCTTTGCATTTATCAGCGTTGTTGAAAATTGAAAGCATCAGTAAGAATGTAAAGTTGAAGCTTCTAAGGAGCTAAACATGTAAAGCCACCTGTGTACAAGCAGGTATGCCAGCTAAAACATACTAGTTAGAAAACGTATTAGCTAATGGTAATTTACGATAATCTTTAGAAACAGCTTATCGATTGTCATGAAAAGAGACAAAATATAATATTTGACATACAATGCATTTATTTTAATAAACTATTTGTTAGATTTCCCTTTCATGTGCACGATAGTCTTCCAAAAGTGTATCTGTTCAATATATTAAATACATATTATTATAAATAAGAAAATTGTTGAGGGGTCTGAGACCCTCTTTATTTATATGTATATATGTATATGTGTATATGTGTATATGTGTATATAGATAGATAGATAGATAGATAGATAGATAGATAGATAGATACAGCAGATAGATGGTAAGAGGCCAAGCACTCTTAGCTTTGAAAAAAATAAATAATTGCTCTGGTTGTCATGTCGCTGATAGATAAAAATCCAAGATGAAGCATGCACTCAAGGGAACTTTGCAAAAAATGTTGATTTAATTTCCCAAAAAAGTTATGCATTACTTCAACATTTCGTTCTCCATCGGGAACCTTTGTCAAGATCATATACATACAATTTAGCAGAGGCGTCACTAGGGTTGGTGTCACCCAGGGCGGTAACTCAGGGTTCCACCACCCTGGATTTCCTCCAATACCATGCCAAACAGATTCCTTAGTAATGCCAGTTAGATGGCCATTTAAATATGCCCCATACAGGAGCTCCATAAATATGCCTCACACAGGAGCCCCATAATCATGCCTCACACAGGAGCTCCATAAATATGCCTCACACAGGAGCCCCATAATCATGCCTCACACAGGAGCCCCAATTAATTATGCCACACACAGGAGCCCCTTAATTATGCAACACACAGGAGCCCCCTAATCATGCCTCACACAGGAGCCCCATAATTATGCCTCACACAGGAGCCCCATAATTATGCCTCACACAGGAGCCCCATAATTATGCCTCACACAGGAGCCCCATAATCATGCCTCACACAGGAGCCCCAATTAATTATGCCACACACAGGAGCCCCTTAATTATGCAACACACAGGAGCCCCCTAATCATGCCTCACACAGGAGCCCCATAATTATGCCTCACACAGGAGCCCCATAATCATGCCTCACACAGGAGCCCCAATTAATTATGCCACACACAGGACCCCCCTAACTATGCCACACACAAGAGTGACAATTGTACAATTCTAAAATAAAAAATATCTAAACACATCTCTCTCTCTCCGCTGCACCAATATTGCACCTAAAAGAACTTAACACAGCACCATGCACTAGCCACAGCACTTGCCACCTACCTTTATTGCACCAACAACACTTGGTTTACACTCATATTGCACCCACATAATTTGGCATGCCACAGTATAAATTTGCTCCACAGAACATACCATAGTGTCACTTCGTCCCACAGAACATGCCACAGCATCACTTTGCCAATTAAAATAAGCCACTGTCAGATACCAATTAACATGCCACAGTAAATTTTGTCATTTGTAATAAGCCACAACCAATTTGCCCAATAGTATGACAGTATTATTTTGCTATTAAGAAGCCACAGCCAATTTGCCCAATAATATGCCAGTATTATTTTGCCATCATTATGACAGTGTTATGTTGAGATTAAAAAGCCACAGCCAAGTTGCCCAATAATATGCCAGTATTATTTTGCCATTATGAAGCCACAGCCAATTTGCTCAATAAAATGCTAGTATTATTTTGCCATTAATAAGCCACAGCCAATTTGCCCAATAATATGCCAGTATTATTTTGCAATTATGAAGCCACAGCCAATTTGACCAATAAAATGCCAGTATTATTTTGCCATTAATAAGCCACAGCCAATTTGCCCAATAATATGCCAGTATTATTTTTCCATTATGAAGCCACAGCCAATTTGCCCAATAAAATGCCAGCATTATTTTGCCATTAATAAGCCACAGACAATTTGCCCAATCAAATGCCAGTATTATTTTGCCTTTAATAAGCCACAACCAATTTGGCCAATAATATGCCAGTATTATTTTGCCATTAATAAGCCACAGCCAATTTGCCCAATAAAATGCCAGTATTATTTTACCGTTAATAAGCCACAGCCAGTTTTCCAAATATGCCAACCTCCTCCCCTCTTCCCCAGTACTCACCTATCATCTGCTCTGTGACCCCGGCCCTCTCATCCATGCAGTCTCCACTCCTGCACGGGGGAGGGAAATACAGTCGCAATACGTAATGTCATATATGGTGGCAAAGAAATTATTTCGGCAGCTGCAGATGTTATGCGCTGCATAGAGGATGCAGACAGCACCCCCAGCTGGGGGTGTCACCCGATGTGCCCCCCCCCCGCACCTCCCTTGTGACGCCACTGCAATATAGTACAACAATCTAAAAAGATGCTTATCCAGATAAATCATATTTATATATATATATAATTGGATAGACATATATATATATATATATATATATATATATATATAGTTAAACTATATCTGCATATATCTGCAAATATTATTATTACAGCGAGAAATAAATGAAATTAGCTTGTGGTATATATGGGAGACTCCATTGTACATTAAACAACACCCCAGGGACAATAAAAACTATTTACGTTATTTTATTGGTTATGACAATTCCGGATACTCAATAAAAAAGTGTATATAATTGTACTAAACAACCATGGTCTAGTTGTTGTGACATCATAACTGTGTGTCGATGCTTTCAAGGATTGCCAAACTGTCCATAGATCCTCAAACTTTATATTCTGTTCATTCAACGTATTCCTCGTGCGGTCTGCATATCACAAGCTTGGATGCCATAAATATGTGGGTTAACAAATATTTCTGTACCCAGGTGCTATTTAGGAAGTCTGGATGTCTGTGAGAGAAATAGTCGGGGGGTTAAGGCATATTGATGAGAAAACATATCCTCCAGCACAGAGGAGATGTTTCCCTTCACTGAAGCAAGACCTCTACATTCCCACCAGAGATGAAACACGGTAGCCCCAGGTTTTGATTCTGTAGCATAAACCGGAGAAACTCCTATTATACGGTAATAAAAAAACTGGTGCATCACTTTAAAAAAAAAATGCATGTCAAGACTACGAGTTGTTTTTCTTACTTCATTGAAAGCCTCCCTACATTCAACTAGCTGAAAAGCTATCCCAAATTGATCCTCCCATTTAATCAGAGGTTGAGGTTTCTCTATAGACTCAAGAGTCGCCAATACTTCTGTAACTTTGAAAGCCAATTTCAAAGAATGAGACTTCGAGAAAAAGGACTCTAATTCAAAGCATTTTGTTTTTTCATGCTCTTGATAAAGTTCCTGACCCTAATGTAGTTGTAAAATTCAAATGTTGGCAGAAAAAGATTAAGTAGAGATGCATTTCGATAGCTTTTTCCTTCATTATTTTCCTTTTAGGCTTAGAGTCCGTCCTGATGTCCCTTCTCAGAAAGTTTGTGGTTTTTACACATGCAAAAAAACAACCCCTCTTTGGCTTTTGTGAAAGAACCTTAAAAGATACCATGGGTTCACTGTAATTCCAGATACAAATGATAAAATCTTTCGGAAAAAGAAACAGGATGTTGACAGGTACTTGAAGGGGAATCGATCTAAAAAGATAAGTCAACTTAGGAAACAAATACGCATTAACCGTGTTAATCCTCCCCAGCCTGGAGATGTCTAGCCTTGTCCAATTAAGAATATATTTGCCCATTGATGTAAATATCGAGCCATAACTCTCACCATCATACTTTTCTATTATCGCTGTGGGTAATTCACATTTTTAAGAGGTAGGACCAAATCAATCCAGCCTCCCAGTTGCCTTCTCTAGCCTGTAAAGAAACCAGCCTTAAGATAATTTGGGTTTTTAAGCAATTGAATGGTTTACAAAGCAAAGAAAACATTGTAAGGCTCTCATTGTTTTTAAAGAACCGTCTGTATACATGGGGGTCTTTTTTGGTCTTGTATGCCCTTTAACCTTTATAAGAGGTTATTTGTCTGCCCCTTGGAGACCTGACACAATGTGAAAACGAATAAAATAAATGCCACCTGTGAGTTGCACTTGGCATTAAAGAGAATAACTGAGGTATTTTTTGTGGGTTTGCATAGAGTGTGCTTTCTGTGTCATTAACTATCAAAAGAGTAGAATTAAGTGGCCAGGATTTTTCAGGGTGGTCTGTTCTTCACGAGGTTATAATAGTGGATCATCTTCTGTACTTCTGTTCATTATTTCCTATCATAGTCAGTGAAAAATTATCTTTATAATTAAAATTATTCCCTATAATAAGGAATTATATTAAATATTCCCCATTAACACATGCAAAGGAAATTCAATATGGTGAGCCTTCAAATGATGGTTACGCTTAGGTTTTTTTTACTGAAAACATTTTCTCAATCTGCTCTATGAGATGGACAATGTCTCAAACAGCTAGTTATGCTAATTATGATGGTAACTAAAAACTGTTCAGCAGCCAAATGACTAGTGAGTGCATAAAGGACATTTTTCCTCACAAGCATCCTGAAAATACATGATCCTCATTTTTTTCGATAGGCTTAAACTAGTATATTTGGTATCAGATGTGTACCGGTGGTTGGGATGGGGAGGCAAGGGGTGTGAACCGAAGCACGGGACAGCCAGTAGAGGCGTGCCAATGGGGGTGGTTGTCAGCTGTCCATGACAAATCCAGAGTAAGTATGATTATAATGCTTTCCATGCACCTGTAGTGGGGGGCAGGTCTTTATGGCGGGCAGCAGAAGTCCCGCCCCAGGTTCCACTAGCATTAAACATAGAGCTCACCTTCTTACTAAAACATGGACAAATGTAGAGCTCAACAGACATTGCCTTCATTTTAGAACTTATATGACATATACTGTGTCAAATCACTAATTTCAGGCAAATGAGACAGCACCATTTTTTGGTTAGTTGGAACAGATATTTCAGATGTGTTTGTGTCATTTATTTATGACATCACCTTGTAGTATAATTTGCAAGTGAATCAATTTCAGCTATATGAATAAAAAAATGGACAGTGCTCAAAATAAATAAATAAACAAACACAAATAGTATAAAAATACAAATAATTTGTAGAATTTGATTACGGAGAATCCTTTTTTAAAGCAGGAAAAAAGTGTCTGTATCTGTTAACTCAATTTCAGTTCCAAATGTGTCAAGCTACAAAGTGATGTCATAACTAGGAGGCATGACATCTTCACAGAACATTTTAAATACAATTAAAATAAGAAAAACACACAGTTCTTTAAATTTGGTTTTCCCAAATGTTCACTATGCCAAGGGGAATTTAACCCATTTAGAGTTTGCTATTATTACTGTACAGAGTAATAACATTAAATATGTACAAACAAAAATGAGAGGAAGTGCCACGTCGCTTTGTATCAATAGTAGTCGACCAGATATATACCCAAAGCAAGACTAAGGAAAAACAATCCTGTCCATAACACCTAAACAGATAAATATAATAATCTATATAGCAATTTTTATAGCAATAATATACACTAAATATCATAGAGAGAGAATATATAGCCTAAATAAGTCACTTCTTTCTCCTCTTCCATAGAAATTTGAACTTCCGTTGACTTCCGTTGATCGCTGTCCCACTTACTCATGCCGTGTTCAGGAACCAAAGATCTCCGTCTTTTGATTCTTAGTTTTCACGGATACAGTATTTCTTCTTTGTAGCTTCTTGTAACTCCAGATCCAAATAACACCTGGTGCAATATGCCAAGATTAATGTATTCAATACAGCATTTAAAACCAGTACATTAAAATAGCAGTTAATGGCATTTTATATATCACCTGGTGTTCTTTTTGGCTCAGAAGCAGGCGGGTTCTTTTATCTGATGGACAATGGTGCCCTTTTCAAACATGATCACCATCCGGCAGTGCAAATCCAAAGGATCTCCACGGGAAATCAACCAACTCAGAAGTTCAAATAGAAATATGTAAGTCATCTGATATATTGCTCTGCTCTGTTCAAACCGGTGCATTATGGGCTGTCTTCTGTGTATTTTCATATCCCTATATTTAAACCCTTGGCAGTCTTTAAGAAAATCGCATATGTTTTCCACATTAAACATAACCATAAAAGGAGTGACAAATTAACCGCGGACTGAAATCTGATATTAACTTCAAGTCTGTAGTTACACATTAATAATGTTACTGTTTGCATACTGACGTCTGGGGCAACTACAAAAGGATGTCAGACTGAGTCTCACCATTATTTATATGCAACTCGAAGACTTTTTTTGTTATCTAAGCAATTCAATAGTTTCCTTTGGATTCCTCCCATGGGGAGAAATGTCTCAGACAATAATATTCCTGTTCTGGAGACTCCAACATATGCCAAAGCAAATATTCCTGCACACAGTTACACCGACTGAAAAATGATTTGACCAGAACAAAAGAAGTTGTTCAGTGGATTTAAAGGGAAATATGGCTTGACGTTAAAATGTTTTACTGTGTTAAACCATTCCAAAAGTCAGTTACAATTGCAATTCCTGTTAAAACCCAAGCAGAGGAAGGCAAGGTGTCCGTGGCAAGGTATGGGAAGGTCCATAAAACATCATTAAATTGTCCCTAGTAAATTTCCACCATAAGCAATGTTAGTGCCTATCTCTGAACTGATAGGTTCAACTTGGGTCTTCATCTTTCTGAGGTCGGTAAAATGAATACCTTTACAGTAGTTGGTAATGACATCTGTTATCAGTTAGGTGTATAAGATGCTATTTTCTTTTCCATTCCACTTCCTGTTTTGGTGGTGCACAGGAAGTGTTCACATGAGTAAATTCCAAGATAAAATGGTTCCCCTACCATATGTTGTACAAGGAAATACAAAGAGATTGATGCATGCCTCCCAACTGTCCCGCCATGTTCTACCTCTCTCCTACTTCTCCGGACAGAGCTGGAGCTCAGCGGGATAGTGTAATTCAAGACAGCAATATCGCAGTCAAATTTCAACAGAGGCACAACAGAGGCACTGACACTTAACCGCCCAAACTCTGCCCAAGCTCCGCCCTTTGGGGTCTCAGTTCGCTTAGGGCAGAAGTTTGGAGGTATGGGAATTTAATTTAGTCATAGTTTTCTTTATATTTATGTCTGTTGCCCAATCCGTATTTTAAGCCATGGTTAAGTCTGTGAAGGCCAGTATTTTATTGGAAGCAAAGATGGCAAAGCTAATTATATATCCTCATAGGATTCAACAGTCTGATAATACTGAGAGAATTCCGAAATGTAAATTCAGTAATTGTGAGGAACATGGAGCCCACGGTAAGTAATCATTAAATGAATCCCCTATATAAATCTGGATTCCAATAAACATTTAATACAATTCCAGTTTTTTCCCCTTCTTCTTGAGTAAAGCTGATAAGCAGATGGAAAAAGTCTGTTTTTAAGTTAACTATGGCCAACTTGGAGATAGTATAAAAGATGTACCTGCTACCTGTTCTAGAAAGACAGACAACATTATTCCATTAGCCTTGGGCAGGGTTGGAGAGAAAACTGATTTTGATGTGGACATAAAAGCAATTTCCTATCATATCATATTAGCAATCTATTGTATTAGTTTTCATTTGCACTGCGACAGAGAGATGCACATGAAATACATAATGGAAGTAGGAGACACTACAGAACCAGAGATTTTAGAAAATATTTTTTTTTTAATCTCCCGTACTTTGTGAAGAAATTTAATGGACAACTCTTGGAGAAAAATAACTTATTGTTAATTGAAAGATTGAATGGAGTGTATATGTTTTAAATATAAATTGTTTAATGTAAGAATAGAGAGTACCTTACTGAGCACTGGTTGCTCTATCAGGGGGATGCCATTTTGTTTAGAATCTTGGTTCAGATAAAGGATGATCTGACTCATCTAGCCAAAGATTATAAACAATATGTCTGCTCCCTTTTAGAGCTATGTGGAGCAAAGAGGGCTCAATCATGTGCATAACTTGTATTATTTAATGAAATAGTTTCTATGTATACCATCCACACTTGATGCAAGTTTTCATTAAAAAATATGCTTTCCCAATCAGACTGACTGCTATCATAAAAATAAATGACCAAAAACACAAAGTCAAGAAATATAAAAAGGTCCTGTCCCACAGACCCATGAATACACATGCAAATAATATAAGCAGGGGGATCGATATAATTCAGAAAATATATCTTACATCATATCAAAATCATAAAAAAATGTCACACCACCAATAAATATCCAACTGTACAGACAGCAATATCTAACCAGCACTATGTTACCACCCCAAATTTGGACCCTATACAAGACAAGCCCTGACCGGCACCACAGGCTTCTTCACTGCCTGTTGCACTAGCTCGGCTCGTCTTGTCTTGCTAATGGTGGCTATGCAAATGAGAGGCTGTCGGATCAAAGATACGCCAACCAAGATTACTCTCTCACCACAGTTAGTGCTGCTGAAAGGGTTGCAAGCTAGCATGCTTCAATTCAATTTAAAAATAAAATTTCCTATTGACTTTTGTATGTTTTTTAGGTAAGTGAGGTTTTTTAGGTAAGTGATCCAACGTGCATCGTGTATAGAAAACGTGTTTTTTTTCCACAACACTTTGCTATCTCCAAAAAACTGCAAAAAAAAGTGTAAGAGAGTCGCTAAAGTCGATCTTTGCAAGCCCCTAATTGGTTGTCACTGACTTAAGAGTGCCCTTTAAAACACATTTCAATGTAAAACTGCAGGTTAACTTCAAATGGTTTTACATTGAGAATAAGTGCAATTCCCATATATATTAAACAAGTGTTCAACATAAAGAATAATAAACTATGTGGAACATACCCCTTTAACCGACTGGCTGACATTCCTCATGGGTTTTCAAGAACTGTTTCCAAAAGAATGGATCTGAATAATATACCTCATTTATTAACACATATTCTTTAAAGAGCTGAAAAGCATTAAAATTGTGTCAAGTTGAAGTGCTCTCCATCCTATGATAATCATTAGATAAGTGATTTTGAAAATCAAACTGAAACAATAAAGTAGATATTTTCTGTTGAGGTTCTTGGGCCTCCTAACCTTTAAAACAAATTAAATAAAAAAAAGATTCAGTACACATATGGCGTTGCCCTAGTAACCGAGCTGTGAAATCCTATATATAAACCCTGGCACTGATACAATTGTCGGGAAAGTTTCTTTAAATAATAGTTACATTGCAGAGTGATACCGCTCAACATTCCATATTGCCCATGGGGGCATGGCTTGGAGTGGGCAGGGTCAAGGGTGATGTGCCTGTACAGTATTTGTTGGACTGTTGTGTGTTAGTCAGGACAGTTGACGGTGAGTGGAGGTCTCATTTATCAGGCTTAGAGAAGTACTTCCGCCTCAGCGATTTTAACAGAAACACTAGGCGCATTTCGGTGCCTTTTTTAACCATGGTAAGTGACAGTGCTAAGGGCACAAGAGCCATTTGGAATTATGGATGTGCTGAACAGTAGGCATCATCGCCCTACATTTATTGGGACTTAGCCTTCTACGTTGGCAGAGATAGCACCACTAATTGTGTGACGGGGCCTTAAGAAAATAAATTATAGGTTCAATTCAGAGTGAATAAGTAAGGGAATCTATACATTACTGGATCATTGGAATTCTAAGGAGTAAAACCTTTTTTGGAAAATAAAATTTTCATTACGTTATGAGAAAATAGAGATAGAGTATGCTTGCATGGGCATCCAGAGGGGAGGCATGAGGGTACACTTGACCCCCCCTGGAAAATAAGCTATCCCCTGAAAAGTAGACTGCCACTAAGCCAAGCCCCCTCTGTCAGAGTGAAACTGGAATTGTCCTACAGCCAGTGCTTATATCTATGCGAGGGAGTTTCACATTGACCAGCTGGAGAGAGTTAACCAAACAGAAGCTACCTTCTCTTTCATCACATGAGGTTGTGTTCAGTCTTCCCACTGTGAGCAATGCTGCATGCATGTCAGGATGGAAGAACCAGGACTGACTATATGTTATGGAATCCTTAGTGCCAGCCAGGAGTGCCCAGATAGTGTGCAGCCTGCTCTCCTTAGGACTACCACTACCATGTCACTTTCACAAACATCATGCAGTCCCCACTACAATTCAAGTTCCATCACATCCAGTTCCCATCACCCTCAGGCAGTCTGCAGTATGGTGACCACATTTTATTGCTGCCATTCAGGTGCATATTTTATATTATATAAATTGTTAGAAAGCTTTGCAAATTAAAATATTTTCAATATGCATACAGTCATTACCAGACAGGAACGGTTTCAGAGAATTTAATCCTATATTTGCAGACAGGAACAGTTTTAGATAATTAACCCCTTTATTAGCAGATAGACAATTTCAGAGAATTAACCCCTCAATTAGCAGACAAAGGAAGTCTCTCTCTCTCTCTCTCTCTCTCTCTCATACACACAGTCACATAAACAGTAACTATCACTCACATAAACATATATACATATAGACACACACACACACACACACACACACACAGAGTATGGGTGTCTTACCTGGTGCAGGAAGATTGCTGCAGCTTCTGAACTCTCAGCCAATCAGAAGAGCTCTCAATCTGGGACTTTGCATTGTACTGGATTGAAGCTGCCCAGAACATAAAGTCCCATTGCAGTACTGTCCCGGATTGTCCATTTGGCCACCCTAGCCTGCAGCCACCCCACCTCTCGCACCAGCCAACACTTTAGCTTCCATCACCACCAGTTGCCACTATCCTAACCTGAGTTACAACCTAATTATAGGCTGGGTACTGGAGGCTAATCTTTGATACCCTTGCTATTGCAAACTTAAGTTCAGGTTCAAGATGGGACATGGCGATGCAGGCTGAGCATCATAGGGATGCTGGGATGTCAACGTTTGGCTAATACTACTACAGTCTTATTTCTTCTTGGTTAATGCGAGAGGGAGCCTAAGTCTACTTACTGAGAAAGGGTGGTCAGGGTTATGTAAATTTGTCCAATTGGCCATTCATGGCTGCCACCACCTTCATAACACATTTCATTGTTGTCACTGGAATGTGTTTTGAAACAATGTATTAATGCACACAAACATTAGAGATGACACTGTACCATTCACACTGCCTCCCAAATATAAATGTCAATCTACAGAAATACACCATTCAGCAACTGATAATACTCTTCATAGATCTATGTATTATAAGTCAAACAGTTCCTATGGGGAATAACAAACATGACATTGACCTTGCACGTAGAATGTATGGTAGACAGGCATATCAGTAGCAAAGTGAAAAAAGTATTGTATGCTCTCAAAAAAGAATCTATACATACCTTATGACATATGATAGCCTGTGTCGGTGTGAAGATAAATGTAAAGTAAATGTTACCATTCACGTAAATGAGAAGCAATATAAGTGAAAATGAGAATCTAAATACCAAACAACTGAAAAAACGTATTCAGAATAAAAATGGAAAGATCTCATTCATCCATATAAATTGATGCTATTCTTGTGAATAAAAAAAGCAAGGCTGTTAGCAAAGGGAGAAAAAAAATGAAGCATTTTATGTTTGAAGAAGAGCGTACCGATGAACTCCAAAGATAAAAATTAATGTAATTACGGGCATTAAAAAAAGAAAATGTCAAGAAATTAAATGGAACAATAAGTCTTTGTGATTTAGACCTCATATAACAAAAGGCTTGGAAAAAATCTTAGGACACTGTATCCTTTGCCTCGGGAACAAATATAAATTTACTCAGAAATTAAAGTTTTAATTTTGCACTATTAGAGTATTGTAGTGAATTTCACAGGAACTCGTAAGTTAGTAAGTAGGGGGAAAATTGACACAAGAAAAACTGATTCAAGGGGGCTGACCTTGATCGTCCAAGCTCCGCCCCCAATGTCCTTATTCGCCGGGGGCAGAAGTGGGGAGGTATGTTGGTTCAAACACAATCCACCTAGTTAAGTCTAATTACCAAGCCTGCCAGGTCTGCTATGTTAAACCATCATTTACCTGTGGTCTTTTTTCAGAATATGGCAAGTGGACCTGTTGAAAAAAAAGCAATTAGTCTTGGGGTGCAATAATCTAAAGAGCAAATTGGATTGAGGCTTTACTTTGGAGAAATATCTAAGCTAATCAACAAATAATGAGTTCAGACATGAGATGTAGTCGATTTGACCCACCATGCATTCAGTTTCTGAAAATTGGTTCATTTGGTGAGCACCATAATCCAAATCAAAATAGGATTACTTTTATCATGGAAAATCAAAGCTTCGAGCCCCATGAATTCAGGCTACTCTGAAAGCACCAACGTGCTACTGAATTGGCACAACAACTGGTAGTTTTTCCTGATTTTCGTGCATACATTTCGGCAGTCAAATGCCTCTGGGGAAAACATAGACTCATGTGGTTAGGATTTTGACTATTCAAGAGACAACATGGGTTTACTTCAGGGAGAAGACTAATATTATCGAATTTTTTGATTGGGTAACTAATCAGGGTGGTGTAGCAGACATTGCTTATCTTGACTTCAGAAAGGCTTTGGACACTCACACATATCAAAAATCTGCAATCTTTGAGTTTGGATTTCAATATTGTTGAACGAATTAGACAATGGCTGAGTGACAGGCAACAGAGGGTTGCTGAAAATATCGCATATTTGGGTGGATTAAAAAAGTGTGAAAAAATGCAGAGGAATGTATGAGTTTATGAGGACAATTGATTAACTTATATATACAGGTATGCAAGTTGTAATCATTGTATATTTGCCTACATGGGCTTAAACTATTATCTGTAATATTGTTACTATTTGTTCTCATTCGTTTCCATTTCTCGTTTAACTTTGTTTTGCTTTATTTTACATTATTTTTTCTGACTTTTCCAGGCATCCGCAAATATGAAAAATACTAACACCTTTGGGATAGTGAATCTGATATTCATCTCTAACATCTCAAGATTCCAGAAATAATCGGCTATATGATTATATACTCGTATGCATTTAGCGTAATAACGTCATCATAACTGTATTTTTTATTTAATAAAGACAAGAGGGGTTTTCCTTGAAATTGTATTGTTAATGTTAATATCTATATATAATTTATTTATATGAGATATATTATATGCAATATGTAACACTGTATCACTATTTTTATAAGAATAATTTTAATACAACAATATTGTCTTTATTTAGTAGAGACTGTAATTATTTAAAGCAAATTTACATTAACAAACCTCTTGCACTTTAGCACCTTTTAGCACTACTTAGTTATGTGGCACTTTTTAAATGTTTTGTATATGATGTCATTTGACCTTCAATATGATTGGCTTGATGTTAGTATTTAACACTGTTTCACTTTATGTTGTACACATGACTAAGCATCGCTGGATGCAAAACGCGTAAAGTGTTTGCCATATCCCTATGTTTATGTGCACTGTATACCTTCATTAAATATACTTTGTACACTGGATTCAAGAGTGCCGGTATACTTCTTTTTGTTTGTCACTGTCCTGTTGTGAGAACGGATCAGTAATCACTTCCATCACTCTGTTGCTGTTGCTGTTGGTAGACTGCCCCTAGAGGCAGTTAGAAACATTGCACTACAAAAAAGGCTAAATTATCTTTAGATCTAGCTTAAGGGTTAGCATAAGGTTAGGGATAGTGTTAACTTAAGGGTTAGCATAAGGGTTAGGGTCAAAAGATCACTGTAGAATAAAATGGTTACGAAGCAAAAAACGCTACTTTCCGTTATTAGAATCTATTTATCAGGTCTTTTTATTTACATTTGTAGATGTGTAAAAGATTGTTCTTGTAAAAGTTAAAAAAAAGTGTTTTTTTATTTTTCATCATATTTTATTATTTGTTTCATAGTAAATTATATTATATGATTAAAATAATAGTATCTAAAGATCAAGGCCTGCATTCATGACACAAAGACATTCCTTAAAATCTTCCTGGTTTGCAGCCCTTGAACACCTTTCCAACCTAGCAAACCCTCTACTCTAACTTCAACCAAACTGTGTCCTGTTACCATGTCTACCTTACATTGTCTCTAACTACTCTCCCCCTACCTACTACGGTGTGTTCTTTTGTTTGCTGTGTCTTATTTGCCCAGCCATAGAAAACAACAGATCTGGTAGTCACTTGCCACTTACTCTTTTATCTCACGTTTTGTTTTTCTTCAGAATCCACAATCCCAAAAATTGCATTTTTTTATTATTTGCATTCATACAGATCTACTCAATAAAGAGAGAAATGCAGGGAATTGAGATGGGAATTTCAAACTTAAAGCCAAGGTAGCTGAGTTGGGGGAAAAAAAAAATCTGAATTTGTGAGAATTATTCTAATTCTGGGCTAATTTGGGCAAAAGTTTGAAATTCCCATCTCCGTTCCCTGCAACTCTCTCTTTATTGAGTGGGCCCTTTACTGTTTGATTTAAAAACTTCCCCATACAAAACCTTTTAACAGTAGAATATTCCGTGCTGTTGTTTAGCGGCAGAGACCGCTTATGACTTACAGATTGTTTCGTGCATTCCACTGACGGATTAAAGAAACCAGTTCACAAGTGCATGATCTAAAATGTCACTGACTGATCCTTCTGTACTTATTGTTCAGATAAATCCATGATCAGCTAGTTTTTTATATATATATATATATATATATATATATATATATAAAATTTTGTTTAAAAAAATCTCTGCACGTCTTATCAATATGTATCTTTTTATTTTATTTTCTCTTTGGTATGTCGATTACTCTTCCCATTCGAATGCCTACATATCTGCCTTTTCCATGTCTATCTCTAATCTCTGTATTGTTCTCTCTCCTTTTCTCTCTTCTTCTTCTTCTGTCTCTTATCTGCTGTCTTTCTGCCCATCATGTGTCTCTTTCTCTCATCATAGACATTCATCATCCATCAGTGTTTTTCTATTGTCTGTCTGCTGAAATATATTCTATCATATTCCTTGCATTTCACTTTCCAATTTTTGAACAGATTTTTGGTATTTACTCTCAACGGGATGTAGCAAAATGGAATAGAGGATGCTCTGTCATAGCCGACTTATCTCCGCTCAGTATCTCGTAATACGTTTTCTATTTTTTTTGTCTACTCCCCTGGAGAGAACAAGCTTAAGAAGATTTCTCTGCATAGTGTTCTCAGATTGATCAGCCAACATAGACACTTTCAAAACCACATCACACATCAAAAAAGCCAGACTTATATTGAGCACCGAGTACGGACAAGCTGACCACTTAATGATTCTTCCGAATTATGGACGTCCAAGAACTCGTATGGTATTGTCATCTTTTTTTAGAACACATGGCTCAGACAGTTCTCATTCTCAACAGTACACAAATCATTTTGCAATTTACCTTTTTCACAATAATAATTCTATTTGTATTATTTATTAAAAGAGAAAACTAAATATTTGCCATCTGCATTATATATAACTGGATGGAGGACATTAATAGTGGAGCACTACCTACAAAATGGTGTAGTGTGATATATTATAAATGGTATAGTCTTTTGACTGTACAAGCCAGGGTCAATATTATAGTAGCGGGTGTTCAACTGCCTGTGTTCAGTGTTACTCTAGTCCTAATGTGATGTATACATTTGTTAGCCTGAAAGATGGCAAAATGATCGTTTGAGAGTATTACTAAAATAAAATCTATTTACCGCCTGTAGTTCTGAGACTTCACATGCCGCAATGATTTACCAAGCGCCATGCAAATTATTGTGCGCGATATAAAATACAGTTAAATGTCATGTATATTCTTTTATGCTTTACAGAGACTGTTTAGTGGCCAAAATGCATTAATGCATATTAATGTGCTTTCAAAGTAGTTTAAAATGCATGCTTTTCATTTTGCATTGGTTAAAATCTAAAATACTTACAGCTAGATGAATTTGAGAAATTACAGCAGTTTGCAAGAATCCAGGACTGCCCACACTAGCTGAGTAAAAGTAATTTCTGTTTGTTCTCTTTTGCTGCAGGAACCAATGATAATAATTTCATTCAAATCAATGGCATTTCCTCTCTCTCTAGTGATGTCATCAGACAATGTGTTGCACTATTAAGAGATCCTACTGTGTACAAGAGCAAGGTCACTTGGAGTCCACACAAAGTATTCAATTTGAGGAGCAAAGGAAGTAACTAAATGAAACACAACTTTATATCCTCAGTGTCTATATAATCAGTGATGCAGCACCTGCAGTAAACATGCACAGTAATCACTGTGGAGGGCTTGGGTAAAATATTAAAAATGTGATTTATGCAGAATGCCTGCACCAACTCACACTCAGGCAATGAATTCCATACCTTTCTTGTACTTACCTTGAAAAAAATCCCTTCCGCTGACAAAGAATTTCTTATGAATGGGGACTCTAGTTCAGTTTATAGAAAGCCAATAGTATTACCGTATTTGCTCGATTAACGAGTGCAGACTCCCCTGCTTCCGCCCGGCACGACCGCCGGGGCTTCTGTGAAGAAGCCGGGTACTTCCGCTTTCGTCACAGAAGTCCTGGCGAGCGTGCCGGGCGGCAGCAGGGGAGGTCTGCGCTCGTCGCGCAGACTTCCTCTGCTGCCCCACTAGCCACCAGGGTAAATCGGGCAGCTGGGGGTTGTCTGCACGATACGTGCAGACATCCTCCATGCTGCCCGACACAGCAGACTATTATGACGGACAGCTGACTATTATGACGGACAGACAATAGAGTCCCCATTCATACGAATAGGTCGATTGACCTATTCGTATGAATGGGAAAATTCACCCACATTTGACTTCATTTTGCAGCCCTCTAGCCCTTTCCAGAACTTTTCTAGAGACATTTTAGTGGCCAAAAGTTCGGGTCCCCATTGACTTCAATGGGGTTCGGTTCGGGGTCAAGTTCGACCTCGAACCCGGACTTTTTTCCGAAGTTCGGCCAAATCCGCCGAACCCAAACATCCAGGTGTTCGCTCAACTCTAGTTTTTTGTATTGTTCTGTTATTGAATAGGTCTTTAGAAAGTCAGTCAACCAGAATAGGAAAATGGCATCACTGAGATGTAGCCCATCAGCAGCCGGAGGACCACAAGTTGCCTACCCCCTGTTCTAAAGATATATTAACATAATAGTTTCATTCAGTTTTTTCAAAATTAGGTCAGGTTTAATTCAATATGCCGTCTTTCATGTTCTAAAGTCCTTTATTTTAAGAATCATTTCTTATTTGCGCATGTATTGTGGTGTGATATTATTCATACACATTTTACACTACTATCCTTGCAATGTTTTCAGACAGGCTGTAATAACCAATTTTTCCTTGAGGTTACATGGACCATGCAGGATTCTGGAAGATTTATGATCTCCTGAAAGGTCTGTTGGCCACATAAAATTATAATATAATCACACAAGTATAGGTTTAAAGTGTACCTGTCGGGTAAAAATGACCAGGTCTCAATTTAAAAGAGGTAAAGATGATAAAAAGACGTCTATATCTATAAATTGCCTGCAAATACATGGGTTTCTTTTTACTAAGCTATGCGGTGTTTATGCCTGGCCGCTATCCCTCGGCATAGAAACTCCATGTTAAAGGCATAGCAGTAAAAAACTAAAAAGATGACGGTGGACACATTTGCACTCGCATCCCTCTACCCATAAAAGATGACATCACATGTTATTAGTGTTCCTTTCACAGTCCATCAAGTTCAAGCCTTTTCCATTTCTATCAATTTATTTAAAGTACTCACTCATTTTTTATGACACTTTTTGATCCGTAGTACCCTATGCATCCTATGCATCCATCTAAAGCACACATTTTCAATCCCTACTGCTTTCTTGTAATTAATCTGAATATATCTTATTAACGCTCTGCCCTCATGCTTAGAGCGCTATGATTGGCCATTTAGTTTTTTTTAAGGCACATGTATAACTTTTACATGCCGCCCTGTAACATGTATAATTAATATGTATTCAGAGTGAAACTGATTAATAATTCAAGGTCATTCCTGCAGGATTCCCATCTCAATCGAGCAGGGGCGGGCTGGGCCGGGGGGCAGGGTGGCAATTGCCCCCCAGGCCGCCCTAAACTATGTAAAACACGGCCGCTGGGCCAGTGTTTTTTAAAAAAAAAAAAACGCGCTTGCAGGCAGAGACTGAGAAGGGATCGGAAGATCCCCTCTCACCTCCGCTCTGCCTGCAAGGCTGCACGGGGAGCCGAACAGGCAGCACAGAGAAACCTCCGTGCTGCCTGTTCGGCTCCCTGTGCAGTCTGACACGGAAGTGCCGACAGTCACGTGATCGGCGCTCTGACGTCAGACGCGCGCCGATCACGTGACCTGTCGGCACAACCGCCGGGAGGCCGAACAGGCAGCATGGAGGGACCATGCTGCCTGCCACCAGGTAAGTCCTCCTGCCACTAGCCACCAGGGAAGTCCTGTCACTAGCCACCAGGGAAGTCCTGCCACTAGCCACCAGGGAAAAAGGTAAGGGGGGGGGGGGGGGCAAAAAACACTGGCATATTATTGGGCAAATTGGCTGGGGCATATTACATGGCAAATAAGACTGGCATATTATTGGGCAAATTGGCTGGGGCATATTACATGGCAATTAACACTGGCATATTATTGGGCAAATTGGCTGGGGCATATTACATGGCAATTAACACTGGCATATTATTGGGCAAATTGGCTGGGGCATATTACATGGCAAATAAGACTGGCATATTATTGGGCAAATTGGCTGGGGCATATTACATGGCAAATAAGACTGGCATATTATTGGGCAAATTGGCTGGGGCATATTACATGGCAATTAACACTGGCATATTATTGGGCAAATTGGCTGGGGCATATTACATGGCAAATAAGACTGGCATATTATTGGGCAAATTGGCTGGGGAATATTACATGGCAAATAACACTGGCATATTATTGGACAAATCGTCTGGGGAATATTAAATGGCAGAATAAGACTGGCATATTATTGGGCAAATTGGCTGGGGAATATTACATGGCAAATAAGACTGGCATATTATTGGGCAAATTGGCTGGGGAATATTACATGGCAAATAAGACTGGCATATTATTGGGCAAATTGGCTGGGGAATATTACATGGCAAATAAGACTGGCATATTATTGGGCAAATTGGCTGGGGCATATTACATGGCAAATAACACTGGCATATTATTGGGCAAATTGGCTGGGGAATATAACATGGCAAATAAGACTGGCATATTATTGGGCAAATTGGCTGGGGCATATTACATGGCAAATAACACTGGCATATTATTGGGCAAATTGGCTGGGGCATATTACATGGCAAATAACACTGGCATATTATTGGGCAAATTGGCTGGGGCATATTACATGGCAAATAAGACTGGCATATTATTGGGCAAATTGGCTGGGGAATATTACATGGCAAATAAGACTGGCATATTATTGGGCAAATTGGCTGGGGCATATTACATGGCAAATAACACTGGCATATTATTGGGCAAATTGGCTGGGGAATATAACATGGCAAATAAGACTGGCATATTATTGGGCAAATTGGCTGGGGCATATTACATGGCAAATAACACTGGCATATTATTGGGCAAATTGGCTGGGGCATATTACATGGCAAATAAGACTGGCATATTATTGGGCAAATTGGCTGGGGAATATAACATGGCAAATAAGACTGGCATATTATTGGGCAAATTGGCTGGGGCATATTACATGGCAAATAAGACTGGCATATTATTGGGCAAATTGGCTGGGGAATATTACATGGCAAATAAGACTGGCATATTATTGGGCAAATTGGCTGGGGAATATTACATGGCAAATAAGACTGGCATATTATTGGGCAAATTGGCTGGGGCATATTACATGGCAAATAAGACTGGCATATTATTGGGCAAATCGTCTGGGGAATATTAAATGGCAGAATAAGACTGGCATATTATTGGGCAAATTGGCTGGGGAATATTACATGGCAAATAAGACTGGCATATTATTGGGCAAATTGGCTGGGGAATATTACATGGCAAATAAGACTGGCATATTATTGGGCAAATTGGCTGGGGAATATTACATGGCAAATAAGACTGGCATATTATTGGGCAAATTGGCTGGGGCATATTACATGGCAAATAACACTGGCATATTATTGGGCAAATTGGCTGGGGAATATAACATGGCAAATACGACTGGCATATTATTGGGCAAATTGGCTGGGGCATATTACATGGCAAATAACACTGGCATATTATTGGGCAAATTGGCTGGGGCATATTACATGGCAAATAAGACTGGCATATTATTGGGCAAATTGGCTGGGGAATATAACATGGCAAATAAGACTGGCATATTATTGGGCAAATTGGCTGGGGCATATTACATGGCAAATAAGACTGGCATATTATTGGGCAAATTGGCTGGGGAATATTACATGGCAAATAAGACTGGCATATTATTGGGCAAATTGGCTGGGGAATATTACATGGCAAATAAGACTGGCATATTATTGGGCAAATTGGCTGGGGCATATTACATGGCAAATAAGACTGGCATATTATTGGGCAAATTGGCTGGGGCATATTACATGGCAAATAAGACTGGCATATTATTGGGCAAATTGGCTGGGGCATATTACATGGCAAATAAGACTGGCATATTATTGGGCAAATTGGCTGGGGCATATTACATGGCAATTAACACTGGCATATTATTGGGCAAATTGGCTGGGGCATATTACATGGCAAATAAGACTGGCATATTATTGGGCAAATTGGCTGGGGCATATTACATGGCAAATAAGACTGGCTTATTATTGGGCAAATTGGCTGGGGAATATTACATGGCAAATAACACTGGCATATTATTGGACAAATCGTCTGGGGAATATTAAATGGCAGAATAAGACTGGCATATTATTGGGCAAATTGGCTGGGGAATATTACATGGCAAATAAGACTGGCATATTATTGGGCAAATTGGCTGGGGAATATTACATGGCAAATAAGACTGGCATATTATTGGGCAAATTGGCTGGGGCATATTACATGGCAAATAACACTGGCATATTATTGGGCAAATTGGCTGGGGAATATAACATGGCAAATAAGACTGGCATATTATTGGGCAAATTGGCTGGGGAATATTACATGGCAAATAACACTGGCATATTATTGGGCAAATTGGCTGGGGCATATTACATGGCAAATAAGACTGGCATATTATTGGGCAAATTGGCTGGGGAATATAACATGGCAAATAAGACTGGCATATTATTGGGCAAATTGGCTGGGGCATATTACATGGCAAATAAGACTGGCATATTATTGGGCAAATTGGCTGGGGAATATTACATGGCAAATAAGACTGGCATATTATTGGGCAAATTGGCTGGGGCATATTACATGGCAAATAAGACTGGCATATTATTGGGCAAATTGGCTGGGGCATATTACATGGCAAATAAGACTGGCATATTATTGGGCAAATTGGCTGGGGCATATTACATGGCAAATAAGACTGGCATATTATTGGGCAAATTGGCTGGGGCATATTACATGGCAAATAAGACTGGCATATTATTGGGCAAATTGGCTGGGGCATATTACATGGCAAATAAGACTAGAATATTATTGGGAAAATTGGCTGGGGCATATTACATGGCAAATAAGACTGGCATATTATTGGGCAAATTGGCTGGGGAATATTACATGGCAAATAAGACTGGCATATTATAGGGCAAATTGGCTGGGGAATATTAAATGGCAGAATAACACTGGCATATTATTGGACAAATCGTATGGGAAATATTAAATGGCAGAATAAGACTGGCATATTATTGGGCAAAATGGCTGGGGAATATTAAATGGCAATTAACACTGGCATATTGGGCAAATTAGCAGAGGCATATTAAATTGCAGATAACCTTGGAATATTATTGGGCAAATTTACTGAGTTATATTAAATTGCAGAATAACACTGGCATATTATGGGACAAATTGGCTGGGGAATATTAATGGCAAATAATATTGGAAATGTGTATGTAATGGGGTGATGGAGGCATGTAAATGTGGTGATGGGGCATGTCCTGGTGTGCAACGTGGGTTATGGGTCATGTCGTAGGTGTGCAACGTGGGTAGGGGGGGTGCCCAAATTTTGGGATATTGGGTGTCTAAATCCTGGCATGTTGAGGGGCATAATCCTGGCATATTGAGGGGAAAATCCTGGCATATTGAGGGGGCATCATCTTGGAATATTGAGGGGAAAATCCTGGCATATTGGGTGTCTAAATCCTGGCATATTGAGGGGCATAATCCTGGCATATTGAGGGGCATAATCCTGGAATTTTGAGGGGCATAATCCTGGCATATTTAGGGGAAAATCCTGGCATATTGAGGGGGCATCATCTTGGCATATTGAGGAGAAAATCCTGGCATATTGGGTGTCTAAATCCTGGCATATTGAGGGGCATAATCCTGGCATACTGAGGGGCATAATCCTGGCATTTTGTAAGGGAAAATTCTAGCATATTAAATGGCAAATCCTGGCATATTGTGGGGGAAAATCCTGGCAATATTCGTTATAAAACAAGGAAAAGATGGCCGTGGATGGGGAGGCGATTCGATGGTGCAATGGGCCACTTGACTGGATTTGCCCCCCAGGCCTAAGGCTGCCAGCCCTCCCCTGCAATCGAGTCACCCTGGACACACGTGTGTTCTTCATTCTGAAAAGGGGCATGTGAAAGCTATATGTGTCCAGCAAAAACACTGACTTACCTGGCAATCCTATCTGTGCACCTGATGGGAAAAAAAGCATGCATGGGATATGCACAGGGGCGGGCTGGGCCGGGGGGCAGGGTGGCAATTGCCCCCCAGGCCGCCCTAAACTATGTAAAACACGGCCGCTGGGCCAGTGTTTTTTAAAAAAAAAAAAACGCGCTTGCAGGCAGAGACTGAGAAGGGATCGGAAGATCCCCTCTCACCTCCGCTCTGCCTGCAAGGCTGCACGGGGAGCCGAACAGGCAGCACAGAGAAACCTCCGTGCTGCCTGTTCGGCTCCCTGTGCAGTCTGACACGGAAGTGCCGACAGTCACGTGATCGGCGCTCTGACGTCAGACGCGCGCCGATCACGTGACCTGTCGGCACAACCGCCGGGAGGCCGAACAGGCAGCATGGAGGGACCATGCTGCCTGCCACCAGGTAAGTCCTCCTGCCACTAGCCACCAGGGAAGTCCTGTCACTAGCCACCAGGGAAGTCCTGCCACTAGCCACCAGGGAAAAAGGTAAGGGGGGGGGGGGGGGGGGGCAAAAAACACTGGCATATTATTGGGCAAATTGGCTGGGGCATATTACATGGCAAATAAGACTGGCATATTATTGGGCAAATTGGCTGGGGCATATTACATGGCAAATAAGACTGGCATATTATTGGGCAAATTGGCTGGGGCATATTACATGGCAATTAACACTGGCATATTATTGGGCAAATTGGCTGGGGCATATTACATGGCAAATAAGACTGGCATATTATTGGGCAAATTGGCTGGGGAATATTACATGGCAAATAACACTGGCATATTATTGGACAAATCGTCTGGGGAATATTAAATGGCAGAATAAGACTGGCATATTATTGGGCAAATTGGCTGGGGAATATTACATGGCAAATAAGACTGGCATATTATTGGGCAAATTGGCTGGGGAATATTACATGGCAAATAAGACTGGCATATTATTGGGCAAATTGGCTGGGGAATATTACATGGCAAATAAGACTGGCATATTATTGGGCAAATTGGCTGGGGAATATTACATGGCAAATAAGACTGGCATATTATTGGGCAAATTGGCTGGGGCATATTACATGGCAAATAACACTGGCATATTATTGGGCAAATTGGCTGGGGAATATAACATGGCAAATAAGACTGGCATATTATTGGGCAAATTGGCTGGGGCATATTACATGGCAAATAACACTGGCATATTATTGGGCAAATTGGCTGGGGCATATTACATGGCAAATAAGACTGGCATATTATTGGGCAAATTGGCTGGGGAATATAACATGGCAAATAAGACTGGCATATTATTGGGCAAATTGGCTGGGGCATATTACATGGCAAATAAGACTGGCATATTATTGGGCAAATTGGCTGGGGCATATTACATGGCAATTAACACTGGCATATTATTGGGCAAATTGGCTGGGGCATATTACATGGCAAATAAGACTGGCATATTATTGGGCAAATTGGCTGGGGCATATTACATGGCAAATAAGACTGGCTTATTATTGGGCAAATTGGCTGGGGAATATTACATGGCAAATAACACTGGCATATTATTGGACAAATCGTCTGGGGAATATTAAATGGCAGAATAAGACTGGCATATTATTGGGCAAATTGGCTGGGGAATATTACATGGCAAATAAGACTGGCATATTATTGGGCAAATTGGCTGGGGAATATTACATGGCAAATAAGACTGGCATATTATTGGGCAAATTGGCTGGGGCATATTACATGGCAAATAACACTGGCATATTATTGGGCAAATTGGCTGGGGAATATAACATGGCAAATAAGACTGGCATATTATTGGGCAAATTGGCTGGGGAATATTACATGGCAAATAACACTGGCATATTATTGGGCAAATTGGCTGGGGCATATTACATGGCAAATAAGACTGGCATATTATTGGGCAAATTGGCTGGGGAATATAACATGGCAAATAAGACTGGCATATTATTGGGCAAATTGGCTGGGGCATATTACATGGCAAATAAGACTGGCATATTATTGGGCAAATTGGCTGGGGAATATTACATGGCAAATAAGACTGGCATATTATTGGGCAAATTGGCTGGGGCATATTACATGGCAAATAAGACTAGAATATTATTGGGAAAATTGGCTGGGGCATATTACATGGCAAATAAGACTGGCATATTATTGGGCAAATTGGCTGGGGAATATTACATGGCAAATAAGACTGGCATATTATTGGGCAAATTGGCTGGGGAATATTAAATGGCAGAATAAGACTGGCATATTATTGGGCAAATTGGCTGGGGAATATTACATGGCAAATAAGACTGGCATATTATTGGGCAAATTGGCTGGGGAATATTACATGGCAAATAAGACTGGCATATTATTGGGCAAATTGGCTGGGGAATATTACATGGCAAATAAGACTGGCATATTATTGGGCAAATTGGCTGGGGCATATTACATGGCAAATAACACTGGCATATTATTGGGCAAATTGGCTGGGGAATATAACATGGCAAATAAGACTGGCATATTATTGGGCAAATTGGCTGGGGCATATTACATGGCAAATAACACTGGCATATTATTGGGCAAATTGGCTGGGGCATATTACATGGCAAATAAGACTGGCATATTATTGGGCAAATTGGCTGGGGAATATAACATGGCAAATAAGACTGGCATATTATTGGGCAAATTGGCTGGGGCATATTACATGGCAAATAAGACTGGCATATTATTGGGCAAATTGGCTGGGGAATATTACATGGCAAATAAGACTGGCATATTATTGGGCAAATTGGCTGGGGAATATTACATGGCAAATAAGACTGGCATATTATTGGGCAAATTGGCTGGGGCATATTACATGGCAAATAAGACTGGCATATTATTGGGCAAATTGGCTGGGGCATATTACATGGCAAATAAGACTGGCATATTATTGGGCAAATTGGCTGGGGCATATTACATGGCAAATAAGACTGGCATATTATTGGGCAAATTGGCTGGGGCATATTACATGGCAATTAACACTGGCATATTATTGGGCAAATTGGCTGGGGCATATTACATGGCAAATAAGACTGGCATATTATTGGGCAAATTGGCTGGGGCATATTACATGGCAAATAAGACTGGCTTATTATTGGGCAAATTGGCTGGGGAATATTACATGGCAAATAACACTGGCATATTATTGGACAAATCGTCTGGGGAATATTAAATGGCAGAATAAGACTGGCATATTATTGGGCAAATTGGCTGGGGAATATTACATGGCAAATAAGACTGGCATATTATTGGGCAAATTGGCTGGGGAATATTACATGGCAAATAAGACTGGCATATTATTGGGCAAATTGGCTGGGGCATATTACATGGCAAATAACACTGGCATATTATTGGGCAAATTGGCTGGGGAATATAACATGGCAAATAAGACTGGCATATTATTGGGCAAATTGGCTGGGGAATATTACATGGCAAATAACACTGGCATATTATTGGGCAAATTGGCTGGGGCATATTACATGGCAAATAAGACTGGCATATTATTGGGCAAATTGGCTATGGAATATAACATGGCAAATAAGACTGGCATATTATTGGGCAAATTGGCTGGGGCATATTACATGGCAAATAAGACTGGCATATTATTGGGCAAATTGGCTGGGGAATATTACATGGCAAATAAGACTGGCATATTATTGGGCAAATTGGCTGGGGAATATTACATGGCAAATAAGACTGGCATATTATTGGGCAAATTGGCTGGGGCATATTACATGGCAAATAAGACTGGCATATTATTGGGCAAATTGGCTGGGGCATATTACATGGCAAATAAGACTGGCATATTATTGGGCAAATTGGCTGGGGCATATTACATGGCAAATAAGACTGGCATATTATTGGGCAAATTGGCTGGGGCATATTACATGGCAAATAAGACTAGAATATTATTGGGAAAATTGGCTGGGGCATATTACATGGCAAATAAGACTGGCATATTATTGGGCAAATTGGCTGGGGAATATTACATGGCAAATAAGACTGGCATATTATTGGGCAAATTGGCTGGGGAATATTAAATGGCAGAATAACACTGGCATATTATTGGACAAATCGTATGGGAAATATTAAATGGCAGAATAAGACTGGCATATTATTGGGCAAAATGGCTGGGGAATATTAAATGGCAATTAACACTGGCATATTGGGCAAATTAGCAGGGGCATATTAAATTGCAGATAACCTTGGAATATTATTGGGCAAATTTACTGAGTTATATTAAATTGCAGAATAACACTGGCATATTATGGGACAAATTGGCTGGGGAATATTAATGGCAAATAATATTGGAAATGTGTATGTAATGGGGTGATGGAGGCATGTAAATGTGGTGATGGGGCATGTCCTGGTGTGCAACGTGGGTTATGGGTCATGTCGTAGGTGTGCAACGTGGGTAGGGGGGGTGCCCAAATTTTGGGATATTGGGTGTCTAAATCCTGGCATGTTGAGGGGCATAATCCTGGCATATTGAGGGGAAAATCCTGGCATATTGAGGGGGCATCATCTTGGAATATTGAGGGGAAAATCCTGGCATATTGGGTGTCTAAATCCTGGCATATTGAGGGGCATAATCCTGGCATATTGAGGGGCATAATCCTGGAATTTTGAGGGGCATAATCCTGGCATATTTAGGGGAAAATCCTGGCATATTGAGGGGGCATCATCTTGGCATATTGAGGAGAAAATCCTGGCATATTGGGTGTCTAAATCCTGGCATATTGAGGGGCATAATCCTGGCATACTGAGGGGCATAATCCTGGCATTTTGTAAGGGAAAATTCTAGCATATTAAATGGCAAATCCTGGCATATTGTGGGGGAAAATCCTGGCAATATTCGTTATAAAACAAGGAAAAGATGGCCGTGGATGGGGAGGCGATTCGATGGTGCAATGGGCCACTTGACTGGATTTGCCCCCCAGGCCTAAGGCTGCCAGCCCTCCCCTGGATATGCATAAGGCTACCCTAGATATAAAATAAGGTCAGGCACTAATGAAAGTATTCAGATAATTGGGCAGACTAGATGGTCTGAATGGTTATTATCTGCTGACACATTCTATGTTTCTATACACACAATGCAAGTATTGTTATTACTTGGGATACTTTGTTTCGGAGGGGGCAGAATCAGTAAAGGTTTTAAACCTGTTTGTGAGTAAACAAATACAGATTAAAATTTTAATAAATATATACTTTCTTGTCCTTAGTGAACTTTAATACGGTTGTTTTCAATTCATAGAGGTTCTTCTACTTAAATTTTTTCTCATTTAATATATACACCCCGTCGAAAGTGTATTACCATTAAAACACATCCCAATGATGATTAATACATTCATCAAAAAAAGTTTGCTTTAATGCACATTCATTAAACCGCTTTATAGAAAAAAGCTGATGTCTTTGTTAAACAATGTTCCCATTTGTTCTATTCTCAATTCAGAAAGCCTTGTACACTATGGACTTTTCTTAACCTATTTTATATGATTTTGCATTTTTTTGCAGGAGCTGGTGATGAGAATAAAAATGTATCAACAATTATCTGTACATTCATTGGCAGAATTGCAAGCAAATGCCTAAATAAATAAAACAAGTGTATTACATGTGTTTGTGGAGTCTCCTGTTTATGACAACACCTATGTCTCAATATACACCGACCAGCCATAACATTATGACCAGTGACAGATGGCAAGCCGGTGGAGGCAGTGTGATGCTTTGGGCAATGTCCTGCTGGGAAACCTTGGGCCCTGCCATTCATGTGGATGTTACTTTGACACGTACAACTTACCTAAGCATTGTTACAGACCATGTACACCCTTTCATGGAAACGGTATACCCTGATGGTATTGGCCTCTTTACGCAGGATATTGCGCTCTGACACAAAGTAAAAATGGTTCAATAATGGTTTGAGGAACAAAGCAACGAGTTTGAAGTGTTGATTTGGCCTCCAAATTCCCCAGATCTCAATCCAATTGAGCACCTGTTTGATGTGCTGGACAAAATGGTCCGATCCATGGAGGCCCCACCTCGCAACTTACAGGACTTAAAGGATCTGCTGCTAACGTCTTGGTGCCAGATACCACAGCACATCTTCGGAGGTCTAGTGGACTCCATGCCTTGCTCTGTCTCTCCTGCCTTCCCTGCTTCTCATTTTTTGTCCGGGATAATGTTCTTATAGTCTGAAAATCCAGCTATAACCATCACCTACTGTTAAACTGTTCCTGGTGGTCCAATTTTGGTGATTATACCTTGAGCCTGGTCACTATAGACTCATAAGATTCTGAGTCCATTTCTTAATGGGAGAAATATCCATATGAATTGTACAAAGCATACTACACCTTATTGTCCTATTTGTGTTTTGTGTGTGCTTGTATGTATATCTGGCTACAAGTCGGATCCAGCTACAGAAAAAGATAAGAGCCCTTTTCATTATTTTTCTATTCATTTTCAATCCATTGCCACAGATCACTTGCACACCCTCTTATTTTCTTACAATAGTATCTTGGTGTGAAAGAGGATTCTTGCACTAGAGTGGATTTGCAGCAATTATATATTTGTATGAGCGCCTATTATTCACAGTATTTTTTTTTCCTTTTTGTAATAGCATCACTATTAGTCTATTGGCTGATTTATATTTTGACGGTCCAAACTTTTATAAATTGTCTGAAGTCTTGGAAATTACCTTTTAAACTTGGCCAACTGACCAGATCCCATTTAAAGTTACAGAAAGCATAACCATATAGGGAAAGGAAGGAAAGCTGGTATTTTTGTAGGACAGTGATGGCCAATCTATGGGGCCACCTGTGGTACTTGGTAGCCTCGGAGGCTGTACTTGTCATCTCAGTGCATCATCACTATCATCATAAATGGAGGTAAGTGGAACACACACAGAGGGACACTGAGATAAGGCAACAAAAGGAAAGGGAACAATAACATAAGAGAAGGGGAAACTAAAATGAGCAGAGACTGCAATGGAAGTGCTAGAGGGAAGCATAATCTCGGGGAAAATGGCACTTTGAGACCTTTAACTTGATATCCTGCAGAACAATGGACACCTCAGGCTTTGCCATCACTGTTTTAGAATGAGCTTGGCAACCTTGCTATTAGAACAACCTCCCTCCTCTGCTTAAAATCTTCCGATTTTAAATTACTGAACAGATGCTCGCCTCTCTCCGAGGTTAATAAAAAAAAGAGAAAACATAGAATGAAAACAGATGTTTGGATTTTATAGCACAAATGTTGATGCCTTGGTAGGGATAAACCTAGATTTCACCAATAGCCACAAACAGAAGCCTCTGAATTCCCCTTCTGTAATCTGATTACATTTTCCTTGGTATTGGATGTAAGGTAGAATGATCAGTATTTATTTGTTTTTCCTATGTAGAGATTAATCAGTGGCTTTATTTTAGATCGTATTTGTGCTGCTCGTCTAGATAGAGATGGTAACAGGGGTTTAGACAGTAATTACAATTTTTTGTTTATGTGGGGTTTTTGTTGTCATTTTGGACAACTGTGTAAGGTGTTTTTATGTTTGTTTTTTGTTTTTTCCAAAGTACAATGGATAATGTATAATTATTTAAGGCTAGAAATACATAAAATATGGAAATCCTGCACTAAGAAGAAAAAACAAAAAAAGAATGCCATTCTTTTGCAAGACATGAAATACTAATAACAGAGAATCAAATATTTACATCATTCTCATTAAAGGGGCTCTGTCACATAAACATGGTTTATACTGTGCACGTAGAGAATAAAAAAACAACATAAAACAGCTGAATTGCAAGCAAATGCACATATTGAGAGAAAAATGTGTTTTCTGGGGTGTCTCCTGTTTATGACATCACCTGTGGCCTGATATGCAAATGAACTATTTTTTTCGCACCTTGTCGATTCACCATGGATTTTTTGTGTCTTGAAAGAAGCCAGGTTTTTGTATGCAGATCGTTGAGTCCTCTTTGTCCATGAGCACCATAAGCATTTCTGTCACCTATGTCTGCGAGTTTCGCTTATAAAGACTTCCTCCGACATACATGTAAATATAGAAGAACTCAAGTCAAGAGAAATGGGGATTATGATGTAACTACTTGTATACTTTTATGAGAAACGGCTATGGGTCAATATGCTTCTGCTGCACTGAATTTAAATTATGTATGTCTATGAGACATACAAAGACTAAACTCTAAGAAAGGAGCTCCAGACATGGGGTATTGTCCTTTGGACTGCTTTAACCAATGGGCAAACCCAGGGCTCACTGGTTAAGGGTGCCCCCACTGGCCATGGGTGTCACCCAGCGAAGGTGACACCCGTGATACCGGCATCAACCTCGCAGTGAATCGCGCTGCTCAACTTTTTTTCATTGACAGTACGTCATATCCAGTGACTGTATTTCCCTCGTCTGTGCAGGAGGGAAAACTGCACGGAGGAGACGACTGGGGACATGGATCAACAAGGAGGTGAGTACTGGGGAAGGGGGAGGAGGGTAATTGGCTATCGCTTATTAATGGAAAAATAATACTGGCATATTATTGGGCAAATTGGCTGTGGCATATTAAATGGCAAAATAATACTGGCATATTATTGGGCAAATTGGCTGTGGCATATTAAATGGCTAAATAATACTGGCATATTATTGGGCAAATTGGCTGTGGCTTATTAAAGGTAGAATAATACGGCATATTCTTGGGCAAATTAGCTGTGCCTTATTAATGGCAAAATAATAGTGGCATGTTATTGGGTAAATTGGCTGTGGCTTATTACTGGCAAAATAACACTGGCATATTAATGGCAAAAAAATAGTGGCATATTAATGGGCAAATTGGCTGTGGCATATTAATGGCACAATAATACTGGCATATTAATGGCAAAATAGAAGTGGAATATTAATGGGCAAACTGGCTGTGGCATATGGCAAACTAACACTGGGATATTAATGGGCAAGCTGGAGCATATTTAATGGACACACGGTGGCATATTTTAATATGCAAACTAACTGTTGCATATGTTAATGACAAAGTGACTGGGGCATGTTAATTGTTACCTGACTGCGGCTTATTTTGATTGGCAAAGTGATGCTGTGGCATGTTCTGTGGGATAAAATAACATGTTCTGTGGGGCAAGGTGACACTATGGCATGCCAAATTATGTGGGTGCAATATGAGTTGAGTGCAAGCCAAGTGCTATGGCTGCAATATAGGTGCATGGCAAGTGCTGTGGCTACTCTTTCGTCCTGTGTTAAGTCCTTCAGGTGCAATGTGGGTGAGAAAAAGAGAATGAGAAAATGAAATGCAATTTCTCAATAACATTTTTATTACAATGTGACTTTAGAAAAATTGGGTCAAGGGAGGCCCACTCCTAAAGACTTTGACCAAGACCGACTATGGTCTTAAAGCGACCCTGCTTGTCCCACCTACTTTAGAACCCATCCCAAGCCCTGTGTATTGTCAGGTATGAATTTACCACTGAGAGTAGTAAGTGATGTAAAAAAGACCCCACAGCCACATTTAAAGCAAATTTTTATCTTAACAAACTCATTTGCTTCAAATACCTAATGTGTATATTATTTCTTACTATTTACATTAAGAGTAAAAACAATGTTTTAGTGATGATACCCCTTTAAGCATGTATAATAAAATGTCAAACAACAAAAAGAAGATTACCTTTAACCAATAAATGTGTAAACATAATTTATAGAACAGTCGCAAATTGACAATATATTCGAAATGTCATATGAACAATGTATAGCTTTGCTATGGATTTTTTTTCTCTGCTATGGTGACAGTGTGATTCAGTAGTTATACAGAGAGGGGAAAAAAAATCACTAAATGCTAATAAGTAAGTTCACAAGAAAAGAGCCGCTGGCATTTTCACAGCAAGTCATGGATTGTTACCACTCTGCCCAGTAATAATACAATCAACTTGCAAGCAACGTCCAATTAACAATAAGATTAATATTTTTCGCTTCGCATCTAGACAGGCATTGCAAATGAGCGACCCAAATTAAGAAATAAGCACACATAATTATACAAAAGACTGCAGATTACAATGATTTTTTTACACGAGGAGTAAAAATAGATATTAAATTATGAATTACATTAAATTGCGCATGAGAGCTTTCACTCTCCGTACTGCAGTTATAATCTAAGCCAAGGGTTTCCAATGTTGTTGAGATCACACACATCTTGCTCCCTCCCTTCCGCATTTCATGGCGTATTGACAGATGGTCGTTAATGACTTGGGTGTAAGATCAAGAACATCAGTGGTTTCTGTTCTTACCTTTGCCTATTGTCAGTTCTCTTTGTTTGTGAGTTTGTCACTGAAGCAATAAAGTTTATTGAATGTATGGTCAAAAAATATGGTCAGTTGAAAACTCCAAAGGGACTTACTTATATGTTTGCAGTATCTTCATTGAGTGCACTCCTGGGGTCCAGCAAGGTTGCATAGACCACCTAAAACTACTTTATTGCACATATCAATTCATTATCTGCACACCATTCATTTGGAGTTCACTTAACCCAAACTTCCAAATTTGCAGTGGATGAAAATGACCGAAGCGAATTTAGTAATATTTCAGGGTCAAAAGTATTAATTACAAAGATAAGAACATTAGATGTTCATTATAAAATAACAATAGAGTTCATAAGATTCTTAGATGCTAAATGGAAAAATTCAGAAAGTTACACAGCGTATGTACCACATCAAGAATGTAATACATCTTATCAATAAACTATTTGCTTTCAGATTCCAATATTGTTAAATGGATTAATCAGTGGGTGAGTGACAGATGGTTGTAGTCAATGGAGTATATTGGGGTCCTTCTGTGATCTGTACTTGGACCCATTCTCTTAAATATTTTAATGACTGATATTACAGAAAGAAGATTACAGAAAAATGGACAAAGCTTTCCCAGCTGACGTTAAACGTGGGTAAGTGCAAGATAATGCACTTTGGGCTTTAAACCAGAGGAAAGAATATAGAATATGTATACGCAATACTGGAGACCATATAACCAGAAGGATAGGGCTACTTCGGAGAGGGTTCACTGAAGGGATACAAAACTGGTACGTGGATTGTTACATGTAGATCTTGGAAGAAAGACGAGACAGAGCGGATTTGAAATATTTATATACCTAAAGGGGATCACAGTAAAGGAGGATAGTATATTTAATAGAAGAAAGAGTACCACAATAAGAAGACATGGTTTTAAATTAGAGGGGCAAAGGTTTAAAAGTTATATCATGAAATATTACTTTACTGAGAGGGTAGTGGATGCGTTGAATAGCCTTCCAGGTGAAGTGTTAGAGGTTCATACAGGCAAGGGGTTTAAGCATGCATGGGATAGGAACATGACTATACTAAATATAAAAAAGGCCAGGGACTAGTGAAAGTATTCAGATAAGTTTTATATATATATATATATATATATATATATATATATATATATATATATATATATATATATATAAAACGTATCTGAATGCCAGGGGAGGGCTGGCAGCCTTAGGCCTGGGGGGCAAATCCAGTCAAGTGGCCCATTGCACCATCGAATTGCCTCCCCATCCACGGTCATCTTTTCCTTGTTTTATAACGAATATTGCCAGGATTTTCCCCCACAATATGCCAGGATTTGCCATTTAATATGCTAGAATTTTCCCTTACAAAATGCCAGGATTATGCCCCTCAGTATGCCAGGATTATGCCCCTCAATATGCCAGGATTATGCCCCTCAATATGCCAGGATTATGCCCCTCAATATGCCAGGATTTAGACACCCAATATGCCAGGATTTTCCCCTCAATATGCCAAGATGATGCCCCCTCAATATGCCAGGATTTTCCCCTCAATATGCCAGGATTATGCCCCTCAATATGCCAGGATTATGCCCCTCAATATGCCAGGATTTAGACACCCAATATCCCAAAATTTGGGCCCCCCCCCCCACCCACGTTGCACACCTACGACATGACGCATAACCCACGTTGCACACTAGGACATGCCCCATCACCACATTTACATACCTCCATCACCGCATTACATACACATTTCTAATATTATTTGCCATTAATATTCCCCAGCCAATTTGTCCCATAATATGCCAGTGTTATTCTGCAATTTAATATGACTCAGTAAATTTGCCCAATAATATTCCAAGGTTATCTGCAATTTAATATGCCCCTGCTAATTTGCCCAATATGCCAGTGTTAATTGCCATTTAATATTCCCCAGCCATTTTGCCCAATAATATGCCAGTCTTATTTGCCATTTAATATTCCCCAGACGATTTGTCCAATAATATGCCAGTGTTATTTGCCATGTAATATGCCCCAGCCAATTTGCCCAATAATATGCCAGTCTTATTTGCCATGTAATATGCCCCAGACAATTTGCCCAATAATATGCCAGTCGTCTTATTTGCCATGTAATATTCCCCAGCCAATTTGCCCAATAATATGCCAGTCTTATTTGCCATGTAATATTCCCCAGCCAATTTGCCCAATAATATGCCAGTCTTATTTGCCATGTAATATGCCCCAGCCAATTTGCCCAATAATATGCCAGTCTTATTTGCCATGTAATATTCCCCAGCCAATTTGCCCAATAATATGCCAGTCTTATTTGCCATGTAATATTCCCCAGCCAATTTGCCCAATAATATGCCAGTCTTATTTGCCATGTAATATGCCCCAGCCAATTTGCCCAATAATATGCCAGTGTTATTTGCCATGTAATATTCCCCAGCCAATTTGCCCAATAATATGCCAGTCTTATTTGCCATGTAATATGCCCCAGCCAATTTGCCCAATAATATGCCAGTGTTATTTGCCATGTAATATTCCCCAGCCAATTTGCCCAATAATATGCCAGTGTTATTTGCCATGTAATATTCCCCAGCCAATTTGCCCAATAATTTGCCAGTCTTATTTGCCATGTAATATTCCCCAGCCAATTTGCCCAATAATATGCCAGTCTTATTTGCCATGTAATATGCCCCAGCCAATTTGCCCAATAATATGCCAGTCTTATTTGCCATGTAATATTCCCCAGCCAATTTGCCCAATAATATGCCAGTCTTATTTGCCATGTAATATGCCCCAGCCAATTTGCCCAATAATATGCCAGTGTTATTTGCCATGTAATATTCCCCAGCCAATTTGCCCAATAATATGCCAGTGTTATTTGCCATGTAATATTCCCCAGCCAATTTGCCCAATAATTTGCCAGTCTTATTTGCCATGTAATATTCCCCAGCCAATTTGCCCAATAATATGCCAGTGTTTATTGCCCCCCCCCCTCCCCCCCCATCTCTTACCTTTTTCCCTGGTGGCTAGTGGCAGGACTTCCCTGGTGGCTAGTGGCAGGAGGACTTCCCTGGTGGCTAGTGGCAGGCAGCATGGTCCCTCCATGCTGCCTGTTCGGCCTCCCGGCGGTTGTGCCGACAGGTCACGTGATCGGCGCGCATCTGACGTCAGCGCGCCCGTCACGTGACTGTCGGCACTTCCGTGTCACACTGCACGGGGAGCCGAACAGGCAGCACGGAGGTTTCTCTGTGCTGCCTGTTCGGCTCCCCGTGCAGCTTTGCAGGCAGAGCGGAGGTGAGAGGGGATCTTCCGATCCCTTCTCACCTCCGTCTCTGCCTGTAAGCGCGTTTTTTTTGTTTTGTTTTTTTTTATAACACTGGCCCAGCGGCCGTGTTTTACAAACCTTAGGGCGGCCTGGGGTGCAATTGCCACCCTGCCCCCCAGTCCAGCCCGCCCCTGCTGAATACTTTCACTAGTCCCTAGCCTTTTTTATATTTAGTATAGTCATGTTCCTATCCCATGCATGCTTAAACCCCTTGCCTGTTAATATATATATATATATTTATATATATATATATATATATATATATATATATATATATATATATATATATATATACCGTATATATATATATATATTTAAATTGGGAAGACTACAGTGGGGGGGGGGGGGGAAGGTATTCGATCCCCTGCTGATTTTCAACGTTTGCCCACTGACAAAGAAATGATCAGTCTATAATTTTTAAGTTAGGTGTATTTTAACAGTGAGAGACAGAATAACAAAAAAAAAAATTGCATGTCAAAAAAGTTATAAATTGATTTGCATGTCAATGAGTGAAATAAGTATTTCATCCCCTATCAATCAGCAAGATGTCTGGCTCCCAGGTGTCTTTTATACAGGTAACAAACTGAAATTAGGAGCACTCTCTTAAAGGAAGTGCTCCTAATCTCAGCTCGTTACCTGTATAAAAGACACCTGTCCATAGAAGCAATCAATCAGATTCTAAACTCTCCACCATGGCCAAGACCAAAGAGCTGTCCAAGGATGTCAGGGACAAGATTGTAGAACTACACAAGGCTGGAATGGGCTACAAGACATTCACCCAGAAACTTGGTGAGAAGGTGACAACAGTTGGTGCGATTATTCGCAAATGGAAGAAACACAAAATAACTGTGAGTCTCCCTCAATCTTGGTAGTTTGCAAAGTTGTGCTTTATTAGTTTAAAAAATTCATTTACCTTGTGTATTATTCATTTATTTATTATCTCCTAGAGATGGGATGCTATTTTTTGTTGCAAATCTAGAAAGCAAATTGATAAATGGCTCCTGTGAAAATCTAATTACTGGAATGACATTGTCTTGACAAAAGAGCAGACTGCTTTACTGAAATGTTTTGCCTCTAAATGATATATTTAAAATCTACAAAATTATATTTATCAATAGTTTCTAAATTTTTGCATAATTTTGTTATTAGTGCAATTTGAAAAAAGTATATCCATTTTATATACATATTTTTTTACTTGTGTATTAATAAGAAACCTTATAACTATGCGTTGCTCAATTACACACAGGTTTTTCTGTTCCCTGAGGATAATTTATAATACAGAGCAGAGTGTAAAAATCCACATTGCAGTTTACTTAATCTTATCTCATTTTTGCCCATTCTCTTTGACAATCTATTTATCATAATTATTATGACATGTCGAGGTTAATAAAATCGCAAACCCTTTCCAGAAATTCCTGCTTGTTATTTTTGCAGAGGTTTACAATACTTTATATCTACATTTTTATATATATTTATATAATATCACTTATGTAAACTTTTATATATATATATATATATATATATATATATATATAAATGTTTGTACACAAAACATTTAGATTTAATTTTGTTAAATACAAGATTTATTTCCAAAATATATTTTTTATTTATTGTTTTATAAAAAATAATTCTTGTTATATTGTATTTTTTTCTCATTAAACGTTTTATTGTTTTTGATCAGTTTGAGCCCTCTGACTTTGTTCGATTTAGGGTAAGGGTTGACGGATTGTTGACATATGGCTTAAACAAAAGCCATTTACTAAGTAATGATTGCTAGTTCTCTTTCAGAGCTCCTCATATGTGGAATAAGCCTTCCCGTTTCTGCTAAATCATCATCTACTCTAAGATCCCTGAAAATAAGTATCTCCCAAATCCTCAAAACAGATTGTACCTGATATTAGTTTACAAACTCCTTTGTATACTGTACATGTTGTTCCTTTTTTGTATCAATAATGATTTACCCTGTATGTTCCCCTTCCAACTTGTTTAATATATGTATGTATTCATTTTTGAATCTACTGTTAAATGTGCAACTCCATTCTGGACTGGGTCCCCAGGACATACTTGAAAACGAGAGAAATCTCAATGTATTCTGCCTGGTAAAACACTTTCTAAATAAAAAATAAATAAATAAATAAATAGTATTCAAAATATTGCAATGTTATGCTCATCGCTGGTGGGATCCGAGAATATTACTGCTTGTAAATTATGTCAGTCCAGGACAGAGATGAAACTGTTAACTTTTAAACAGATGTAGCCGTGCTTAGTTTTTATGATTCTCTCCTGTTCATCGGAGATTGCTTACCAGACAAAGATTGCAGCTAAAGGCATTTTAGCAATCTCTTTGTTTTTACTGTGCATGTAGAGAATGAAAAATGATTGACAATGATCTATACATTGTGTTAGAGTAACTATAAGCAAATGCCTAAATGAAGAGGAAGCGTGTTATAAATGGATCTGTGGAGTCTCCAGCTTATGACATCACCTGTGGCTTGATATGCAAATGAACTGGTTTTCAATGAAGGTGTGTCATTTGCATATCAAGGCACAGATGATGTCATAAACTGGAGACACCACAGACCCATTTAAAACACATTTTTCACCTAACATAGGCACATAGATGAGAGAATTAATGAAATTTGAAGACAATGCCCAGGAATGTTGTTTTTCAGAACTTGTGCTGTAGGAAATGTATGAATGGAACCATTTGAATGCAAGTGACACATCAAGACACTGTGATGCTCCTTGAGGGGTTATAATTCAAAGGAGAAAGGCAATACATATAGAGAAGTTTCTTGCTCTGACACAAGTGAGTGGAATAAATTCCACTATATTTTGATATACTGCACTATATGTTTTGTATAATGTTTGTTTTCATCACACCTCACTTCTTTTTTATCTGCAGTGAAGACATTGACTTAAAATGATAAACTTGGATTAACTAACACAATGTGCCACTGAAACACAGGGAAAATGGCAGCTGATAATGCGCTTATATAGATATTCAATAATCACTTACAACATTAATATGTATTGCGCGTCAGGTTACATGTTTGAAGTGTTTTTGCACGATGAATAAATAAATCTCCAGATTCATGTGAGAGTTCCTTGAAACAACCAAATCGTGTTAATATACAACATTAACAATGTCTACACTGTGTTTATGATGGATTTGTTGTTATTCTAATGGACAAAATTACCTTTCCTTTCAAAAACAAGGACATTTCTAAGTGACCCTAAATTTTTGAACAGTAGTCTACTTGTCAATGATTTTTTTGGGTTCACCCTGTCTGTTTTGGCGAAACGATGAGAAACATTGTTCAAGATATACAATATATATAAAATATTATGTCTGATTACCAACGCGGCCTTATACTTACAAATGGCAGTTTTCTGCATGTTTATGGTCCGAAACTTTACAGCTATTCGAAATTGAAAAGTCAGTAGCGATTTCCTCGCTATAATCTTTACCACGGTATCTCTCAGTGAAGACAAATCATCTTCTTTTCCCCCACATTGTTCGGAATGTGCTAGTTTTACTTGTTAAGATAATTGTCTTTCCTTGATTGATTTAGATAAGTCAAGGATAATAAGGTTTTTAAAGCTCTGAGTATACTGGAATGTAATTTAGAGAGGCATTTTTTGCTCTCTCTCTCTCTCTGTCTCTCGATCTGCTTTATGACTTAATCTAAGCATTTTTATTTGAATTCGCACAGTAAAATTCAATAAACTTTTACATGACAGAGGTAGAAAAAGAAATATTTTACAACAACATTTCTCTCTGTTCACTATAACTTAGATTGTTACAGTTATTTTGATTATATTACTTTCTTGGGTAACTGTTCAAAAACCATCAGTGACTGACATCTTGCAACATGTAAAAGGCTTTGAATAATTTATAGAAACCGTTATCGTTAGTCGATTCCTAGTTTTTTTTTTCTTTTAAACTTCTTTGCAGTTGACTTATAGCCACAATAAGTAAACTGCTTTATTTAAAAAAATAATATTCTTACAATGTATTCTGCCTGTTGAAATAATTGTAAAAAACTAAACTATTCAACATTTGTCTGTTTTGAAGACCCTATTTAATACATTTGGAGAAATGTTTTAGGATTTTTTATGTATTTTAAACCAATAATAAGATAGAAAATACACAGAAAGAACATTTTTACAGCGATCTTCTTCATTTTAAATCTTCTTGTTCTCTTGTTAATATTTCCCATTCTTATTATTTTGATTAGTACCCCAAATAAAATATTTTTGCGTGTTATAAAAAAAATCAATTTGTGAAAGGAAAACCTAGAAGACGTCATCTTTAGTCACAAACTTTTGTACTGATATATACATATTAACATTAATCTGTTATTTAATTTAAAAAAAAAAACACCAAGAACAGTTTTATGGATCTAAGTACTATACAGTTATAAAAAGATTATTAATAAGTGAGATCACACATCATTACACTCTTTCTATTACCTACTATAAGTGAGAATGCAATGGGTATAACAATTGTAATCACCAAATCCAGGCAGCATTTGGATAGCTTCTTAAATTGTCAAGATCGGTACACAATATTACTACATGAGTCACTTTAGGCAAGCTCAACAACCAATTTCAGGTTTTTCAGAGATTCCTCTACTATTTATTTTAAAAAAAAAGTTAAATGAGTGTTTATTTTATTTTATTTACAAATGTTTATGCCACAGACCAAGAGCAGTGTTGTACATGAATCATCACTTACATATTTGGTTGCTGATGTTGATATTAAATGTTATTTGTTGCTTTGTATCTTTTGTCATGTACTTACTTACACTTTTATGTTTTGTGTCACAACATGAAAAAGTTCCTCAAAGCCTTTCTGTCCGCTTTTGCATATGCGGTAGAGAAGGGGTGATTAAAAGCCAGTGGAAACTTGATACACATATATTTGGGCCAACACGCTGCACTTTTTGCCTTTCTAGCTCTGTATCTTGTCTGTCTTTCTCTTTATGGCTCTTGTCTGTCTATCAATATATGCACCATACCTATCAGCATATCTGCCTTCCCTGCCTATTTGCGTCTATCTCTGATAATAACTGTGGAAGTTGATGAAGTTGCACCATGGGCCACGGAATTGTTTTTCTCCCTAGGCCAAAATTTTCAGCTTTTCATTGGTCATGATTATGCATTTCTTGACTCCGCACCCATATACTGGTTGGGAGTCCCTTATCCAAAATGCTTGGGTCTAGAAGTATTTTGGATAACAGAGCATTTTGGATAACGGATCATTCTCACCATTAAAATATATAAAAGCCTCTCATAAAATGTGTATTACATGTCATTTTGAGTAACAGATTTCTGGATCAGGTATACTCAAAATCTGCTATGTATAGGGATCAACCATAATATTGTGTAGCTCCCCTTTTGATGCAAAAACTGCCCTGGCCCATTGAGGCATGAACTCCACTAGACCTCTACGTGTGCTCTGGTATCTGGCACCAAGACATTAGCAGCAGATCCTTTAAGTCCTGTAAGTTGTGAGGTGGAGCCTCCATGTTTGTCTAGCACATCCCACAGATGTTCAATTGGATTGAGATCTGGGAAATGTGGAGGGCAAGACAACAATGCTTAGGTATGTGGTACATGTCAAAGTAACCTCAACAGGAACGGCAGGGGTTTTCCCAACAAAACATTGCCCAAAGCATCATACTGCCTCCACTGGCTTGCCACCTGCCAGTGGTCATAATGTTATGGCTGATCGGTATACACTCAGGTGGCTGCTGAACCCAAAAATTAACCCCTTCGTGACGCAAGGTGCTTGCGTCCCAAACGACGCAGAAGGTAATCGGTAGCCAGGAACACTCTTGCAGAGATCCGATCAGGGTCTTAACAGACCCATGTGTGATGTCACGGAGGTGTGCCCGAACGCGGAAGTTCGGGCACGGCACGCTTTGGAGAAATGTGGCCGGTGTTCGCTTTGAGCACCGGCTACATTTCCCCTGTCAGACTGAGGCCACTCAAAGTGGCCTCAGATGACAGGTGGGATCCCGCTCCAAGTGCCTGCAGCGGAAATCCGAAAACAGCTCATCGCGACGTACTATGCCGTCCTAATGACTTTAAGGCACTTAAAGTCAGGACGGCATAGTACGTCTTAACTTCGGGAAGGGGTTAAAGGAGAAATCCAGAACAGTTCACATTTTTTGGTTTGTTTTAAAAGAAATGATATAAATATATCCGCATACCCGTATAAATAATCAGAAATTGGACCATAGAACATCATTAAATTGTCCATCATGAACAAGGATGGTTCCCACCCCTAAAGCTAAACACTATTTCTACTTAATTTGAAAGAAGTTAAAATATTAAAACAAGACATCCTGACACAACAGATGGTGGGCAGTTACAGATGTATTGCTCATTAAGACCCTGGTGGTGGGGCACGTCATAGAAGGGTGAGCCAGGGATGAACAATTTCCCATCTTGTAATGATGTCTTGATTACTGCAAAAGAAAAGGTTCAGTGCTAAACCACTAGTCTAATGGTAGACCAATAATTGTTCTCTTGATTGACAACGCGAGTCACATAAATGTAAAAGTATACATGTACAAACAATTAATGCATGAAAACGCATTAAAAAGTCAAAAGATACAAATATAAAATAACAGACTATCAGAGTTACCATTTGAGAAAAAGGTAAAAAAGTTGCATCTTTTTTTTTTTATTAACTTCACTAGCCTTTGATAGGACACTCAGAAGGTGCAATACGCCCAGGCCAGAACCTGTAAAGCTAAGACTTAGTGTCAACAACAATGGCATTATCGAGGTTATGTATACTCCTGCCCTGAAAAGTATCCCTGCTTGGGAGTTTTATAAAAAGGAGCAATAGCCGTTTGGAATGGATACTTTGCAGCGCGGGAAGGGTTGCTTGGCAGCGTCATAGGCTGCGTCGGAGTAATGAGCGCCAATACATTCTAAATCTGCACATTCAGCGTCGATAGCACAAAATATGTCTGGAGTATGGTTTACACATTGGTGCACACATGCCCAATATGCCAGTATTTGGCGCACTCTGCGTGTGCAACTTGTTTATACATGCCCCCCTATGTATACACCGTGATCAGTAAGACCGAAATAAATTTACATTTTGTGTACGGTGAAGTAAAGCATTCTTAGAACAGGCCGTATCTTTCTTTCCAATGGCTTTTCAGTTGCCATAAGCTACAAAAGTCTGGATTTCACATTACGCACATTGACAAAAAAACCTGAAAAGTCTACATTTCTCTTTTACAACATCTTATCTTAAATGTAGCCATATGGTTAAGCGCACGTCTGCTCGGAAGGTTTTCTGCAATGGAACATAAAGTAGATTGAAAGCTGAAAGTATTGTAGTGAAAACAGTGCCCACTAGACAATATCACGTCTGTGGATTGTAATTTCATTCTTCTACCAACAACTCATTACTCTATAATCCCTGACATACATTCATGGGTTAATTATTGTGAACACGTAATATGTCCTCCACCCAGGTAACGTTGAATCGTCTTGGCTCACTTTGTTTAATGTTAATAAAATTTTCAATTTTTTTATAACCTTATTATACTTTGGAGCTTTTATTATTAAAATTTGGTGAGTTAGTGTTTTATTTATCAATTGGCAGTTTGTATTTATTCTTGATTATTATGGTAAAATGTTTCTTTTTTGTATTGCTTGTGATAATATTTTGGTTTTCGAAGAGATAATTAATTTTCTACCTATTTTTTTTGTAGTACTCAATTTTTTTGGATTCAGTAGCAATACAATACTTTTATAGAATATAGTAATTATATTTATTACTTTGAACTTTATTGATTCATTCATTTATGTATTTATTTTAGGATTTACCTGGTCTCATTTTAATTTCTCCCACAATTAATGATTTGCAGCTCTTCAGATAATTGGTTAATGTAAATTTATATCACTTTTAATATTACCTATACAGACCTGTCTTTAAACTAATTTTATACTTGTGAATTTCAATGTATTCTTTTAACCCATATCTCTACATTAATTATAAGTCTTAAAATACATCCACTGGCTCGTTAACGTAGGTGTACAGAATGACCACCACCACTCTAGTAGCCCAGTACCCATATTCTTATGGCTCTTAAATATTGATACAGCCAATGGTCATCTTGATTCCATGGTAACCATCCTCCAAGGCAGCACTTCTGCAGTGATGTAAGCAGTGGGTATCTAGAGTCTCTGATGGGTTTAATTGTAGAAAGATTTTTCGTAGACTAGTGAATGGTAGACAATATTATTCAGAAATGATTTGAAATGTGCATGATGCTTTTGGTCTCTTGTAGTCATCATCATTAGTAATTTAGTCAGCCAAATCACTTCAGCGTCCAAAGTGCTTAACAAGTCAATAAAAGCTGTAGGCACAGTCCACTCTTTGAGCTCACAATCATTTTATGTGATGCTATCTCAAAAGCATTTTCTGCTCTATGAAAAAAAACAAAAAAATATATTTATACATAAATCGGTTTTGAAAAAGAAGCCAGCACCGGCTCTACTCACAGCCTTTGAAAATCTGGAGGGCAGGTGCTCCTAATCGTGAGTGAGGACGAGATCAAATGGATACAAAAAAAGGGTAAGTGCACTCCACTCTCCGGATTCAATGCAAAAAAGGTGCTTTATTCAGTATGTAGCAAACAGGAAAAAAAAAATGGATGGAAAAAAAATAAGGGATTAAGGGAGGACGACCATGTTGATGATGACTAAGCGTGGTAACAAGCGAAATGCGTCAGGTCGTCCTCCCTTACCCCAGTTTATTTTTTGTCCATCCATTTTTTTTCCCCTGTTTGCTACATACTGAATAAAGCACCTTTTTGCATTGAATCCGGAGAGTGGAGTGCACTTACCCTTTTTTTTGGAATCTATATATATATATATATATATATATATATATATATATATATATATATATATACACACAAATTATATGCTATGTTAATTATATATATATTATTTTTTTACTTTTCTTTTACCAAAATAAATAACAGAAATATAGAAACAGACAATAAATAAGTTACATTGTACATTAATTTACAGTCACATGATTCTTTGAGTTTACCCGTTTGTTTATTTTGCTTTCTGAACTACTATCTAAATACAAAAGATTTCCTTTAGGCAAAAACATCTTTCTATAAATTGCTCACTACCAAAGCACACAGTCTGACACATTGCGGCCAGCACGACTATTTATTGCCTTGATAACTTGTAGCCCTTCCTGTACTGACTGATCTATGTCATTCACAGTCCTATTTATAACACATGCAGATATAATACATCTTCTCGGCAATCCATATGATAGATTATTTAAGAGGAAATTGTATTCTTCTCTCTTTGCATTTATATCTTGGTTAATGTAATGTATCAACTGACCATATAAGATAAAATATGATATTAGTGATAGCCTTCTTTGAACATGAAAAAAAAATAATCTTAGTAATAAACATATGTTAAATGCGTTGGTCCAATGCAGCATCAAAAGCATTTAAAGTGACTCCATAACCTAAAGGTATCACCTAAACATTGCATGTGGAGAATAAAAAATTATTTAAAATACCTAAATTAGTAATTTTTTTAAGGTGTCCGTGGAGTGAAGTGTAGCTGTTTTAATCAGAACTGCTTTAAAGAAAGAATGCAAATAAACTAACTTATTGAGCCATTTTTGGTCTAAATAGCTGTTCTAGGAGGGCGGACATTTTGTTTAGAATCTTAGTTAAGATACGTCAGGTCTTCTTTTATCTGATACGAGTTAAATGAAGATCTGAACCAAATTTCTGAACAACATGGCAGCCCCTTGAAAAAGCCAAATGAAATAAAGAGGGCTTAATAAGGTGTTTTATCTTTCAATAAAGCACTTCTACACTTGATGCAATATTTAAATTACACATAAGTTATTTCGTTTTTGGCATCATTTGTCCTTTAAATCTAGCAGCATGTCACAATATCATCCCTTTCAATCAAATGAGACTATTACCAATGAAATAACCGTGTATTATTAATTAAAAAGCACTTCTTTTAAGCTTAATGGATAGCTCATTTGTCCTGGGTTTTTACAGCCAGTGGCATTAGGAATCTAAAATATATCAAGCATAATTATTTGCTATAAAAGGCCACATCATCACTGCTATGTTATCTACTTAATCATGAATTACTTTGATGCCTAAAATATGAGATAAGCATAACAAATTAATTAAAGACTCCAATGTTATCTGTTACATAGTGTCTTTGTTCCCATTTTCCTTGCAGTACTGCATACAACATCTACTCTATTTTATAGCTGGCTATCTGCTGTGGTAATGTATACTTAGTACAGGGGTAGACAGCCTGTGGTCCTCCAGCTGCTAATGAACTACATCTCCCCTAATGCTCATTCAGCTAAGTGGCTGGCAGAAGAGTATAGGAAATGTAGTCCTGCAACATCTGGAGGGCTCCATTTTGCCTAACCCTGACTTGATACTTCCTAATGTAAACGGAATAGATAGAAAGAAAAAAAAAACATAGCGGCACTCAAAAGTGGTGCTACCATATAAGCAAATTAAGTAACAGCTAAGGGCCCCATTTTGCTTAGTGCCTAACTCAGGAGTGTATCTTCCACAAGTTAAAAAAGAAACTCGCCTAGGGTGGCACTTTGCCAGAGGGTGTTAAATCACACTTCAAAAATGTATGCTCTCTCCCCCACAGTTCAGCAAGCTTTAGCTCCTTACAATTAATTGGGGCTATGGGGGCATGTAATGGACATGGTTGGGCATGTAATGAGGGTGATGGCGGCATGTAATGTGGGTGATAGGGGCATATAATGGGGTGATTGGGAATTTAATGTATGTACAATGTGGGTGATGGGGCATGTAATGGGGGGAACTTTACAAGTTCCCCTGCATAATGTAGAATGGACCTATGTTCAAGTGAAAGCAGATAACAAATCAAGGAGTGGATGCCACAGGAATCATCTCAATCAAATAACTAATATCCCCCACTCAGAAGATGGGCAAACATAAAAATGTATGATTGGATGTACAGTACTGGTGGAGGAAAAGTAAGATTGATTCAGGGTTACAGCAAGAAAAAGGAAGCAATTTATAGTGTAGCAAGTGTGGTTGGGAGCGATGGTTTTTTAGGGTTCAAGTAAAACAGTGGATATGGATTTCTTTTGCTTGGAGTGGGACATGAAATTACACATAAGAACAGCGGTGGACTCAGAAGAGGAAGAAGTGAAAGTGCCTACTGAGATGTCATGATTTGATGAATCCTGGTCAGCGGCAATTTCACAAATGACCTAAGGGAGAGGGGTATAAGACTGCTTTTTAACATTTCCAACAAAATTGGATCTTTTCATTGATATTTTATTTGAAAAGATCATTAGAATGGATTAATATGGTTATGTTAAAATGTGGAGGAAGATCAGTTGGCCACTGAGCTGCACTGATGAGCAGAACCTTGGACAATGGTGATATGTCCTATGGGGAGTTGTCTTAGCTAGGGTAATAAGATGACATGGCTCTCCAAGCAGGATGCCCACCATAACTAGGTCTTTTGATTGGAAAGATACATAAAATGTTAACATGGTTCTTTCATAAATCCTTCAAATTCAGAGTATACATTAAAAACAGATATGTATGGAGGAGCTGTGTGCCTCTTGCTCACATGCTGTTTCCCACAGGCTATCATTGGCCTTCCCAGTGCTGATGACATGAGGACCAATTTCTTATTCAGACCTCCAACTCGACTCTTCATACTCCATCAAGTCAACGACTTTCAGGCTGGTCGGCCCTCGCAGTTACAACAACCGAAGACACAGGAGGGGGAATTAAGAGAGATCATTTAGAAAAATAGTGCATGTCCGCACCCTGCTACACGGTGGGATATTTATTTTATTCTAAAGCGAAAGTGAGAAATGGTAATTTCGGCTTCTTTAACTATATAAGTTTATGGCTTGCTGTTTGAAATTGAGCATTAGATGCAGCTGCTTGCCCAGAGCATCCAATCTATACATAAATAGCGTCTAGAGTATACTTTATTCAGTCATGATCTGCCACTCCCCTCAACGGCTATAACATTGCACAACTATGCGTGGCATGTACTCACGCTGGGAGTACATATCCTTAAGTGCAGGTACTTTGCTATCATGCCGACATGGTAACTTTATAATAAGTTCTTAATATGTCTAATGGGTACTTAAAAAGGTTTAGCTTTCATCCCTCCAGTGTAAAAAGATGAAAATCTTTGCAAGAGCTTTGCTCCCAAAGAAATGTAAATGCGAATCTCTCAGTACTGACATTTCAAAAGAGTGGAGTCCCACCAGCAGAGATCCATTCCCTTTTATCAGCTTTGCTGTCAGTCATGTTGATTAAGGCTGATAAACACTTCAAGTCTCCTGGGGTGGAGAAAACGACACAAAACAGCCATGTAACCAACATAAAAAGCCAGGCACTTTTTTTAAGAAGAGATAAAACAAATAAAATAATACTTTGTATACTTTTAAAAAAGGAGAAGGGATTCCTTTATAGAAAACAGAACTATGGGATTCTACAAACAGTTAAGGAATAACTGGTCCACTCAGTCTTCCCAGTTCCCTTTCTACTTGAAAACCTCAGAAGTATGTAATCATTGAACATATCTTATTTTCTAGATAGACTTCCACCTTAAAAACCCTTGAATTCTGAAATTCTGATGGTCTCTAAAACACAGACGGGACAAGGCTGTTCAGGGTCCTGAGGCAGAAACAATTTCTGACCTTCCCTGTACGTCAACATGACTAACTGTTACTGGGCAGAGGGCTCAGGTGCTTGGTACCTGTGGCAGTCTCTGTTGTCCCACCCCTGCTGAAAGAAACATCCTATGTATTCTTCACCATAAACATTCATGGACAGCTGCCAAAGTCCTTGGGATGTAACTTATGCCAATATCCAGAGGATGTTACCAGGATCCCATTTACTGGTACTCATTTTATTATATATATTTATTATTATATTTATTTATTATATATAACATTGTTTGTATGAAATACAAGTTGTTAGGTTTATTATATAAATACCATGACCTTATAAAACCCAGCAAGTCTCAGGTATCTTCTTTATTCATGTTAGTGGTTAATGAACTTGCTATGCTTCTGTCAAGAAGAATAGTTTCTCACATTATGCCAACACCAGAATTACACAATACAGCTTGTACATGCGGAAGGCAGCATACCATGCATAAGCTTCCATGGTGGGGACAGGGTACATTATTAATTTCATGAGGTAATATTGCAGAACATGTGGGATTTCTAGTCAAGACAGGGGCCCCAGTGACCCATCTATCCCACCAGCCACCAGTTGGACAACAAACACTTAAGAGGGAACTCATAAACTTTCAACGGGATAATATAGATAAATAAATGAGCGCACCTTGTATCTTGGGGTCTGGTTCCTATGTCCGGAGTAATCCTTAGATAGTAAAGACTGAATCCAAAAAACAAAAAGATAAGGAAAACTGCAACGGTGTGGAACTCGATACCTTAAAAATTAACTTTTATTTAAAGAGTAATAAAAAGCAGCTTGTCATAAAAATGACTGATCCATTAACAGAGATACATACAAAAATAAATCCAGTAGCTGTCCAAGCTTGACGCGTTTCATGCTCTTAAGCACATAGTCATAAGCTGAACATCACCAGTTGGACATCAACAACACTGAAAAGAAAGTAGAGACCCTTATGAGAGGATCATGGACAATATGCAGAGCTCTGTTTTACCAAGTCATACTTTTTTATAGTATTCAAAATCTGAAAAGATGGTAATGATACACATGCGTATGCCTAAAACAATGATGACATCACGCTCCCACAGTTTTTAGAGTGTCACTCAAATGCCAAGCACTGTGGGCTGCCAATGTTCCACTTTGTGAGCGTAAGAATGCCTTCACAGAGGCCATCTTGAAATATTTGAGAACTGTGCAGCAGGAGGCTGTCTATTTTTCTTGAAAATATGTAGATTAATGTGCACTAGCTTTCCAACATTTTGTGGATGAAGTTTCACTGTAATGGTATAAAATAGTCAGATCATTAACTACTTGCATGTTACTACCTGGGTAGTAAATACTCATATGCCTTTCTTCTTTTCTTTGTACTGGAGTCAATACATTGTGTGATCGTGTATTCTTTTGACTTTCCGGAGAGAAATATCTGAAGCTAAAATTATATTATTCAGAAAAAGATAATTTCTATATCTATTTCAATATCAATGCTTGCTTGTTTGAAAGAATTTCCGAACAAAGAAATAAAAAGTTATTTGATGCAGGTATTCTTTTGGATCGGTGTTTTATTTTTAAAGGGACTCTGTTAACCTAAATATTGCTTGTACTGTGAATGTGAAGACTAAAAAAAGGATGAAATATGATCTATAAGTTTTGGTTAGAAAAATTGCAGGCAAATATATGCACTGGGGTAGATTCAACGACCTCCTGTTATTTGTACAAGTGGTGTTAGCAGGATTTTACCATGCATTTTGGATTAAGTCTGTCTCTAAAGTCATTTACGTGTGCGCACCTGTTAAAAAAAAATTACCCCACCCTCTACAATCATCCATATGTAAAAATATAAAAATGTTGGGACATTAAATAAAACAAGTGGCCCCTAGTGATTGCAGTGCAATGCCCATGGTCACTACAAAATTAAGAATTTTTTTAGCTCAGCAACACCACAGACTAGTGCAATGTCTGTGGCCCTAACATAATTAAACATTTCCTCAATCGGGACACAGACCAGTGAATTCCTGCGGTTACCAACATAAAGTATAATCACCCCCTGGGCCCTAAGTACGCCTGCTGTCCCATTTAAAAAAAAAAAAAAGTTCCCACCCAGGGGACTGACCAAATGAATATAACCCCTGTTTACCCCACATTACCAATACCTTGTGAAAAAATATACTGTTTGAGTGCCAGGAGGGTAGGCAGTGAAAATCAGTAGGAAATAAATATACCTGCCTTAGGTGTCTAGTGACAATCAATGCCCTAGATCCTAATTTTCCAGGCCAGGGAAGGGGACACCTATTTGTTGGTTTAGAAAAAAACAAGAAAAAATCCTAATAAGACATGACTAAACTTATATTTTGATCCATCTGAAAGATTAAATACAAGGTTTGTCTCTGACCAGACAGACTATTCATAGTGTGGCCTTGTTGAAGCTACAGTACAAACTGGTATACCAGTAGTACTTGGTTCCAACAAGGCTACACAACATATCCACCCAGAGTTTTGTTGGCGCTGTAAAAACTAAATAGAACATTTTCGACATACCGGATTTATCGACGTATAACACGCACCTCATTTTAAGAAGGAAATTTCAGGAAAAAAAACTTAAATTTCAAATAAAGAACTTTGAAGCCCAATATGCAATTTTAATATGGCATGATATTGCCCCCAATATGCCATTTAATATGCAAGGATATTGCCCCCAATATGCCATTTAATATGCCAGGATTTTGCCCCCAATATGCCATTTAATATGCCATGATTTTGCCCCCAATATGCCATTTAATATGCCAGGATATTGCCCCCAATATGCCATTTAATATGCCAGGATATTGCCCCCAATATACCATTTAATATGCCAGGATTTTGCCCCCAATATGCCATTTAATATGCCAGGATATTGCCCCCAATATGCCAATGATATTGCCCCTTAGTATGCTCGTTATGCCACCCTCCTCCCCCCCTTCCCCAGACCCCAGTACTTACCTCGTTCCTGCTCCGTCTCCCGGTTCTCTGAAGGTGCGTGGCTGTGAGGGAAGCGTTGTGAGCTTCCCTCCAGCCGCGCGGAACAATAAAGTTTGTTTAAAAAAAGCACACTTTGTTGACCGCGCGGCTGGAGAGAAGCGCACAACGCTTCCCTCACAGCCACGCACCTTCAGAGCACCGGGGGACAGAGCAGGAACGAGGTAAGTTTTAGATTTTTTTTATTTTTTCAGCCACCGATCGGCGTATAACACACACACATCATTTGCCCCCTATTTTCAGGGAGAAAAAGTGCGTGTTATACGCCGATAAATACGGTATATGGTGGGATTGTGAGCATGATCCTGTGTCACATGAATCTAGAGGCATGTGGGATGAAACAAAAAAAAAAACTAAATAAACATATTTATGCCAACCAAAATGTGTATAGCAAGACACTAAAGGAAGCATGATCCTATTTTCTGGGTTATGGTGGTCAAACAAATTGAATACCAAAGGGAGATGGAATCGGGTTTCTATAGGCTAAATGGACAGAGTAAAACACACAGGAAAATATGGAATCAATGGACACAAAGAAATAGACATCCTGGGATCTGACGTATAAACTAATTAAAATTTGTATTGTAAATTTTGATATTGAAAATTAAATAAAGAATTTATATATATATATATATATATATATATATATATATATATATATATATAGTGAAAAGTATGAATGGGTCTGCACACTTACAAGTATCGGGTGCCACGAGGGAGCGTCATTCACGCCCATAAAGCAAAAAGAAAACATATGAGATTCAGCACACCGTTTAAGGGAGTTTAATCCACCAGAAAATAACGTTTCAGCCCAGCACTGAGACTTGAAAAAAGCTTAGTGCTGGGCTGAAACGTTGTTATTTTTTGGTGGATTAAACTCCCTTTAACGGTGTGCTGAGTCTCCTATCTTTTCATTTTGTTATATATATATATATACATTATATTTCGAATGGTGCATTATCTCCTCCCCATTGGAGGTACATTTGTTCCCTATAAGTCTGATTTCAGAATTTCCAAATTAACTTAAATATTTTATTTGAAAGGTGCTCCGTAGGCCATTTCTGGTTTCTTGTATCTATAACACTCCGCTACTCCGCTGCATGAGGCAAAGCATTGATTATCACCAAGTAGGAACACTGGAATTATACTTTTATATATTCATTAATCATCAATCTCTGCTATAACAGATTTGTGGTGTTATGATTTTTTCTTTTCTTTTTACTTGTTTTATTATTGTTTTATAAGTCTTAAAATCAAAAATCGAAAAAGGTAGATTAGATGCAAATCAAATGGTGTAGCACTGATTATATAAGTTAATAGTTTTAGCTCACTGTCCCATGCCTCCCAGCTGTCCCAACTTAGCTCTACCAATTATCTGATTTTCTGGCCACAGATAAATGTCAGTGGGACAGCGGAATTCGAGACTGCAGTACTGATCTCATTCAACGGTTTCTTGGACATCGGAGAATGTGCAGAACCACTGTCAGTTCGAGTGACATCACCAGATATCTGATTCGCCAGGACCAGAAGTTGGGAGGTGCACCGTACATGAGTAAATGTTGATGGTTTATACGTCTTTATGTATTTACATGATTTTACCCCAAGATGATATTGAGATTCTGTCACAACAGTTCCCAAACTGATCTGGATAAAATGACGAAAATCACATTTATTTTCCCCAAATACAGCAGAAGTTAATTGAAAGTCTTCAATTTCTCTGTGCAGTAAATTACTGTTTTATTCATAACTATTAAATGGCCTATTTTATTCATAACTAGTAAATGGCCTGCGGCGTAAAATTTGGGGTCTCTGAAGCATTGGCATGAATTTACACTGGTGTAAAAACCATTAGGTTTGGGTTGAATTATATCGAAATGCATGGACTGGCGCTGTGCAAGGAGAACGATTATTAGGTGTCCGGAGTTAAGGGCGGAGAGGAAACAAAGTATCAAAAAATTGAAAAGACAGATTTAGCTCGGGCCTATGCATTTTGGTAAGTGCATCCCACCGTGATACAGGTTACATGATAAGCTTATATTTGTGTATGTAAAATGCCTGTTGGGGGAAAGACGGCAACTGGAATTGATGCCACGAATGAGAAAGACGGAATACGTGGAATGTACAAAAATGAACATTATGAGATCTATTAACTAAAGAGTTGAACTGAAGTATTAAAAAATCAGCCTGCAATAGCAGAATTGTAACAAAAAAAAAATCTCTAAATTGGCTATTTTTCTATTTCAGCTATTAAAACGGGCACCTGTAACAGTGTTGGGAAACTTTGTTTCCATGACGCTGCATAATCCCTATCTCCTCAACCCTGAGCGTGACATCATGAGCTAAGGTCAGAGGGCAGGTAAACAGGACCATGGGACAGCATGAAGCCTTCAGACCGGTAAAAATTATTTAAAAAAAAAATCTATGTGTGTGTGAGGGTGTGTGGATGTGATTATGTGTGTGTAAATGTGAGCCTGTGTGATTGTAAGCGAGAGTCTGTGTGCGTGTGTGTAAGTGGGAGTTTCTCTCTCTCTGTAAGTGTCTGTGTGTAAGTCTGACTGTGTGTGTGTTTATGTGAGACTGTGTGTGGACGTGTGTTTCTAAGTGGGAGTGTGTGTGTGTGTAAGTGTGACTATGTATGTTTGTATGTGTGTCTCTTTAGTGAACTGGAATTTGAAATTTAAGACCAGAGTATCCAAACTGAAAGCATAGCTTGCTTAGAGAATTCTTCCAACTTGTCTACTTAAATTTGAAATTCCCTTTAAATAACCCACATGATATAAATTATAAAAAACTTTTGCTTTTAAGCAAAAAGCAAGTAATTTTTATTTTATTTTGTTTGACATTAGAGAAAAACATATTACATCATGCTTGAAGGTCGGAACTGGTTACGAAATTTTTGTAATCCCACCACTGCCTCCAGGTGATATTTTTATCAGAGGAAGGCAACTTCTGTATGATTAAACATGATTCATACTTGATTTGGAAGTCAACCACTGACTTCCAGGGTGCCATGTTGTGGAATTGGTCTGTAATGCCAAACATATCTCCAGGCACGAATCAGAGCAGAGATAGTTGGAGGTGTAAGCCCCCTAGTCTTTGCTTTTGGGGAAGACTTATTTTTTGAATGGTGCACCCTTCAAAATACACTTTTAATGAGGCAAACATCACTCTTTAATGCCTTATTTAAACAATTCCTTTGTCAGTTCTTCTCAAGTCAGTGTTCCCATTCTGTTCATTCCGCAAATATGTTTCCTGCTTCCCACCTTTTATATTTAAAATGATTGGATAATGAATTAAGATATGCAAAAAAAAATAAAAAAAAATTCAGCATATAAACATAGATTGATGATCAAAGACAGGAGAGAGCAAAAGTATAAAGCAAATGTGCATGCAAGTGTCAAACATTTTTAACCCATTCTGGTAAAGGACATATATATAGAATTAAATATAATGGTGCTTGCAGACCATGTGGACTTATACTCACACATGCCAGCTGCCGGAATAGGGCTTAGCCTCAAAAAAGAGGCAGTCGTATTTGGTATTTGTGATAACCAATCACAGCGACCATATGCCGCCCGTGACACCGGCAATTGAATTTGATCTGAAGAGGTGAAAAAAGTGCAATCTCTGTGATTTGTAACTGCAATTGTACCTCTTATTTTTTTCTTCTGCAATTGCATTTTTAACCACCCCCACCAAGTAACGGAGAATTTCTTCATACATTTCAGACACGCCTTCCTCACACAATTGAATCGCGGACCAGTAAAGGCAACAAGTACAAAAGAGAAAGGTGCTCGCAACTGTGCCTTTAAAGGATTCCCACAGACAAAGTGTAACAAGTTGCAGCGTTTTTTTGGTGTATTACTGCTTTCGAGATTAGTTCACGTTTGCCTGGAGAATGATTTAGAGGGGTTTTTAAAAATATATCATTTAGTTGTGTTTAAAAATCTCCATTCTAGGCCGTCCTGGTTTTACTGATTTATTGTGTGAATTTGATCTCCCCTGAGGTGTTTCTTTATTTCTGATTGGCTAATGCAAATGTCCAGCGGAGATTAAGCATAAATGAGCTTGAAATTGATTTATTATAATGAGCTAAATTGAGGTCCAAGGTCTCTACCTTTTTTTTTTCTGTTTTAGAAACCGAATCTGTCAAGTGACTGCATTATTTATTTATTTTTTGTGTACCGTTAGAACAATGTAACGGAATGTAAATGACTCAACACCATTTCATGTTTAAAATAGGAGGGAAATGCAATAAATATACATCTTAAAGCAAAGAGGAAAAAAAAATGTGTGTGTAGTTATTGTAGTTTAATAGCCCAAGTTTAACTTTAGTGATCGTTTGACATGTTAGGTTAACAATTGTTATAACACAGCCATTTTTTTATTTACCTCAGCTATAGAAACATAGGATTCTTTAAATTGTAAGTTTGCAAGCAGGCATCTCTGCCTCTGGTCTCTCTCTGTTCATCTAACGTAGCTTAAAATTCCCTTTTGTGCTTTCTACCAAGTGCTGAGTAAACTGTTACTGCACTATATAAATCCATGGCCCCCAATTGTCCCACTTTCAGCGGGACAGTCCCGATTCAGCACAGCTATTCCACTGCTCTGATTCTCATTCTTTGGTTTAATGGACACCAGCTAATTAATTCTGTACATGCACTGTAGTATTCTGATTTTGAGTTCTGGTACTGACACCCCCTCAAGATGCCAACTCCAGGTGTCCAGTGTTGTTTAGGGGGCAATGTCGGAAGGCATGTAAATAAAGTTCATTATAATGTAATTTTGATGGCAGATCAGACATATCAAATCCATTCAATCTGCCCATTTTATTCAACCTGTTTTGTATTCTCAATCCTTATTTGTCTCAGACCTTGTATTAGGTCCAGAATAGTTTTATGTTTATTTCATGAACAGTAATGCTTCCTCACATTATACTGACGCCTCTAGACCAGCGATGGTGAACCTATGTCATGGGTGCCACTTCCAGCACTCAGGAGCCTCCAAGGTGGCATTTAGCATCACACTGCATTAGGGCCAACACCGCTTTATACAACCATTACTGTTGTAAGGGACCCGGCAGTCTGGGGGGACCCACTTAGAGCCTCTTTAACCCCTTTGTTACAATGGACATGTCAGGCACGTCCAGCTGGGAACTCCGTCCCCAACAATGGACGTGCCTGACATGCCCTGCGGTTAAACGAGCGTTTTTTGCTATCAAGGATCACGATAACCACTCTGACGGTGCTGATCTATTGCCTCGATGTTGAGGCAAAAGACAGCACTGAAATTCATGCTCCTGCAATATGGCTGTGCCCTCTTGTGGTCAGAGCTTCGGAAGTGAAAAAAAATTCACTTCCAACACTCTGAATATGTTGCTTGACTGCCCCTAGAGGCAGTCAGCAACCTTGCAATCAAAAAAAAAAAAAGACTGAATATAAGGTTAGAGTTAGCATAGCTGTTAGGGTTACACTTAAATTAGGGATGGCATAAGGGATAGGATTAAAATTCAATTAAAATTAATATGTATTAAGGGTTAGCATAAGGGTTAGAGTTGGGGTTAAATTTAGGTTTAGGGTTAAATTTAGGGTTCGGGCTGGGGTCAAAAGGTCAAAATAGGAAAAAAATAGGAAAAAATTAACAAACACTATTTTTGTTTTTTTGCCCCATAACTCATAAAAAACTGCAGAAAAACATGGAAACAAGCATATTTATGAACTCAGGCCAACATTTAGAAACTACTTTTTTAATGATTGTATTTGTGTAAATTATATTTTAGGTCAAAACTAGGAAAAGGGTTTTTTTACTTTTTCAGCATATTTTTTTTTTGTAGTAAATTATAAGATATGAACATAATGTTATCTAATGAAAGCCCTTCTTACGATGATGAAAAAAAAAGAAGAAAATTACAGCTAAACACAAACACTCCAAAAATTGTAAAAACAGCCCTTGTCACCAAGGGAAAATCAAGGTCAAAATGTCTTGTCACTAAGGGGTTAAAGCAAAAAAAGCTTGCCAGCAGAGGCACTGGCCAGGAAAATCAAAATATCTCTCCTTACCAGTCTTCTGTGGGCAGGCAGACAATTGGAGGTCTTTGTGCTGTGCAGGCCCACTGACACCCCACCCCTGAGCTGCCCCTAGCCCTGCCTGTGTGTGTCACATGGCCTGCCGGGGCTCAGACTCCAGACATGAGAGGAGTGCATGAGACAACATGGGAGGATGTCTGTGCCCCTGGTCAGCGTACACAGACATCCAGCTGCCTTTCACTAAACACCAGTGTAGTCTTGTGGATGCAACCTGGGTGCTGGAGATATTGATATTTGACATCCTGCACATGTTTAGTGGGTATCCTCATTTATATGAGACCATGGCAGATTTAATAGTTATTTTCCATACTATAGTGGTCCTTTAAGCATAGTTATAGCACTTAAAATAAAAAGTATTTTCAGGGTAGAGTTTCCCATGCATCTTATCGACCCAGAATAGTATGAATGTAAGGGGGGGAGTATTTTCTTTGTTAAAAAGAGAGCATATTTCTGTAGTATTAACTAAAATGTAAATAGCTCTGCCAGAGGAATTCAATTATCTCCTCACTTTCTTCCCTATCTCTTCTAACACAGACTACAATGCAGCTTTAGTAGAATGTGATGGAAACATATCTTTTTAGCACTCTGGAAGATTACTGATAGCGACGTTCAACCCTTAGAAACAAAGGCCCACACTGACGATGCTCGAATCTCTAGTGCAGAAAATTCTATTTGATTACAGTCTGCTTTATGACAGCAGGTTCTTTCACTGGCTTGACATGGATAATGGTTGACAGCAAGAATAAAAGAATGACATTCACTGGCTTGGGGAAAAAAAAAAAAAAAGAAGCAAGTTAAGGCCACACTTTTTGATACAAAGAGCTCAATTCTTTGTATCTCTTCAAGATACATTAGATGTAGTTTAATTTCATCGCCCACCACATGATCGAATTTTTAAAAGGAAGCTATTAAATCTTTTCAAGTCATTTACAGGGGTACAAAATGGCATCACTGTTTAAAAGGTATTCCGGTGTGACTGTGGGGATAGGTATTAACGAGTCACGAGCTTTAGGGATTTGCAATAAATAAACGATTTTAAATGTTGACAAGCTCTCCAACTGTCGACAAAAACTATTACGTGACATTTAAGTGAAAGGTTTCATCAAGTGTAAGCATTTTAAATAGAAATGTTACAATGAAATAATACAAATAAAGTACCTTATATAACAATAAATAATAGTACCTTTCTGCTTGTATAGCAGAGGCCGGACATCTAGGGTCAGATGGGTCACATCTTCCTTCAACTGACCCAAGAGTTGAAACAACATGTCCGCCCCCCATTAGTGCTATACAAGCAAAGAGGGCTCAGTACTTTATTGTGCTTTTTTTAAATTTAAAATGCTTATATTTCATCCAATCTTTTGATTAAACACTACTTAATTTTTTTTGCTGCCAGTTGTTCTTTAATTAAATAATAATTATTTCAGGACAGCAATGGTTTTAATATTCCCATGGAATATAAATTTCACATAACAAGTGGACATCTAATGTTAACAGTGTAGTAGTAATCGGAAATTGTCCTTTGCGAAGAAATCAGTATCCAATGCACAAACATTTCACTGTTGTACAATTTTTTAACTTAAAGGACAACTGTCAATTTTGAATACATCTGTAAGCCCTGCTAGATATGCTTTCCATTTATTAGGAAAGTAATGCAATACAAAATGTTTACTCAGTACAGAGAGAATTACAGGGAATTGAGAAGGGAATTTCAAACTTAAGGCCAAAGTAGCCGAGTTGGAAAAATTCTCCCATGCCGCTGCATTGGAGAACGTTTCCAACTCGGTGACTTTGGCCTTATGTTTGTCTGAAACGTTATAGGAATTATAGACAGGACAGGCCTCCCTCTCTTCTCCCCTCCCCTCCCTCTGTGCTCTCTCCCCCATCCCCTTTCTCTGTTCTGTTTCCCCCTCCCCTTCCTCTGTTCTTTCTCCCCCTCCCCCTGTTCTCTATTCCCCCTCCCCTTCCTCGGTTCTCTCTCCCCCATGCCCTCTGTCCTCTCTGCCCCTCCCCTTCCTCTGTTCTCTCTCCCCCCCTCCCCCTCCTCCTCCCATTCTAACTCATGGTGTGGGGGCGGAGCTCACCGGGTGGTGAGAGCGGCGTCTGCTTCACGGGGAGATGCGGGCAGCATGTGTTAATGCTGCTCGCGCTCCCCACACACAGTGATGATGCAGGGTATCGGAAATCAGATGCCACTCTGCTAAAACGGGCTGGTGAGGAGGGATCTTTTAATCTCCCTAATCCGGTGCCTCTACCGGCAAATTTTCAAATATCCAATTTACTTCATTGTTTAAAAATAGCGCATACCAATCCAATGTGGAGAGGAAACACAGGTGGAACCAACTGCTTGAGTTACGCTTGAAGCGTTTCGCATTAGAGAGCATGTATTCATAAGCTGTTAGCACACCTGACAGACCGCACGATGTAGGGGTGACATCATCACCTCCTACATCAGCTGACATAAGGTGGAAGAGTCATGTGATCAGTGTAAATAGCCAGAGGATGCAAGATCCACTAAGCCAACAAAGGCAGACAATGGGGAGTAGGTAAGAACGTATTGGAATGGGAGAAGGAAAAGGGGTGGGGGTGGGTATTTAGTTATTCAGTGAATGGGAGAAAAAAGTACTATAGGAGAATTAAAAAATGCAATGCAATTAATTTTTTAATATGCTAATAATTATATGCTAATCAACATGGTCCATTATTTACAAACTTATAGGAAAGTAGATTCTTCCATTAACTGCTGTTGCATTACAAGCAGGTTATTTGTGCTAAAAAAAAAAAAAACATAAAATATATGACTCTGTATTCAACTATGCTAGTGAACTGTGGTTTATATACAAGGAAAATACAAACAATAGGCCAAATGCACCACAGTTCACTGTTTTGTAAATATATTTCCGTCATTACTAAATCATTGATTTAGGTTAGGCATTAAATAACGATATCCCAAATCACCTTGGATATGTGAACCTTGATTGAAGATTTAATTTTTGTTACTCAGAGCAAAGCCTGGGACCAGGTCACATGAGTCTAAAAACTGTACTGCTGGGAAAATTTGGTATACAATAACTTATTCCTTGTTTAGCATAGCTACAGATCTCAGAATGCAAAAAAAAAGGTGGACATTGTTGAACTTATTGGCATAACACAGCTGCCAACAGTCCAAAATGTTCCTGGACAGTCCTGTGATTTGGGTGGGGACGCTGTCCTGACAAACTTTGTCTTTGACTGCTGCCATTGCACTGTGCACAGGCAGCATTGAGCTTAAACTGTGGCTTGACCCTGGCTTGGTGTCCTGATTATTTGGTGTGGAATGCTGTGTTGCTTTTTGGGTTCTTGAAGCTTGGTGTGGATTACTACTATTCTGAATTCAGGTTCTCTGACCCTGGCTTGGATTATTACTATTCTTTATTTTTATCCTGATCACCATTTAATCTATATGTTGCATTTTTTTTATTATACCCAAAATGCATAATTTTAGGGTTGGCTATATTGAAACTCATTTGCCATTTAACACATTTGTCCAATGTGAGAACTTCCCATTTACCACCACTCTTTACATGCTATACTTAAGCCTCTTGCCAGTCCACACACAAATGTTTGGCCCTAAGCCTATTTGAGTCAATTAGTACAGTAAGATTTTTTTGTGGAAGCAATCTCTCTCAACTGAAGTGCGCACAGCCACCATACAATGACAAGAATAGTGTCCGCACTTCTGCACAATGCCTCTGATCCGCCCCTTACATTACACACTCATCGGCTCAGCTCTTACAGGCTACTTCCACAAAGTGGAAAGTAGGGAGCGTGCACAGTTGCCGTCAAAGGGGTGACTTTACTTGTCCAATATGGCTGCCCAATGACAGAAATGTTGAGGATTTCAACATATTAGATTCCACAAAAGGTAGTTCCCTACGAAAAATAAAAGCGTTCAGCATGTCAAATTAGGTATCAATCGCTAACTTTTGTTTCAGCTTGGGGGGTGGGGGGGAACCAGGCTTTTGTGGGTTTTTTGCAACTCACCTCTCTCCTGGGTTATGTTAAAAAAAATACTGTCTTTAATCCATGCATATGCTGAATGAATTCATGAATTAGTTGGCACCAATCCCTAGTTGTGTCCTGTCAAATTTGAGTCTGTCCTCAACTGCATTTCAACTGTGTATGTCTTAAATACATCTTAATATCTTAAATGCTAAAGAATTGAGCTCCATCCACCTGGTACCTGTTCAATGGATGCTGGCGCTTAATCTCATGAGGTCACACAATGCCCTGCAACGTTACGAGGAGCCACGTGAACCCCACCCCTTCTGATTTTGCCCCATCTTGTCCCAGGACACACACTGCCAAAGTTGGCAGGTCTGGTCCATGTATGGTTTGCATAATGAAGAAAAAAGCATACACTGTTAATCCTCTTTTGCATATCCTTACCCAGTATCCCTTGCAGCACTGTATAGTAGAAATGTTCTGTGGTTAAAAAATAAATTTCTGCTGACATTCCTTTTGATATGTAGATGTGGTAAGTAATCCTACACAAACGTAAAATACATGGAAACAAATTGGTTTCCAAACTAATAATCATCCTGGATTTTCATTTCAAACTGACGTGAGGTTTGCAAATACCAAGACCACAACAGACTGCAACTTGTAGTGTCTACATATAAATAAAGAGAACTACTGTGCATTTCCCACTTGACTTCCCTCCTGTATTGCATGTAATTCAGTGCCTAACTCAGGGGTATGACATAAAATAGCCTATTTCATCTGGGATGGTTTAAGCTGGCCTGAGGAGTGACAAGAGAATATAGCAGGCAGTCAGCGCTAATGACAGCATACCTTTTTTTATAGACTAAAGGTCAAGCAATGAATTTCAATTATAGTGTGTCAGGATGCTCCAGTGTAGGTACCTGATAACAAGCCTGGAGCTTCCATCTCCCGCAGATTTGTACTTCAGAATTTCAATAAAGCTGTTGGCCTGTGGCACAAATCTTTATATAAACCAATAGCAAGAGCCACAATGCCTTAAAAAGACTCCATTTGCTCTGAATCCCTTAAGTTATGTTGTGGCGGCAGCTTAATTTTCTTTTGCTGCCTCAGTGTCTTTTTCTTTTCTTCCTGGGGGAAGTGGGGGTGGAGGAATTGGGTGCGCAATACACTTCAAATGTTTATGTCTGCATTCAGTACAAATTGTCTATGATTTTACCTTTGTAAGAACAGGAAGCCCTGTTGAATATTTTCAACTTGAGACTCTAGCAGCTAATGTATTAAAAGTACGCAATGGGACTGTTGTTCATGGTCGATTCGTCCCGGCCTCTTCATCCCGGCAGTTATAGCCGACAACCCAGCACAGCTGTTTCATCGCGGAGCAGGTTAGTTTTAGCATTCATTTCGGATTAGTATTTTTGTCACGGCACTGGTTAGTTTCAAGTTTTGTTCTGGTTTAGTATTAATGTTTGGGCTTACTTTTAGGCTTAGGAGTTATTTTTAGGGTTAGTATTAAGGGCACTTTTAGGGTTAGTACCCTAAGGTTACTATTAGGATTAGTTTTAGGGTTTGAGGGGGTTTACTTTACTAAGGGGGTTTATTACTTGCTGGTTCTGAAAGTACAGTGCCGAAATGGCCAGGCTGAACAGTCATAGAACCTTAAAACTCCCACAATGCAGCAGTGATCCGTGGTTCTAAGACCTTTTTTTGACCTATGGTTTCCAAAGCTTCCAAAGTGGCCACCATCAAGAGGCAAAGTATATTTGGGCAGGGTTTGTAATTGTTTCCCTGTTGTAATGTAGGTCGGTAATGCTGGTTGCAGGGGGTATAGTGGTCATGTTTGAGAACCATTGCTCATAACACATCAGTGGCAATGTATTTAGGTGCCATATCATATAGCCACTTAGTGGTAGATTTGAATAGAACCATTTTGTGGATATTTGTAATGTTGTTTACAATGTAAACAATGGGACTTTAAAAGGACTATATCACCTAACCATTGATTTTACTGTGAATTATGATTTTTTTTTTAATTAAGCATGATATTTACATTGTGTAACTGAATTGCTGTCGATCTTACATAACTCCACCTACTGTCTTTATCCAAGCATAGAGCCGCGTGATCGGCCATTGTTTTTAAGGAAACCTTTAAGTTTTAGATGCTGACCCGCAGAATACATTATCCTTAACATTTTTAGAGTGATATCAGTTAATAAATCAATATAGTTCCTATGAAACTTCTCCAGGATTAATGTGTTCCCACGGGACACACTTGTGTTCTCCAGCATCATTTCTGCTAGGTACACTTGCACATAGTTTATTTTAAGGAACTCAGTAGGTAGGTTGTTCCAAACATCATGGAGAACAGATCACATTTCTTCAGTGAATGCTGGCAGCCACTGTTGCTTCTCTCTCTTCGTGTCATCCCAAACAGGCTCAATGATGTTGATATCAAGGCTCTGTTGAGGATATACCATCATTTCCAGAACTCTTTGTTCTTCTTTACGCTAAAGATAGTTCTTAATGATGATGGATGTAGGCTTGGGGTCATTGACATGTTTCAGAATAAATTTGGGGTCAATCAGATGCCCCCTTGTTTGTTGTATTGCTGCTTGGCTCCCTTGTTTGTTGTATGGCTGCTTTCTCCCTTGTTTGTTGTATTGCTGATTGGCTCCCTTGTTTGTTGTATTGATGGTTAGCTCCCTTGTTTGATGTATTGCTGCTTGAGAGTATCTAAGGAATACTTTTTGGGAAGCTGCACCATTACTGGGGAGAATTATTTGTTCCAATTTATACGTGGAGGGTGATTTCACTATTGAGTCAATCATATTCCTACCTAGTGGTATTCCATAATGGATAAATATCTGCCTTTGCATCTCAGAATTGAGGAGGCTATCTATTCAGACCAAATCCACAACTACATTTGCAGAAACGCAGTCCCAAACTTGCATCACTGTTGCCTGCAGACACAGTTGTCTGTACTGCTCCCCAGTCTTTCAGCGAACAGACTGTCTTCTGCTACAGGCAAATATTGCATCAGTCCAGAGCACCTCCAGCCACTTTTCCGACTTTGTTAAGTCACTTGGCCATGTTTCCATGTCAGATTTGTGGCTTTTTGGGTGCAAGTCTTCCATGAAGACCATTTCTGACCAGACTTCTCGGGACAGTAGTTGGGTATACCATGATCCCTCTGTTTTCTGCCAGTTATGAGCTGATGACACCACTGTACATCTTCCAATTATGAAAGGAAGTAAGCATGATGTGTCTTTCATCTGCTGCACTAAGTTTCCTTGGCTGGCTGTGCTTGTTCAAAAGAGCTTGGACAGCACATCTGGAAACCCCTGTCTGTCTTGAAATTGTTCCCTTGGAGAGACCTTGCTGATGCAGTATAACTACCTGGTGTCTTTTTGCTGTACTTAGTATTGCCATGGTGTATGACTTTAAACATTAAATGGTCTTTCGTAAACTCCCGTTGTTGGTGGAGTTTGACTGTTCCTCACCCAGTTTTATTCCTCCTACACAGCGGTTTCTGTTTTAATGATTGTGTTTCAGCCTACATATTCATTTGATTAACTTCCATTACCACCTGTTTGGTATCATTTTTTGTAATCATGCATCTGACTACATACCTGCAAAATCCCAGACTTTGTCCAAGTCTACCTAGACTAATGGATGCTGTGACGACAGACAGTGGTCACTTCACATATTGATTTGATTTAAATATTTCCACAGTTTACTAGCTTTGGATTTAGTTAACTAATAAAAAATAAAATGTCTCATTTTGCAAGCATTCTTAGTTTACTAACTTTTCTTTTTTCCACACCTGCGTAAATCTTGTGCACAGCATTACATATTCACAAATATTTTATGCAACTTGAATATGCATGAAAAAAGATCATAAATCATAGATCATAAATGAGTCAAGGATGGTCCACTTCTTTTTTGTAACCAAGTTGCAAATGATCAGTATGTGAACGAAGGAAATAAAGTATGCTATCAAAATTTGGTTCAAGAGGTAATATTAAATACCCTCATAAACAAACGCAGCATTGTGGTTCTGATTATATACCTCCCAACCCTTAACCCTGAAAATAGAGACACTGAAGGGTGGAGCTTGGGAGGCGGAGTGTCAGCCCTACCGTGCATGTGCGGTAGGTGCTGTCATTCTAACTTCTAATTATGAGCTACTGCACATAATCCGGCTTATGTGCTGTAACTAGGCTGCGGGATTGCAGTCACAAGTCTACCTTTGTCCTGAAAAAGCAACAGATGTAGAGCTCACTAAGACAGTGGGATTGCCTCCCAAAATCGGGCTTGTCCCATGCAAAGTCTGACAGCTGGGAATCGGAGTAGAAAACGGGAGTCAGTGAATCAAGTAAGAAAGTGGTTTAATGGCATCCAAACAAATAAGTGAAGTACAGCAAAACAATGGAATAAACAAGGTGGCAAACCGATAGTCTAAATAGCTTGACGCGTTTCTCGCTTATAGCGCTTACTCAACCTCCAGCTCTGTAAGCCCGATGATTGAATTTCTTGTCTGACAGTTGGGAGCCATACTTTTCGGCCTTTTCCACTTAAAGCAGCACAATGGCGAGGTATGCCATGATGACATCAGCTTCCAAATGGTTTCTGGAACAGAAAGTTCCAAAAAATGTGCCACCTAAAAAAAAAAAAAAAAAAACTCCTAGACCCAGGATAACATTTGTTTAACAGAATTTCACTGGCACTTCGATAACAAAGCCACACAGCAAGAAATTCATGTTATTACATGAATAAATAATACAACGAGTGCACAGAAAAGAGGGAATTTGAATAACAAACAGGAGATGCATGGACATTTAAATGATTTATTTATAACACCAACATGCTAAATAAGATACTTGAATATTCATAATTATTGCAGGAAACCCTGGCACAGTACTTATGGTTCTCTCTCTCTTAATACTTTACATTTTAAATGTAATGCCATTTGTTTTATGAAAAGTCGAAAAAAGCTACGAGCTCAACTAAGCAGATTTTAAAAGACTGTAATCTGGAGACATCAAAGACCCAGGCAATCATTTCCTGCTGTTATCTACCCACACTATCCATAGAACCTGTTAAAGAACGTTCTACCAAACAGCTTTAGAATAATAATAATAATAATACTTCCTTTCTTCCATTTATTAAGCTCACTTGGATATTAAATTCAAAAGAATACATTGTTTTAATTTGCATGTTCTGCTTTCATCAAAGATTAAAATTAAAACTGCGGCAAGACGGGCTGAATTAACCTTTTTATTGGAGGGCAGAAAAGCAAATTTCAAGCAGTTAGGGATTTAAACAATTTAAAGCAGACAGATGATTGAAGTGAAGAGAAAAAAAAAAAGAAAACATAGTGGCACTGTGCTAATGATGGTGTGCAGACAGCAGCTCAACATACGTTTAACCTCCATAGTGCCACATGTATTGGAAATCAAGGGAATAATTATTGGTAAATAAATAAATTCACTTCATTTTTTAAAAATGTATCCTTTAGGTTAATCATTGCAAGATTTACTTTAGAATGGGAAATGCATAATTTAAAAGTCAAGCCACAAGGAGATGTCATAAGCAGAGAAAATATATATTGCTCTTATTTTTTGCCATTTGTTTGTAATTCCACACACTGTATGAAACATTTTTCATCATTTTTTTTTTTTTTTTACAAAGGGCTAGTAACAAAAGGTTCCACTGGAACAGAAAAAGGTTACTTGCCGGGGAGTTGAGATGAGATGAACATTCCATCCAACCAATCTAGCTAATCATTGTGTTGAGTGCACAATGTGTAGCTAAATTGATGAGATGAAATGGGCATCTCGCCTCATCTCACCTTTTGAAGAATAGTCTAATAAAGTGTCTCTGCACCCCCTTTAATATTGGAGCCAGGGGCTACGCAAGAGCTCCCTAATAGTAATGGAGCTAGTGGCTTCCCAGGTGCCCTAATATCAGGACCGGGAACTGCCAATAATACTCCGAACCTTATATTATAAAGGGGTAAATGTCTGGCTAAAGTATCTCCTATCCCATCTGAAATATATGGGGCTGAGGGCTGGTCAAATACATTGGGCTGGGTACTGCCCAAGTGCCCCAAGCCCACTCAATTAGACATAAGGTTAGGAAATCCCACAAAGGACCCCCTAAAATAAATAAATATATAAATATTTCCCCACCTATGTCCCCCCACCTCTAAGTTGCCAAGGTAGATGTATCTGAAATCTGAAAAAACAAATAAAACAACCCTTTGAATGCCATGAGGGTGGGCAGTGAAAATCGCTTGCCACTCCCCCTGCCACCCAAAGGGTACCATGTGAAATAAAAGAAGACCTTAAAAAAATGTCCCATGATGATCTGTGACACCCTTGATCCTCATCTTCCACCCAGGGAAAAGGGCCATCCAAAAACAAAAACATTCCACCTTGTTTTGAAAGCTGCCAGCACCATCTTTTTAAGAGAGGGGAAGGGGCATTAATAACAGTTGGTTTATTTTGCCCGGCCCCATTATTATTAGGTTTTTTGATGACCCCTCATCTTAAATATATTGGGCTGGGCGCTTTGAAAAGCAGCCGATGCTGGCGTGAAACCAGGGAGAGCTCTTGGCTGACAGAAACAGCCAATCCGATATCTCTTTAGACATTTTAAAGAGAGGGCAGAGTTTTTTTTTAATATGATTCCATCAACTGTTGAGGACAGACACATTTAGAAATGTCTGGTTTTTTTTTTTGTGGTGCTAAAGGAGCCCGACCATAATCCATTTCGGGACATATTGGTGTATATTAAGTAAGCCCTGTAGATGACTCCTGAATTGGTTTGTCATTATTTTTGTCAAGGCTTATTATAAAACAATACAATGTTTGATTGTATTTTCTAACTCACTCTTGCCATGCCCCCAAAAAAGTATTGACTGTTTTTATTTAAAATTACAGAAGTCATAGCCCAGAATGGGATCCTGTGCATATCAACAAAATGTTCTTCATATCTTAGAAATGTGCAGCAATAAAAAAAACGATATATTTTCTTGCTTTAGCATGGTCAGTTAGGGATTGTTTACAACTTAAAAAAGGTTCAGAAACCATGTAAGGGATGTTGGGCCATGTCCTCAGGAATATCATTTTTTTTATCGCATATTTATTGACATTCATATTTCTTGGATTGAAACTTGTCATCAAGTCTCTTGCAGAGAAATAAAAACTGTTATTTGTGACTTCACAAATATCAGACTTATACCGTATACAGCGGGAGAAGTGGATGTTGATTATTGACTATAGCTCAGAGCGGAGAGCACTGGGATTAGCCTTAATAAGACTTTAACTGGTTAGAGCACTGTTCACAAAGTATGCACTCAACAAAAAGTATGTAATCAATATCCTTAAAGTGAAAAGGTACATTAGATGTCAGCAATGATGAATGCGTTGCTGTGGTCAGCCACAGATTGTACACACCGATGCATACTAAGAAGCAATTTACTGAAGTGTGTTTGCTTCTCCTACCAAGATACGTGAGGACCAAGTATTGGATCCTGGGGGCCATTGTCTATTTCACATTTCACTCTCTCGTTTTTTTTTTTTTAACCCTCGCAGTTTTTCCTTAGCTAAGGGTACGTCAAAAAAATTCTGCACATCCATGAAATACTGAAAACAAAGTTTTGCCCTTCCATATTCTCTCTTTTACTGCTTTAGGAAGGTGAAACCCTGAAGAAGACACTTCACATGCCAAAGTGTATTTCATTAACCATGTTACTCGCTTAACTCCTGCGTCCCAGCAGCCTCATTAACACTCATATCCTTCACCCAAGCTTGATCATTTTTCTCCTTCAGAAAACTGGCCAGAAGCCTACATAGTTCATTTGATTTCTCCATCCAATGAATACCATAAACCGGCACATCCTGCTCAGTTAAAGCCCACTGTAGACCAACAGACTTCCTCCTATAGAACACACTCTACTTCATGGACAGGCTATTTCTGCTGAATCCGGACCTGCTTCTACTGCTGCGAATGCTTAAATTTCTTGTTTTGCTTTCTCACTGGTGAAGATAAAAAAGCCCTTCTTTGCTTGATGCTCCGACTCTCTTGATGCCCCTCCCTCCATGATGTTATGCCATGAGGGATCTTCCATTGCCACTTCCACTTCTTCGTTAAACTCAAGTTTGACATGAGGCTACACCTCTTCTACATTAGCCTCCTCCCATTCCAGCTTCAATGTGGTGGACTCAGGGCATCTCTTCACTCCCACCAAGCTGCCAGATGTCACCTTGATTGGAAAATTACACATTTACGACTGAAGTAGTTTATCTGCACATCAACAAATAAAATTATGTCTTTTCAAAAAAGATGTATTTAAAAAAATATATATTTTAAGCTATGCATTTCACAATTGCAGTCCAAATAATGTTTATGTGATGGAGAGACTATACAGTTATACACATAAGGGGGACATGTGTAAAAACCCGCACTGAAAGGGAGGGTAAAAAAGCCCGCAATCACTGTTTGGTATGTATAGGTAAAGTGACCATAGAAGGACAGGATATGTGAAAGTGTGGGGACATATATAGGCTCCTATGAAATGTCTATCTCCAAGTAGCCCTGCTCCCAGCACCTATAGGATACATTGGGAACCAGGGCTAGTAGTCCTGCCTCCCAACCATAACTGGTGTTGGAAGCCAGCCGGTTAGTTCCAAGCAACCCATATTTGAATGAATTGGGGTCCACGGCTATTTGCCCTGGCCCCCCAATATAATAAAACTGATCCCCTCAGGTCTCGTGGGCTGCCCAAAGGCCCCAGCACTCTTCCCTAATAAAAATAATCCGGAGCCCCCAAAACAAAATACAATTCCTAAATGGAGTTTAATGCATGGTCCAAGGGCTTCCCACTAGAAGTTCCACAAATACCAGTTGTAGTCATTTAAATCATTCCCAATTAAATTGTATTCTCCCTTAAAAAAAACCCAAAAGAACCTCAATTGTTATGGCCTTTTTACCCCTGAGGAACGAGATTACTCCGAGTCTTTCCCTGGAAAGGGGGAATTATCTAGACATAGCTCAGTGGAAGGTGTCAATTTCCTACACAGGCCCAGATAGAATTGTCTGGAATACACACTGACAAGTAACCGGAGCGACTTGCTCTGTAAGGATTCTGGGAACCAAATATGTCCTTTTATTTCCCCAGCAGCTTACTTACTGTGACAAAAATAGAAGCAAAGTACAAATTGTGACTAGTGCTAGCTGTACACACAACACAAACGTATCCTCTTGAGCCTCTTAACAACCTTCTTAGACGTTTACTGGAGGTTTGTTTTATTCTCCCAACCAGCTGGCAAACTACAAAAACCTCAGCCAGACATTTTACAAGCACCTCACAGCATATGTAATCAATTCAGCTATTCAGCCACTAGTTTTTTTTTTCACTCTGAAAGCAGTCAGCACCGTTTAGAAAAAAAACGTTGAAAAAAAATATTAGAAATGGAGATGATAATAAAAATAAATGTAAAGACCACACATTTAAAAAAAAAAAAAAGAGGTTAGTACTAGAATTGTGTGGTAACAATTTAAAAGTGTGCCTCTTACGAAAAGCATCTTGAGGTCATAGCTGCTGTCCAGTGCTTTCAAGGTTGTAGCCCCCTGCCTGCACCCGGAAGACATAGCCAAGATGGCGACACACGCAACACAAGCAGGGAACAATGAAGGACCTGATGCAAACTACTTCCACAGGAAGTCTATAAACATTATAGGGCAGTGATGGCTAACCTTGGCACTGCAGTTATTTGGGATTATATATCTCATGAAGTTCAGTGGTTTTGACTGAGCATCAAGGGATATGTAGGATCTGCAGTGCCAAGGTTAGTCATCACTATTATAGGGCAATGTTTACTGACTAGTCTTGCTATGGTGCCCAGTGAGCAGTGTCTTTTACACTGATGGCACAATGGTGACCTGAAAGGTTTAGTGGACACAGACAAATTTTAGTTATAGTAAAAGTTATTGGGGTCTATTGCAATTACCTTGGTTAATTAATCTCATGTCATTGAATCCCATAGACTCCCATGGGAAATTTGAGTTACAAATCAGTAATAAGCGATGCTTGTTGTGTCATCGAATTGGGCCCATTGTCTCAATATAAGACTAAGATAAGACCAACAGATAATCATATAACAAAAAAAAAATTGACAATGACAAACAAAAAACTGAGAGAGACCATACCAACAGACAAACTTGTGTCCTTGTATGGATACATTGTCTATCCTTAGATGGTGATGGTGCTGTTGCATGGGGATTGTGATGGGAAGAACCTGTCTGGTTCCTCTAATAAATATGCCCCCACTCCAGACACTTACTGTCAGGATTCAGACGTAGTGGAAACTCGATGCAGAGTAGGTACAGGGTATTACAACGGGGTGGTTTTTAATAGTATTCCCAATGTTTGGCTGGCCAATAGAGACATTTGGGAGGATAAACAAACTGTATATATATGTCGTAAGAACGTAATGGTAGGAAGCCGGAATACTACGGCGCATGTGAGAACTGAATGGGGGCATGTTCCATCGAGCTGGATGACAGCCGATGGAGAAGTGCATAGGAAGTGTGCGCCATGCGGCGGCCACTGCAAAGAAGCTGGGAATCCCCATCTGCCAGGCAGAAAATCTGAGCTCCGGAGAACTCTGAGCAGGTAAGTGGGAGTGGGCATAGTCCAGCAGTGCGATAGTGACACTAACCCTTTGGTGGTCTAGGGTACTGCTAATTTGTGGGAGGGGCACACTTATATAAAGACATCTCTTCCGGCTAGTGCGCTATGTAGGAGGATATGAGTACATAATGAAAAAAACCCAAAACAACTTGTTTGCTTCCAAATAAGGTGATCCTGATTATAAGGCACACCTAAAACTCTTAAAAGGTCTGAATATAAGGCGACCCTATAGGAAAAAAGTTTTGCTAGTAAACATATTTTCATACTTAAGGATTTCTGGTTGCACAAATATCCACAGGCTTTGGGTTCCCTAACACAGCTGGGGCCCTTACTGAAGCACTGACTGTACCCTCCCTGATGGCAGCCCTGCCCTCTGTAGTCACACTAACCCTTTTTTTTTAAATGCTAAGATAACACAAATATTAGTTACAGATAATCTGTTGTAATTACATGTTTCTCCTACCATAGAAACACCTTATGAATATGTGTGTTTAGTATACCATGTTTGCCCGACTATCAGACGACCCTGATTATTTTGATTATTATTTGGATAATAATGTATTATTATTTAGATAATTATTTGGATATTAATTAGGAAACAAAGAAAAAAGATGACCCTATTGGAAAAACGTTTTACTGGTAAATAATCAAATAATTCAATGTAAACTTTTTTTTCATATTTAATAAAAATATTATTGAAACAATGCTTTTCTTGTTTTTATTGCCAATGTGCTTCCAGACTTGCCAATTTGACCTTAGACTTGCTAATCATCCCCCAGAATTGCCAATGCTACATTGCCAACTTAATTCTGGCCCCTCAGACTTACCAAAATGCCCCTCAGACTTGCCAATCTGCACCCCAAATTTACCAATATGTCCCTCATACTTGCCAAGATGCCTCTCAGACTTAATAACTCATCCCCAGACTTCACTGGTGTCTAGTGGGGCAGCCGGTGTCTGGTGTCTAGTGTCTTACCTGGTGTCTAGTGGGACTGACATCCTTGTCTTATATTCGAGACAATATGGTTATTGTTTTTCCCAGTTTGGTTACTTTAACATTAAGTTTGAAATTCCCTTGTTAATTCCCTCTTTAATTAAATAAGTCCTCAGTGCTTGAGTTTGGCTGAAACATGAGAGATGTCCTCAGATTATCAGTACAGAAGAGCCTAGCACCGAGTTCATAGGTCTTATTATACAGATAGGATCTGCTCCATATTAACGGGTTTGTGACCTTGTGGCACGATATAGTGATTTTCTCTTGAATTGTCATGCGAAGGTCAGTGTCGCCGGAGTTAAAACTGGCATGTTAATTAACACAACCTTAAACATATGTCTCCATGCATACTAGGAGCAAGTCTGTTAACTGTCTGTTGTCGTGTCTAGGTGACAAAAAAAGACATTTTCCAATTACATCAAGAACCGTAGGAAACTGTGAATTAAATGTTAGAAATCAAATGGAGAGACTGGTAAAACCTCATTATAATGAAGCTGTAATATCAAATCATATTACCTGACAGTTCCATTTAATGATCTCTTAACACAACGTGTTAGGCTTTTGAAATGTGTGGGGGAGTAATGAAATATGCCAACAGTCCTGATTTGCTGGCACAGTCTATTTTTTTTTTTTTGGGGGGGGGGGGTCCTGTTCCATGAAGTTTGGGTCTTGTCTGCTGCCCATATATAGTGTATTTGTACACAGTGCAATAGCACTGAAACCGTGTTTGTCTTCTAGACATAGACAGTCTAAACACTGAAGAATTAAGCTCCAGGCGCCTGGCATCTCCACGAGTGAGGCTTGAGCTCAATCTTGCAGGGTCACGCCCCTTTAGACTCTGCCCCCTCACATCCAAGGACACATTCTGCCATAGTTGGCAGGTATGATGGAAGTCAGTGGGTGGGTGTGTGATCGAAGGAGGGGGTAACATAAGTGCACCTCGTGTGGAGAGGGAAGAGAAAAGGGTGAGCTTGTAAGAGCAGGAAGGACTGTGCACACAGAGAATTAATATAAGTGTGTTCATATGAGGAGTCTTGTAGACAAAATGGAGGTCATGTATGTCATGCTAAGGCATGATTTGGGCCTATACAGGCCCTGTATTTCATATTCTGTGGTGTGTGTTTTCATAGTCAGTGGTGTGTGTTCTGGAGTCCTATTGTCTAAGTTCCTTTGTAAACTAATTGCTAATTAACATCTTCTAGGGAACAGAAAATGGGCCTATGCATATCCATCCCAGGCAAAATCAAACTAAGGTGTGATCTGTTTGTTGGTAATTGTAGCATCCTGTACTCCAGTACCAAAATCAGACCTTGTGGCATCAACCAACCCTGGGGGGTCCCAGGATACATTTGGCCCAGAGATCAGAAACAAATGCCCACATAGTTCTAGAAATTGCTGTATCTCGACACAGGTTGGGATGAGGTCATAATCAATATATATTTGAAACCAGTATGGTCCAGGCTATTGAGGGACACCAAACAGTAATAGAAGGTGGCAGATGGCATGGGAGATAGAGGTAGCCTTTTTATAACACGTTACTAAGGGGTTAATTTGCTAGATATTTGGTCAGTAAGAGTTTATGTGTATACTGCATTTTACTTTTTTTTTTGGGGTAACTAAAGACGCCCATAAGTCTTAGTGGTGGCAGCTTTTTTTTCTTTTAGCTTGGAGTTTTGGGGGTGTTCGTGGTGGTTGCTTTGTGCCCAGTAGGGAAAGATTAGCCCCTTTCACACCCATACTCCCACGTCACGGCTTGGCCGATAGCCCTGTCCGTGACAAACTGGTGGCAGCGGTGGGATATATATATTTTTTATTAGAGATTTTAGTGCTCCTGAGATTGTGCCATGAGGACATCTGTGCACTAAAGGACTTGCATATTATTTGTGTAATTCCCAAAGACAGAACTCAGTGCTTGTTAAGAGACATATCGCACAGTACATAAAACAGCCCCCCCCCCCTTTTCTGTTTCTTTCTCTATCATACCTGGTGAGGATGGTCGCATACCAAAAGCAGTCCAAGGAGGCTTTGGAGCTTATTTGCCAAGAGCGAGAGATCCCAGTCTGGGGGAAAACTAAAGACAGCTTGATCGCAGCTCTTGTGGAGTATGATGCCCGTACAGGTGAGCTGGGCGGCATGACCCAAAGCCCTACAGAGGAAACTGCAACCCAAGGACTGTTATTTTCTGGGGAGAGCAGCAACACTAACCCCCATGAGTCACTGGACTCCTACTTGCGGACTGCCTTAAGATACCTTGGGGATGTAGATCCCAATATCAAGCTGCAATTGATTCTGGAGTACTGAACTTCAGAGGCGGAAAGGGAAAGAAAGACTGCAGAAAGAGAGGCGGCGGCGCAAGCTGCTGAACGAGAGGCAGTGGCGCAAGCTGCTGAACGAGAGTCCCAGCGCAGGCATGAGCTGGATATGCTCAGGCTAAGAGGAGATACTGCATCTGCACGCAGTGATACACCTGAACCAAGTGATCACAAACCTCGCTTGGAACATTTTCCAGTTTTGGAGAAAGATGGCGATTTGGATATATTTCTGCGGGGGTTTGAGAAAGTTTGCCGGCAGTACCAGCTACCTAAGGAACAGTGGGGAAAGTATTTAACCCCTCGATTGCCTGGAAAGGCCCTGGATGTATTTGCTTCCCTCCCTTGTGAAAGTGATCAGGACTATCATGTCATAAAATCTGCCTTATTGAAAAGTTTTAATCTGACCCCAGAGGCTTAAAGGAAGAAATTTAGCACCTTACAGCAAAGCAACTCTGAAAGCTGCACTGAGCATGCAGGGCAGCTGAGGACTGCTTTCAGGCAATGGACTACCGGCCTAATAGTCTCTACCTTTGAGGCCCTGGAGGACTAAATGGTCCTGGATCAGTTCCTGCAAACACGGAGCTCTGAGGCCAGAGAGTGGATCCTGGATCGCAAGCCCAAAACAGTGGCCGAAGCAGCAGAAATGGCAGATTACTGTGCCAACAACAGGGCACCAGCAGTCAAGCGTGGATCTGAACAAGCTGGAGCAAGTGCCTGGAAGGGAGCGGCCTACCATCCTAATACTCCAAAGCCAGCAGGGAGATTCGTGCCTGTAGCACCAGGAGCCAAAACAGCAGTGGCCACATCGGGTCAGGGGGATACCCGCCGATGTTATCAGTGCAATAAAATTGGGCATCTTAGTGCCACGTTCCCCAACAAAAGAAAGTTTCCACCGGTGGCTGGCGGGCACACATGCAGTCCTTCTTGTGTCTGGAGCAGAGGAGGAGAGGGGAGACCTGCAAAGTGTTTCTGTGGGAGAGCGGGTGACCACTGGTTTTCGGGATACTGGAGCAGCATTCACCTTGGTGCGTCCAGAAGTGGTGAATTCGGAGGATATTATCCCTCGGAAAACTATAGCAATTAAAGGAATTGGCGGGGTGTGCCCTGCAGTGCCTATGGCATGGGTGTACCTTGATTGGGGTGCGGGGAAAGGTTTGCGGGAGGTGGGCGTATCAGAGGATATCCCTGTGAATGTTTTGCTGGGGAATGATTTGGGCAGGTTACTTTGTCAGTATGCCCCAGAAGAAAACACCTGCGAACCAAATGGGCTAGGAGAGAGCCCTGCTCCACCTGAGGTACTGTGTGAAACTTTTGGGAGGATGGGTGCCTGGGAGGGAGGGCAGAGGGTAGAAGAATGCTTGTCTGTGCTGGAACCAGGAGTTTCCAACCAAGAGGAGATTGGGGGTATGGGAAAATGTGATTTCCATGTCTGCCAAATGCCAACTTCTAGTTCTGAGGGTCTAGGGGAAGGGTTTGGTGTACCCCTGCAAGCGTCAAAGGACGAGGGACCAGGGGTGAGCCCCACTCGGGCTGAGATACAGTGTGAACGTTTTGGGGAAATGTCTGTCTGGGAGGGAGGGCAGAGGGTGGAGGAAGGCCCGTCTGTACCTGAACCAGGGGTTTCCCACCAGAAGAGGACTAAGGGTATTGTGAAATGTAAGTCATATATGTGTCAAATTCCAAGCTATAGTTCTGAGGGGGTAAGGAAAGGGTTTGAGGTACCCATGGAAATGTTAGAATGTGATAAACAGGGCTGTATACCCATGGTGGCTGTAGTGACTCTCAAGCAGGTGGCCAGGGAAAAAGCACGAGGAAGTATTGCGGGGCAGGCTGGAGGGGAATCACCTACAGCTGCGCCTCAGCAAGGAGGCTCTGAACCATTGAATGCTCAGCTAGAACACTCTACACTGACCCCCAGTACTATAGGCAAAGGAGGAAATAGGGCCTACTTGGCTGCCCTGCAAAGTGATCCCTCCTTGGAGGAATTGCGACACCTTGCAGAGCAGCCTGCCAAAGACACTGATATAGAGCGGGTATATTGGGATAAAAGAATACTGTACAGAGAGACCCTTAACCGGGATAATCAGAGGCCATGGGAGGAAGAACGGCAGCTAGTGGTTCCCCAATCTTTTCGTAAAGAATTGTTAAGGTTAGCCCATGAAACCCCACTGGCCGGACATCAACGGGTGCACAAAACCAAATCCAGGCTAGCCCACAAGTTCTATTGGCCCGGTATGGGTACCGCCATAGCTAGCTACTGTCGGTCCTGCCACGTGTGCCAGAAGGTGGGGAAGTCTGGAGGTATGAGTGGTGTCCCATAAGTACCCTGTGGTGGACTATGCAACTAGGTACCCTGAAGCACTGGCACTGTCCTCTATCAGGGCAGACAAGGTAGCTGATGCTTTGATAAATATTTTCTGCAGGGTAGGGTTCCCTAAAAAAATGTAACAGACCAGGGCACCCAGTTTATGTCCAATCTAATGCAGAGCCTCTGCAAGAAAGTCAATGAGCAGCACCTGGTAGCCAGCCCCTACCATCCCCAAACTAACGGCCTCTGTGAAAGGTTTAATGGAACCTTGAAGCAGATGCTTAAGACATTTGTGGAGTCCCAGGGTAAGGACTGGGAGATGTATCTGCCTCATTTATTGTTTGCGTACAGGGAGGTACCACAGGAGTCGACAGGCTTCTCACCTTTTGAGCTACTGTATGGGCGCAGGGTGAGGGGACCCCTAGATATAGCTAGAGAGGAATGGGAAGGGAGGCTGCACACTCCGGACACCTCTGTAGTGGAATATGTACTGAAGTTTAGGGATAAGATGCAGACACTGACAGGACTAGTACATGACAACCTAAAGGCAGCACAGTCTAGGCAGAAGCACTGGTATGACCGCACTGCTAGGGACCGGGTTTATGAGGTGGGACAGAAAGTCCTGGCTCTGATACCTATCAGGCAGAATAAGCTGCAGGCTGCCTGGGAAGGTCCATTACCCATCCTGCAGCGATTAGATCCCACCACATATGTGATAGCTCTAGATGAGAAGGGTGAGAAGCAGAAGCGCTATCACATTAACATGCTGAAAGCCTATCATGACCCTGAAAATTTGGTACTAAGTGTATGTAATGCCTCAGAGGACGTGTTAGAAGGGGACCCACTGTTAGACTTAGCAAGTGGAGCTAGAAGTCAGGGATCCCTCCAGGACACCCAGGTCAATCCACAGCTCTCAGCTGAACAGCAGTTCCAGCTACAACAGGTGCTAACCCCCTACAAGGACATTTTCACTGGAAAGCCAGGGCGAACTACCCTAGCTACCCACCATGTAGACACCAGAGACTAACCCCCCCTAAGACAGGTAGTGTACCGGGTATCCCCTGAGGTAAAAGCCCATATTCAGCGGGAAATTGAGGAGATGTTAGACCTAGGGATAATTACCAAGTCTAAAACCCCTTGTGCTGCACCTCTGGTTCTGGTACCCAAGAAAGACAAGTCCACTAGGTTTTGTTTGGACTACCGTAAATTGAATATGGCTACCACCTTTGATGCCTATCCTATGCCTAGGATAGATGACTTACTGGATTAGCTAGCAGGTGCCAAGTATCTGACGATTATGGATTTAAGCAGAGGATACTGGCAGATACCTATGTCTCTAGAAGCCCAGGAGCGGTCTGCATTTATCACTCCCTTTGGTTTGTATGAGTTTTGTGTGATGCCCTTTGGGATGAAAAATGCCCCGCTACCTTTCAGAGACTGGTGAACCAGCTGCTAGAGGGCCAGGAGGAATATGCAGTGGCATATCTAGATGATATAGCCTTGTTCAGTAAGACATGGGAGGAACATATAGTACACTTGGGCAGAGTGGTGGGCCGCATAGCAGCTGCAGGGCTCACTATCAAGCCTGAAAAGTGTCAGGTAGGCATGACAGAGGTACAGTACCTGGGCCAGGTAATAATGGAAAATTGCTCCGCTGGAGCCTCTTATTACAACAGTACAATTTCACAATACAGCACAAGAAGGGCAGCTTACATGGCAATGCAGACGGCCTTTCGCGCCAAGGAGTTTAGGTGAACACAGGTACCAGCTGGTGGCTTAGCCCCTGTGTCACCATCAAAAAGGGGAGGTGTCATGCTAAGGCATGATTTGGGCCTATACAGGCCCTGTATTTCATATTCTGTGGTGTGTGTTTTCATATTCAGTGGTGTGTGTTCTGGAGTCCTATTGTCTAAGTTCCTTTGTAGGCTAATTGCTAATTAACATCTTCTAGGGAACAGCAAATGGGGCTATGCATATCCATCCCAGGCAAACTCACACTAAGGTGTGATCAGTTTGTTGGTAATTGTAGCATCCTGTACTCCAGTACCAAAATCAGACATTGTGGCAACAACCAACCCTGGGGGGTCCCAGGATACATTTGGCCCAGAGATCAGAAACAAATGCCCACATAGTTCTAGAAATTGCTGTATCTGGACACAGGTTGGGATGAGGTTCATAATCAATATATATTTGAAACCAGTATGGTCCAGGCTTTTGAGGGACACCAAACAGTAATAGAAGGTGGCGGATGGTGGCGGATGGCATGGAAGATAATGAAAATATGGCATTTGGGCTAGGGGCACACATATCATGTGTGATCTTAAACTGACCGGCTGGAACAGGGTATTAAGATGAGCCCAGTGTCATAAATATGCCACGCGCAGGGAACCTTTTATTACATATTTTGTGTTGTAAGACAAAAGTTTAGCAGTTATGACCCCGCCTTCAGGATGTCATAATCTGCTAAGCCACTTATGCCCATCCTCTTTTCAGGTGACAAAGTGGGGCTGTCTTAGCTAGGGACAGAGGGGGATATAGTGGTGTGCAAGGGATAATGTAGGAGAGTCATTTTTACCATCAAAGGCCACAACAACGATAGACTCCAGGAATCACCTATGGTATGATCATTTCTGTTTTGTCCTTTTTATTTTAAACTGTTTATGTACTTGCATTTATGTCTATGTCTCTTTTTATATACATTTTTGTGTAACAGCACTGTGACTTATTTTACTCAGATTAAATATTTTTAATCAGTTCTGTCTCTTGTTCTCTAATCGAATTCAGCCTAGAGGTAGCCTTTTTATAACACTTTACTAAGGGGTTAATTTGCTGGATATTTGGTCAGTAAGAGTTTATGTGTATACTGCATTTTACTGTGTTTTTGGGGTAACTAAAGACGCCCATAAGTCTTAGTGGTGGCAGCTTTTTGTTCTTTTAGCTTGGAGTTTTGGGGGTGTTCGTGGTGGTTGCTTTGTGCCCTGTAGGGAAAGATTAGCCCCTTTCACACCCATACTCCCACGTCACGGCTTGGCCGATAGCCCTGTCCGTGACAATGTATAAAGGTCATTCCAGGGGCAAAGTTCTAAAAGTTATCTAATCAACAGGAACATTCCATTGGTTACATGGTGACTGGACCACTTTTAGAACCTAACCCCACAACTGACCTTTCTACCCACGCTGTGGACATCACAGCCACACATGATAAGTGCTACTGACGCGAGCAGTGGGCACATTCAGTTCTGCATATTTTCTTGCACAGGAACTAAACCCAGCCAACCAATTGTTCAGAAACCAACTTCTACCTGATTAAAATACCAGAGCTGTTGCTCTGCGTCATGCCTTTGTGACATCATTGGTGATTGTGAAAGCTGACCACACCTCCAGATGCTCACAAGTGACTTCTGCCTGATTAAAACTAATTTACGCTTTCATCCCTCTTTAAAAGATCTTTCCAGTCTAAAAAACTAGACAAATTAAATACATATTTGTAATAAATACTCCTGAATTTATTCCAATTTTAATATATAAATATTTACATATATTTATCTCTTCTCCTGGAATTGTAAGCACATTAGCCAACTGACGTCAGGTAAAAGGACCATATAATGAAACATTCTGATTTGTACATTATTGTTTGCAAGGGTATAAATGGCTTTGGCATTTCATTCTCGTACTTGAATTATTTAATACGTATTCTGTAAAGCAGAATATTCTTCTCAGTGGCCATCAAATGAGACATGAACTCGGAATAACAATCTAAACTCTTTTCAGAATGTCTGAGGTGAATAATTGTATAAATGTATATATATTTATTTATATATATATATATTTTAGTGACCTATAGAAGTGACATTGTTGATAGTATTATATATCTTTGAAGAGAAATAAGCCCCCTAAAGAATGTATGTTTTGTAATAAACAATATTATAATTTGTCCCAAATTCTCCTAAGTAATCTTGTTTAATTTAATTGCAGTTAATCCCATATTTTTCTACTGACTGGCATAAAGTTTCAAATTAGACTTAAAATAATGATTATTCTTTCTATTGAAGTAGAAAGGTAGAATAGTTTGAATGTTATTAGACTATTAAATCGTCTTCTTTGATGTTTGCTGGGATCCATTCTCTGTTTATTTTAATTGGAGAGGTGATTATCTGGTGAGAGGGTGAAGAGTCAGACAGATCCCATGGCTTAACCCACCGGACAGCCACTTCTGGGGTATGAAGAATCTTTTTGACGCCATTCTTAGTGACAATATGCTTGACGGGATAATCTCAGGAATACAGCACTCCAGACTTCCTCACGGTATGCGTGCATTTGGATGCTGTCTATTCTGTAGACAATTCTCAAGATTGCAGCAGGAGATTGCATTTTTAAAGCCCGAGATTTGTAATTTATCTGTAAAACAAACTCGGCTGAGACTGTTGCTAAGTCACTGCCACAGAGGCCATTGCCACAGAGGCTTCCTAGGAAGGGTTTGGTGTACCCCTGCAAGCGTCAAAGGACGAGGGACCAGGGGTGAGCCCCACTCGGGCTGAGATACAGTGTGAACGTTTTGGGGAAATGTCTGTCTGGGAGGGAGGGCAGAGGGTGGAGGAAGGCCCGTCTGTACCTGAACCAGGGGTTTCCCACCAGAAGAGGACTAAGGGTATTGTGAAATGTAAGTCATATATGTGTCAAATTCCAAGCTATAGTTCTGAGGGGGTAAGGAAAGGGTTTGAGGTACCCATGGAAATGTTAGAATGTGATAAACAGGGCTGTATACCCATGGTGGCTGTAGTGACTCTCAAGCAGGTGGCCAGGGAAAAAGCACGAGGAAGTATTGCGGGGCAGGCTGGAGGGGAATCACCTACAGCTGCGCCTCAGCAAGGAGGCTCTGAACCATTGAATGCTCAGCTAGAACACTCTACACTGACCCCCAGTACTATAGGCAAAGGAGGAAATAGGGCCTACTTGGCTGCCCTGCAAAGTGATCCCTCCTTGGAGGAATTGCGACACCTTGCAGAGCAGCCTGCCAAAGACACTGATATAGAGCGGGTATATTGGGATAAAAGAATACTGTACAGAGAGACCCTTAACCGGGATAATCAGAGGCCATGGGAGGAAGAACGGCAGCTAGTGGTTCCCCAATCTTTTCGTAAAGAATTGTTAAGGTTAGCCCATGAAACCCCACTGGCCGGACATCAACGGGTGCACAAAACCAAATCCAGGCTAGCCCACAAGTTCTATTGGCCCGGTATGGGTACCGCCATAGCTAGCTACTGTCGGTCCTGCCACGTGTGCCAGAAGGTGGGGAAGTCTGGAGGTATGAGTGGTGTCCCATAAGTACCCTGTGGTGGACTATGCAACTAGGTACCCTGAAGCACTGGCACTGTCCTCTATCAGGGCAGACAAGGTAGCTGATGCTTTGATAAATATTTTCTGCAGGGTAGGGTTCCCTAAAAAAATGTAACAGACCAGGGCACCCAGTTTATGTCCAATCTAATGCAGAGCCTCTGCAAGAAAGTCAATGAGCAGCACCTGGTAGCCAGCCCCTACCATCCCCAAACTAACGGCCTCTGTGAAAGGTTTAATGGAACCTTGAAGCAGATGCTTAAGACATTTGTGGAGTCCCAGGGTAAGGACTGGGAGATGTATCTGCCTCATTTATTGTTTGCGTACAGGGAGGTACCACAGGAGTCGACAGGCTTCTCACCTTTTGAGCTACTGTATGGGCGCAGGGTGAGGGGACCCCTAGATATAGCTAGAGAGGAATGGGAAGGGAGGCTGCACACTCCGGACACCTCTGTAGTGGAATATGTACTGAAGTTTAGGGATAAGATGCAGACACTGACAGGACTAGTACATGACAACCTAAAGGCAGCACAGTCTAGGCAGAAGCACTGGTATGACCGCACTGCTAGGGACCGGGTTTATGAGGTGGGACAGAAAGTCCTGGCTCTGATACCTATCAGGCAGAATAAGCTGCAGGCTGCCTGGGAAGGTCCATTACCCATCCTGCAGCGATTAGATCCCACCACATATGTGATAGCTCTAGATGAGAAGGGTGAGAAGCAGAAGCGCTATCACATTAACATGCTGAAAGCCTATCATGACCCTGAAAATTTGGTACTAAGTGTATGTAATGCCTCAGAGGACGTGTTAGAAGGGGACCCACTGTTAGACTTAGCAAGTGGAGCTAGAAGTCAGGGATCCCTCCAGGACACCCAGGTCAATCCACAGCTCTCAGCTGAACAGCAGTTCCAGCTACAACAGGTGCTAACCCCCTACAAGGACATTTTCACTGGAAAGCCAGGGCGAACTACCCTAGCTACCCACCATGTAGACACCAGAGACTAACCCCCCCTAAGACAGGTAGTGTACCGGGTATCCCCTGAGGTAAAAGCCCATATTCAGCGGGAAATTGAGGAGATGTTAGACCTAGGGATAATTACCAAGTCTAAAACCCCTTGTGCTGCACCTCTGGTTCTGGTACCCAAGAAAGACAAGTCCACTAGGTTTTGTTTGGACTACCGTAAATTGAATATGGCTACCACCTTTGATGCCTATCCTATGCCTAGGATAGATGACTTACTGGATTAGCTAGCAGGTGCCAAGTATCTGACGATTATGGATTTAAGCAGAGGATACTGGCAGATACCTATGTCTCTAGAAGCCCAGGAGCGGTCTGCATTTATCACTCCCTTTGGTTTGTATGAGTTTTGTGTGATGCCCTTTGGGATGAAAAATGCCCCGCTACCTTTCAGAGACTGGTGAACCAGCTGCTAGAGGGCCAGGAGGAATATGCAGTGGCATATCTAGATGATATAGCCTTGTTCAGTAAGACATGGGAGGAACATATAGTACACTTGGGCAGAGTGGTGGGCCGCATAGCAGCTGCAGGGCTCACTATCAAGCCTGAAAAGTGTCAGGTAGGCATGACAGAGGTACAGTACCTGGGCCAGGTAATAATGGAAAATTGCTCCGCTGGAGCCTCTTATTACAACAGTACAATTTCACAATACAGCACAAGAAGGGCAGCTTACATGGCAATGCAGACGGCCTTTCGCGCCAAGGAGTTTAGGTGAACACAGGTACCAGCTGGTGGCTTAGCCCCTGTGTCACCATCAAAAAGGGGAGGTGTCATGCTAAGGCATGATTTGGGCCTATACAGGCCCTGTATTTCATATTCTGTGGTGTGTGTTTTCATATTCAGTGGTGTGTGTTCTGGAGTCCTATTGTCTAAGTTCCTTTGTAGGCTAATTGCTAATTAACATCTTCTAGGGAACAGCAAATGGGGCTATGCATATCCATCCCAGGCAAACTCACACTAAGGTGTGATCAGTTTGTTGGTAATTGTAGCATCCTGTACTCCAGTACCAAAATCAGACATTGTGGCAACAACCAACCCTGGGGGGTCCCAGGATACATTTGGCCCAGAGATCAGAAACAAATGCCCACATAGTTCTAGAAATTGCTGTATCTGGACACAGGTTGGGATGAGGTTCATAATCAATATATATTTGAAACCAGTATGGTCCAGGCTTTTGAGGGACACCAAACAGTAATAGAAGGTGGCGGATGGTGGCGGATGGCATGGAAGATAATGAAAATATGGCATTTGGGCTAGGGGCACACATATCATGTGTGATCTTAAACTGACCGGCTGGAACAGGGTATTAAGATGAGCCCAGTGTCATAAATATGCCACGCGCAGGGAACCTTTTATTACATATTTTGTGTTGTAAGACAAAAGTTTAGCAGTTATGACCCCGCCTTCAGGATGTCATAATCTGCTAAGCCACTTATGCCCATCCTCTTTTCAGGTGACAAAGTGGGGCTGTCTTAGCTAGGGACAGAGGGGGATATAGTGGTGTGCAAGGGATAATGTAGGAGAGTCATTTTTACCATCAAAGGCCACAACAACGATAGACTCCAGGAATCACCTATGGTATGATCATTTCTGTTTTGTCCTTTTTATTTTAAACTGTTTATGTACTTGCATTTATGTCTATGTCTCTTTTTATATACATTTTTGTGTAACAGCACTGTGACTTATTTTACTCAGATTAAATATTTTTAATCAGTTCTGTCTCTTGTTCTCTAATCGAATTCAGCCTAGAGGTAGCCTTTTTATAACACTTTACTAAGGGGTTAATTTGCTGGATATTTGGTCAGTAAGAGTTTATGTGTATACTGCATTTTACTGTGTTTTTGGGGTAACTAAAGACGCCCATAAGTCTTAGTGGTGGCAGCTTTTTGTTCTTTTAGCTTGGAGTTTTGGGGGTGTTCGTGGTGGTTGCTTTGTGCCCTGTAGGGAAAGATTAGCCCCTTTCACACCCATACTCCCACGTCACGGCTTGGCCGATAGCCCTGTCCGTGACAATGTATAAAGGTCATTCCAGGGGCAAAGTTCTAAAAGTTATCTAATCAACAGGAACATTCCATTGGTTACATGGTGACTGGACCACTTTTAGAACCTAACCCCACAACTGACCTTTCTACCCACGCTGTGGACATCACAGCCACACATGATAAGTGCTACTGACGCGAGCAGTGGGCACATTCAGTTCTGCATATTTTCTTGCACAGGAACTAAACCCAGCCAACCAATTGTTCAGAAACCAACTTCTACCTGATTAAAATACCAGAGCTGTTGCTCTGCGTCATGCCTTTGTGACATCATTGGTGATTGTGAAAGCTGACCACACCTCCAGATGCTCACAAGTGACTTCTGCCTGATTAAAACTAATTTACGCTTTCATCCCTCTTTAAAAGATCTTTCCAGTCTAAAAAACTAGACAAATTAAATACATATTTGTAATAAATACTCCTGAATTTATTCCAATTTTAATATATAAATATTTACATATATTTATCTCTTCTCCTGGAATTGTAAGCACATTAGCCAACTGACGTCAGGTAAAAGGACCATATAATGAAACATTCTGATTTGTACATTATTGTTTGCAAGGGTATAAATGGCTTTGGCATTTCATTCTCGTACTTGAATTATTTAATACGTATTCTGTAAAGCAGAATATTCTTCTCAGTGGCCATCAAATGAGACATGAACTCGGAATAACAATCTAAACTCTTTTCAGAATGTCTGAGGTGAATAATTGTATAAATGTATATATATTTATTTATATATATATATATTTTAGTGACCTATAGAAGTGACATTGTTGATAGTATTATATATCTTTGAAGAGAAATAAGCCCCCTAAAGAATGTATGTTTTGTAATAAACAATATTATAATTTGTCCCAAATTCTCCTAAGTAATCTTGTTTAATTTAATTGCAGTTAATCCCATATTTTTCTACTGACTGGCATAAAGTTTCAAATTAGACTTAAAATAATGATTATTCTTTCTATTGAAGTAGAAAGGTAGAATAGTTTGAATGTTATTAGACTATTAAATCGTCTTCTTTGATGTTTGCTGGGATCCATTCTCTGTTTATTTTAATTGGAGAGGTGATTATCTGGTGAGAGGGTGAAGAGTCAGACAGATCCCATGGCTTAACCCACCGGACAGCCACTTCTGGGGTATGAAGAATCTTTTTGACGCCATTCTTAGTGACAATATGCTTGACGGGATAATCTCAGGAATACAGCACTCCAGACTTCCTCACGGTATGCGTGCATTTGGATGCTGTCTATTCTGTAGACAATTCTCAAGATTGCAGCAGGAGATTGCATTTTTAAAGCCCGAGATTTGTAATTTATCTGTAAAACAAACTCGGCTGAGACTGTTGCTAAGTCACTGCCACAGAGGCCATTGCCACAGAGGCTTCCTAGGAATGGCAGATGGGTTACTATTGGATCTGGTAGGCTTAGAGTTGTGGATAAAAGGCATGTCCTGCAGTCTGTGGCTCTCCAGAATTCATTTTTAGCGCTTTCAGAGGGCAGTGGTGTTGTGGAGGCTGGCTCAGACAAGGAATTTGAGGAACCACCCTCCTTTATGGCTGAGGTGTGCAAGGAGAAGGTGAGGCCTGATAGAAAGCAGTTGTTGGGCGATTATATCATGAGAGGTGCGGAGTTGGACAGTATTGGCTTAGAGAGATGTCGTCCTGGAGCTACTGCTCGCAGAGACAGGAGGCGTATTTCTAATATTGTTAAGCAAGCAAATCAGGAAGGAGAATTGGATGTACTGGTTAATCTAGGGACAAATGATTTGGATTGCGATGAGGTTTCAGAGGTGAAGGAAGCTTTTCGTGTTATTGCCAATGATATACGGCAGGTTGTGTCCACACTGTCGTTTTCTGAAGTTATGCCTGTGCATAACATTCAGAATGATAGATGGATGCGTATTAGGGACTTTAACTTGTGGCTGGGGGAATGGTGTCGGTAGCAAGGATTTGGCTTTGTTTCTCATGGAAGTTCTCGATGGGATAGAAAGGAACTGTACAAAAAAGATGGTTTGCATCTTTCTCAAAAGGGAACGAATGTTCTCAGTGAGCAGTTCAGAGGTTTTGCTAGGAGTTTTTTAAACTAAAAGAGGGGGGCAAATTTGCGATAAAACATCAATCCAATTGCCCCCCAAAACAGGCAGAGAAGGTGCCTGTAGTCAGTGTGCTGAAAAATGATAAGCTTAGGGTCATGTCTATAAATGCTCGCAGTTTAGGGAATAAGATCCATGAACTTGTGGCACTATTGCCAACTGAGAATGTAGATTTAGTGGCTGTTACTGAGACATGGTATAAAGAAAAACATGACTGGGACATATCAATACCAGGGTACTCTTTATATAGAAAAGACAAAGAAGGTAAAAAAGGGGGAGGGGTGGCCCTGTATGTGAGGGAAAGCTTAAAATGTAACATAATACACATTAGAATTTGGTAATCATATGGTAACTCGGGTAGGTGTGATTTATAGGCCCCCTGGACAAATAGAGGAGTTAGATAATCTACTAGTTGAGGAAATAGTTAACAAGACAATGAAGGAGAAAGTGATCAACATGGGTGACTTTAATCTTCCTGATGTGAACTGGAAATACAAAATAACTAGTTGCGCCAGGAGTACGCATATCCTAAACTCCCTACTAGGATTATCTCTAAAGCAAGTAGTGGAGGAGCCAACTCGAAAGCAGCATTATATTTAGTGTTCACAAATGGAGATTTGTTATCAGATATTACTGTAGGGGAAAGTTTAGGATCTAGTGATCATCAGTCAGTGTGGTTTAATATAAGAACAGTCACACCACACAAAAACAAAAGTTTTAGATTTTAGAAAAACAGACTTTTCTAAAATTAGATTATGTGTAAAGGAGTCATTATCAGACTGGAGCAATTTAAATGGAGTGGTACTCTGCAGAGGTGGCCAAAATAGTAAGAAACAAAAAGCTAGCATTTAGTAATTATAAAAATACTCAGAGTGAGAAAGATAGAAAGATCTATAAGACTAGGCAGAAAGAGGCAAAGCAAGCTATAAGAGCTTCCAAAGCACACACAGAAGAGGGGGAAATAATTTAAACATTGTTAAAGAATAGGATTGTTGAACATCTAAAGTCGTTTGGATTTCAAGATCAGAGACAGCATGGGTTTACTTCAGGGAGATCATGCCAAACCAATCTTATTGATTTTTTTGTTTGGGTGACTAAAATAATAGATCAGGGTGGTGTAGCTTACCTAGATTTCAGTAAGGCTTTTGACACTGTCGCACAAAGAAGGCTTATCAATAAACTGAAATCTTTAAGTTTGGATTTCAATATTGTTGAATGGATTAGACAATGGCTGAGTGACAGGCAACAGAGGGTTGTTGTCAATGGAGTATATTTGATGCAAGGTCTTGTTACTAGTGGGGTACCTCAGGGATCTGTACTTGGACCCATTCTCTTTAATATTTTTATTAGTGATATTACAGAAGGTCTTGTTGGCAAAGTATGTCTTTTTGCTGATGATACAAAGATTTGCAGCAGGGTTGATATTCATGGAGGGATAAGCCAAATGGCAAATGATTTAGCTAAACTAGAAAAATGGTCAGAGCTGTGGCATCTGACATTTAATGTGGACAAGTGCAAGATTATGCACCTTGGGCGTAAAAACCCAAAAGCAGAATATAGACTATTTCGTACAGTCCTAACCTCAACATCTGAGGAAAGGGATTTAGGAGTAATAATTTCAGAGGACTTAAAGGTAGGTAGGCAATGCAACAGAGCAGCAGGAAATGCTAGCAAAACGCTTGGTTGCATAGGGAGAGGTATTAGCAGTAGAAAGAGGGAAGTGCTCATGCCATTGTACAGAGCACTGGTGAGACCTCACTTGGAGTATTGTACGCAGTACTGAAGACCATATCTCCAGAAGGATATTGATACTTTGGAGAGAGTTCAGAGAAGGGCTACTAAACTGGTTCATGGGTTGAAGGATACAACTTACCAGGAAAGGTTAAAGCATCTTAACATGTATAGCTTGGAGGAAAGACATAACAGGGGGGATATGATAGAAACATTTAAATACATGAAGGGAATCAACACAGTAAAGGAAGAGAGTATATTTAAAAGAAGAAAAACTACCACAATTAGAGGACATAGTCTTAAATTAGAGGGGCAGTGATTTAAAAGTAATATCAGGAAGTATTACTTTACTGAGAGGGTAGTGGATGTATGGAATGCCTTCCAGCAGAAGTGGTAGAGGTAAACACAGTCAAGGATTTTAAGCATGCGTGGGATAGACACAAGGCTATCCTAACTATAAGACCGTGAACAGGGGACTAATAAAAGTATTCAGAAAAATTGGGCAGACCAGATGGACCGAATGGTTCTTATCTGCCGACACATTCTATGTTTCTTCTGCGAAGGCTCTGCGATTTTGTAGTGTATGGACAGATATGTCTGCAAAGACCTGAAGATCTTTGTATAAATCTGGAATCAGTTGTAGCTTCATATTTAATGGATGGTGGGGCTAGCAAAGTGAACAGCTTGATAAGGTACTGTTCTAATTATGCGCTGGACACAGATTCGGAGATTCACTGGATCCTCAGATTGTTTCTGTGTGATCAATCTTCTGCATCTGTTAATTTTAGGACTTCTTCTTCAGTTTGTATGGCGTTATGCCCATCAACCATCTCATTAGGTCATTATTAGCTCACCCATCTTAGCTTCCATGTGGTCAGTGCGTGTGCCAGTTTTGTGAAGCTTTTTTCTTCTGCTAGAGCTGATGTATCCATTAAATTATCTTTTCTCACTTCGGATAGTAGTTTTTCTTTGATTTCTTTCACAGATACTGGGCCTCCAGAATACATAGATGGGCCATTTAGTGACTCACTTTGAGCGTCAGCTAAATTTTCTGTGTCAGAGCGAGGCCACTCAAAGTGGCCTCACCTGACAGTGGGGACCCTGCTGTAAGTCCCTGCACTGTCCGTTCTATGAGTCCTACTAGCCTCTAGGCACTAAAAAGTAGGATGGCACTACCTACAAGCGGAAAGAGGTTAATTTATACATTTGAATGACATTCTGTATAGACCAATTACATTTTTTATTTAAATCATAGTATAAACAGTACTCTGGTAACAGAATATCTACCATGCACCATGCTATAACATATTACAAAACAAAAAGAAAAGGATCCAGTAGGCTTTTAATTTCAGGAAATCCTCATTAGAGGGTCTTCCTGCTTCTACAGTTCTTAAAGACGTGTTTGACCTTAAAATGTCATCAACGTCATGTATGATGTTGTACGTGGATTTTTAAGCATTGGTTTGATGTTGATGCTTTCCCCCAAGATAATATTCAAGAACTGAAACTCCATAACGGATATTAGATTAGAAACAGCAAGAAAAAAAGACATTGCAACATCTAAATAATAAATTGCAGTTTAATTTCTTAAGTTGAATGACTAAAGTTATTTTAGAGTATATAAATATCATTAATTGAAGCAAACAACCCGAAAACAGCAATAAAGTCTTAATTTAACTTTTCAATTTAGTATTTTAAAAGACTGGATTTCCTAAATTATTTAATATGGTACACTTATTCATAATTAAAGAGAGTAATTCATAAGTAGCAAGTAAATAGAGAATGTCGATGTCTATATTATTTGCTTGCAGAAATACCCAATTATCCATCCATGTTTGCGAGCATCGGGATTAATTGATGCAACTTGTCCAGACGAAAAAGCTTTAAAATTTGTTGTTTAAATTAAATAAGAGGAAGAGAAAAAAATAATAGAAATAAAATAAAACAACAAAGAAATAAAATTGGTTTGTTTGTGAAATATTATACTGGTAGCTTGAGATTGCTATAAACAGTCTGTGGCAAAGACATAAGTTCTCAGAGGTGGAAGTACTTTTCTAGCCATTATTAGGGTCAATACTATTATTATTATTAATAATAATGATAATTATAATAACAACTAACATTTATATAGCTCTTTTTTCTCAGTGGGACTTACTTGCCAAAAAAGGTTTGTTGCCTCCATAGACTAATCACTAGCCTCAAGCAAATTTTTTTCTAGCCCATCGTATAGGTGGTAACTAGAGTTGAGCGAACCCGAACCGCACTGTTCGGGTTCGTACCGGACATTACGGTGTCCGTGCCACGAACCCGGACATTTCACTGTATGTCCGTGTTGGAGTTCGAGGTTCGGCTATAAACCGAAAGTCTTTAAACCGAAAGTCATTCGGTTTCTAGACTTTGGTTTATAGAATAGCCAATAGCATTACATGTATTCTATAAGCCGAAAGTCTATAAACCGAAAGACATTCGGTTTAGAGAATACATATAATGCTATTGCTATTCAATAAAAAGAAATAGAGTCCCCATTCATATGAATGGGTACTCTATTTCGGTTTATAGAATAGACAATAGCATTACATGTATTCTATAAGCCAAAAGTCTATAAACCGAAGGTCGTTCGGTTTATAGACTTTCAGTTTATAGAATAGCATAGAATTACATGTATTCTATAAACCGAACGACCTTCGGTTTATAGACTTTCGGCTTATAGAAAACATGTAATACTATTGGCTTTCTATAAACTGAACTAGAGTCCCCATTCATAAGAAATTCTTATTTCTATATTCTCACAGCCGAAAGTCTATAAACCGAACGACCTTCGTTTTATAGACTTTCGGTTTATAGAAAGCCAATAGAATTACATGTATTCTATAAACCAAAAGTCTATAAACCGAAGGACCTTCGGTTTATAGACTTTCGGCTTATAGAATACATGTAATACTATTGGCTTTCTATAAACCGAACTAGAGTCCCCATTCATAACAAATTCTTATGAATGGGGACCCCATTCATAAGTATTTCTTATGAATGGGGACTCTAGTTCGGTTTATAGAACGACATTCGGTTTATAGACTTTCGGTTTATAGAAAGCCAATAGAATTACATGTATTCTATAAACCGAAAGTCTATGAACCGAACGATCTTCGGTTTATAGACTTTCGGCTTATAGAATACATGTAATACTATTGGCTTTCTATAAACCGAACTAGAGTCCCCATTCATCAGAATTTCTTATGAATGGGGACTCCATTTTGGTTTATAGAAAGCCAATAGTATTACATGTATTCCATAAGCCGAAAGTCTATAAACCGAAAGACATTCTGTTTATAGACTTTCTTTTTATAGAATAGCAATAGCATTAAATGTATTCTATAAAACGAAAGTCTATAAACCGAATGTCTTTCGGTTTATAGACTTTCGGTTTATGGAATACATGTAATGCTAATGCTATTCTATAAACCGAAATAGAGTCCCCATTCATAAGAATAGGTCAATTGACCTATTCTTATGAAGGGGGACTCTATTTCGCTTTATAGAATAGCAATAGCCTTACATGTATTACATCTGAGAGTCAAATAGAACTGTCAAATACTGTGCTTACAGCGCACTTTGAAAAATGTAATTAGTTTGGGTGGTAAATAATACAGTATTTTAAATTTGTATGTATTTTATGTTTTTTGAAGTTATTTCCCTATCCATATTTGTTTGCAGAGCACTTGTCCTACTCTTACCCACATTTTAATTCCTTTTGCAGCCCTCTAGCCCTTTCCATGACAATTTTAGAGGCATTTTAGTGGCCAAAAGTCCGTGTCCCCATTGACTTAAATGGGGTTCATGGTCAAGTTCGAGCACGGACCCAGACTTTTTTCCGAAGTTCGGTCGAACCTCTCGAACCCGAACATCCAAGTGTCCGCTCAACTCTAAACTCTATACATAATAGAACTACAATTCCCATGATTCTCAGTCTATGAAAAAAGTTTATCTAGTGAGTATCATTCAAACACTATTTGTGTTCCTTTGGAGATCTGCTGACATGATTGCAGGTATTTGTGGGCCAGTGTAGGTATAGTTGCAAGGATATGTTTGTCTCTTCCGCAGCTATTGGTTACATCCAGAGTGACTCATGAGTAAATCATTTAAGGTTAAATCTCTTTTTAACTACATACAATTTGAAAAGATCCTACAATTCCAGAACTCTTAAAGTCCAAACAGATATTAGTACCTGTATATGCCACAAGGAAACAGATGGACGATCAATTTCTGTCTCTTAGCCAGGTTCGTTTGCCCATCCTACAGAAACCAAAGAAAGCAGTATCCTAAACATTTCATTACGATTATTAGACCACCCAAGTGATGAGTCCTTGAGCATCATTTGGTGTGCAGGCAAATATTGCTCTTTAGAGAACTTATTAACAAACTGTACAGCGATAAAGAGATGTAGAATATTATTAGCAATTTAGTTTCAATGTGCGAGTCGGCTGTTAAGAGAAGTCACCCAGGAATGTGCCCTTTCGTGTACCACTTATTATAAGTTATGTTGCTTTTAAGTGCAATTTTTTGCCAAGGGATTCTGTTAATTAACAGTTAGTCACTTTTATTATGCTTAATTTTTACTTAAGTTTTTTAACCTATGGATTTTTTTAGTAAAACGCAAAGAAAAAAACTGGAGAATTTTGGCATTTTAACCTTCCGAAATGTTCTGGCTTGGAAATGGATAGTATAGTAAGGAACATTAAAATAATTAATAAAACTATATTATGCACTTCATTCCTCCTTTCTGGAAACAGGGAGAACATTTTAAGACAATGTTCTTATTTTTAATGTGAAATTATAAAATTGTTGAAATTATATTGTTAAAGGTACACTCCAGCATCAAACTAAGATTTGTGAATCTGGCAGTGTTTAACCTGTAGTGTGTACGGGATTTACTACATGCAAATCTCCAAGTCGAACAGCCCCACCCCCCTTGCTTTTGCCTACGTTGCCAGAGGAGCTGATCAATTTTAAAGGATAACTTTAGGTAAAAAATATGTTAAGTTTGATTGAAAGATTGCATCAAGTGTACTTTTTCTATTAGAAAACATCAACGGTTGATGCAATTATCAAATATAATGTAATTTGTTTGAAACAGTTGTCCTTTAACATCGATGATTGAGAGACAGGATATTTACGTGATGTCTTTCGAAACATCACGTATAACCTTCATAGGTATATAGCCCTCCCCATGCATCTCTCAGAGATTCCTGTGATTTGCTCCCAGGAGATGCTGGAGTTGACAGTTGTTTTGAACAGAGCAGTAGATAGTGGGAGGGTCAATCTCCAGGAGAAAGTCTGCAGAAGATAGCTATTCTCGTTAAACATTGCAAAGATTTGAACAAATAAGTTTATATTTATTTTTATAGTGTCAACTTTCATGTTCATTTATTTGTCCGTTATTTCCATAATTAAGTGACACTTTAACAATAATATATTTTGGATCAAATAACATATTTTTTTCTTTTTATTGGGAGCAAAAAATGTCATACAGAAGACAAACTTATAAAATCACAAAACAGAAAAATAACATAAATCTGACCCACATATCATAATAGTGGCTAGCAGCCATAAAATTGTCTCTCAGCCCCCTGTTATCTACATGGGGGGCCAGGGAAAAGTAATCCTGTCCCTCCATATAGTTATAAACAAAAATGCGTGGGACCGGAGGTAGAACAAGTGCCTCAGGAGTCCCCCCAATAAAATACATGACTTGACCAGTCATTAACTGTCCCAATTGTCCATAGTCCAAGATCTGGCAGGACAGTCCATGCATGAACAAGTAACGGAAGGCACTTGCGCATGTATTTAACATCGATCATCCATGACCAAGCCCCATTTATATAAATGAGAATTCCCCGATCTCAGTCTCCTGTGTAACCCAGACAAATAAAAACAAACCCATGATTACAAACCTGGTGTTTTACGTGGACTCCCCATTATTTATTAAAGATTGTAATAAATGTCTTGTTCTTTATCTCTATGATGTTGCATATTTAAACATTATTACATGTTCAAGTAGAGGAATAAAAAGGAATCCGTATTCATGGAATAAAATAATATAAGGTGCAGACTGAGTGGGCTACATATTTTTGCTCTTGCTGTCATATTTGATATTTCCATTAAAACTTTAGTTACTATGACAGATCGTCTATTAAATATGATTATATAAAAATGTGATGCTACATTTCATTTATGTTTAAACAAACCCTTAAGTGTAATTTTCAGGTTTCATGTCTCTTCTAATTTGCAGAAAAGTTTAAACTTCCGACTAGTGTATCTGGAGAAGGAAATTTGTAATATAATGCCCTACAATTATCAACACAGAGATACAAGGCCATACTTCTGGTGCTGTGCACCAGAGCCTGCCAGAGCAGCCAAGTATCCTTTAGTTACATTGCCTATATACCCCACGACTTTCAGCGACAGGGTCCCTGGATGTAACAGTAGGAGTCATAGGTGGGCGGGGCTATGTGACACCATGTGATGTTACACTACATTGAGTCACACTGATCTCCAGCCTACCCACTACAGTTCTTGGCTCCTATATGCTTCTCGATCTCCTGCTTGCGACATAAGCATTGTGACAAGAGTGTGCTGGAAAGTCAAATCTAGTCTACGCAACTGAGGTGCCAAAAAGTTGAAGGCGCGCCGTAGAAAGTGTGAACCCACAACACACACAACAGGATGCCCTGCTACAGTATAGGCCCTCATAATTACACTAACAATGCTGAGAATACCTTACACTATGGTGCCAATCAAATGCCTCTAAAAGAGAGTTCTATAAGTTAAATATAGATTGTTCTTTTTCATTTTGAAAGACATTTAATGATACTACGTGGGTGACAGATTTATCAGTTCATTGTCTTCGCAAGCCATTTTTATTACATGTAACTGTTTGATTACCAGAGGATTGAACAATGCATTGCTGTATCACCTAGAAGGTGTGATAAAAAAAAACTAGTTCTTTCCTCAAGCATGGGGTTCTCCAGTTAAGAGCAAAGAAGCAAGTTGGGCCCAGCAACTATCCTAATGACTATATGGTACATTGCAAACCAGGGCCAATCCAGGTGCACGGGAGGAGAGGCACTGAAGCAGGGAGCTCTCTCCCTGCCATCCTCCTCCTTGTTAAACCAAGCACAGCGCGACGGGTGCAAGCTCCACCTCCGTCGTGTTCTGTGATTTTCTGCTGCAGGGAGGAGGACGTTCTCTAGAGTATCTGCCAAGGCAGGACACTTGCATCTTGTCTCTTCTGCCGGATGCTGTGTTCTGCCACACTTACAAGTGTGTAAAGGTGGCTGTGTGTGTATTTATGTATGTGTGACAGTTTGCATAAGGGTGTCTGTGTAAATGTATGTCTGTGAGGGTGACTAAGTGTGTAACTGTGTTTGTGTGACTGTGTGTATTTATGTGTGACTGTGTGTAAGTGTGTTCTTTCCCGGGGCCCTCACTGCGCTCACAAATTTATCACATGGAGGGCACCAGCCCCCAACCAGCTGGTGTCTATTTCCCACCTCCTGCACTTAGCGTGCGTAGAGGGAATACTGTGCGGAGGAGACGGCCGGGGACGGGAAAGCAGCAACAAGGTGAGTACTGGGGAATGCAGGAGAGGAGATTATGCTTTTATTGGGTAAACTAACTGTGGAATATTGGCTGTAGCCTATTAATTGGCAAACTAGCATTGGTATATAAATGGGAAAACTGTCTGTGGCATATCAATGGGCAAATTGGCAGTTGTATATTAATGGACAAACTGGCTGGGGCATATTAATGGGAAAAATAACTGTCATATTACTGGGAAAATGGCGTATTTTAATGGACAAACTGGCATTGTTATTGGGAAAACTGTAGCGTTTTTAATAGGCAAACTGGCTGTTGCTTATGTTAATGGCAAAGTGTACCCTAAGTACTCCTCTGCAAATGGGCTGCCCATGTGCTGCTTTGCTGCCTCTGAGAGCCAGCTCTGCAGACCGGCGCCATGTTTCCCCTTAGACCTCAGTCAGCGCTTTCTGCTCTTTCCGTGCACATAACGGTCAGAGTCATCACTATGTGCGGGGAGATTAAGGCAGCGCTAATTGAGTTCTGAGATGAAGTCAGTAGGGAGCGTGGAAAAGGGACATGGGAAGAGACAAATACATGGTAGGTAGGAGGTATAGGAGAAAGATATGGGGGAGTGACAGACATATTAAAGGCACAGAGGAGACAGACAGACATTGGGATCATGGAACAAAGAGTCAAATAGAGGGTATGGGGTGAGTGGGGCGAGAAAGATACACATGAGGTTATGAGAAGGGAGAGAGAGACATGGGGAGACAGATACATGGGGTTATGAGGAGTGAGAGAGACATGCGGGAGAAATACATGGGGATATAGGAGAAGAAACAGAGACATGCAGAAAAAGAGACCAGCATGGGGAACAGAAAGATAGACATGGAAAAAGATAAAAGGGATGAGGGGAGAGACAGACATGGGGTATGAGTGGAGAGAGAGAGACAGACACGGGGTATGAGTGGAGAGAGAGAGAGACAGACATGGGGTATGAGTGGAGAGAGAGAGACAGACATGGGGTATGAGTGGAGATAGAGAGACAGACATGGGGTATGAGTGGAGAGAGAGAGACAGACATGGGGTATAAGTGGAGAGAGAGAGAGACAAACATGGGCTATGAGTGGAGAGAGAGACAGACAGACAAGATAAATGAGTGGAGAGAGAGAGAGACATACATGGGATATGAGTGGAGAGAGAGACAGACATGGGATATGAGTGGAGCGAGAGAGACAGACATGGGATATGAGTGGAGAGAGACAGACAGACATGGGATATGAGTGGAGAGAGAGAGACAGACATGGGATGTGAGTGGAGAGAGACAGACAGACATGGGTTATGAGAAGGGAGAGAGAGACATGGGGAGACAGATACATGGGGTTATGAGGAGGAGAAACAGAGACATGCAGAAAAAGAGACCAGCATGGGGAACAGAAAGATAGACATGGAAAAAGATAAAAGGGATGAGGGGAGAGACAGACATGGGGTATGAGTGGAGAGAGAGAGACAGACATGGGGTATGAGTGGAGAGAGAGAGAGACAGACATGGGGTATGAGTGGAGAGAGAGAGACAGACATGGGGTATGAGTGGAGATAGAGAGACAGACATGGGGTATGAGTGGAGAGAGAGAGACAGACATGGGGTATGAGTGGAGAGAGAGAGAGAGACAAACATGGGCTATGAGTGGAGAGAGAGACAGACAGACAAGATATATGAGTGGAGAGAGAGAGAGAGACATACATGGGATATGAGTGGAGAGAGAGACAGACATGGGATATGAGTGGAGCGAATGAGACAGACATGGGATATGAGTGGAGAGAGACAGACAGACATGGGATATGAGTGGAGAGTGAGAGACGGACATGGGCAATGATTGGAGAGTGAGAGAGAGACAGACATGGGGAATGAGTGCAGAGTGAGAGACAGCCATGGGGAATGACTGGAGAAAGAGAGACAGACAGACATGGAGTATGAGTGGAGAGAGAGACACACATACAGGGGGAATGAGTGGAGAGAGAGAGAGAGAGAGAGAGAGAGAGAGACACACACAGACATGGGGAATTAGTGGAGAGAGAGAGAGCGTGAGAGACAGACAGACATGGGCAATGAGTGGAGAGTGAGAGACGGACATGGGCAATGATTGGAGAGTGAGAGAGAGACAGACATGGGGAATGAGTGCAGAGTGAGAGACAGCCATGGGGAATGAGTGGAGAAAGAGAGACAGACAGACATGCAGTATGAGTGGAGAGAGACAGACAGAAATGGAGCATAAGTGGAGAGAGAGTGACAGACATGGAGCATGAGTGGAGAGAGAGAGAGAGACATGGAGCATGAGTGGAGAAAGAGATGGACATGAGGGTATGGGGAGAGAGAGATGGACATGAGGGAATGGGGAGAGAGAGACAGACATGAGGGAATGGGGAGAGAGAGACAGACATGAGGGTATAGGGGGAGAGAGAGACAGACATGAGGGTATGGGGAGAGACAGACAGACATGAGGGTACGGGGAGAGACAGACAGACATGAGGGTATGGGGGGAGAGAGAGAGAGAGAGAGACACGTGAGTGACTGACTTTGTGGAATATTATTTATCACTCCTTGTGTACTTCTTTTCCAGTGATGCTCAGCCAGACTAATGAGAGACTTTGGCTGGTTGGGAATCATGGGAACAGTAGTTAAAACTCATTCTGCTAGCCAGCAAAAAGTCTCCCATGTTGCTGGCTGAGCATCATAGAAATAAATAAAACCACTACACAGTATTATGGCAAAATATATATCTTTATTTAAAATAAACGTTAGTCCTTTACATTAAAATAAAGTTTTCTCCCTCCCCCTCTCCCCAATATTTAAATGGGCATGTCTGGAACAGAAATTTCTAAAGGGGAGGAGTTCATTATATAGCCACGCCCATCCTTGGGAACCAAAGGATAACCTGCACCCAGGCGCCCGTGACCCTAGGATCGGCCCTGTTGCAAACCACAGAATTAACCTATGCATAGGACCCTGTTTTCATGGTGTAGCCGGACAAAAAGCCGACTGACTCGCTAGATGCGTTTTCCACTAATGTGCTTTGTTGTAGAAATGATTAAAAAATTAGAGATATGGTTGCAAGAATTGCTCAAACCATAATTAAACTCATGTCAAGACACTCTCAATAGCCTTGTGGTCACCCATTAACTACAAGGCGCACAAAGAAGTGTTTTTAGGAGGTACAATTAAACTTCCTCCCAATTAACCTCTGGGAGTCAAACAACACCAAGCGTAGACAACACCCTCAACTCTGTGCAAGCAGGGAAAAAAATATTCATATTGACTGGCCATATTCTAAACAGGAGAGTAAGGAGGAGCTATAGCATATGACTGCCTGCTACAATTTCTATAGAGAGTAGTTGGGGGTAATCTTTGTGTGCAAAGGTTATTGAATGTGAGGGCGTCCTCTGGTGGCCATATAAAAACTTAACGTTTAATACATTAATGTAAACCATATTTGCAATTAAAACATTTTATTGAACAACAGATACATATGACCAACTATACAACTGCAAATAAACAATAAAGTGATACCCACAAGTGAAAACATATAATAAAATATATATTAAAAGTATCTACTTAAATGTAAAACTGGTCCTATTCTGAGGTGACATGCCAATCAATGGATATAAAATGGCAGAAAGAGAGAAATCTGCATGAATTTCAAAAACTGTTAAACTTGTAAGCTTTTTTTTTTTTTAGTTCTTTATCTTGTATTATATTGCCAAGTATGAATAAAAATTAATTTAAAAAGTATAAATGAAAATGAAAATTTGCCATATTAAAAGGTTTTTCATAATAAAGAAAAGAAACAAAGAACGCAAAGGCATAGAATTACACTCAGTCCATCTCTTTCACAGACGCAAGGATTGCCATCCGGTCCCGCAAGCTGTTAAAAATCATCTGGAGGCCAATGATAAAAGCAACAGCATGATCACTATATCAAAAAAGGAAAGAAAAGGATATAGGTGCGCTATAAATAAAAATCTGAGAATATTATGGAGTCCACACCATGTGGTATACTGTGACAATTGGTGCACAAAGGGTACCATCCAGCTTAAAAGTATAAAAGTAGTATTTAATGTATAAAATATCTTACATAAAAATCTGCTGGTCAAATGGACATGGAGTACTGGAAAAGCAACGCGTTTCGCCCGTCACAGTTGGCTTTCTCTTGGCTCATTCAGGATACAACTTTTTATGCACTTACCTTGACACACTGATTGTTCCTCATTTGTTGCAACCGGAGATGGAGACCCTGTGGGAGAAGTTCTTATACAGACTCGTTTACCATCGTACCCAAGGGAACACCAAAAATCTCTGTTTTTTCAAGGGGGTCTAGGACACTTCAGGGCTGCGACTTCATCGCTGACAGTTCAGACCGGCAGTTAGAACGATGAACTGTCAGCAATGAAGAATAATGCGGCTGCTACATCGCGGACGTGGCTATGTAAGAGCTGACAGTTCAGCGCTGAACTGTCAGCTCTTACAAACGTACAAGTTAAAATAAAATACCCCCCCCTAAAAAATGAATCCCCCCCAAAGTGCCCCCATACCCTAATACTAAAATTAACCCCAAAACCCAATACCAAAATTAACCCCAAAACCCCAATACTAAAATTAACCCCCAAACCCTAATACTAACCACGAACTCTAATACTAACCCCCTAAACCCTAATACTAACCCCCGAACCCTAATACTAACTCCCTAAACCCTAATACTAACCCCAGAACCCTAACACTAACCCCCTAAACCCTAATACTAACCACATAACCCTAATACTAACCCCCTAAACCCTAATACTAACACCCAAACCCTAATACTAAAATTAACCCCCTAAACCCTAATACTAAAATTAACCCCGAACCCTACAAACAAATTCTAACCCCCTAAACCCCAATACTAAAATTCTAATTCTAACACTCTATCTTCTAACTCTAACACATTAAAACTCACCTTCAGCAATGAAATGTCCCGTGATGAAATATCCCGCGACGAACTGTCGTGTGGTGAAGTGACGGCGGTGAAGCGGCTGCGCAGATGCAGCTGCGATGAAGTGTCCCATCCTTATTTCAAGGTGCATATACTACGTTTGTTTGCTAGTGTAATATCTACTAAACATAACAACTACATATTGCACTATTTGTGCTGTTTGTGTGTTCTTTTAATACAGTTACCGGACAAGAACTGTCAGATATACCTTTTAGAAGGTATGTTTGTAGCAATGATGGCCACTCGGGAAACCATCTTATTCTACGGCATCTAAAAGAAACAAAGGAAAAGATCAATAGAAGGTAAGATGATTTAGAGAACAAAGAAAAGATTTACATCATGACAGTATGATTTAATACATTAAAACATTATAAAGTTGAAAAACACTGACATAGTCGACCAACGTCCATTCTACTGATCACCTCTATATTTCTCTTGAATATATATTTACAATGTGATCATAATGAGAGAGACATATATATATATATATATATATATATATATATATATATATAGCAATTTTTAGATGCTTGAGTTACTCTTCCGCTATCTTAAAAATAATCCCCAAGGCTTACATTCAGAGATATAACACATAGTCTAGATGTGAGAAGCTGGCGTTCACCAAAAACAGCTTAATCAATTACATCACAGACTTTGCAAATCTCATAATAATGATAGAGTGTCAGTAAATCATCCACAAGAGTCTATTTTTGCTGTCATTATATCATCTACACTCTGATATTCTTTTGCTGCAAATTGCTGCAAAGCAAGTAATTTTAATCAAAGAAGACTGTCAAGGAGGACTGGGTTGGATGGAGGATCATGAGTTTCAAATTGTCTTGCCCAAACTTAGTGAAGGTGTATTGAAGATGAGCCTCTTTAACAAGATTGTGTGTGCATACATCAAAGAGGACATGTCTTCACTTAAAACAACAGTGAAAAGCCTGCTTTAGAAGAATCTGTTCATTTTTTACACCTTATACTTTAGGTGCGTTGAGGGTTTTAATTATTTTATTATCAGAGGATGAAAAACGAAATGAGGGCCATAAAGTGGAAGGAAACTGATCATAGTTACAAACTGTGATAAGCAATGAAAGGGTTATTTTTTTTTCCCCCTCTGGCTTTGTTCTTTATTTTTTTTTTTTAATTTACAGGTCACTCTCTGTGCTTCACTATAAGAACGTGAAGCACAGAGAGTGAATTAGAGGCAAAGTCAGTATGTAAACACATTGACTTTGCATCTAATTTGCATGTTATCGCGGTGATCACTCGATCACCGCAATAACATGCCCGGAAATCCACCGATCGGGTCCAGGACCCGTTGCAGATTGGCTGGCGGTGCGCACGGAGCGCACCATCGGCTAGATTGCATGACGAGTCAACCGAAGAGGTTAAACTTTGGACAACAACATCCAATTCTCCACTATCGGCACAGGGACTTTACTGAGGATTTGATCCATTATGGGGCTGAATTTAATTCTGTGATCGTTAATAGGCGGATCTGAAGATACTTGTACTGCACTCCATCCTGACATTGCCTGCCCCCTACACACACGAGCAGTGGTTTGCTCTTTATTAAGTCAAATCCTGATTTATGCCATATATAAATCAAAGGGACTGTATCCCCTGAATATTGTAAGTACTAAATTAGGAGAAAAATGTGTGTTTAAATGTGTCTGTGGGGCCTCCTGTGGCACAGTATGCAAATTAACTGCTTTGCAAGGGGGAATGTGTAATTTGCATACCATGCCACAAATGATGTCATAACCAGAAGACTCCACAGATACGTTTAAAACACATCCTTCTCCTAATTTAGGCAAGTGATTTCAGTTTTGCTAATATAATGTCTAGATAATTTTCAATAGTTTTTTTTTTTATTCTCTACATGCACAGTAAAAACAATGTTCAGGTGATACAGTCCTTTTAAAATGATTTTACACTGATTACCCTTTCTGTGTTCTTTTTGCATATATCTGGGATTGAAATGTATCCTAGACTAGACTGCTACATACACTTGTTTATAAATGTTCCTTTATGCATATGTGTGTGCATCACTGGCTCTTTGGTCACTTTTATTTTGATTGTATATACTGTGAACGTAGAGAATACAAAAAATATATATCAAAAATGATCTGTACCTTGTGTTAGCAGAGTTGCAAGCAAATATATAAATTAAGTGAAAAATGTGTTTTAATCGTGTCTCTAAAGTCTCCTGTTTATCATATCATATGGCTTGATATACAAATGAACTAGTGAATTTTCTTGCAATTCTAATAACACAAACCAGACCGTTTTAATTGTGTATTCCCTGCATTCCCAATTGTAATCATTTATTCTCTACACTCACTCTGAAAACAGTGTTTAGGAGACAAAATCTTTCTAAAACTACAGAAAACTTCTATGTATAATTTATAAATTCTGGGCACATTAACATCCCTTTCTTATAGTTATAAAAAATACTGGTTCACGGTAGTGCTTTCTCGGGTCTACAGATGGAACAGTTCTGAAAATTGTACACCAGGGGTTTCATGAAAATCAATGCAACCCTAAAAGGCTTCACACTATTCAACAGGAACATTATTTGTGTTCCAGTTTTATCACATGTAGGGGATCATGTACTAAACAAGTGCAGTAGGTAAAACATAAGTAAGGAGCAATTTGCGTCTATATGTAACATTCAGCGTTTTTGTTCCATGAATTGCACCTCTTCCGTTTATTTTTATTTAGCGTGCATTTTTCCGGTCGCACTAATGAATTTCGATTATACTTGCATGCGCTAAAGAGCTTAGCGAACATTTTGTGAATATTTTTTTTTTTATTTGCGGGTGAAAATTAGACCAGCTTTTAGCGAGTGCTATCAAAGGAGGAAGAAAAAATATTTGAAAAATTGCGTTTATACTCCCGTTATTCACAATTTGCTCGTATGTACTATTGGAGTGTTACATGTTTAGTACATTGCAATAGGAGCAAAGTGCAAAAATAGTTTTGCACATAAAATAAATTTGCATTTTTTTAGTACATGCCCCTCATGGTCTCTAAAAACCGAAATATCCAAACCAATTTATTACAGTGTATCAATACACAGTCCACATGTTCTTTGGTACTAACATTAGAAAAAAAACATTTTTTTTCCCCTCTCCAAAGGATTACCCACATGTTTTGCAGAGTCTGAATTAAAGATTAATGCTTTTAGCAGAGAAGCTCTCGGTAATCATTACAGAAAGAATTACACTTGTTACTAAGTCAGCTAAATTATCATAATATCACCGTATGCTTCTAATCCGTATCAGGTGATTCCATTGCTTCCCAAATGTCTGTTTACTTTGTTGCAATTGTCATATACACCTACAGTTAGCTTTTATGATAACTGGAGAAACAAAATGTTATTTGGTTTATATGTATTAATCCTCATGATTTGGAATCAGCTAAAGAAACAGAGTTTGTTTTTTTAATGCATATCAGAGCTCAATAGGTTTATTACAAAATTAAATTAAATTACATTTATTATAATTATTTAATTGGTTGAATGTTTATATCCTACATATAGATGATATCAGGTTAGTAGCTTCTACTAATCCAGGAGTATGCAAACTGCAGCCCTCCAGATTTTACAGCGCTACATTTCCCATACTATTCTGCCAGCTTCTTAGCTGAAAGGGCATTATGGGAAATGTAGTTCATCGGTAGCTGGAGGGCCACAAGTTGGCTACCCCTGTACTGATCATCACACTTTGCTCTGCAATATTTGGCTTCGTAAAGAAACAGGCAAAAATCAAAGTGTCCCTAATTTTGATGGACGTTCAGTTGTGTGTATCTATACATATTCAGTATTCCAGTACGCAAAAGAGTCTTATATCTAACTTTTTATGGATGTTGCGGGAAGTGGGTGTAGCTAATTCAAAACTCCTCCTTTTCATTCATTCACCACCAGGTTTTGTGTACACCACACTGTCCATTTTCCAAGCCTCTAAGTTTACATTTTTTGCTTTGAGGTATACGTTCTTTGGTCTAGTGTGAAAAATACAAAGTCATAAGTAGACAGATAGGAGGGATTGATTTGTGTACCTTCTTCTCTTTGTATAGGAGACACTTCAATATATTATCCATTTAAATGATGTCCATGCTAAAGTCACTTCCAACCACCATGGAGGAATCCAACACACCCCCTACTGCCCACTAATCAAGAGATTATCTTGAACTGTCTCTAACTGGATTTGAACCCTGACTCTTTCTTTTACCAGATTGCCATCCTGTTTTTCACAAATTAGCTCCTGTTCTAGTAACCATGAATCTACAAAGCCTTGGTATCATTGTCAGCTCTCCTCAGCTGTTTCTGGTCATGTGCCGACTCTCTGCCTATAAAAGTCACTTCTTGTCACTGTACATTTGCCAAATTATTGTGGTTCCTGCCGGCATTATAATCAAGTCTGCTGCTGGTCTCTATTTACCTGTTATTGATTTTAGATCGTCTGACTACTCTGCCTTCTCCTACCTACTGACCTCGGCTTGCCTTACTACGTTTTTTTGTTCCTGCCTCTTAGCTCTGCTAAAGACCAGATTGTTACTCAAAGCCCACCTGGGTAACGAGTGGCTGCTTCTGGCAGAAGACTTTGCTGATCTGGCTGCTGGACTCCAAAACCTGCTATCATCAGTATCATTACACAGATACCCTTAAAAATATACTTGGCTTCTACAGACAAAAAACAAGTCCCTGTATGAACAGATTGTAAGCCAATATAATGGAAACCAGGCTGCGTGACTGGTAACTGGTCATCATACTGGGCTCTCCTCCGGACTGGCAGCACAGACGTAACTTTCCCTTTATTGAAGCACGACCCATCAGTTTTGCCTTCAGAGGCTCACTATACCCTTTCAATCACTTAACAATAACACCACAGTGCCACAGCTTGACAAGACCAAAATGGGCAAGTTATTAGAATGTAACACCCCTTAAATGCACATTAAGGGGACAACTAGATTAAAGACACAAACAATAAAACAAACATGTACTTAATAAGAAAAGGCACACCCGACAGGTCAAGATTAATTATAGGGATTTGAGTTTTCCATTCAGCATGTGTAGATAAACACAGTTAGGTCTATTCACTAAAAAATTTGAGAATAGCTCGAGGAGGTTTACTTTCATTTGGAGACAAGTCAAATTCGAAATCCGAGTTGGTCTTAAAAATACACTCCCAGGTTCGAATCTTCCCCGAGTCTTCCCTTGGGAGACAAATTTAGGTCACACTCAGTCAACCTCCTCAAGCTATTCTCAAATTTAAGTGAATAGACCCATGAGAATTTACCTAGTCCGATTTGAGAGACCCCATTGTTCTTACCGTCTGCGGTCTGACTGTCTGATGTCTTCTATCTGTAAAGTAAGCATCTGGTCACAAAAGCTACCTTAATTAACATACCAGAATACCAACTCGAAATACTGTACATAATAATGGGATCACAGGGTCAAACATGAGCAAGGCCACCTGTCCCATGTTGTACAGTATAGTATCACTGATCAAATTGTGGAAAAATAATTCATCATATCTCTGAACCCAATGACATAACAGCAAAATGATTTCTTTCTTTATATTTCCCCAGCAAAGTATGTCCACTGGCAAAAAAAAAAAAAAAAAACTCGCTACTCTGAAGCTGGTGATTACGGATCTTTAATCTGCGCCTAAAGATACGAGGGAGGATGGATAATTGTATGCAATTAGAAATGTGTTAGTCTGATTTCAAACCTTTCCATGGCATTCTAGTTTCATTTTTCCCTTTGTGCAGTGCAAAAACTGATGGCTTCATGAGTGGAATTATATGAGTTCTATGATTATTATTTCAGATTACGACTTTGGATATCTGATGTCCATGTCTGAGATCCTGGCAAGATACACGTTTTTGTATGCAATCAAGCTATGATCATGCAGGAACTTTTCAGGATATGAAGCATTTGCTGAGGCAAGTGATCTGGGTACTCAGCACCCGAGGGTAACCTCTTCAGGAGATTTTGTTAAGGAAGGGGTTACCCAGTCAACATCAGCCAGAGAGGCAACTTTATTTCTTTAAAGGTACTGTATCACCTAAAAATAGTTTTAACTGTGAATGTAGAAAATTAAACAAGACTGAAAATGATCTATACATTGTAGCAAATGCCTTTGTTAGGAGAAAAATGTGTTTTAAATGTGTTTGTGGAGTCTCCTGTGGCTTGATATGCAAATCAACTGCTTTTCAATGGGAAATGTGTAATTTCAATATTGAGCTACTGGTGATGTCATAAACTGGAGACTCCACAGATACACTTGAAACCCATTTTTCTCCTAATTTAGGCATTTGCTTGCAATCATAGAGAATTCTCAATCATTTTTGTATTCTTTACATTCACAGTAAAAAACAACTTTTAGGTGATGCAGTCCCTTTAAATCTATGTGATTGCAGACATTAATCTGAAGAATTATCTGCTTCACTGGGAAAATCTTCTAGTTGAAAAGGCCCTACCAGTTCCCAAAGAGAGGATTTATAGATTGTCTCTTGGTACCGGGGCTTGAAATATAGCCACCCTAGACAAACATGGACAAGCAATAGGAAAGAGGCCTGACAGTGAATTACTCAGGATGTGGACACCTTGTTCTGATTTCCCCTTGAGGTTCAGTTAAACACTTCACAACGTTAGGACGTACTATGCCGTCCCGATTTTAAGTGTGTAAAAGACGCAAGGAACGCTTCCCGCGATGATCAGATGAGGCCCCTTTGAGTGGCGTAAGTCTGAAAGGGAAAATGTAGCCTGTGCTCAAAGCGAGCACCGGCTACATTTCACCAAATCGTGGTTTGGGCTCGCCTCCGTGACATCACACGTGACTCCAAGTCTGCCATAGTTTTCCTGGCTAGGAACCTGGAACAAATCATGACAGTTTGGTGCGTGCGTCATCTGGGACGCAAGCACCATGCTTCACAAAGGGGTTAAAAAGCACCCCTGCCAACAAAATTATGATAATAACTTGCAACTTTGTGTGTTATTCGCAGAACAATTCCATATAAAAGTTCACAACAATAATAAAAAAGAAACACAAAGTATTTAGCAGAAAGTACATGATGAAACAATATCTTGTTCCCAAGTATGTCCTAGGAATGTTACCACTGCCCAACTCCAATATATTACAATTATCCAACTTAATGGCACTCGTTTTATTGACCTTGGAAGGATGAAAGGTTGACCTTGCAATGAATTGAAGTTCGAGTTGGTGTGTTAGCTCACCGAACCACCTCACTGCCGAAATGTCTATATAAATCACCTTTCAATTGGGAGTATGATGTTTACCTTAAACATGCAGTATTGTATTTGGATTGTGTAAGTGACAGTAAACTTGCATAGGAAACTGTCCTGAATGACGTAATAGTATTTTAAAATATGTTTCCTGGTGTATCTACATGCGTCCCTAGTTTTCAGCAGTGAGCTGCACCAGGTTTTTAAGCTTCTGCGAAAAGGGAGTATCTAAAACATATGTCTATGGGAACCTTTTAAACATGTGCTTTGAGAAAGCAAATCAAAACAAGTTTGGGCCTAACAGGGTGGGAGTGTTTTAAGCGTTTCATGAACTCCAAGCCTCTTCTTCAACTCCGCTACCTCCTTCCATCTACACGGTGACTAGTCCGGCCGACTTATCACCACCAGCGCTTCGTTTGAAGAGAGAAGGCTGCACATTGGCAGTTCATTTTTCGCTATTCGTCTTATTTTCCACTGTATCTTGTAAGTTACTTTTTTTTTATGCGCTATTAAACCTATTTTTATGGTACACACTATTTTTTGTTTTATTTTCTTTCAGGTTACACATTCTTTTGGAGCAAGCAATTGAAGACTATTTTTTGGACTTTATTTATTTTGTATCATTCTATTGCATGATATTGTAATATTTACATTTGTTCTATTATCAGTTTATATCTATTGCTAGATTTGCCACATTGATATTTATCATTTTTTCCACTACTTTTTTCAGTCTATATTGCACTTTATTCCAAGTACTTCTATTGCACTATATTTTAATGTTTTATTCACACAAGTGCTTACAATTTATTTAGCCTTATTGTCTCTCTTCTTTTGGATATTTGGGAATGTATTGAGTGTATTCACAGATTTTATTCTGTATTTACACTTTTCCTCAGGCCTAACAGGCACCCAGAATATATTTGACAAGCATATTTTGTGCCTGAGTTGCAAAGTTAATTTGTACAAATTCAAATTATTTATTTTTTTAGTAATAATAATCTCCCGTTCCAAATCTTTATTTTGCTCTTTGTAAATAACACATGTACACAGAGACGGGAGGCCTGTGTCTTGTTTACAAATTGATTCTGGCACAAAATATTGTAAGTTGATTTTCTTCATTATTTTCTGATAAACTTCTTTTATTTTTTGGGGGGGAAACCCATAGTATAGGCAGGGATAGAGAAGGAATGCAAAGTTAATTTAGTCAGTTTCCACAAGCACCAAATAAAATTTTTAGGTCATGGCAATCAATTCTTATCTACTGCCTGTCATAGTGATAAACCTTTCATTCTAGATTTAAGAATGATTTAACTCTTCAATGCTCTTGGTTTGTGTTCTAAATGTGTAATTTAGTTGCATAGTCACACATACACACACACACACACACACACACACACACACACACACACATATATATATATATATATATATATATATATACACTCAGATTCATATTTGTAGATTGCATTGTTACATAGTAGTTTAGTTTGAAAAAAGACTTGCATCCATCAAGTTCAACTCTTTTCCTAATTCTTGTTTACCGCTGTTGATCCAAAAGAAAGAAGAAAAAAAACACCTTATTTCAACAATTTAAAATTCTGCTTTCATTGGGGAAAAGATTACCTCCTGACTCAGATTTCTCCTTGGATCAACAAGCACTGAATAAATATTAATGCCTATGCTAATATATGCATAGCCCTCTATGCTCTGGCTCATTAAAAAAAAGAAGTATCCAGGCCCTTTTCTAATGTATTTGCTAGTGCCACCTCTTCAGGCAGTGATCCGTACCTTTATTGTCCTTACCATAAAAAAAAAAATGCCTTCCACTTTCGTAGACTAAATCTCCTTACTGTTCTGTTCATGAACAGGACCTGCACATACATATATAATGTTATTCTATCCTATCTGTGATGCCATTTCTCTAGCGTGTACAAATTTAACTTTTCTAGCATTTTCGTCATAACTAAAACTGCTTTTTTATTTTGTAGCCCTGCCTTAATTGGAATATATCACTAACTAACTATATATTGTTCTAATATTTTTATTAAAGTTTTAAAATAATATAATATAACATACAACTTTGGTGTATATATAATGACTTATGAACCATTGTCAAAACAAACTAACTATATATAATGTACGTTTTTACAAAAATAGATACAACATACTTGTGTATGTAAAAAAAAAAAGAAAAAGTGGCTTGAACGCTTTGTGGTAAAAGTTGGAACCAAAAACTGTGAAAACCCCAATTCACAAATTGCAAAGTGCAAAATATACAAAGAAAATGCATATTAAAATATGCTAAATTGGCTAAAGTCCCAAACATGCTTGCAATGTCTTTCCTTTTTGGAGGTATTTTCTGGGAATATGCACCTATTAGCCATAACATTATGACCACCTGCCTAATGTTGTATGGGTCCCCTTTTGCCATCAAAACAGCCCTGGCCCATTGAGGCATGGACTCCACTAGACCTCTGAATGCTGTGGTTTCAGGCACAGAGACTTCAGCGGGACTTAAAGATTCTTTAAGACTTGTAAGTTGCGAGGTGGGGCCTCCATGGATCGGACTTGTTTGTCCAGCATATCTCACAGATGCTCGATTGGATCGAGATCTGGGGAATTTGAAGGCCAAGTCAACACATTGAACACATTGAACTATTCCTGAACCATTTTTGCTTTGTGGCAGCACACATTACCCTGGTGAAAGAGGCCAAAGCCATCAGGGAATACCATCTCCATGAAAGGGTGTACATGGTCAAGTAACATCCACATGAATGGCTGGATCCAAGGTTTCCCAGCAGAACATTACCCAATGCATCAAACTGCCTCCGACAGCTTGCCACCTGTCAGTGGTCATAATGTTATGGCAGTGTATATAAATGTGGAACAGTCTCATTTGAGAACAGACAAATTTATGATGCACCAAAGATTTTAATAATCGTCCTCTTGAGAGTGATTGGCGCACCATGCTATAACAGGAACTGTGTTATAATGCACAAATGTTGAATGGGAAAATTTTTATATATGAGCTACTTTAATCTTATGTTTGAAATTCCTGTCTCAATTCCCTACAATTCTCTCTTTATTGAGTTAAATCTCCATTTTTTTCATCTCAGGTTTTGTTTAAGCAATTGGTAAATGTCAGGGTAAGAGCAGGAACACAGTAGCAGTAGGAGAATAGTCCGAAGTGAACTATATAAATATATAAAAAATAGTACCAGGTTACGGTTTACAAACAAAGTCCAAAGGCAGCCGTACAGATAAGGACAATCCAAATTGGTTGGTCATATGATTGAAGAAATCCTGGGCAGGCAGTGGAGCAGGCAGAATCATGGAGAACAGGGAATGGTCAAACACAGAAAGTCAATAATGTCAGAATAAGGAAGGGTAGAAATATTCTAGTGCTGCCAGAGCTCCCTCTACTTGCTTGGTTCAACCTGTGAGGGAATACCCTATTGCTAGGGACATTTCCTGTCAATGGCAGCATGAGGTGAGTGCCAGACAGTAATCTATTTAATGAGTGGCCTTATCCCTATAGATAATATATATCTAGATACATGTGTGTGTATATATATATATTATATATATATATATTATATTACATTACATTACATTAACATTTATTTGTACAGCGCCTCAATTCTCGTAGCGCTTTGTACAGAGCATAGGAGGGAACTACATACTAAGTTAGACAAACTAGAAGAGACTGATACATGAGGTAGAGAACCCTGCTCGTAAGCTTACAATCTAGAGGGAATAGGGTCCATGAGACAATTAAGGGATTGAAGAGATCAGAGGGATTGAAGTTGTAGTAACAGTAGAGTGGATGGGAGGCACTAGGTGGGATAAGTCAAAGAGGGAGTGTGTGTTCCAGCTAGGTGGGATTGGCTAGAGGCAAAGTGACTGGTAATCTAGTGGGTTGGGTAGTAAGCCTCTCTAAAGAGATGAGTTTTGAGGGACTTTTTAAAAGTTTGAAAAGGAGGGAGAGAGCTGGATGCTCCGGGGAAGGGAGTTCCAGAGAGAAGGGGCAGCTCAGGCGAAATCTTGGAGACGCTAGTGAGAAGTGGTGATGAGAGTGTTAACCCCTTTGAGGAGCGCAAAGGTCGTGCAGGGAGGTAACGGTTAGCAAGGGAGGAAATGTACTTAGGAGCAGAGGAGTGGAGGGCTTTGTAGGTTAAAGACAGAATTTAAAATTTTATCCTCGAGCAGACGGGAAGCCAGTGGAGGGCGTTGCAGAGAGGAGCCGCTGAATCAGACTGACGTGCAAGAAAGATGAGTCTGGCAGCTGCATTTTGGATAGACTGTAGGGGAGCCAGATGAGCCAGAGTTAGTCCAGTCAGAAGACCTTTACAGTAGTCCAGACGAGAGATCACAAGCGAGTGCACTAGAATTTTGGCGGTCTCTTTGCTGAGGAACGGGAACGAGGTCATTTGATACTCTAGTAAGGGTTGTTTCAGTAGAGTGTAAGGGTCTAAAGCCAGATTGAAAAGGGTCAAGTAGGTCATTGTGAGTCAGAAAGTCTGTAAGTCGCGAGTGCACCGTTTTCTCCAGCAACTTGGACACGAAGGGCAGAAGGGATATAGGACAGTAGTTAGATTGAAGAGTAGGGTTGAGGGAAGATTTTTCAATACAGGTATGATTTGAGCTTGCTCGAAGGTTGACGGTACTATTACAGAGGACAGGGAGAAGTTGATGAGATGGGTTGGAGTTGGACAAAGTAGAGGGGAAAGAGAGGATACAAGGTGAGATGGGATGGGATCAAGCGCACAAGTAGTAGATTTCGAGCAGGAAAGCAGATCATCAACCTCTTTCTCAGCTACAGGGGAGAAGATATTCAGAGTGGGTTTGGGGGTTGGGAACGAGGCAGGAGGTAGTTGAAGCAAGTCACGGGAGATGATGTTACACCTGATAGCGTCAATTTTGTTTTTGAAGTGAGAGGCAAGGTCTTGGGCCATAAGAGCGGAGCAGGGCGGAGGAGCAGGAGGGCAGAAGAGAGCATTAAATGTTGAGAATAGACATTTGGGATTCGATGAGAGGGTGGATATTAAGGTAGAGAAGTAGTGTTGCTTGGACTGAGCGAGAGCAGAGTTGTAGGAACACAGCATAAACTTATAATGAAGGAAATCCTCCTTGCAACGTGATTTCCTAAAACGCCGCTCAGACGTGCGAGTACATTTTTGGAGGCATCGTGTTTGCTTAGTGTGCCATGGTTGTTGGTTGGGTCTGCGGGCACTTTTGGCAACAACAGGGGCAATGTTGTCAAGGGCTGAGGTGAAGATACTGTTATAAGAGTTAGCTTCTTTTATATATATATATATATATATATATATATATATATATATATATATATATATATATATATAACATATATACACTATATGGGAACACACTACTGGGACACAGCTCTTAATGATTGAATTCAGATGTTTCAATAAGACCCATTGCCACAGGTGTATAAATTCCCACCTAGCCATGCAGTCTGTATTTACAAACATTACGGGGGGAGGGGGGAGCTCAGTGAATTCAAGCGTGGTACTGTGGTAGGATGCCACCATTGCAACACACAATTCTAAATAAGTTTTTTTTTTTTGATCTATTGCTAAAATTGTTGGAATTTTGTCCCACTTTTTATTTTCTATTGTTCGTATTACCAGAGAATGAAAACTTTGGTTGACATTTGCAAATGCGCAGTACAGCTATCGCTCAGACTGAAAGCGCTACCTCACATGATTGGTAGCATTGACACTCCCCGTCCAAAGTAACCCCCCCCATCCCGCATTGCCAGCTAGGATTATCACCAAGTATGTAATGAAATTATTATCTTCAGGTCACTAAGCATTTCAATGGACCAATTGACATACTGAGATTATTCTTCACATCCTAATGACCTTCAATTATTTTTTAAGCCTTCTATTGATTTCCAGATCTCTGACTTTTCCACCTCAAACTCGTTGAAACAAAAAAAAAACAAAATACGAGATCAAACCCCCATTCTTTTTCTTGCCTGTTGCTTAGTAACAGCCACACACATGTGAAGGAATGTCATTTGGTTGCTATTAAGATGGCCATTTAGTTTCAGTGATTTATAAATGAATTATCTTCTTTTTTTTTTTTCAAACGCACTGTTCTCTATGCCAGTTCTAAGTTGCACATGAAGTAGAGATCTCAACACATTACTTTAGAATTTCCCTTTAAGCTAGTGAACAAACCAAAAATATATTATAAGCTTTATGTACCCTAAGCTTCAAGATGCATTCATGTGTTAATGTGCTTTTTGTTCTGTCTATTTTTAATACTGTTAATGGTCCTACCTCCCAGCTCGCTGTCCTCTTCTGAACTAATGCTAGAAAAGAAAAGAAAAGCAAACCAGGGAAAGTAAAATCACAAGAATAAGCACACAAAAAAATGACAGTAGGAAAAATATCTATATCTGGGGAAGGTGCAGGAGTAGTGCTGTTGATTTTGTTAATCAGGTTTTTATCTAATCATTTTGCAGAGCGCTTACCCTAATCAGTGAAATGTTCGCTTGTTGATCGTTTTAAACTGTCATGTAAAAATATCAGATTTTTAATTTTTTATTTGACATGCTCCATAACAAAACAAGGGAGAAAAGTAATGCACAATTTAATTGAGTCAAAATATTATTTGAAAGACAAATATGTCAAGTTCAACTGTTTTCTTTTACTTTTCTTCTGCTGTTGATCCAAAAGAAGGCTGGAAACCCAAAACCCTTATTCTAGAAATCTCAAATCTGCTTTTAATGGGGGAAAAACTCCTTGATACTAAAGGGGCAACTTTCTAAAAAATAAAAAAAGGACAATATGAAACTGGAGAAAGTGCAGAGGAGCAGGGCCGGCGCTACCGTAAGGCAGCACAGGCGGCTGCCTTAGGGCGCCCCAAAGGGGGGGCGGGAAAATCGCCTGCTCCCCCAGGCCCGTTTACTTACCTCCATGCTGCTGTTCAGGTCCGTGGCTGAGAGGGGAGCGCACAGCCGCGTGGATCAATAAAGTGTGTTGAAACTTTTTTTTTCAACACACTTTATTGATACGCGCGGCTGGAGGGGAGAACACAACGCTTCATCTCAGCCACGGACCTGCACCGGGATACGGCAGCAAGGAGGTAAGTACTGGGGTCTGGGGAAGAGGGGAGGAGGGTGGGAAAATCCTAGCATACTGAGGGGCACAATCCTGGCATATTGGAGGGGCAAAATCCGGGCATATTGAGTGGCACACTCCAGGCATATTGAAGGGGCAAAATCCCAGCATATTGAGTGGCACAATCCTGGCATATTGGAGGGGAAAAATCCTAGCATATTGAGTGGCACAATCCTGGCATATTGGAGGGGCAAAATCCGGGCATATTGAGTGGCACAATCCTGGCATATTGGAGGGGCAAAATCACAGCATATTGAGTGGCACAATCCTGGCTTATTGGAGGGGCAAAATCCGGGCATATTGAGTGTCACAATCCTGGCATATTGGAGGGGCAAAATCCCAGCATATTGAGTGGCACAATCCTGGGATACTGAGTGGCACAGTCCTGGCATATTGGAGGGGCAAAATCCGGGCATATTGAGTGGCACACTCCTGGCATATTGGAGGGGCAAAATCCCAGCATATTGAGTGGCACAATCCTGGCATATTGGAGGGGCAGAATCCGGGCATATTGAGTGGCACAATCCTGGCATATTGAGTGGCACAATCCTGGCATATTGGAGGGGCAAAATCCTGGCATATTGGAGGGGCAAAATCCAAGCATATTGGAGGGGCAAAATCCCAGCATATTGAGTGGCACAATCCTGGGATACGGAGTGGCACAGTCCTGGCATATTGGAGGGGCAAAATCCAGGAATATTGAGTGGCACAATCCTGGCATATTGGAGGGGGAAAATCCTGGGATATTAAATGGCATATTGAGGGGCAACATCCTGGCATATTGAGGGGCAACATCCTGGCATATTAAATGGCATGTTGGAGGGGCAACATCCTGGGATATTAAATGGCATATTGAGGGGAAACATCCTGGCATATTGAGTGCCAAAATCCTGGCATATTAAATGGCATATTGAGGGGCAAAATCCTGGCATATTAAATGGCATATTGAGGGGCAAAATACTGGCATATTGAGTGGCTAAATACTGGCATATTGAGTGGCAAAATAGTGTGTCTCAGGTTATGTGTGAATTGGTGTAACTGTGTGTGTGTAAGTGGTAAGGGTGTGTTTAAGTGTGTCACTTTCTGTGTAAGGGTGTGTGTGTGTGACTGTATCTGTGTAGGTGTGTGTGTGTGTAAGTGTGTCACTGTGTAAGGGTTTGTGTGTGTGTGTGTGTGTGTGTAAGTGTGTCACTGTGTCTGTGTACGGGTGTGTGTAATTGTTTCACTGTGTATGTGTAAGGGTGTGTGTAAGTTTGTCACTGTGTCTGTGTAAGGGTGTGTAAGTGTGTCTGTGTAAGGGTGCGTGTGTAAGCGGTAAGTGTGTCTCTGTGTGTGACTGCAAGGGTGTCTTTGTGTTTAAGGGTTTCAATGTGTGACACATTTAGAGCATGCAAGTTGAATATTTAGATGTATTTATTTTCTACACTATACATTATACTTATATATATATAATGTAAGGAGGCTTAATGGTGTGGGAGGCGTGGCGGATCAGAGCAGGGGGGCACCAAAATGCACCTTCGCCTGTGTAGACGAAAATCCTTTCCGATTCAGTATGCAGAACCCAACAATATGTGTGGTGAATACGATGAGTGCAAACTCAACATTCCACAGTGAATAGCATCATGGAACAGTGGTGCATCTTCTGGTGGTGGTGTACACCACATTTGTAGATTTTTAAATCATGCCGAGGCCAAGCAGCAAGACATAAATGGAAATGACCTGGTTAAAATAAAAAATCAATACAGTTAGTCTTAATCTGCATAGTGCAATGTACTGAATTCTTGTTTACTGCTATCAAGTGATATAGGTGTGGCCTTTTCTAAGAATAATTACACTGGTTATGATCTAAAATTTGAAAATCCATCAGCCTTGGCTGTAGTCTCTCTGTTAAGCTAAATGACCCTCCCAGCAACCTTGTTTAGTGGATTTTAATTATATACCGTATATTTGAAAATTGCAACAGCATGTTACAAAAAGTCTAGGATCAAGACTCACTACGCATGTAATTATGCCCAATTTGTCTTTTGGTGTATAATTTCCCGTTATATTGGACTTGTTTCACAACTGACTGCTTGATTTGCTGAATGTTTAAGAAAACAAAACATTTCTTTACCATATGGCCCATAAAAAAATACAACAAATCTTTTATATGTAGTCTGGCTTGGCAGAAAGAAAAAAAAAAAAACATAGTTCAAAGGTTTTTTGAAGCTTAAGAGAATCCAAAACACAACTGAATGTTGAAAAATTGCTTTTCTTTTGATTGGTTATGAAGTAATAACAAGTAAATGAATATTATTTCATGACTGTAGTGTGTCAACAGAAAAAAAATGTGCCGCTAGCCTATAAAAACTAATTTTCTCTGCAAGCTACGTGTTTTTGAGCTTAAAACTGATTGCCCATCTGTCTGAGAACATAATAACTTTACACTTTCAAAACTTACAAAATTATTCATGTATAGATTTGACTAATACAGGACAATAACCGGATAGAAATATGGTAGACATGTCTATTCATAACTAGCGGGAATTGTAAAGAATATGAAGATTGAAGTTTGTGGTTGTAAAGTTGTATAACTTTTCGGAAGTTCTGGTGGACTTACACTTACAATTTTCATATACTTTTTGTGCTGGTGCAATTGGCAACAGAGTGAGTGATTCAGCTGCCTCCTGTCTCCTAGATGTATTTCTGGGGTTTGTGTGCTCTCTGTTCGGAGCACACAAACCCCAGAAATACACAGCACGGCTGCTTCGAACATCCGTGCCTGGCTGACACATTTTTTATTCAAAAAAATTACCGGCCATGATGTTGCTTCCATAAACTTAACACTGGCCTTGAGCCAATTTTTTTTACCTGCCAGATGGCAACCCTAATGGAAGATCAAGATGGAACACTTGTCCTCTCCATAGGAGATCTCTCATAACAAGCCCAGGAAGTCTATGCCTCCGCCTGCGTGTGGCCTCTGAGATTGAGAGGGCTGGATGTCGCATGACATCCCAACATTCTGACTTATTCACAGACGTGACATCACGGGGCAGAATATTTCACTTTTAAACAGTCTTTTCTATCAATAGTATAAAATACTGCACTGTGTAAGTAAAAAAAAAGGACAATATGGAGCTGGAGAATGTGCAGAGGAGGGCTACAAAACATATAAGGGGAATGGGAAGTTTTAGTTATGAAGAAAGACTAGTGTAAAAAAAATAAAAAATAAAATAATCAGCTCTGTCTAGGATTTTTCCCCTAAGTTCTTCATATCTACCAAAAAATGCATATACGAGTTACTACTGTTGCCATAGCAACAACCCCGCCTATCTCTTCAGAACCAGTGAAATTATAATCAATGTAAAACTACAGTATTGTAAAGTGTTTTAAAGTAAAAATCTGTTCATTTCACAAATATCACAGCATACAGAGAATAACCTAGGTGGAACTGCTCTGTTAAAGCAGGTATATTTGTAAAATATTAATTCCCTCAATTATATATCTGTTTTAGAACTACCAACACAAAGAACTATTTTATAGTTAGTAATAACGTATCATACATGTTAATAGTAAGGGTGACTAATGTCAGGCTGGAGACACATAATTCTCTTTTTTAGATTTTGGACTCATATCCATAGCTGACCTCTGCTCTAATTAGTCATCAATATGAATATATTCGCTTTTTATCATTAAAAAAAATAGATGCAATTAAAGACAAATCAGCATGCAGTGTAGACTTGCTATTACAAGTTTGATAAATAGACACCTAAATTCTCTCCATGTCAAAGAAGACCTTTGGACTGACAACTTTTAATTCAATTAGGACATTTAATGAATGTTGAATCAAACATCAATGTTATGTTATTATGATCTTTAATGGTGGCATTATCATTAATGGTAGGATTAAAAATAACGTTTTTTGAAAAAATCTAAGCTCATTGAAGAACAATTGGGGCAAAACAATTAACTTGTGTTTTATTGAAAGGTTGCATCAAGTATAGATGTTTTAAATAGAATTGCATTCACAAACTGTGAAACACAAAAGTACCCTCTTTAGTCCGTATAGCTGTATCGTTTAGCTCTATCAGAGGTCGGACATGTTGTTCAGAATCTTGGGTCAGGTCAGAAAAACTTGACTCAAGATTTTAAATGAAATGTGATAGAGCTATATACTGAGCAAAAAGGACTAAATACTCTATTTATATTCTCTCTTTAACCCTTTAGTGATATAACTGTTTTGAAAAGTTTGTACCCATCGTGACAATGGCTGTTTTGACATTTCTGCAGTGTTTGTGTTTAGTTGTGATTTTCCTCTTTCTCGTTTAATGTCCCCGCACATATATTATACTGTTTTTATCGCCATAAAAAGATCTGTTTTTAGACAGCTTTATTTTTATCATATCATATAATTGACTACATAATAAAAAAATTAAACAACACTATTTTTACATGGAAAAATCTTTTATGCATCTAAAACAAAAATAAAAAAACCTGCTAAATAGATTCTAATATTTATCCTGAGTTTAGAATTGGCCCATGTTTGCATGTTTTTCTGTTTCCCCCCAACGCCAATCTTCACCCTAGCCCTAACCCTAAATCTAACCCTTATCTTAGCCCTAGCACTACATCTAACTTTAAACCATTTGTAATCCTAAATCCAACCGGTTCCCTAGAACTAAGGTTATTTAGATGTAAGGTTCATTTTTTTTCGTGACAATGGCTGTTTTGACATTTCTGCAGTGTTTGTGTTTAGTTGTGATTTTCCTCTTTCTCGTTTAATGTCCCCGCACATATATTATACTGTTTTTATCGCCATAAAAAGATCTGTTTTTAGACAGCTTTATTTTTATCATATCATATAATTGACTACATAATAAAAAAATTAAACAACACTATTTTTACATGGAAAAATCTTTTATGCATCTAAAACAAAAATAAAAAAACCTGCTAAATAGATTCTAATATTTATCCTGAGTTTAGAATTGGCCCAAGTTTGCATGTTTTTCTGTTTCCCCCCAACGCCAATCTTCACCCTAGCCCTAACCCTAAATATAACCCTAATCTTAGCCCTAGCACTACATCTAACTTTAAACCATTTGTAATCCTAAATCCAACCGGTTCCCTAGAACTAAGGTTATTTAGATGTAAGGTTCATTTTTTTTTTTTTTTTTATCTGCAATGTTGCTGGCCACCTCTAGAGGCAGTCTAGCAACAGCCACAGAGCAACGGATCTGTGATCACTTTTGGAGCCCTGGCCAACTACAGGGCAGTGCCATATTGTGGGGCATGATCGATGCCTACCCGGTTTTCACCTCAAGACTTACCGGGTCCGTCAGCTGTCATTAACAAACAGTTTTTCTGTGACTTATCTGGTACATCCATTGTTGCAGAGGAGATAAATCATTTTTATTTACCACATCGACACTTCATACCATCTTTCAATTAAACATAAGCTAATTGTTGTCTACAGTCTTCCTTTAAAGAAACTGAGGTTTTTTATTTATTTATTTTTTACTTTTGAGGTTTGTTGGACTGGTGAGATAAACACAGTTCTGTTAAATATTTTTTTTACATCTAAATAAAGTAATATCGTTTTTTCCTGTGTTGAAGTGTATAACAGATGCGTGTTAAATATACTGCAAATAAAAATATCAATTAATTATATACATTTGCCATTTTTGCTGACAGATATGTGAAATCTCTCTTTTTTTGTAGTTAAAATGTAGCACTTGAGACAGATGGATAAGCATTAGTTTAAAGTTATATGTTCATTATAATGATTTAAAAAAATTACCATATGTGCAAAGGGGGTTTGGGGAAAATGCTTAATAGATAGAATTACATTAACATGTTATTTCATATTGATGGCTTGTAAGTAATTGCCGGGATCATTGTTCTAGTGATTTCATAAGCTAATTTTCTACTAGCTCTTGAAAAATGTAGTGTTTCACTTTAATTCTGTGTTAATTTTTCTGTTTAACCATGTAAACATTGTTTATACTGAATAAAAAAAAATCTATACATTGGATTAGCAGAGCTGCAAGCAAATGCATAAGGTAAGAGACGCGTATGTGTGTCGTATCTCCTGTTTATGACATCACATGAAGCTTGATAGGCAAATTAACTCCCTTTCGACAGGAAATTTACAGATCAAACTACAAGGTGATGTCATAAGCAGAGGACATTTCCAAAATCTTGTCATACCTATCAGTTGTCCCTAACACAATATTTAACGTCAAGATTTAGAATTGTTATACATTTAAAACAAAGCAGCCCACTTAAGATCTGTGCACGGCCCACCCGACGCGTTTGTAGCTAGGGTGAATTTGATACATCTACTAGATAATACAATGTTCTTCTTCCGTGCAGACTGTCATGTAGCTGTCACTTTTCATTTCTCACCGTTCATTACCCAGGACCGTATGTGCTCGTACAGTGAAGGTCAGATGTCTGTGTTTAAAGTTCATATTTAAAAACAGCAAACTTCATTTGTTTTGCTTCTTCCAATTTTGGGGACTTTGCTATACTTCGTAACTTCAATTTATTGCACATTACCAACTTGTAGCGTGTTGTTCTCGAGCCAAACTTCACCAGTTTAGAAAGCAAATTGGAAAGATGGAATTGTAGGCAGGGAATAGTCACGATTTCATGGTGTTCTGAAACTTTACAACATATATCTATGTGTAATCAAATGCTGTGTGGAGATGAAACATGTCTTAAAGGGACTGTCTGGTGCCCAAAATGCATCTTCCAAATTTTAATGCATATTAATGTGCTTTCAAAGTACTTTAAAATGCATGTTTTACATTTTGCATTGCTGAAAATATATATAAAAAACGTACACTTGACAATAATTTCATTCAAATGAATGGAACATCCTGTTTCTCTAGTGATGTCATCAGACAATCTGTTTCACTGTTAAGAGATCATACTGTGTACAAGAGCAAGGTTACTTTGATTCCACACAATGCATTCTATTCCAGCAGCACAGGAAGTGACTACATTCAACACAACTTGATATGCCCAGTGTCTATATAATCAGTGCTGCTGCACCTATAGTATACAAGCAGAGTAATCACTGGGAGTAAAATATTAAAAATGTGATTTATGAAGAATGCCTTCATCAAATAACACAGGAAAAAAAAGCCTGTGCACTATACAAGCAGTAGTCTTCAGCAAACACCAAAGTGAGTTAGGGGACTAGACTGTCTCTTTAAAACTAGATGGTTTGTTTCCAATTGTATTGCTTGATAAGTGAAGTATATAATGAAGTTTTTAAGTATTATAAGCACTATTTAAAAATAGCTACATTTTTAATACTGGCGCAATCGGCATGAGCGCCATTGTAAAAAGCAGACTCCTGACAAATTTCCGGAGTCTGCATTATCTATGTCGAATACATACATTTAGGTTGTGTTGGGACAGCTTACATATAACATATCAGGCACTCTCCTGCACTGCAAAGTGTCGGGAGTTATAAAAAAGGCACAATTGCCGTTATACAGATTGAACTGTTGTATCCTAAATATGATGGTCACCGTAGACATTTCAGAGAATATTATTTCCCATGATTACTGCCTGGTAGCAAATCGGTGGCATAAACACATGTACTGCAAAGGAGCCTGGGACATGGATCATACTGCATAGCAAAAAATACTGCTCACAAAATGAAAGCACAAGGTAAGGTAAGAAAGCGCACACCAACATTGTTTGTGATGGGCGTTTAGGTAAATTTGTGAAGGACAGGTTTATGATATTCTATGGACCTTCCCAGATCTCACCATGGACACTTTCTCCATCCATGGATATTGCTCAAATAGGACTGCATTGTGGCCATGACCAACTCTGCAGTTGGAGCAGAGTCGGTTGGCAATAAAAACAAAAACAAACGTGGAACTAACAGCTAACTTAAAACTCAATAATAGATAAAAACTAGCAATCCCTAATTGCATGGATTCAGGCATAGTATTCAGACTTCTAACATAGGAACTGTGTTAATTTCAAATGCGACACATGCAGGGGAAACGAACCTCAAATATGTCAATAGTAGAATTTAGATTCTGTTTATCATCTACTTCTCTGATTAGCAACACACATTCACACTGGTAATGTCATTTCAATCACAGCACTACTAGAGTGGATCATTGTTTAGTGCTTACACCGCATTGATTGTTATTGACCCCTGCAGGATGAGCTCCAGCTATCACTGGCTGTCAGGATCTCACAGCTTTGCAGGTTTCTTTTTGTCTTTGTCTCTTTAGGAGACGTGGTCAAGAGTGACCTGTGCAATGTCAAAGGGACTCCCTCATCTAAGTACTGTTGACAGAATGACTGTAGAGAAACAACAAAAATGGTCAAAAATGCTGTATACATTCTGTTAGCAAAGACTGTGCTGTCTGTTGTTTATGACATCACCTGTGGCTTTATATGCAAATTACCTACTTTTCAATGGGAAATGTGTCATTTGCATATCAAGCCACAAGGTGATGCCATTGACAGGAAAAAACACAGACACAGTGAATTTTTTTTTTGTTTTTCTTAATTTATGTATGCACTTGCATTTTCCCTAACACAATTTATAGACCATTTATGATTTTGTGTTATTCTCTACACTATCTGACATGTGTTTAGCTAACTCAATATTGTAAGTTTCTGAGCAGGGCGCTCTACCTCATGTATCAGACTGTTATTTTTTTGTCTACCTTAATACGTAGCCCCCCTACGTGCTCTGTAAATACCGTATTTTTGCATGTATAAGACTACCTTTTTTTCTAAAATTGGGGGTTGTTTTATACATGGGAGTAACCGCTTAAGAGAGTATCTTTAACCGAATTTCCAAATCCCTGCCAAATTGCGCTGCCAAGGTACCTTTAATCATTATCCCTGCCGAAAAGCAGAATTGAGCTGCCATTTTCAACTTTCAAAATCTCTTGCTTCTCTGGCATTTCCCTGAAGATTCTAGAGCAAGTGCAAAAGTGGGTTTGGGGACATATCCTGAGTACAAAGTAGGTTTGGGGGCATCTTATACATGGGGGCGTCTTAGAAAGGGAAAAATATGGTAAATGTTAATGTAACTCTATCTGTACACTCAGAGGCGTCACTAGGGTTGGTGTCACCAGGTGCGGTAAATCATGGTGTCACCCCCCTGGATTTCCTCCAATACCATGCCAAACAGATTCCTTAGTAATGCCAGTCAGATGGCCCATTAAATATGCCACATACAGGAGCTCCACAAATTATTTCACACACAATAATAATATGCCAGTATTATTTTGCAGCTAATAAGCCAGACAATTTGCCTAATATGCCAGTAATATTGTGCCATTCAGATGCCATAATTATTTTGCCATTCAGATGCCTGTATTATTGTGCCATTCAGATGCCCTGATTATTGTGCCATTCAAATGCCAGTAATATTGTGCCGTTCAGATGCAAGTAATATTTTGCCATTAAGATGCCAGTAATATTGTGCCATTCAAATGCCAGTAATATTGTGCCTTATAGATGCCTGTATTATTGTGCCATTCAGATACCAGTTATATTGTGCCATTCAGATACCAGTAATATTGTGCCATTCATATGCCAGTAATATTGTGACAGCCAGGTGCCAGTAATATTGTGTTAGTCAGATGCCAGTAATATTGTGTTAGTCAGATGCCAATAATAGTGTGCCATTCAAATGCCAGTAATATTGTGCCATTCAGATGCCAGTAATATTGTGCCATTCAAATGCCATAATTATTGTGCCATTCAGATACCAGTAATATTGTGCCATTCAAATACCAGGAATATTGTGCCATTCACATGCCAGTAATATTGTGCCATTCAAATTCCTGTATAATTGTGCCATGCAGATACCAGTAATATTGTGCCATTCAAATGCCTGTATAATTGTGCCATTCAAATGCCAGTAATATTGTGCCATTCAAATGCCTGTATAATTGTGCCATTCAGATGCCAGTAATATTGGTCCATTCAAATGACTGTATAATTGTGCCATTCAGATACCAGTAATATTGTGCCATTCAAATGCCAGTAATATTGTGCCATTCAAATGCCTTTATAATTGTGCCATTCAGATACCAGTAATATTGTGCCATTCAAATGCCTGTATAATTGTGCCATTCAAATGCCTGTATAATTGTGTCATTCAGATGTCTGTATAATTGTGTCGTTACCATGCTCGTTTTATTCCTCCCTCCCCCCCCCCTTCCCCGGTATTTACCGCCTGGCAGCTGATCTGTGTCCCTGGACGCTTCCTCCGTGCAGTCTTCCCTCCTGTGACGTAACGTCACATCCGGTTGCAGGGATTATTTAACGTTTTTTTTTCCCGGCCGCCGAATCCAGATGATGCGGTTGCCAGAGAAAAAAAAATAAAAGTACAGCAGCCCCCTCACTGGGGGTGTCACCCGGTGTGGTCCGCATCTCCAGCAGCCCCCTTGGGATGCCTCTGGGTACACTGCCTACCATGGAACAGCAGCATAACCAATTACCTTCAAAAGGTCAGTGACTTCACTGCCTAGTGCTGCAATCTAAGAAAACTTTATTTAAAAACGAACGACTCCAAACCATGTGTGAGTGTGCACCTCTCCTAATTTTTTCCATATGCTAAATTATTTTCACAGTAGTGTTAGGAAAACATATAATTACAGTACCCATAGCTTAGAATTCTTACAAAAAAACAACAACGTAATGTTATCATCAAATATATCCCTTCACAAAGGGATCCTGAAGAGAGATTATTTTTATTTTTGAATGCAAAAGGAACACCGGACTGCAATGTGCACTAATGTATTATTGGATAATACTACACATTACAATAGATCCGCATTTTTACATCGTATCCTTGAGTGTATTTCCTGACAGCTGCGGTATTAAAAAAACAAACTGTGGATGAATGAAAGGGATGATGGAATTACACAGGGCAGCTGTTTCAGCTTTTTCTACCAAACAGCACTCTTTAGAAGGAGCTAATGAATCTAATATAACCTAAGAGTCATTGCCAAGGAAGCAATATTTGATTTAAAATGTATGGGTTGGTCTCCTATAAAGAGCTTTACCAAGCACTAAATAAACTCTAGGGTGTATGTTTCCCGACATAACACATACAGATCTGTGTTTACAGTTTCTCGTTTGTGCTTTATTTCGAAATTGAACCAATAAATAACTTTGCTGTAATTTCATTTTCTTGATTATGACGTAATAGAATTGTTTTAGCCTAATAATAAAAGTGTTTAACCAGGAAAGCTATGGTCAGATATTCCTTGGTTTCCAATAATTCCTGGGCATATTACTTCCAAGGCATAAAGATCATTAATGTATTTTTGTTTTTTTATGTTTTCATTTTTGTTTTGTTTTATAGCGGATTCATTTACATCCTTAATTAATATGAACTGTGCCTCTCTGTGATGGTGAGGTGTCTGTGACACTAGCCTCAGGTACACACAAATTAGAGGCCACATCGATGATTAAGCGTGTGAGCACGCGAAACATGTAAGGAATTCGTCCTTTCCCTGTCTTTGTATTCATTGTCCCTGTGATCCATTTTAATTTTTTGGAATAAATCAGAAGTTTTACAATTATATTGGAGTTTGGAGTGCATGCGTCCTTTGTCCACAATTTTTTCTATTTTCGCTTATGGTGCTTTTGCTTCAGCATGGACGGATCACCCATCTTCCCAAGACATATAGGAGGTATGTTTACTGCCAACGGTGGAGCCGGCTTATTTTCCCCTTTTGTTTGTCCACAGTGATGATAGGTAGATAACTAGACTGATGAAACCAGTCTGAGGATATCTGCTCCTTCTGGTCTCCTCTCTTTGTCAGTCATGTCACTCAGACCAGAACGTGGTAAAAGTAGCCATATTGCTGTATCTTAGCCTAGCATGTGCCAACTTGCGGTTGTATAGACAAGAGCAGGTCTCAGCAGGAAAAACATACAGCTCCGTCAACACTACGGATCACCAGGGAAAAGTCCAACAGTGAGGAAATGAGCCTTCCAACCATCTGCAAGATAACTGTTATAAAACTATATTGAAAAAGGGCACAATTTTCCATTCTTACCGAAGCTGCAGAGAGAGCTAGTTACGTATCATGGACTGAATAGGAGGACACTAAGTACAGCATCACACCAAGAAGTTCAGTAGTGAACAATTATGTGAACAGACAACAGTGACAAAAGGAACGGATCATCACCTACTTGAAACTTGAATTTTATTAAAAGAAAAATATCTACTTACATTTGGCACTGGTTTAACCCCTTCGCGACAATGGACGTGTCAGGCCATGTAGACAATGCACTACAGCTAAACACAAACATCCCAGAAATGTTAAAACAGCCCTTGTCACCAAGCGAAAGACATGGTCAAAAGGTCTTGTCACTAAGGGGTTAATGTCCTGTCTTGGAGGCATCTCCTGACTTTAAATTTTAGTTATTGCAATAATAAATGCCCCCAACTGGTCCACTTTATTCGGTCCAAACTTCGTCTTCTGGGGCCATGATTCTTTGGACCAAAAATCTGTGAATATGCAGTTGGGTTCCATGATAGTGGTGCTCTCACACCAATGAGAGAGAGTGAGTGCTATTAGACCTTCTCTCTTTGCAGACATGGAGCTACACTCCATATATATATATATGCACCATGTAAATTACACATTTAGCTACACCCCCAACTTGTGCCACTGGCAAATCAGGATTCTGGGGTCAGAGTTTAGTAGGTCGAGTGTAAGCACTACCAGGCACGCATAGTATGCATTCTCTGGTGTCCCAGACACAGGGGTAATGAGACCAGGAATTTAGGATAGCGGTCCCAAATCCCGCTGAGCTCTACCTGTGCCCCATAAAGTGGGACAGAGGTAGAACCAAGTGGGAGAGTGGGACAGAGGCTCCAAATCCAAGTGGGTCGGTTGGGTGGCATGTTTTTAATAAAGCAAAATCTACTTCCTGATTAAAATAGAAACAAAATAAGGTTCTTTCAGTGAACTGGAATGGAAAGAATTCCATCCATTGACATTATATTTCGGCCATATGTGGTACTAAAGTGGAAAAGAAACCGCTAAAGTGGCATCCCACCTTATCAGTAAAACTGTGGCTCATTGCTGTGTAAGAGACAAAAACGTTTGACAGCCAACAGTGGGGAAAAAAAGTAGTTGGAATAAAAATTGACTGCAGAATAAATATACATTGATTGTCTTAAGAAAAAGTCAATATATCTGAATCTGGGATCAAGCCTGGATTCCTCTATAGGTTGAAACGCTATGCTCAAACCTGATTTCCTGATTTTCCCATTTACCGCAAGATTAGAACACCAAGACTACTGACTTCTCCAAGACCGTGGAAGAAGAGATTTGGACTGAATTTTGACAGCACAGTAAAAGGGATCAAGTACTGCATGTGTATCTCATGTTATATTGCTAACATCAATCTGGTATTGCAAAGGCAAAAACACTAGTGTTATCGATTTAAAAATAAACGTAAATACACATGCCTATATTATCAGTGAGCTTCAAAATGTGGTCCTCTTGTGGACGTTAAATGCCTACCCCTTGTATTTCCGTAACGTACCTAAACAAACTCACACTAATCAATATACATGGAATGCAAGAAAGCCTATATTTACTGCTTGTAGGTGCTACTTGTCCACTTTTCTAACTAATAATAAAGGGGATGGAATTGTTATATTGTAGTTATACTCTATATTATATGGCTGGCTAACTATACCCTTCATGATATGATGATATTTTTGGGGTCATGTATAAATGTGGTGCACATGCTGACAGAGCCAAATAATTATGCAATTTATTTAAAAAAAAAACAGTGTTTTCCCCTTTATAAACCTCTCCTGATACTTTATAGTGTGGGAGTTTTTATACCATAAGTCCCAATTATACAAGTGGTTAAAATTCTCAGGATTTCTCTCATTGTTCTCATTGATATTTATGCTGAGTTCTTGTAACACATGGAATTAAATATAGATATTGCACATGAACAGAGTTTCATTCTCTTCAGTGTCATATATAAACGCATTTGTTATATGTAGGCTTCTAATAAACCAAAAAGTAATACATATGCAAATAATTCAAGGAAACCCATGTTTGCTACGTCAACAAACAGGTTAACATGTGAAGCATGCCATTTCTATCATAAGTAGGGGATTGGACTTGGTAACAGTAACTATAGTTTATAGTATATGGCAGGCTAGCTATACTTTTTGTGAAATGGTAAGTGTATAGCTGGCTAGCTATACTCTTTATGAAATGGTTAGTGTATATTTGCTATACTCTTTGTGAAATAGTAAGTGTATAGCTGGCTTGCTATATTCTTTGTGAAATGGTAAGTGTATAGCTGGCTAGCTATACTCTTTATGAAATGGTTAGTGTATATTTGCTATATTCTTTGTGAAATGGTAAGTGTATAGCTGGCTAGCTATATTCTTTGTGAAATGGTAAGTGTATAGCTGGCTAGCTATACTCTTTATGAAATGGTTAGTGTATATTTGCTATACTCTTTGTGAAATGGTAAGTATATAGCTGGCTAGCTATATTCTTTGTGAAATGGTAAGTGTATAGCTGGCTAGCTATATTCTTTGTGAAATGGTAAGTGTATAGCTGGCTAGCTATACTCTTTGTGGAATGGTGTAATCATATTTGAGGAACATAGTTGGCCGTTCATGAAGGGGTGGAGAGCTTTCATGTCAGGCTCCCGGTGAATTCTGGAGTCACATTTTTTTAAATTGTTTGGCAGGGACGAAGCGCTAGTTGGGTAGATCTCCCAGGCCTTAAACGTGAGCAGCGCGAGCGAGACTATCAAGTGTGTCTAAAGAGCCAAAGACTTCCTCCTCTCCTTCGCTGCACTCTGAAATTATGAGTACCATGTGGTTAGATGACATCCCGTCACTTTCAGGTGCTGACCATGTGGTGGAGAAGAAGTGGCCAACCGATGGCTTCTTATGTAGGCGGAAAGGTGTGTGTATATGTGTGTAACCTCCTCCCACTTTTACCACCCCTAGACAAATGTGCGCCGATACCCCTTGTAACTAATTATCATTTCCTGTGGGTGGAAACAAAGAAGTTACAATAAGAAAAGTCAAAGAAATGTTGTAAACTGCAACATAATACACTTTAGTAAGAAGCAAGATTTGAAGAGGGAGAATATAGGTTAAGTGGCACCTTACTGAACATGAGCACATGAGGAGGGGAGAGATTATTATTGCAGATGGCTAAAAGGCATGTAGGTAGACAACTCACAGCAGTCAAACAATGTACCAGCCATAGTAGGTGTTGAGACAGCAGCATCAGCACTAAAAGCAAGGACATCATATTCTTCCTTAATCATTCATTTAGATTTTACCAACATTTATTTAGATCTGAAAATTCCCTTCGTACAGACAAATTTAGTTTGAAAGGAAAACTATTCCTTAAATTATTTCCCAATAAAAAACAGATTTAAGGCAGATACTTGTTTTTGCTTTTAAAAGTTATTTTTGTATATTGTGATATTGAAGTGATATAAATATATTCTTGAATAAAATCATATTTTTCTGTGGGAGGTCTTTTTTTCTTCTGTGAAGAGGTAATATTTAGATCTGAGTAACTAAGATGGCAAAATCATTTAGCAGCTATTTCTCCATCATGTCAATTTGGCCTAAGTTTCACAGCGCAGTCGTTAATTAACCACAATTCACTACTTAATGAATACACCCAAAGGTAAAAAAAAAAAAAAAGAACAAATAGTCTACTTGATGGATACGTTTTTTTATTCCTAGAGGTATGTTTGTTAAAGAATAAAGCTGCTATCAGTAACACGTTCCATGGGAAGAACAGATAAGCACATTACTAAAGGCAGTGAGATCCCACATCAGTCTGAGATGTGGATCCAACAAATACATCTGAGGGTGAAACGCGTTAAACGCGAGTATTCTATTATGTTATATATTTTATTGTAAAATATTATGATGTACTCTTATCCTTTATGATATTTACAAAAAATATACTTAATTGCATCCTGTGTCCAGACATTCTCATTCCTTCCTGAAATGCTTGCACCTACCATTTTACAAAATTTTGGGGTTGCACTCTTTATTTCAAAGGCGGTTAACATGTGTTGCTTTTTTTTTTTTTTTACTTCTGTCTAAAAATAAGTCTAATTTTCTAGAAGCAGTTTCATTTTCAGAAATGTTGGCAAATCATTGCTTTTTAAAAAATGTAATAAACACCTTATTTAACACATGTTGTTACGCTAATAACCTTGTAATATTGATGATTTTTTTTTTCTTATAGTGATAATTACAATCTCTGATGTATGTTATTAGTGCAGTCCTGAAAGATTAGATACATTTCTATCAACATCTATGAAGGGCACTTCTAAACTGATCAATACTGTATTATGTATTTTAGATTGTCTGGCTGCCCGTGAGATTAGTAATTGACATTTCACCATAATCCATCAGCTAACCGAGTTCTTAAGACATGTTAAAAAAAAAGTGCAACCCCGGCACTTATTTCATTTTATTTTTACCACTTGCAAAACACTTGTAAAATGGTAGGAATTTTCCAGAGGTATTTGGTATCTAGGTCAGCAAAGGGGGGAGCCCCAAATCCAGTCCAAATATATCATGCAGAATCTAGGACAGGAGTAGGCAACGTACAGCGCTCCAGCTGCTGATGATCTACATCTCCCATAATTCTAAGCTAAGCTAAGAGGCTGACAGAGGAGTATGGGAAATGTAGTCCTGCAACACCTAGAGGGCCATAAGCTTGCAAAAATTAGAAATGGATTGGTGGCACTTGGGTTGGAGGCCAAATAGGTACAGAATATATATCATGTGTGTGATAGTCGAGTTGGAGGCCAAATAGGCATACAATATATATCATGTGTGTGGTAGTCTAGTTGGAGGCCAAATAGGTATAACATATATATCATGTGTGTAGGGTTGCCACCTTTTCTTCAGAAAAATACCAGCCTTGGTACTGTCTCCATAGATTTAACATTGGCCTGATGCACATTTTTTACCGGCATGCCGGTAAAATACCGTGCAGGTGGCAACCCTACATGTGTGTAGCACTTAAAATAATTGACGTATACACATATGAGTGTTTCCAAAAACTGTATCTTTATTATGAATATTCAAAAAAAGACCTACTTGGCTATGGAAATTGCACAGGGTTGAAGTATAACCCAAAAAGTTCTACTACACGAGACAAAGAGGAAAAAGAAAAAAACAGTAGAGCACACAAACTAAAAAACGAAAAACAATGTGTTTGTACTGCTGCAAGAATTGTTGAGGATTTGCAGATGTATTCAGTACCTGTCTCAGTAATCAAGAATATATTCAGATTGATTGTAACAATGTCCAATTTATGAGCACATATCAGGCACATGGTTCCCTTTTTTAATCTAGAGGAACAACAAATTGTTGCTGACCACACTGTCCATATATGTTAAGCAGCGTCATATCATCCCATGATCTTCATCATGTGATTAAAAAATAGTGTACAAAGATTGGAATTCTCTGACCCAGATATCGGATATACTATAGACGTGCAGTGTATAAGGGTCAAGCTTCGTAGCTTGTGTTTGCATGGATTTGGGAAACAGGACTGGTGTAATATAGGCACAACCAAAGGCAATGAGCTAATATTAGGATCTGGTGTAGGCAGATGAGTAAAAAAGAGTGGGAAAGATGTTGGGAATTCCAGACTAATGTTGGCTTAATGAAACAGTTGACATTCAAGGCAACACAAGAAAAACAGCCATTTTTATTGGTCTAGGAAAGAGGTGGGCAACTCTAGACATTGTAGACTACATCTCCCATAATGCTCTTATAGCCATAAACCACTAAGGGAAATGCGGTCCACAACATCTGGAGTGCTGAAAGGTTGCCTACCCCTGGTCAAGGATGCTGTTATTGACCATTTAATGATGTTCTTTTCATTGTTATCAGCCTGTTTTTGTTTAGTTTAGTCAGACTTCAGCTACTGACCTTTCCTTCATTTCCTTCAATTTTGTTGAAGTGTCTGTGGGGGTGGGGTATTACGTAGACATTTTCAGTGATTTTATGGCCAATCGATAACTATTTACTGCAGCTTAAACGCAGTCTATTTTGAGTTTTATTTTTCTGGAGCTCTGTGATACAGATATAAAAACCATCAATTCTGAGAAAAAGAGGTACAATAGAGGAGGAAAGGAGGACAGGCGGAATTTGGGTGCAAAACAAGGACTGTCTCTCCTACATACGAACACATGTACTAGAGATAGGCAAAACGATAATTTTAATTTAGTTTCGTCCTTTCGGACGAAAACGTTACTTGTTTTGTTTGAAACTAATTTCGTCCATTGCTGCATTCTTTTCGGACAAAATTTGTTCTTTATTTTCATTTCGTTATATTCATTCGTACGAATGGAAAATAACTCACCTATGTTCAATAGTATAAGGTTGGAAAATTCAGTTGAAGGAGTCGAAAGTACTCGAAATCATTTGAATTTCATCTCTTCCTTTATGCTATTGAGCTGTCGAAATTAGACTCTTTCATCTAAATTCCCCAGCCTTATACCATGTATTGAATGAACATAGGTGACATTTCTATTTGTACAAATGGAAATAATGAAATTAATGCATCAATGGCTGAAATGGCCTAATTTCAATAGTAAGTGGTTAGGGAATTCTGATATAGAAGCTTATGGATAAAATTTTGTTGAAACCAAACACATAGAAATATACATTTAGTGGTGAAGATGTAAACCTGAAAGTGTGATTAAAATAATATTAACCCCTTCGTGATCGATGACGGTCCTGGATCGTCATGAGGAAAAACTCCCTTCGTGACCAATGACGGTCCAGGACCTTCATGCAGATCCAATCGCGGTATGCGCTCTGGCATGCCACGATCGTGATTTAAACGGCATGGCTAAGTGTCTCGATATCGAGACACTTCAGCCATGTCAGCTGAGGCTCCTTCCCCCCCGGAAACATCTGGGCACCGTGACAGCCAATCACAGTACCCGGATGTTAATAGCTGTCAAAGCAGTTGCCTGCTTTGACAGCTATAGTCTCTCCCTGCTCCACAGCGATCATGGGGCAGGGAGAGACTAAATATAGTGCTGGAAGCCACCACTGGTCCCCACAAGCCCTTCTATGGCCCCCCAGATTTTTTATTACTAAAAAAATATATATATTTTTTTTATTTATATTTTTATTTTGCTAACCTTAACCCTTGGGTTAGGGTTAGAGATCATCAAAACCCTAATCCTAGAGTTATAATTAGGGTTTGTACTAACCATAACCTTAGATATAAAGTTAGAGTCTAATATAAATAAAAAAGTAAATAAAATTAAATAAATAAATAAAAATAATAATAAAAAAATTATTAATAAATACTATTAAATTAAATAAAAATAAGACGTTAATCCGTAGAGGACCATGTTAGGTCTGTTGATGGTCCTCTAGGGATATTTTCTATTTAAAAAAAAGACTGCTAGTCGGGCCAGTGCCTTGCATTGGCCCCCCAACAGTAGATAGGGACCCACAGCAGCTGGATATATCATCCATGCAGCCGCAGGATAGCAAGGATAGCAACAATTTGTGCTTCCTTCTATAGACTACATTCCCTATGATGCTACGGTCACATTTGGCTGGCTGAGCATGATAGGAAATGTAGTCACAAGCATTACATAATAAATACATGTTTTAAAGCTACATTGACCGTATCCTAAATTTGGCCCTTTACCTGCCACATAACACTAGCAAACCTATACATGTGGGGTACCGCTATACTCAGGGGAAGTTGCTTAACATATATTGTGGTGTTGTTTGGCAAAAAAAAACAGAACAACCCCTTTAAATTCTTACCTAAATACAAAGTGTGTGGGAAAAAAAAAACACAAAAAAAATTACTACACCAAAACTTGTCAAAGATTGGTGGGAAAATTACTGCATGAAAAGTGTCAAAATACCCCAATTTGAATACCCTGGGATGTTTACTTTAAAAAAATGTGTACATGTGGGCTGATTCAGCGATGCATGTCAAATATCGATGTTACACTAACTTTTTTGGAAAAAATGGTTTTGAAACAGCTAGGTGCTACTTGTATTTATTACACTACAACATTAAAAAAAAAGCAAAACAAATATAAAAATTGGGTATTTCTTAACTCAGGAACAATATTAGAATCTAATTAGCAGGTTTTTTTTATTTGCTTTTGTAGCTTAGTAAAAGATTTTACAAATAAAAGTCAGGAAAAGTATTTTTTTATACATTTTTCAACATATTTTTCTATTTTTTTCATAATAATATAAATGATATAAACAAAATAATGGCATCAAAAGAAAGCCCTTCTTGTCCTGAAAAAAACAATATATCATATGTGTTGGTACAGCAAATAACAAAGAATAAAATTACAGCTAAACACAAACACTTCAGAAGTGTAAAAACAGCCACGGTCATTAACGCACAACATTCCAAAAACAGTCTGGTCATGAAGGGGTTAATAAAAGTTTATCAAAAATATTTGATATATTACATAATAAATAAAAAAATTAAAATATGATATTCACAGCTGACAGTTTCACACATTATTTGTTGGCATTAAAAGGCCAGTAACCTTTATTAAGGCTACTTTAGACTTAATTTTTAAATTCCTGTCTCAATTCCCTACAATTTCTCTTCGTCCATCCATTAAATTCGGGTTTTAGGCTGTTGTATGTAATGCTAATAGCATTACAATACAACAACTATAGTCAAAATTGAGTCAGATTTGAGTCGAAATTGAGTCTATTGGGTCTATTGGCAAAAATTCGACAACCAAATTCGAATTTTAGTGAAATAGACCCACTTTAGTTACATATTTAACTAAATTCAAAATGTGTTGAAATTAAGCTGACTTGCCGAATCGAATTTCACTGATCAGATCAGAGTCATAAGACTCATAATAAGTCATTATTCATTTAGGGCCAGTTGTCTTCTGCATAGCATAATGTTATGCAGATTAAAAACGATTCTGAAATGAATACTGAATGTTTGCTAACTCTGTTCTGTGGAATTCGGCTTAATTCGACACTTTTCGACTCTATTTCAACTCTATTTCAGCTTATGTAACGCTATTAGCATTATATACAATAACTTAAGACGGAATTGAGACAAAATTCAAATTCGACAAATCAGAGTGGCTGTCGACATCCGAATGAACGAATCGATGAAACAATTTAGTTCATTTAGCACTCGTTCAGTCGGCTTTAATTCGTTATTCGTAAGTGGACGAAAATGCATTCATCCGAGAACAAATGTGCATGTCTACTATATACTGTATTGCCTGCCCTTCCATTCTTAGGGTCTGACATGGTATACATCTTTATATATTGCTTTTCAGTTCTGCTTTTGTCCAGGCTTCAGATTACGAAATGTTTTTGTCTTTCTAGGTATAAGAACTAAGGACCAATTTCAGTTGAACCACAAAACCCTACACAAAAAGATCTTCAAAACAAACAAGATAAAAATGAAACCAATGTAAACATGTATATATATATATATATATATATATATATATATACATAAAATGAATTTTTGGTAGACTTTACCTGGAAACAAATCTTTACTGATTTTTTACATTGTTTATTCAGCCTCTGTACTGAAAATAACTGACAGCTATAAATCATGTGTTTATACATATAAATCAATATTCATTTTTAGCTGCTGAAATAGATATTGAACCACGTCTGCCTGCATGACCTTCCATGCTCACATATTGTTTCGTTTTGAAGCCTTCGTTAAACTCTGAGAGTCTGCTCATTTATCAAATGATCTTATCATATGCTATCATGTGCTCACATGGCTGATTTTAAACTTGATAGACACATATGTTGGAGAGAATAGTTTCTTTTTTTTTTCAATGTAAAAATAGCATGGCTGGTATTCGATTGAAGAAAACATGGCAGAAATGTGGACAACCCTTTCTGTGCATGGGGTGGCCACATTGTCTAATCAGCTATTGAAGTGATTGTTACATGAGCGGTTTACTTGATGGTAAGATCTGGATTAACGGAGGAAATCATGGACACAGCTGTTGCCTCCAGAGGCTTTACATTGGATGGGTGGCAACCCTAGCTGGGCAGTGTATTATTATATAACATGTGTCCTTTGAAAGAGAAACTAACCTTAAAATAAAGTCTTAATCCAACAGAAGACTGCTCCCGTTTGATTTTACAAGGCTTTTTGACAAATTGATGTTCCAATTAGTACATTCGCTCACTATGTCTCCCATTTTGTCTACCTGTTGCCTTGTTTAAAGAACAGACAGTGATAAAATAGACTTACAAAACAATTCCTTGTGGCAAATTATTCAACCTAAACAGGCACCATTTTAGGTCTTCCTTTTATAGCCTAGCATGACATCACTTACAAGATACTTCCGTGCCACTCTACCCCAAACCTGCATTCTGTATGATAATGCTTTTTATTAATACTTACTGCCAGGGGAGTTATTGAATAGCCCCTCATGATACTTTGGATTCTTATCTGGTCTTAAATAACCGAAACACTGGGCTCTGTATGTCATTACTGTTCCATACCCTATAAAGCAGCCATTTTACAATTGCTTATGACCAGGGCTTTTCTAAAATGTGCAATATGTAACTATCGCTCATATCACTGAAGGCTCTTACCTAGTGTAAAAAATGTAATTAAAATACAAAAGTAGAAACGGCTGTCTCTTCACTCTTCCGTATCCCACCGCAGGCTCCTCCTCTCAGCACTCTAGCTGATACAATCAGAAAGAAGAAGGGGTTGAGGGGTGCCCGCTTAAAAATGTAAAAATGTAATCCCTGCACTATGTATATTTTAATGTCTTGTGGCCCTTTCATCAATGATTAATTCCAGGATGACTGAGTTGCCACGTTCCTCTCTCCATACATCTTTTTCCTGTTAGCATTGTGGATCTCTATGGGAGCCCTCTGAATGGCTGGAGATTCCTGAAGATGCCCATTTACCATTAGTTAAGTATTGCAACAAATAAGGGAGGGAAAATAACCAGTTAATGTATTTCTTTTGAAACAGCAGTTTTAATAAGCATTAATTGGTCCTTTAAGTTTAGAGGATGCTCTGATGCTTCTCTAAGTGGAGTTGAATGAAAGCTGTACCATACAAGGATCATTTTATTAATGGTGCAATTATCTATTTAATATTTCCCAAAATAGCATCTAAAGAAGACCACACACAGTGATAATGACAACGATGTAAATAAACAAACACACATAAGATTCTTTATTTGATAACAGACATCTTAAGTGAAATGATTTCTTTTCGTCAAAACAATTACACAAAACTGAAATATTTTTCAATAAAAACAAAACAAAACAAAAATATATGATCCGTACCAATTATATCGTTTATAAATATTTGTAAAACGTTTGAAGAATGCTCACAGCACTTTGAGTAAGCAAACATTATTATATTTAAAAAAAAAATGTGTAATACATGTAGTTTACAGTTGTTGCACATGGAATACAAAAAACTGAAAAAAGTATAGGCCTTAATGGTCACTGTATCACTTGCTGTTATAGAGTTTTAATTGAAGATGTTACTGGCATAGGCTGCACGCCAGAGGTGAATTAATATGGGTTTCAGGCAAAAGAGTAGTCAGAAGGCAGTCCAGGGGTCAATGCAGGCAGCATAGGTTCAGAATTGATAATACTAGCCAAGGTTCAAGGGTAAAGCAAGTAGGAGAGCCCAGTGAGGGAAGGCCAAAGGTCAAAAGCCAGTACTAAATCACAATAGCACATGGAACTGTAACAAGTCTCACAACTTAACTAGTAAGCATTACCTGGAGGGTATGCAGGGAATTTATAGAGCTGCCAATCAAGGGTCTCTTCCCTTGACACCTGGAATCCATCCCTCTCATCTCTGAGCATAGAAAGGGGGATTGTGGAGTCTCCACCCTCCCTCCCAGCCCCATCACTATTAGACAATCACGGGTTGCATTCTGGAGGGAAGCCATGCACCACAACCCTCCAGGCACCATCACGTTAGCTACCTGGGGTTGGCCGGGGATGTGGCCTACCTCGCGGTCGTGCTCCCATGCAATGCCGAAAACGGGAGGCTGAAGGAGCTCTGAGAAGAGGGCACCCCTGGGGCACGGTAGGAGAAGGTACCTGGACCTGACACTAACTATTATCTCCTCAAGGCATACCTAAAGAATAGGTAAAAAAAAAATTTTTTAATGCACTCCAGAAGAGAGTGATTCTGCTTGAAACGTGGTGATCCGACCTTATCTCGCTATAACTTCTCCATTAAAGTGGAAGGATTTTGAGATCTTGGCACTCACAACATGATCCAATAGAGAGAATGTAGATGGCCATCTACTTGGTTACTGGAATGGAACAAAACCAGGAGGAGACCCTCCAACCTGGACAGATGAGACCCCTAACGCGTTTTGCGCCTAAACTTAAATCATGATGTTAGTTTGTGGATCCTGTGTTATGTTTGGTCTTATATCTTCCATATATTTGGAACTCTGGGCAGATCCTGCATTTGGTACATCCCCCCAAAAATCCAGTCACTCATGTTAGAGGCTGGCTTAGAAAGTCAACCTGGTGTTTCAACTCACTAGAGGGGGATTTTGTTAGCATCCTTTAAATCAACTAAAACCATGTGTTACTCACCAGGGATCAGGTGAGCTTAGAACTGGATCAGCATGTAACCTTCATACTGAAGCAGGGATAGGCAAAGTATTTGTACAAGGACAACAGTGTCTGTGAGAATGTCTGAGAAGGTCCTTGGAACATCATTAACAAACAACTGTAAATGTGCATCATGCTTTGCATCATACTGGTTCTGGTTATAAAGTAAATAGCTTGCATATTTTAATGCAAATGTAATTTTACCCCATACTACATACTAGGCCAGGGGTAGACCACATGTTCATGCAAGGGTACTGCTGTTGATGGCAAGGTCTTTGAACATCCATAGATGTCACAAATTCCAGTAAATGTCATTGTTGTCGTCGTCCTCCCCCCTCCCCAAACAATGCTGGTGCCTACCCCAAATAACTGACTTCTATTAAAGAAGATTATTTGTAAACATGACTGACACATCAATTATACAGTACAGGGTAAGAAGCGTAAAAAAGAGATGGATGATAGAGAAGATAAACTAGGGCAAGTAATATGAGAAGGTTAAAAAATGATAAGCAAGGAAGGTGGTTGGGTGCAAATGAGAAACAAATAGAGGAACACCAAAGTTACCATGACAAGCTTTTATTAATTTTATTTGTGTTATTATAATGATTTTAATATTTTTAAAGAAGTGTAGTATAAATGCTGTATGTTAATGCTTTCTCATTTCCTTTTACTGTATAACTTGATTATTTCTTCCAAACAAACTGAATTTCATGTTAATATGGTATTATCTTTCCCTACAAAGTAATTCTTAAAAGGTTTTGATTGCTTTTACGATGGCACATTGTGAAAAATGCTGGTGGATGCACAAACATTTTACAATTGCAAAATTATTGGAATGGAACAAAAGTATAACAAACATCACGAAAACCAGAAATGGATTAGAACAGACAACAAAGGAACAAGAGAAAGGGAATCCCTTCAACATGGAGAGGACAGTAACATAAGAGGACTGGAACACTAAGACAGGACTCTAGGAATAAAGTCACCCCATTACAGGGCTTCAGGATACAGGTCACCCTATTGCAGGACATAAGGATACAGGTCATTGCATTGCAGGACTTTGGGTCAGGACTCAGGACAGGGCCGGATAACGTACTATAGCTGGACTGGGCAGATGCCACTCTGGGGGCAAACTGGGCAGGTGCCACTTTGAGGGCCAACCGTGCAGATGTCGCTCTGGGGCCAGGTTGGCCAGGTGCGGCTCTGGGACCAGGCTAGGCAGGTGCCACTCTGAATAGGAGCTAAGGAAAGCCTACTCTGTGGCCAGACTAGGGAAGGGGAAACGAGGCTACAAAAAAAACCCAGGAATGAGCATAACAAAAAATTGGAACAGCAAAGGACAGAAAGTAAACCAAAGAAACTGGATACATATTAGAATCAGGAAGGTCTGCATGTGGGATGGAACCTGACACTATAACAGATGTATTTATGTAGCATTAAGGAAAACCAGAACTTTAAAAAATGTACGACCTGATCAATTCTAACAGTACTTCTCATTTCTGTCCACCAATTTTCTTGAGTAGACTAGTGGGACATGGAGGGCCAGAACCTAAACTGGGCAGTATGTGTGATGTCACATGACATAACATGACTTTATGTTACCCCACGATATTGAGTTCCAGTCTACCCGGTACAAACATTACAAAGCATTATGCATATTCAGTATTAAAGTAAAAAAATAAATAAAAAAATCACCCAGGCACATAAGCTATAGACACTTATAATGTAAATAACAAATTAAGTGAATATTCAAATAATTATATACAGTATAATAAAAAGTTCTTACCATGAATTATGTGCACAATGTGCAAACTCACAAGTGAAGGACATATAAATCCCAAACCCACAAAGTGAGACTATAAAAAACACATTGGGGTTAATAATATCAAAAAATAATGGTGAATAAAAATCAATTGTGTTAAATCTGATTAGTGATAATATCACCTGATTGTGTACATCAACACATAGCTGCAAAATAGAAAGACATAATTAAATCCTACATGATTTAAATGATTTGCTGCTAACGTCTTGGTGCCAGATACCACGGCACACCTTCAGAGGTCTAGTGGAGTCCATGCCTCGACGGGTCAGGGCTATTTTGGCATAAAAAAAGGGGAGCTACACAATATTAGGCAGGTGATCATAATGTTACGGTTGATCAGTAAATATGCTTATTGTAGGCAAATGCTTCCTTCTCTATATCTTGGTTGGACCTTTGTATAAAGTATATTTCCCAGTTTTGTTTATTACGCTATAAATAGCAAGTATGACATTTAAAGCTGCTTTAAAAGACGTCAGACCATTTAGCTGCTACATGTTCCTTGATTTATGGGGATGGATTTCATTGGCTTTGTTACCTCTCACCTTGAACTGGGACATTCTGATCAATGTAGGAGTTGAAACCTTTGTCGGGATCTAATGTCTGATCTTTATTATCAGCGTCTGCCTTTTCAGAATGGAAATAGTCTGCACTGACATTTAAAAATGTGAAACTTGTTGTAAGAATCTCACTACCGAGACTGCCTTGTCAATTCTAACAGAGATTCTTAAGTTTCTGCCATTAAAATTCCCTCATAATGCAATTCAAACGGGAGTACAGAGGCAAACGTATAGAAATTCAGTCTGTGGTACGGTTGCTACCTGTGTTTCCTACTCAGGCAGGTAAACTATTGGCTTCAGGCCATTGTTAAGCCTATGGTGGCAATATTTTGGCTGGTATACTTTTGAAGAACATGTGGCAACCCTGGTCGGTGGTGGTCATGACCTCATGACCTCATTAGATCTTCAGCTAAAGAAGTAGCTGCAATATTGTGTTAATTTAAAGCTACCATTTTTGTTTTACTGAGAGGTACTTTTGATACACTCAGGGTAGCTCTTTGTCATGATCGGGTTTGGGGAGCATAGCACATGGCAAAGGGTCTCAACCTTGGAATTAGAGGTTCCTGAGTAGGCAAATGAGAGGTCAAAAACAGTCAACAGGCTCGGTGCAGCATAGGTTCACAAGCGAATACAATGGAAAGTACAGGGAAATAGCAGTTAGGGGAATCCAGTATGAGTAAGCTAAGGGTCAAAAGACAGTAAATCAGTATAATAATACCTTCTAGCCATGGCCCTTGACACTGGATCACATAGCTCATGTGCACAAAGCAGAGGACGAGCAGTAGCGTTCTCCTGTGCCTCCTGTGTGTTTATATATATATATATATATATATATATAGTTACACATGTAATATATAATATAAGAGGAACCGCTCTCTAATGGACTTTTCAACCTTTGCCCCTCTAATTTAAGACCATGCCCTTTTATTGTGGTAGTGTCTTCTTTGAAATATACTCTCCTCCTTTACTGTGTTGATTCCCTTCGTGTATTTAAATGTTTTTATCCTATCCCCTCTGACTCGTCTTTCTTCCAAAGCTGTACATGTTAAGATCGATACCCAGTTGCTGATTGCACACCCCACACCCCCCTCACTTAATCATAACATCCTGATTTGAAGGATGTGATCACTTGAAACTTTTAGTAATTTGCAAAACTATCTCAGTAATTTGCCACTGATGGAATGTTACAAGATCATGCTTGAAACTGCAGACTGTTGTACATTAAATAATCTAAATTGTGGAAATGGTATTAAGTTTTGACAGAATCATGCAGGCATTTCGTATAATAAGCCATAAAAAGGATTTCCTTCTGTAACCTTGGATGGATATTAGATTCGGTTGCTAGTGGATACAAACAGCCAATTTAATATCATTTGGAATTAATTACTAACATTATAAAATAAACAACACCGTATCAAACTATATACGACGCTCATTAAGAGGCAATGTTTCGAAGGGAGAGAAAAAAAAATAGTCATTTGTATGACATAGATACTCTTTTTAATCAAGTATTATTTAAAACACAGCATCTAATTATCGCATCTTCTAATATGTATTTCGTTATATGCTGCAAATGGGCTGCATCATATCTCTAATTATACAACACAGAAAAAAATATTTTTAAATACGGTAATTAAATTGTTCAGAGACAATGTAGCTATTGCAGAGATCATATTGTTGTTAATAATTATTAAGAAGAAAATAGCATTTTCTGGATATAGTCACTAGCAGATTTTTAATTTTTGATTTTCATGTGTATCGACTGAAAGTAAACTAAGGATAAATAATTTTAGTAAACAGTACTGTCAGTCAACTTTTTCTTTATTTTTTTTTGCATGTGATTAAGGTTTTATTAAAAGCGCCAAAATAATTTTGGATGAATTCATTGTTGGCATCTCTGCTGTTGCATATGAATTTAATTTATGAACGCCAATAGACTGCACTTGCCCCACCCAGGAGGAACATGCATTTTAACAACGTACTGTGTGCTCTGTCGGGTATCACATAGCACCTGATGCTCTAAGTTATTAAATCTGCACAGCTTGTAACACCATAAAAAGAAGTCTGTCCTGATTGTGGAATGCACAGACTCTTACAATCCACAGGACCACCAAAGGATCTTTGAAGGGTTCTGTTGTGCTGGGGTAAGGAGGAGGGAGATGGATAGAGGCTTGTGATGCCGGGACGAGGAAAAAAAAAATTGTGAAATAGCAGACGTTTGCTTTAATGGGTTTGGGTCCCTATTAGCCTTATAGGTGTCTTTAATTAGGTTCTGATAATAACCTGGAGCCAATCTAGATTTTATCAATTTTCCTTTGCATCTCCAGTGTGACTGTGAAGTTTAATAACGCTTCACTCGCAATGAATTTCATTTAATTTTCGGCTTTTTTTAAAAAGATTTTCAGACTTGAAAACAGCTACCGTACTTAAACACAATTTTCATTAATTGCTGTACGGAATCCGCAGTTTCCCTTACTTTCTTTGAAGAAGAAATGATTTCCATTCATGTTTTACATTTTTAGCGTGATATAATAATATCAATCCCTTTCAATGCCATCTCATTAGTTCGCACACCTCCTCATCTCATGGATAAAAAAAGAACAGCAATTGAGAAGAAGTAATATAAGTTGTTTGCTTCAGTGAACAGACGTTATGTTTAATTACTTATTAAATATAGTTATCAAAAATATTGAGATTTTTCCATCAGTAGAAAAATAGAATGTGCCGGCAGATAGGAAACAGTTGGCCCATCTAATCTGCCCATTTTTCTAAATACTTGTATTAGTTACTGGCTCTATCTTATAGCTAAGATAGCTTTATGCCGATCCCATGCATACTTGAGTCCTTCGCTATGTTAAACTCTACCACTTCCACTGGAAGGTTATTCTATGCATCCAATACTTCTTCCTTTGCCCCTCTAATTTAAGACTATGCCCTGTGTTGTGGTAGTTTTTCTTCTTTTATAAACATATGGGTGGTTATGTCTACATCTTGAAGCTAATAAAAGAATCAGGAAAGTAAAAAAAAAGTCTCTGTGGCCAGCTATTGAACATTGTTATCTATCACAAACAGTAATTTTTGCAGTAATGCCTTCATTTTCTGTTTGGCTGATATTCTTACCTTTTAACTGTTCTTTCTTGTGTCTTGTTTTGTATAGAAGATATTACATTAACATTTGAATATATAGTGCCAACAATTTACGTAGCGCTAGGTACAGATAGGGTTGCCACCTGGCCGGTATTTTACGGGCAGGTGGGTAAAAAATTGGCATCAGCCAATGTTAAGTCTATGGAGACAGGTGCAAGGCCGGTATTTTTCTGAAGAAAAAGTGGCAACCCTAGGTACAGAGAATAGAAGATACATGAGGTAGAGAGTCCTGCTCACAAGCTTACAATCTAGAGGGAGTGGGGTACATGAAACACATGAGGGAGTGAAGAGGTCAAAGGGAAGCTAGTGATAGTAACAGTAATGTGGGTGGTTGGCGCTAGGTGGGTTTGGCCAAAGATTAATTGTGTGTGTTCTAGTTGGATCAGTTGTAAGTCACCTGATACTAACAGGGATTGAGGACAGCGAGAGATTGGTGGGATTAGCTAGAGGTAAATTAACAGGGATTCTAGTGGGATGGGTAGTAGTGAGATGAGTTTTGAGGGACTTTTTGAAGAAGGGAGAGAGCTGGATGCTCTGCGGAAGGGAGTTCCATAGAGAGGGGTCAGCTCCGGCAAAATATTGGAGGCGCAAGTGGAAAGAGGTGATGAGATTGGAGGAGAGCTTTAGTCCCACTGAGGAGCACAGAGGTTGTGCAATGAAGTAATGGTTAACAAGGCAATTGAAGCAATGCATCAATATCTTCAGTATATGCATTATGGGAGTGGGCTTCCTGAACCAACAGAGGCAATACCAAAGGCAATTGTCAGAGTGAAACTTTGATAGGTTGTCATAGGTGTGAGTTATACATCAGTACACACAGGGGTCTATTCACTAAATGGTGAGTTGAGGTGAGCTGCAGGTGAGATACATATTTCATCTTACCATCTTAACTAAATAACCTGGTGAGTTTCCCCCACTAAACAAATTTACCAGGTTTGTCACTGCACAATGCAAAGCTAAACTGGTGAAATGAAATGTGCATTTCAACTCAACTCACCTCATTTCACCTGTAACTCACCTGAAACTCACCTTTAATGAATAGCCCTCAAAGTGATAGAACTACTATTATAATTAGTGCTTTATAGCCACGTGGTGCCAGCCTTTATATGTAAACCTCAGTGCTTATTCAAAAAAATGCCTTTTAATTTATTGTATGATAGAAACCATTAAAATCAATATGTCTTTATAATGAAGATAAATTAAGGGAGAATTTGAATATATATATATATATATATATATATATATATATATATATATATTATTTTTGTGTAACTTCAGAAACTAGGGTTATTTTCCCCAGACTTTATGGTGGCTGCAGGGGACCAAACTTCATAGTCCAGAGTTTAACTCACAAGAAGCTACTAGTGATAGAATGTTACGTCATGAAAAAGTCTGTTGCCATGACAATCGAGCAGAGACATCTGAAGGTGATACTCATTGCTTCATGCAATAAGTATTACCTTTGCTTGCCTGACAATGCATGATCAGCTCTACCTTAGGTATCAAGGCCTGAAAAACCTATAAATGCATGGACAATCATTTACTATAGTTTTCTTGTGATAACTGCTTTATATTTGTTCTCAGTGATAAAGCAAAAAAAAAAAATATATATGGGTAAAGATATTTAGTTTTTTAATAAGGACATGTAACGTACTAATACTTATTTCTGCTTTACTGCCTCCTTAAAATACTTGCATCCAAAAGTAATGTTCCATGCCTTTTGAGGTGAAATTTTACTTCATTTGTATTTTAATCATCGGAGTTGTTTTAGTTCTCCAGTAGAATTTAGTCGACGAAATCTCCAGCAGTGAAGGAGGGAACAGGTCTGAGAAGTCTTTTACACAGTGTTAAGTTAACCTGCTTAGGGAGATGGGAGGGAACAGGTCTGAGAAGGGTGTTACACAGTGTTAAGTTAACCTGCTTAGGGAGATGGGAGGGAACAGGTCTGAGAAGGGTGTTACATAGTGTTAAGTTAACCTGCTTAGGGAGATGGGAGGGAACAGGTCTGAGAAGTCTTTTACATAGTGTTAAGTTAACCTGCTTAGGGAGATGGCAGGGAACAGGTCTGAGAAGGGTGTTACACAGTGTTAAGTTAACCTGCTTAGGGAGATGGGAGGGAACAGGTCTGAGAAGGGTGTTACATAGTGTTAAGTTAACCTGCTTAGGGAGATGGGAGGGAACAGGTCTGAGAAGTCTTTTACATAGTGTTAAGTTAACCTGCTTAGGGAGATGGCAGGGAACAGGTCTGAGAAGGGTGTTACACAGTGTTAAGTTAACCTGCTTAGGGAGATTGAAGGGAACAGGTCTGAGAAGGGTGTTCACTAGTGTTAAGTTATCCTGCTTAGGGAGATGGGAGGGAACAGGTCTGACAAGGGTGTTACACAGTGTTAACTTAACCTGTTTAGGGAGATGGGAGGGGAAACACGTGAAAGGTACCAGGAGAATCAGATGGAAGATTATCCTCTTTATCTGTAGTTTGCAGGCCATTGTTTCAGAGAGGCACAGGGAGTCTGTGTCTCAGCCAATCCAGCTGTAGATAGAGTCATGGGACTGGGCTTTGGCAGAGATCCAAATGAACCCGAACCAGAAGTCCAAATAGGTAATGGATTTTTGTCATAGTTTTTGTCCTATGCAGTTTTAAGGCAATAGTTAGAGCCGAGAAACAACTATTTTTCCTTAGTTAACATAACAGAGCCCTTTTTTCATACACCCCGAATGGAACAGCCCATTTAGGCACATCCATTAATAGAAATCCAATAGGCTATTCTCTTGGCATCAGTAGGTATTGTAGGCCACTTACACGGAAAAGTCAACCAATAGAGGCAATACTTACAAATGAACCCACAAAAAAAACCTACCTTGCATGAAAAGGTAGCACTCCCATCACTGCCCTCTATGCAACATTGCCTGTTAATTTTTCAACCAAGAACCTGAATTAGAACATGCATTTGCAGTGAGTCTATCATGTGAGAAACCAATTAGTACAAAGAATAAAAGAATGCTCTTAAACACACAGATTACAGACATGCATTTAATTGAAGCAATCACAAATAGCTGTATGCTCCCTTAATTAGCAAGATTGTCAGCTGTATATATGTATGAAACTACTTGTGCCTTTTTGTAAATCAGATAGGCTGTATTAGCATTATTTCTTAATTTGTTTTCCTCTAATGGAATGAAACTTCATTAGCTCACATATTACAAGTATACTATAAATTGTGACTATTCCCAAATGATCACTTAAATTTACACAGGTTTTTTTTTTTTTTTGTTAACCAATAAGTTGATGCTGATTATAATAATCACATTTAATATTGTCAATCTTTGCCAATTAAAACGTGCAGAAGGGGTAGTTCAAAAGATATACATCTACCGCCTCTCATTGTAAAATATCTCCCCGGAGAGCATTCTGTGGTTGCTACTCCCAGCTTTATAAATAACGGTGTCTGGGTCTATTGCTGATGATTTGTACAGCTGTTCACAATGACGGTAAGATTCCCGCTACAGCCAATTGGAGTTCGGCTTCATCCTTTTCATGCCGATTTAAAGGGGCAGTGGTGCTCAAAGAGGTCTTATCGAACATTCCAAGAGATCTGATAAAGTACACAGGTTTAAAAATATACCTGCATATGCAACCATACTCCCAATTAAAATGAGTAAAACTGTGGTGTAATTTTGCAAATGATAGGTCCAATTAGTTTTCATTTAAAGCAAGGTGCATAGAAACAATTTGCCCAATTTTCTAAATACTTTCATTAATCCCTAGTCTTATCGTATAGCTAGGGTAGCCTTATGCCTATCCCATGCATTTTTGACTCCTTCGCTGTGTTCAACTCTACCACTTCCACTGGAAGGTCATTCCATGCATCCAGTACTCTCTCAGTAAAGTATTATTTATGGATATTACTTTTAAGCATTCGCCAATCCCAATCATGCTTAAACTTCTTCACTGCATTAACATCTACCACGTCTGCTAGAAGGCTATTCCATGCTTCTAGGGAAGTAATAATTGATATTACTTTTAAACCTTTTTCATTTTCTTGTTGTTGTTTTAGTTTTTCAACTTTTAAATATACTCTCCCTTTAAGTATTTAAATGTTTCTCTCATATTTCCCCCTGTCTGGTCTTTTTCTCCAAGTTTTACATGCTAAGAACCTTTGACCTTTCCTGGTAAGTTTTATCCGGAAATACATGAATCTGTTTCAGTAGTCCTTATCTGAACATGTCTCCAAAGAATATCTACTGTGTAGAATAATCAAAGTGAGTCTCATCACAGTGCTCTGTACATTGGCACGAGTCATTCATAAAACTACATGATCTAGTCTGTCATTGTGAAATTAAACAAACTAATGTTAGTGTTCATGATTTTCCTACCGTTAACATATGAATCTCCCAAAAATGTAAAAAAAAAACATATCGATGAAGAGATAAGCCCAGTAACACTATTTTAAACAATATGAAGAGACAACAAATCTATTAGACCATTGCTGGTATATTGCATGTGGATGATGATGTAGACTATTTACTGCATTGCTGGGTCTTTGTAAATCACAGTATTAGGGGCCAGGGGAAAGCATATATCATTTCAATGGAGCAGCAGACCCCATAAAAGAATGGATTTTTCACATGCAATCCATTAAATATGATGGCTGTCGAATACATATTAACCTTTAATGTGTGGAGAGTGGGAGAGGGGTCCAATTGAGCTCAGGGCTTCCCATATAGACCACGGTTGAAGCTCTTCTTTAAATTACAATGCTGCCAATTTGCCTAGGACATTTAAAGGAGATGAGTCTAATGAGATACTTGAAAGGAAAGATTTATTGGATCATAATTAGTGCTATTTCAATAAGGTTTCAATACTCTTGTCTTTAATGTAATATGCTGATGAAAAATTAATTATGCATTGGCTGCATTTATAATAAAGGAAGCTCAGCATGATACATGTTTTTTTTTTTTATTCCATGTATTAAAGAATGTTAAGTGCAAGAACAAAACTTTGTATTTAATGTGAAGAATACCACTTTAAGGCCACATCACTTGTGCGTGTATGTAGCCATACTCTGTGTCCATATCATTCTTTGTATTTTTAACTTTCTTTGCCAAGTAAACATAGATTTCCAACCAAGTCAGTTTAGCTTTTTATTGTTGAAAGCTAAAGACTGCTACATTTTGTACAGTGAAATAAATCAAAGGCCAAGTGTTAGGACTTCACCCCCCAAATCCAGTGCTCTATCCGGATGCAGGTCCCAGCATCCTCCTCGTCCTCCACGGCAACCTCAAGATGGTGGCATCCATCCTGCTGGCTTCCCACATGTAAAGGAGCACTATGAGGTGCTCTATAGAGGTCATGAAGGTGGTTCCCATTCTTCTGGTAAGAATCATTATGCAGACTCATTATGCAGAATAGGTACCAGGGATTACTGTCTATTGGCTTGTGCGACTAACTCTGATATGAAGGAGGCGGGGTTACCAGCAGTCCGATAAATTCCCTCTGTACTAACCAAGTAGTGCTCAGTTGCTCTGGTCCTCTCTCTGAGTATGTTCTGCTGTGCTCCCTGATTACCCATGCTAAGTACTTTTCTTTGATTTCCCGATTCCGGGCTCTACTTTGTTCTCTTGCACTACTCTGTTTTCCCCCTGCCCTTTGACCTCTACTTATCCTGTCTAATGCCTGGATATTTGAACAATTGACTTGTTATTTTACATTGTTGATATCTCATCGGATGATAACCTGGATGGTACCCTGACTTCTATGTGCCTAGGCCCTTGTGCCATTGCTTCTGCTCAAGTGTTTGCATTATCGCCTACCATTTGTAGTGCTTGCAAGTTTGCCTACCCATCTACTAGCTCCATTCAGATATCCTTAAACCAAGGCCATCACTTCATCTAGGTTAATTTCAGCCTATTTCATCAGGAACTATCTGCATGGAATTGGCTGTAATTTCTGAACTGCAAACACAGTTACCTCCGAAGTTCCCCCAAATCCGTCCAAAATTCAGAGATGTAATTTTAAGGCCCATTATTTGAGCATGGTGAGTCGATCCTAAGACGTACAAAATGTATTGTTCCTGGCAAAACAAAGTACATAGATCAATAAAATACTTAGATTTAATGTTCCATTTAATAAAATGTTTACAGATTTAATAGTTTTATACTCAAATTCCAGCAATTATATATTGAATACTATATCCATGTTAATGTGTTTTTGTTTATTTTTCAAAAACGAAAAACTAGACTTACATAAAACCTGGCTTTTAATCCAAAAATGAAGATTGCATCTCCCATCCTATGTCATATGGAATACAATGTAAGGGTTCCAAGAGATGACCTTCTGTGGACATAAATTAGCACCCTCGTGCCCAGTTTGTCAATTAGCACATGACTTGAAACTCAACATAAGACATTTTAAAAATGTGTCTCCCAAACTCCAATTTGATTATTCTGCCTGCCCCCACTCCTTTGTGTCCTTTCCAATCTTCATTTCAACTGTCTCAACCTGCCAACCCAAAGACCAATTCTTTGATGGTTTTCACCATAACAATCCATGATTCTAATGGCAAAAACTATCTGTATTCTACATTAGAGGTGTCAAACTATAGCCCTCCAGCAGTTGGAAAAAATACATCACCCAGACTATCCTACCAGCATCTTAGTTGAAAATGGATTAGGGGACATGGGAGTTCTTGAAACTGTGGGCCCAGGGGCAAAAAAAATTTAGTGGATTGCCTTTGGTGTCACTTTATCACCCCACCTGATATAATCAAAGATAAATACATATAGACATGCAAGACATTTTTGCTGACAGATAATGTACCGACATTGCCCATTATGAAAAATTTGAGAACAGTCCAGGGGCAATTGCCAACCCTCCTGTGGATGTAGGTCATCAACAGCTTTAGTACTGCAGTTCAACCCCTGGTCAAGACCCTTTCTATAGTGAAAGAACGTTTTTGGATTTGGGCATTCTGAAATAACCATTCTTAAGTTACTTTAAAGGGGCACTCCCACCAAAAAAATGAAAAGTTTTATTTTTTTATTATTTTGTATTGCTGATTTCAGACATGTTTTTTGTTTTTGTTATGTGACTGTATTTAATAAAATATATAACAAAACAATTTTGAATTTACAGCACATATTTCTCACTTTGGGGTGGGAACACAGAATGCAGTCTATAAGTCTGAACTCTGACCATAGACTTTGGTGGGAGGGTAATGTAACTATTACATCACAAGTGGTGGAGTTATAATCCCGACTGGACAACCTCTTCTCTTTGTGTTGGAAGGCAGGTAAAAAAAAGTTGTACACAGCCACCTAGTCCTGCCCATTATGATACCCAGGATCCAGTAAGAATGCAGGGGATTATTTTATGACATCATCATGGAAGTTTTGACCACAGTTGTAAATTGAGACTGGCTGGAAGATTTTGTACGATGTTGCATCATGGGAAATATTCACATAATGGAGCCAGGAGATAAACACCTAATTTTATTTTTCCTTTTATATGCAATTAATTAAATCCTATAAAAAAAAGTGACATATGATTTATATATGTGTTTGTTTTAAATAACCAGGTTATCTAGTGACATATTATATAAGTGGTAGTGTCCCACTTGACTGATTGTAATATTTTTCCATCTGTAATTATATTACGAGACCACTATCCAGGGTGAGATACACTGATACAATGTACAAAATACCATGCAAGATATGGTATTTTGGATACATAATATGTAGCACTGTATGGTGCACACGTATCAGTATTATACAATCAGGGGAAAAAATCCTTTAGATTTCAATGTAATAAACCCAACTTAGATGGTTCCTTTGGAGAATTCCAATCTCAAACTCGTTTTCAGTAACAGCCTTTTCATGAAATGCTATTTACTGAAGCTTTTCCATGTAGACAAATAGTCTAAAGGAAATGCCATACGATGATCACTTAAAATCACTGTGGAATAAATATGAGATTGAATCTCCTCTTTTACACACTCACTTCAAAAGACTTTCATTCCCTGTTTCTGCTTAATTAAGATTAATCTAGTCTTTGATGCAAGATGGTAGGTACCTCAGTGCATAAATATTTTATTATTGCTTTACATGTCTACATGAAAATAGATATCTACACACACACAATAAGTGTGTGATATGCATTCGTCTTCACAATTCTGTGTTAACTTTGTCTAGTATATGTTTGACAAGACCACAAACTAATCAGTTATTGCCTCAGCAAAAGGAGCAAACATCAAAAGGGTGTACCCTACAATCCATCTTCTGAACTTGCAAAAGATAAAAGGATGAGGCCTCATAGAAATCTTAAGTATGATAGAACCACTTACTCTATCTTTTTTGTCCATTTCCCTTTCTTCTTCTTCAGAATTGTAAACCACTGTTTACCCACTCGTTCCCCAACCCTTTGACATAAACAAATTTCAATATTGGCTCATCCTACAAAATCTATAAAGAATATACTACTACGATTTAACCACTGGTTTGTGTAATGGATATTTTTAAATAAAGTTTTCAATTACAGAAACGTGCAAATGTTCGACATTTCTTGACTGGCTTAATGAAGAGTAAAACGTGTGTGAAGTGGGTGAATCTAAATGAATTTAGAAAGTGAAAATACTTATTATAGTGAGTTGGGAAAACGAGAGAAAGATGTCTATCTGACCCCTTGGCTATAGTGGTCGGAACATGTAACAAAATCCAATCTATGATCAGTGCTTTCTATAACTGGTAATTTAAACCAGTATTACTATTCTTTTCAAAAAGAAAAGTATTTTCTAGAAGTGGAAAATACTTATCAGGCCATTTTTTGCTTTTTTTTCCACTTAGATATGCATAAAAGAAAAAAAAAAATAGAGCAGTGACAGAGACAGTAACGAAAATGTCTGGATATCTAAACACAAGTCTAAAACAAGTACAACAATTAATTATCAAAGGACTAAAAGAGAATTAATGTTTTATAATTTGAGCATCTTGGCACACAATAAATAAGTAATTGAAAACATAAGATCATTTGTTTTTATGGCTTTTAATATTACCAGGGAAATGTGTGCTGTTTTCTTGTTCGTTGAGCTGTCAGCTAATTCATTGGCTTGCATCAGTCTTGGATTGGTTCGCTCAGATTGACACTATTTTTCTGGCTGAGTGTTATTAGCATCGTAGTGTAACATTCATCCTTGACTATATTGGACATCCTATAAAAAACACTCACAATTTTCAATGGGACCATGGAGACACTATTTGCATATCCTTACCTAGAATCCTTTGCAACACTGTTTTATAAAAACAGGTCTTACAACTTGCTCTACTGACAGTACTGTATTTAATGCCACCATACCTGATGTTGTGTGTGCTTAACACCTTCATAACTAGACTCCCTACGCAACCTGGTCAAGTGGACATATGAGGCTCTGAGAGACAGACAATTCTGGGGGGCGGGAGGGGAAGAGAGAGAAAGACAATGAGGGAGGGGGCGAGAGACAGAGACAACATTGGAGGGAGGGGGAGTATTGGGCAAGTCTGGGGGATAGAGGCAGCATTGGCACATAAAAGGAAATAAAAACAAGAAATGAATTTTTTTCTATAATAATTTTTTATTAAATATGAAAAAGCAATTTACATGTGAATATATAAAAGTTCAACTTTTTTCCTATAGGGTAGTCTTATATTCAGGCTTTTAGTTGTTTTCCTAAAGGAACATACAAAAGTTTTGGGGGGGGGGGGGTGTGGTCTTATAATCAGGGCATTCTTATATTAGAGCAAATACGGTATGTAGACTTGCTATTACCAGACTATTGGTCCATCAGTCTCTGTCTCATTCACAAAGAGATGTCAGCAATGTGTCTGAATTATATAATCGTAAGCCACGCAAGTGGTTTGATGGCATTCATTGTAAAGCCACAAAACAGAATGCAGTCCATTATTCATCGATGGAGAATTAAATATAATCTAATACCACACACAACACTATACATTTATTCATGCCTCGATAGCGTTGATACTTGGATAAGTCACACATTTATGTAAATCAGATGTGTATGTTAAATTTATGGGAAGTTTGCATATTTATTGTCTTGCTCTGCTTTTTGCAGCATTGGTTGACCCCTTTTTCCCCGTGAGATTCAGGTCACTGACCATAGATTCAATCCTAATTGTATTTGAAGAAAGCTAAGAAGCAAACATGTCAAATGATCTTCGTGATAGTTTTTTTTTTTTTTTTTAATTCCTCTGAAATACATATACATATAGCACTCACATACAATAGTCCACACTTTTAGGACAAACAATGTATGATTGTGAAGATTCTTCTTCCTGGGTCTTTGTTTTCTATAATTTCCAAAAATGAGAAGTGCAATATAATTTGATTTATTAAAGAAGATGCATAAAGTATCTTACACTTCAAATTCTGGAACACAGGTAAAGGAACAAGATCTGGAACACATGTAAAAGAACAAGGTCCTGGTTGGCAAATCGGTTTGGTGAGCCTCAGCCCCGATGAGTAGTGCCTGATCAACGCATTTCGCCAGTCAAATGGGCTTCATCAGGACCTAGCCATCCATCATCTTCCTTATTAAATTGAATTATATTGCACTGATATCTTCTCATTTTTGGAGGTTATAGAAAACAAAGACCCAGGAAGAAGAATCTTCATAATCATACATTGTTTGTCCTAAAAGTGTGGACTTTTGTATGTGAGTGCTATATGTATATGTTTTACATCACTCCTTAAATTGAATATTTGCACAATTTGAATATATATACTTGTTGCATTGGTCACTTTATAACATTTTAGCACACTGTCAGTTTGTGTGTATATTGTCTTGTATTTTCTCTGTGGCACTGTGGGATAGTTGCCAGACAGCTTGCTTCTAGTGTGATTTTCATTTTAGCGCCACTCACCTCACAACCTTACCAATTTTTCTCTGAAATACATAACTCCAAACATTTCAAACAGCCAAAGGGGGACACTTTTGTTATCAGAGGTTGTGGCTGAAGGTTTGTCTATGGGTGGGGCATTTTTAGGTGACCAAAGGAGAGCAGTTAATGTTGTGGGCACATGATTTACAAGCCTGTTTAGGATCAATACAAAATCATTTTTGGAGATGTCTTTATAAGTCATACCTTCCAGACAACAGGTGGGCATCCCTTTAAAGATTTGAAGAAAGGAGCTGTCATCTCCTTTCTTCAAATATTTAAACAACTGGAAGGTTTATTCGCTGGTATGGCGGCTAAATTGTAGAACAGACTGACATCTAAAGTTGTTTTGGCTGATTGAAAAAACAGTTGGATACTTTTTTGAGGTACGGAATGCATAGAATGTTATCACAATTAAATGCATGTCAGATAATGTTGGTACATGTTGAGTTAAACTGCCTTGAAGTCAAGATGGGACTGTTTTGCCTTTGAGATAACAGAGTGCCTTCCTCTGGATTAACAAATAAGGGTGTGTCAACTTGATATACTAGCTAGCTTTTTAAATCAAATGAACTATATAACAATGTAACTATACCTCCCAACATTTCAGATTTCTAAAGGGGACACTTTTTGTTTCCAGGGACTGAAGGTGTGACTAGGTAGTGGAGCATTATCTGTATATTTCTAAGTGACTTTATGGCCCTTTGATAATTCTTTTTATATTTCCTATACTGGCGGGAGGGTACAAATAACCTAATTGCTGTTGACGTTGAACCTATAGCTGCTAATGCCAACCTATAGCTGTCATGACGTCACCGGTATTGTTATACCGCAAGAGCTGTTATGGCGGTGTGAAATAATAATATATTAATTATAATACTATATTCAGCCTCAAAAATATTCCAATTTTTTTTTTACTTTTTCACAGAGTGAAAAAAAAAATCTATTTTATTGCTACCTGTCATACTTTACATTTTACATCTTGTTGGGAGATTCAAAATAATGTGCTTTAAAATGAAAATAAAGAAATCACTGCACTTAAAAAAAAAACTAAAATAAATTCACATGGCTGCATGAGAAGTCGAACCAATCGAATTGCTTGGAATCATCATTAATACATTTTTCTCAAGGGCTTACTTAACATATTCACACCGTCTAAAATTGTATTTATATTAGGAAGCCTCTAACTAAGGAAAAGATCTGTGGAGTGAATTATTTTAAAAGAATTCTATAATTGTGATGTAGTTTACAGTATTTTATAAGCAGGTACAAATCTCCATGGGTAGTCAAGTACAATGCCCAAATGTCATGTGGATTATCAATTACCTTGTCTTTGCAGCTATCAGAGTAGCCAACAGGTTACTGACAAATGTCTTATTCATACTGAGCAAGTGACAATAATCATGATTTCTGTTCTATTCCCAACATTCATCTTCGGGTTCTAAGAGTATAAATATTTGTGCCTGTCTGTGTATACAATATGAAATTGAACTTTATGATAAATGGACTGTGTGAGGTACTCACTTAATTCGGTTAAGGATATCAAAGCTTTTAATGAAATGTAAATGAAAAGTAGGGCTGGCGAGAGAAATCAAAATAATAGAGGCCTAGTAAACATTTGTGTGTTTTAGAGTTAACCACGTAGGGACTCAAAAAATTCATTACATTCTGCTATGTGAGGATAAATATGGCTTAAAAAAAAACGATACGTTTCCTGAAACATTGCTCATACAGTGTTTTAATCCTGTTTTTACTGTTTTGAAAATGTTGTACTCTTGATGACCAATGACTAATTTAATTATTTTGGGGGAAAAAAAATAATGAAATCCATAATTATTTTTCAGATATTCTTTTATGGCAGAAATTAAAAAATAAATATCCACATTAATAAACCACTTAAAAATATTTTTACGGTGTTCATTGGAAAAACAAATGGAGGACCCACATACACAAAGTCTTCTTGGCTGGTAAAGCATGTCCACCGTCTCAAGGGTAATCCTGGGAGCTCTCATGACCAGGCTCTAGGTATCTGTAGCTAATTTCTTGTCCATTTAAACTCCTTAATGTCTTGTTATGTCATGTCAAGGCAGACCCACATTCGATGGGACAAAACCCTACAAAACCTTACCTAGCTATTATAACCCAACCCTTTAACACTTTACCTGCAAACCTTACCTGTCTTCTTTATCGTATGCCTCTTGATTCCTATTTAAATACTACATATTTGTACCTAATAAATCCGTGTAAGCTCTTCCTTTTACATTTTTAAACACCAATTGAAAAATTCAAAACCCTTCAAAAAAAAGACTAGTTAGCTAAAGATGTCTTTTATTAAATTTAGGTAAGCCTACTAGTTCGCTCAAATTCGAAGCAATCTGTTATGCCGGTTTGTAAAATAAATAGTCCCACGAATAGTCCCATGAATAGTCCCACGTAGGCCCCATTCAGTTCTGTTCACATTTCTGATTCATTTGAGCTCTTGTGGGTATTTGTGCCTCCTCCCCATCCCCCCCACCCCTGACAATAAGCTAGACTAAAAGAAAGATGAGCTTTAAACTTGAATTTCAATCTGAAACTCTGTTACTGTCTTATTAATGAGTTGCTTCTCGTAAATGACAGTGGTGGTTAGTATCATTCAGAAGGCTAAGGCTCTCGACTTTGATCTTCATTACTTCGCTATGTCTCTCTTCCCTCTTTCTGTGATTAATAAACTGCATATGGTTGTGTTACAATGCCCTGTCTATTACATACAATGCAAAGTCTAGAGAGTGACTCGCGTCTAAAAATATACCAGTAAAAAATGTAATTTTCTCTAATATTCTTTCTTTTTATTTAGCTGTTTTTTTAAAGAGAATAATGAGATTCAGGTATAGCTAGAGGTACACTAGTGAGGGAGGCATGGGTCCGGACATGGGGTCCAATTAATAGCCTCACATGACCACGCTTAGAAGGCCTCATGTGCCACTCAGGACTTTAACCCAAATTCAAAGAACCTAAACCTGTGTATGTTAATGCCCTTTCCACATTCAGAAAAATATTTATCAGTGCTTACTGACAGGACTTTTAATTGAAAATGCAGCTACTCCCTAATGAGGACTTTTATCTAATCTTAAATAAGCTAAACACTGTGCCAGAGGCGTCACTAGGGTTGATGTCACCCGGTGAAGTTGGTGTCACCCAGTATTATTTTGTCATTAATAAGCCACAGGCAATTTGCCCAATAATATGCCAGTATTATTTTGCCATTAAAAAGTCACAGCCAATTTTCCCAATAATATGCCAGTATTATTCTGCCATTTAATATATGCCAGTATTTTGCCATTCAGTGTGCCAGTATTTTTCCATTCAATATGCCAGTATTTTGTCACTCAATATGTCAGTATTTTGCCATTAAATATGCCAGTATTTTGTCACTCAATATGCCAGTATTATTTTTCCATCCAATATGCCAGTATTTAACCCCTCAGTATGTCAGAATTTTTCCATTTAGTATGCCAGCATTTAACCCCTCAATATGCCACGGAATTTTGCACGGAGGAGGGAAACACAGCCACCGGATGTCGCTTTTTTTTTTTTACTGCAGCTGAATCCAGCGGATGCAGCTGCCAGACAAAAATAAATAGTTCAGCGGCATGATGCGGGGGGATGCAGGCAGCACTGGTGTCACCCCCACTGGTGGTGTCACCCGGTGTGGTCCACACCTCCTGCACCCACCTCGGGACACCACTGCCCTGTGCTCTTTATGTTATCACCTTTTAATACTCTGTAAAAGAGTCATTTTTCTAGCATGAGCAATATGTAATTATCACTCGTATCACTGAGCGCATTTACCAAGTATTAAAAATCCCTGTACTTTTTATAGTTTAATGCTTCTCCTATACGGAGTCATATTACCCTGTCATCAATGCTTAATCTCTGGACTATTCTAGAGAGGACTTAGTAAAATACAGTAAGCTTCACAGGTTCAGTACACATTTGGACTGTTCTCAGCCACTTCACACACCGGCAACTACCAGGCCCACACTTCCCTTCCATTGGATTCTGACTGCTAGGTTATTTGTTCCCTCCCGCCATCCTGTTACATGTATCATGATACTGTTTCATGTCCACAGTGTGGATGTCAACATTGCTTGGCAATGCAGCATTGTCCATTGTGGATATCAAAGTGAACCTTTAGATATGCAAGTGCGTTTTGCAGTTGCGTGAATAGAAATCACCCTCTGATAATGTAGCACATCACCACATGATGGCAGCGTTGCAAAAAAGTCGATGCAAGGGTCGCAGGGGTTACCTTGTGTGGCTGGTACAGTTGCAGTGGTGACCACTGTGACCGTTCCGGACCCCTGCGACCATTCTGGACCCCTGGACCCCTCTAGAGCAGTTCAGCTTCCAAGATGTCAGCACCGAAATTGACCATAACAGATGGTTTTTGGGGTCACTTTGGTGATCCCCAATATGGGTCACAGAGTTGCTGGTTCACTAGAGTGCCCAGATATGGGTGCCAGGGTTGCTGGATCACCAGAATGTCCAGATATTGGTCACAGGAATGCTGGATCACCAGAATGCCCAAATATGGGTCACAATTTGGAGCCCTTTAGTTTATGCAGTGCTACAAACACAATATCTAGATCATTTTTCATCCTATAACCGCGCAGTGCAGTTCCACCTATCTTCTTTTTGTGTGTTGTAAATGCGTTTAATAGATGTGAAATTCACTTTTCTTTTTTTACTGTAAACCAATTAACAGTTCTCCTGGTCTTTACACTAAAATCATTTTCCAGAACCATCTAAACTCAGTGACATCTAATAAGATATAGGCAGAACTTTTACCATAGCAACATCACTAGATATATTATTTGCATTATCAGAGTATTTGATTTTTTTTCTCTTTTGTTAACATAATACAGTACTGGAACTCCCCCTTAAGTCAGCAATAGTCTCTTCTGAAACACTCTTTTATTATTAAAGTGGGACCGTCTGCTCTACTTATACAAATGGTGATCCTTGCATGCATGATTCAAAAAAACCATTGATACCTCACAGTTCTTACAAAACGTGTCTCTACAGTGAAGCCACCATTACAGGTGACAGCTACCACATGGAGTTGCCCAAAGCATTTTGACAAGGTTAACAATGCCCAAAGCATTTAACCTGCAAGCTTTCTGAGACATTTTCTGTCTGTTTATATGTATTCAATTACTTCTATTGACTGGCATGTTTGGTGGACAACTGAGCAGAGAACTGCACAAAGAATTCAGCTCTCATAGTCGGTGCTGAGATTCAGCTTCAGGCACATTTGATTAATGAGGCCTAAATTAAAATTGCCTTATCTTGTGCCAAATGAAAATGTAGCATGCTGGGTAATAGACTTGTATTGCACACAGGTACCATTGTATGCCCGGTATAAGCAAAGCAAAAAAAACCTTGCTTTCTAAGCAAAGCAGAAATCAATATTTTCTGTCAGACCATCATGTTAGTTTGCATCTTTTATTGGTACAATGGGATATTTAGGTCGGGTGGGAATTGTTGGGCTGTTTCGAGTTTCGCTTACACGTCGCTTTATGCCTATTGGTTAGCGCCTCCGACCTGCAAGGCGGGAGTATAAATTTCCCAGGTGGTGGTGGAATGAATTGCGACTTAATTAGCCTATGGCTGCACAGCAGCATCGACCCACTTTGTTTCCTAGTATATCGTGAAAATTAGTCGGATCACAACAGGTCTTGATGAGGCATCGCCAAGGTACGAAGCAACTTTCCAGCAAACTAAAAGCCGCTCAAATACACCAGTAGGAATATCAGAACCCATGAGCTTTTACAGCATTACATGCCAGTTTATTAAGCCTCAAGTGAGGCATTTCTTAAGGACAGCTATGCTTTATTTTCCCCTCATGCTTCTAATGTATTGCTTCTAGTATGAGAATAAATTGCCATGTACTTTTGATAGTACATACCAGTTTATCCTCTAATCGGCAATTGCCATACTTTTATGTAAAAAAGGCAACCCTTTCCTGTCGGCGACTTTCTCTCTTTGGTAGTGCAGAAAGAGACCCTCATTTTTACATGGGATAAGCAGACAAGACCATGTAAAAACCATGCCGACCTCGGTCAGATGAGTGATGTCAAAGCCCCACTCTAATTGGATGTGTGCAAGCTGACACTGTCAGCCCATGCCAGCCTATTGACCAGTTCTGCCTCAGATCTGAGGCAGAGACACAAGTCAACTGGCGTGTATCTCTAAAGATACATGTCGGGCTGACTTTGGAATAGGGGGAAACATTAGTGAGTCATTGTGAATGGACTCGTATCACTTGGTGGTTTTTTATAATTGCTCTGAATTAAAAAAATACACAACAGGTACCAGGCCAACTTTAAGAAGCAGGTACCAGGCCAACTTTAATTGGGGGCAAAAAGTATTAATGATTAGTTTCTAAACATCAGGGTGACCAGAGATGGAAATAAAAACCGGGACACCCATTAGCGATACAAAATATGCAATGGAAGTACTCATGAGATGTAAAGAAAAAGTAAGCACATAAATGACAAAAAGAAACTGAATCCATAGGACACAAGCTTCATGTTGGCAAACTCAGTCCGCAGTGCAGGATGGTACTGCTGGAAAACGTCAGCTACAGTTCGGATGTTCGTTGAGTGCAAGTTGAAAACAAGTCCATGTGGAAACCAGGTATATCCGTCCAATGTGTTTCGTGACTAGACAACGTCACTTTCTATGTGTGTAATTTCTGCACAAACTTAACTAATTAAACTACTCGTATTACAGGTTGCATATTCCTTATCGAAAATGTTTGGGACCAGAAGTATTTTGGATAATGAATCATTTTCCCTAATAAGATATATTAAGGCCTCTCAGGACTTTCAATACAGTAGAATCAATGCTAATACTGTATATAGCAACTACATCACTGTTACTGTGATGTAGCTGTGATGTAAGGCATCGTTGGGAACCTGCCGTTGGCGTGTCAGGTCTGCACACATGCCATTGTATTACCCTTTGTGGATGTGGGGTAATCTGGGCATGCATGGAAAAGCTAGATCACAGCTTAAGGGTGTGTGTTGAATTTGCAATTTGTGGCAAAATGCTAAAATAATTCTGTATAATGTATCATTTTGTATAACTGCATACTCAACCTGCATGAGCAAATTGATCGATTTTCAAAAACCGGGACATTTTTTGCATCTTGAGAAAGTTTCCGGGTCATATGGAACAAAAAATCCAAAACTGGGACTGTCCCGATAAAATCAGGATGTCTGGTCATCCTGCCAACCCCCCATCTACATTATGACTACCGCGGATCAACAAGATCCGCAGTAATTTATTGAATGTTCCTTATTTCAGTCCTCCCTGTTAACATATTCGGCAATAAATTTCGAACCTTGACTATCTTTATAGTAAAAAAAAAAAAAAGTAATAATGTTTTTGATCATATCCTTTACATTTTGCAAATTAAAGCAAGGCTTCATTTGCATTTTTCGAAGCCTGTTAAACACACATTATTCACTCGTTTCCTCAAATTGTTAAACGTAACTAAGTGCATTTTGTCCATTTCATCACTCAGGATCTCTGTATAGGTGCACATGGTGCCATGTAGTTAATCCTGCTCTGCTAGCATCTAATGCATTGTTAATGGAGGCTACACCTGCCAGGTAATTAAACTGATCTTATTAACATATGCCACAGGGTACAATAACATCTGCACCATCTGTATCAAAGCTGGTCTTGGGAACAGTGTTTTTATTCCTTAGCCTCTACTTACTTTTAGACTGAATTACCAGTAGGAAAACCAGAGAACTCTAACCATTGACACTGTAGCTGTTGTGGAATACATTTCCCATGATGCACAAAACCCGCCAATTTCTGAGATCAGATCTGGAGAATGTATATGCCTGAAATGTGGATATTAGTCTACTTTGGAGTTTGTTTGGGGGTGATTGAGGCATAATGAGTAGCCTAAAACCTATGTAAATGTCCTGAATCAAAGTCCCGAACTGCCGATTCAGATACAAATTCAGGGATATTGAGTGCCTCATTTTGGGGATTTGTCCGATTCATCTACTATGCCCGACCCGAATCCAATTCGGGATTAATGGGGCTATATTGAGTTGTCCTTCTAATGATGTTCTATGGACCTTCACAGGCCTTGCCACTGAAACACTGCCTTTCCCTGGCCACAAGTAAAAATCTGTACTATACTGCAATCTCTGCAACTGAAAGGCTTGTTTCTGTAGTATCTATTCTTCCTGGTGTGACTGATTCCTAGAGGAGCTAGTCTGAAATCTTGAAATCCTCTGGAACACATATTTACGTTATTTCTCTCCAAGATATCCTTCATATCCTTCAGTTTCCATTCAGCATTGCCGGATGGTGGGTATACTTTAGAATCTACGCCAGTTGTAAGTTATCATATTATTCCTGTTGCTGACCTTATTCCTCTTCCTGCTATGCTGATTTCTATTATACTCACCCAGTTCTGTTTCCCGACTACTCTGTTGTCAGGTATCCTACAGCCGCTATTCCTGACTTTGATATTTGTCTGCCTTCCTGGTTCTGGGGATTCTCCTGGTTCCTGGTGGAACATCTGCAAGTCCCAGGACCTTAAGGCTTAGTCTTTGGGTAAAGGGGCTTTTTGGGTCAGGTCAGGAGTGTATCTTCCACAAGGCAAACAAGGCACTCGCCTAGGGCGGCACTTTGCCAGAAGGTGTTAAAGCACACTTCTGGTGCTTCAAACATTTTCGCTCCCTCCCCCACCATTCAGCAAGCTTTAGCTCTTTCCAATTAATCGAGGGTGATGGGGCCATGTAATAGACATGGTGGGGTATGTAATGAGGGGGATGGTGGCATGTAATGGGGGTGATGGGGAATTTAGTGTGTATGCAATGTGGATGATTGGGGCATGTAATGGGGTGATTGGGCATTTAATGTCTGTGCAATGTGGGGGATAGGGAATGTGATGGGGTGATGGGGCATGTCATGGGTGTGCAACAATGGTGTGGGTGGGGGGTTCCCGAATTTTGTCTGCCTGGGGCAGCACAAAACCTAGATACACCACTGGGTCAGGTACTGCACTGATGTTCCTGGGGAGACTCCCTTGTTCCTGGATGCTCTCCATCTCTGTTCTGTACACAAAGTGAGAGGCAAATTGGAAAATTAAAATCTCCTGGAGCTGATGGGAAAACAATACATCAGAGCAGCAAAACAAGCACTACACGAGAAGAGCAACAACGAGGGAAAGGAGGAGATCTTGCTCTTGCATAGACTGAGCCTGATATAGTGATAGGCATGGTCATCTTTACAAGTGCCCCTTTGACTGGCAATACAATAAAAATGCTTTTCTAAGTATTATACAGCACTGTATTAAGAGAGAATTGCAGGAAACTGAAATGGGAATTTCAGACGTTAGCCCAAAGTACGGGAAAAAAAATCTCTTATTCAGCTGCAGTGGAGAATTTCTCTCTTTATTGTATAGAACCTTATATATAACGGTGGACTAAAATTCTATTATATTTCTTCTCAGTAGCTTTATTAAATAAACACGACTAAACATGTGGTTGGATCTTTATATTTCTAGCCATTTTAGTCTGGTGCTATTATTTTTGGCAAAAAAAAACGGATAACAAAGATGTAACGGTCTGTCTGTGACCTTAGGAAATAGGATGTTAAAAATGTCCAAGAATAAACACAAGTGAATCAGTCAATACAATAGCCAGGAATGACACCTTATAACCTAGAACAGTATTGTCCAACATTTTCAATGTGGAATGTCCTATACCATGATTTTTTTAGCCAGGATTAGGGTTGCCACCTGAGCGGTATTTTACCGGCAGGCTGGTAAAAAATGGGCTTGACGCCAGTAACATGGCTGGTATTAATTTGAAGAAAAGGTGGCAACCCAGAATTGAAAAAAGCATAATGGACTGGGCCACATACATTTTTTTCCACTTACAGCAGTTTGAATACATTTTCTTCAAACAATTCATCTTATTAATGGGGATAATGAGAATATAGGTCGTTAAGTCAGTTAGGCCATACCTCACTATCATATTTGATCCGTTGGCCTCAGGCTGGGCGTCCCTGTCCTGGGATTTTCTTAAAAATCTATACATATAATTTTTAAAAGAAGAAAATAAGCACAGAAGGATAAATTCAAATAAATAAAACCTTTAACACAATCAGCAGGGTTTCTACGAGCTATCAATATTGTTATGCCACACGGATCACTAAGGCCCAGTGTCCTATCTGTAAATTAATGAAAGTCTTTGGGTAATAGAGCATCACTCATTTCCTGCCTCCAAGTCTGTCCAAGCTGACCTGTACTTTTTAATGAGACAATCTAATTTATCTCTGTGTATCTGAGACAATTGGCACCATCATTTATTTACAGCGTTTTTATGCCTTGGGTCAGAAGCTGTAACAATAAACTTTATTTGTTTCTTATTTCATAACGAACTCTGTAGTTTTTTTTTATTTTTTCCCGTTTTGATCTTACCTGCTCCTGGCTTCTTATTTGATTTTTTTTGACAACTTGCTCGTAGATATATATCTAGTGACTACCTGGTGTTTCCCCTCGAGAAGAGACTGCTTTATCACCAATACAAAGTGCTTTGTCCTTAACAGGGGATTACGGACAAGGAGGTGGAGGCGGTTATCAATGAGGAGTTGCTGTTCCTGATGAAAGCAGTTTAGCCTTTGTGGTTCCAAGAAAAATAATAATAATATAAAAATAGAAAAGAATATAAAGTATCAGGAACTCAAGATCCTGTGTTTATGGTTTACAGAATCATCTATCATCATAAAAATTTGATTAGGTGACAAAGGTCGTTTCAAAATCAAAGGCTGATGATTCTTCTTAAAAGAGATATTAAAGTATGCAAGACTTTTCCCGGAGCCCTTTGGCTTTTGTGGCCTGATATTATAATGTACTATTAGACAATCTACAGATCTTGATCAAGAGGCGCAATACATTCTAAAGACAGACAGGTTGTAGAATTGTTGAATGCTAAACGCCACTCTACATCGTTTGAATCCCGCTACGGATATTTAAGCCCATACCACTTTCCTAGGTACCTTTTCACTTGATTGGTAATTATTCTTCCTCAGCCTCGTAGCGCACGCTTGCATTATTATTAACCTATGTGGCTTCTTTAAAGAGTATTTCACCAGAATTCATTTCTTTTTAATGCAGTCATTTCCTGGACTGTAACAGTGATTAGCACTTGATAAATTACTCCATATGTCATTATGATTGTTACTTTGATACTTTTAGACCGTATTGCTCACGACAAGCAAGTCTTTCCAGCCAATCACCGGATATCTCAATTATTTGATTTACCGATATACTAGAAAAAGACAAATTAATAATACAGTAATTCTTTTTTTTTTGTATAGTGTATAATCAACATGCAGTTTTCTTAAATTATACTTTTCACCCCAATTTTAAACACCCTTGGTGACACGGGGACAGATGTTTTAGAATCAAATTATATAAGCATTTTCTTGCTGACCCTGAATTAATGGATGGTTAATTGCCGAATGTGATATAATTTAATGGGAAATGATTGTAATTCTTCATAGAGTTCAGGGACCAATAAAATCTACTGCAAAGCCTGAATTTCATTTTTATAAGACTTAACTAGCTCCAGTGAGGGTAGACCAGGTTACTTGGGAAATTTCTCTATATTAATTTATCGCTTATTATAATCAGTTTTTTTTTTGTTGTTGTTTACAAATATGCAACATATAAAAGTATACAGTTAATTTTCACATAAAATGTTAAATAAAAATAAGATAATTAAAGGTACAATTTGTGAAAGGGCAGAGGGGAAATATCAGAAAAATATGTCACAGAACATGGAAGCAAAAGCCAAATTCATTAGTTAAATGTCCTATGTTATTTATCTAAGAGGCCGGTTTTTTGTTATGGCAGAGAGCGTACACTAGAAAGTATTAAAGAGTCATAGTCATGGCATCAGGGGCATTGCTAGTTCTCACGCTAGAGCCCATGCCAATGAGCAGTAAATGCATACACTTTGTATATCATGCCAATAAGCACTAAATACATAGTCTTTGTATATCATGCCAATGAGCAGTAAAAACATACACTTGGTATATCGTACCAATGAGCAATACATACATCTGTTATCATGTGACTAGTAAAGTCATAAACATAGTATCCCACGCCAGAGCTGTAAATACATACACCTTTGATATTGTGCCAATGAACCATATGTGCCCCCAAACAGCCTGTCAGTGCCATCTGTGCCCCCAACCTGTCAGTGACACCTATGCCCCCTGCCTGTTAGTGCCATCTTTGCCTCAGTCTGCCAGTGCCATCTCTCCCCACAGCCTCTCTGTGCCATTTTACTCTGCCCCCACCCTCCATAACATCTCACTCTGAACGCAGCCTTCATGCCATCTCACTCTGCCCCCAGCCTCAGTGTCATCTCACTCTGCCCCCAGCCTCAGTGCCATATCACTCTGCATGCAGCCTCTATGCCATCTCACTCTGCTCCCAGCCTCAGTGTAATCTTACTCTGCCCCCAGCCTCAGTGCAATCTCACTCTGACACCTGCCTCAGTGCCATCTCATTCTGCCCTCAGTCTCAGAGCAATCACACTCTGCCCCAAGCCTCAATGCAATCTCACTTTGCCCCCAGCTTCAGTGCCATCTCACTCTACCCCCAGACTCAGTATCATCTCACTCTGCCCCCAGCCTCAGTGACATCTCACTCTGCTCCCAACCTCAGTGTAATCTTTCTCTGCCCCCAGCCTTAGTGCCATCTCACTCTGTCCCCAGCCTCAGTGCCATCTCACTCTGCCCCCGGCCTCAGTGTCATCTCACTCTGCCCCCAGCCTCCTTGCCATCTCACTCTGCTCCCAGCCTCCCTGCCATCTCACTCTGCCGCCAGCCTCAGTATCATATCACTCTGCCCCCCAGCCTCAGTGCCATCTCACTCTGCCCCCAGCCTCAGTACCATCTCACTCTGCCCCTGACCTCAGTGCCATCTCACTTTGCCTCAGCTTTTCAAAGCCATCTCATTCTGCACCCAGCCTCAGTGCCATCTCATTCTGCACCCAGCCTCAGTGCCATCTCACTCTGCCCCCAGCCTTAGTGCCATCTCACTCTGCCCCCAGCCTCAGTGTCATCTCACTCTGCCCTCAGCCTCCTTGCCATCTCACTCTGCCCCAAGCCTCCTTGCCATCTCACTCTGCCGACAGCCTTAGGGTTGCCACCTTTTCTTCAGAAAAACACCGGCCTTGGTACTGTCTCCATAGACTTAACATTGGCCTGATGCCAATTTTTTACCGTCCAGGTGGCAATCCTTGCCAGCCTCAGTATCATCTCACTCTGCCCCCGGTCTCAGTGTCATCTCACTCTATCCCCAGCCTCTAGGTGCCATCTCACTGTGCCCACCAGCCTCAGTGTCATCTCACTCTGCCCCCAGCCTGCTTGCCATCTCATCATGTTCTGTTGCAGTGAGAATGTGCAGTTACAGCTTCAATCGGCAATTTTTATTCATCGTATGCACAGCTTAAGATTTCATCATGGGTTGTCTAATGCCCAGTAGAACTAGAGCCTGCAAAATATTAGTGTGGAAAGACAAAAAACTTTCTGTGATCTTTAAAAAAGAATTGTTAACTGCATTAAAAAATCACTGGCACCAGAATGAGGGCCCATATCCATGGTAGAATACACAGAATTTCTCTTATCCCGTGGTTCCCACCCAGCAGTCCAGGATTTAGGGATTACCCAGTTGTGTCTAAGGTGTTTTTGTTGTTGTTGGGGGTTTGGCAACTAGTGTTCTTATCTACATTGTATCACTCAGCAACCTACCACCACATCCTACTACACAAAATATAGCCTGCCTGTGGCCTTCGAAGCCTTGACTTTGGCAGGCTGATAGCAAAGTGCTGCTATCTTACACATAATGAACATCCTATTTCTGGGAATAAATCACACATGCAAAGTGTATTTGTTTACTAACCTTAGAGCGGCGCATAGCAATAACTTACAAATTGTCATGCTATGATAATGTTAGTCGATATAAATAACTATGATGAGATAAAAATGTCACTTCTGACAATATGCACTAGTCCAGCATGCTGCTTAAAAAAAAACGCCTTTCTGCTTATTGCATTTTCCATTTTTTTGTTGTTTTTTTTTTTCCAATTCTGTCAGCCTGTCGTTTTTTTGCTATCTATCTTTATTACTTGGTTTGGTCAAGACTTTGGTGTCAGGTTGTACTAGATGAATTTCTCAGTGATTAATCTACCACTGGAAATCTGTGTGTAATTCAAATGCGGCATAGAAAAGGAGAGGTCTATTTGTTTACCAGATACTTGGAAAAGAGGTACGAGGGCAGCAATAATCTATTCTTACCCCCCCCCCCCCCCCAAAAAATCTTTCGGAGAGGGAAGGATCGAAACATCAGTGGCTGTTGTAACCCTTAATGTGTCAGATGGGAAAGCAAGGCACCTCTTTTCAATGAATTAAACCCCTAATCAGCTATAGATGCAAGCAGTCATACATTATTAAAGCTATTGCAAAGATGATGGGTTATTGATTTTGGAATGCTAGTTTACATTGCACTTTGATCTGCAGTTACAATCAAACCCCACACTTCATATGCAAGGCTATTAACATACAGATGAAAACTTATAAACTAAAAGAAGATGCTGTTTTCCCTCATAAGTTGGCCTTTGTAAGACACAAACAGTATCACAAGTTTACTGCAAGGGATTCTGGGAAGGCATGTGGAAATCAGGTCAACAATGATCACCTTTGACCTATTAATCCATTATAAATAGTAATAGTAATAATAATAAAGTCTAGGGAGTGCCATAGTTGAAAATACTAAAGGGAAGATGGGAAACTGGGACCCATGGGAAGTGCCAAAAAATTCACAGGGAGGGACAAAGTGTAAACAAGAGTTTCTGCCCATTTATGATGATGTCAAGTAATAGCCACTGCCCTAGGATGAAAGTGTTGCTAGAACTTATGAGTAGGGAGGGTGATGGCTGGACAGCAGAAGTCATGCACTCAGTGAAAGACTAGATGTATCAATATGCAAGATTGATGGGCCTAAGGGAAGAATGTTTAGTCGGCTGCAATGGCAGGTTAGAGATCAAAAGATTAATGCCACCAGCCTTAGACTAACAAGGCAGCCGAGTCTTATTGACGAATACTCTCTAACAACTGCACTGAACAGGCTGGGATTAACCCATTCACTAAATCAAATACTTTGCATACATGGAGCATATCATAGACACCAACAGTGCCAGATATGCCGCACTGTATATTTCCGGGGTATGTGTGCTCCGAACAGACAGCACACAACCTCGGAAATACAGGAAATATATCCGAGGTGCTGATGGCAGCAGCGAATTTGGCATCAGATCCAATCACTCTGTTGCCAATTTGAAAAAAATACAAATTTGCAGAATGCGAATTCGCTGCTTCCGTCGCCCCCTCCCTCGAATGCATTTGGTGGAGGTGTGCTGCCAGTCCGGCGTACACCTGTCACTTGGGGGCAGGATACACCCCAGAAATGTAGGTCTGTCCGGTCATTACTGCTGCCAATGCACAGTACTTGGCACTGTGCAAAGGAAACATTTGGTCCAAAATCAGCTGTTCAAGTCATTCGGAAGCCGAAACATCAAAAGTATTCGGATCCGGGTAACTTCAAAATGAAAAGCATACGATTTCGACGACTCAATATAAGCCGATCACCATCTAACAAGCTCAGAATTTGGGAAAGATCTACGAAATCCACCTATTAATATTCTACCTCCACTGATTACCTGCATTTTTTTCAAATTAAAATTGCTTTATCAATGCCCTAATATCATGTTTCATTCAAATATCTATGATTACCATATTTGGTCAATATTTGACCATATATGGAAAAATAAATATACATTAGAACAAAAGGTCAAAAAAGAGTGTTATGCAGCAAAACACATACGAAGCACATACGCCAATTAGTAATCACATTGAATGGCAAGTATTACCCAGGTAGAAAGATGTAAAGCCATCAAAAGTCACTGTTATACACAATCGCAGAGCATCACCTGTTAAACAAAATGGCAAATACTTGAAAATACTATTGAAATACATATATGGACAGGAAAATTGCTGTAACTAGACAGTAATAGCATATATTACATGGAAAATGATGAATTAATTAGTATGCCTTAACATAGGTCAGTACACACCTCAATCCACCTGTGATATCCCATTAATAAGATCAATATACACATGATTTCCAGAACCCAATCAGAATTATTATAAAAATGAGGGAGATTAACAACCACACCCTTTGCTGCCTCCAGAAAGAGAGGGATTAGTAGTATATATGTTGTGAGACAGAGACCCAGCCATGCAGGACTTCCATTTTTATTTATTAATAAGGTTGAGGGATGGCGTGAGAGACTGGTTGATCCTGCTATGGTCAGAGTGGCTAGGTACATCATGGTCATGAACATACTAGAAAGACTTTCACATCTGCTCATGGTGTTCCTTCCAGCACACATTCCCCATCTACATATGAGGTAAGCGAGGCTTTATTTACCAATAGCCTGATGGTTATTTGTTTGTCAGCTGATGATGTCTTCTGTCTTCCCCTGTTGATGTCCTCTTCTTCTCCTGGTGTTGTCTTCTCATGTGCACCTCCAATATCTGCAACTTTGTTTAAATTGCAGATGCATTACTGGGGTCAGCTGGGAAGACCACTCTATGCGATGACAGCAGTAATGTACATGGAATGTAAATACATTCAATAGCTACTGTAATTGTGTATTTAACACCTCATATATTCCAACTGCTGCTTGATGGGAGGGGCTACAGCTCAGTTGGCAATCAAAATTGATATACTGAAGATCCGGGGTAATACACACACAATGTTTTCATGTTTCATGTCTTATATGACATCTCAAGACCATATTATATGGTGCTTAGCATGGTGGTCTGTGCTATCAGACCACAGTATTACTGAAATGTTCTGCACCCCCTCATCTTCTGTGCCTGAGGCTAGTTCCTCAATTGCCACACTCTTATTACTGCTCTCTTAAAGAGCCACATCAATGGGTCAACAAAATATTAAAAATAGACAAAAGGATAAATAATGATTAGGCAACAGATTCATTAATAGTTTGCCCATAACTGTAGGACACGTAATAGATAAAAAAAAGTGCAATAGTGGGAATCTTTTCTTCATTGCTTAAACTATATCCAGTTGAGTGAGATTATGTAATTAGCAAAGACGTTTAATTGTTTTGATTGTTCTAATGTCATCAGAAAAAATGCTAACACTTACACTTTTTCTCTCCTTTTAGAGGGATGTGGAATGTCATAGAAACCTAAACAAAAGTACTTTTTTTTTATGGAGGATTTAATTAGAACTCAGAAAAAAATATTAGTTTCCATGAAATTGTTCATTTTTATAGAATGGATACAGCACATTCCCTGCTGTCAGAAACGATTGCTTAGTAAACATTGATGTTAATTGATTTTGATGAAGGAAATAAAATCAGACATTTTCCAGTATCTGTCTCCTGACTTGTGAAAATGACTAGGTCTTGGCAATATACAATTATCTTAGCTCATCAAAACACAGTCTATTAGAGTGTATTTTTCTTTCCCCTAGATAAACCTCATTTTAAATTTGAATAACATAGTTTTCCTTGATGAGATTACCACATATCTTATAAAAACGGCCAAACTAGTCGTTATTATTTTTAAAGTGCTAACGCATTTCACTGTGTTGTATAAAACACAAAGGTTGAAGAGGCATTCACGTAGAGTGAAATATTGCATTAAATATAATGGAACAAAGCCTACAGTCTATAGATCAAGGGTTTCCAATCTTTTTAAGATCATGTCAACCTCCCAATTTTAATTCAAATCTCATGCTCCCCTTCTTGATTTCAGTACAACTTAGTTTCAAACAAAATGACAAATAGTGCGCTTAAAACAAACTGTGTTACATATCAAATGATCAGTGAGGAGATATTTCCAAATATTGCAGGAGAAAAATCTTGATACACTCACAACACCTTTTTAGGCAGGAGATATATATATAAAGCATCCGTCAGCTGATGTTCTTCTGTGGGATAAACTCAAAAGGACCTAACCACAAAGTATCCAGTTAGTGGAATATAAAAATGACATTTAATAGAAAAACATATCTGCTTACATGTAAGTTCACTGAAGCAGGCAAAGTGGGCGCCACACGGCCGTCAGCAGTATCCTTCCAGCATATGATAATGTTTTCAAAGGTATAAAACAGGATACAGAATACAGAAAATATAGAATAAAATAAAATAGCAGGCTGAGTCCAGAACGCTTAGCTACAAAAATATGTTCCAAGCATGAGGAAACCCTAATCTGTTTTTTAAATGATTAAGAAGGCTACTTCTGCCCCATTAAAAGTGTAATTTGAATGGTAAACTAATAGAAAGAGAACATGTTGGCCCATCTAGTTTGCCCATCTAGTCTCCATCTCTCCCCTCCCACAAAAAGATTTGGTGGCTTTCATCACATGGAGAATAGTTACCGTATTTGCTCGAATATAAGACAAGGTTTTTTTCAGAGAAAATGCTCTGAAAAATCCCCCTGGTCTTACATTCGAGGTCGTCTTATAATCTGACCTCAAATTGAGGTCAGACTATAAGACATGGATCCAGGTCCCAAGCAGAGCTGCAGGGGACCTGGATCCCCCTCTTTAGCAGCAGGGGATGTCTGCGCGATGAGCGCAGACTCCCCTGCTTCCGCCCGGCACGACCGCCGGGGCTTCTATGAAGAAGCCGGGTACCAGGGTGAATCGGGCAGCTGGGGGATGTCTGCACGATACATGCAGACATCCTCCATGCTGCCCGACACGGGAGTCTATTATGACGGACCAGCTGCCCCCACTAGCCACCAGGGAACAAAACTAGGCAAGGGGGAGGGGGACAGAGGACACAGACAGACAAGGGGAGGGAGGGGGGATAGAGAGAGACAAGGGGAGGGGGGAGGACACAGACAGACAAGGGGAGGGGGGAGAGAGAAAAGGGGAGAGGGGGGTAGAGAGATACAAAGGGAGGGGGGAGGACACAGACAGAAAAGGGGAGGGAGGGGGGAGACACAGACAAGGGGAGGGGGGATAGATAGAGACCAGGGGAAGGGGGAAGAGAGAGAAGTTTTGGGGGAGAGAGAGACAACTCTGGGGGGGAAAGAGACAGCTGGGGGAGGGGGAGAGAGGCCGCATTGGCACATAAAAGGAAATAAAAACAAGAAATGCATTTGTATTATATAAAGTTTTTATTAAATATTAAAAATCAATTTACATATATACAAGTTAAACTTTTTTCCTATAGGGTAGTCTTATAATCAGGCTTTTAGTTTTTTTCCTAAAGGAATATACAAATTTGGGGGGGGGTCGTCTTATAATCAGGGTCGTCTTATAATCGAGCAAATACGGTATGTGTCTACAGAGGGAGTTGGTCCGATGACTGTCCCTTTCTATGATTAGTGTGTACGCGCATCAATCGTGAGTTAGACACCTGACTACACCACCCACAGCCATTGTGAGGACACAACCCAGTATTTCTCTATGTAAAAACAGATGTTAATATTTGTTAAAGATTTGGGTATGATTATGCTTTTCTCCATCTCTCCCTATGCTATGTTTCTGTGAGGTGCCCTAGTGCATTGAGATCTTATTTGTTTCCTATCAGAAGTTGATTCAAGGGGTGTATTGCTCCTACAAAATTTATATTACACCAACAGCTATTTCTATGATTTTGTCTCTATTTTGCGCTGGAGCCGTTTCTGAAGTATACAGGTGCAGGGAAGTATTTACACTCCCTGGTTTGTTTTATGTGTTTTTCTCACAACAGAGGAACTTGCTTATTGAGTGATTTAATGCTTTGTTTGTAAATTAACACTCACAAATAATGGAATCTGATGACATAACATTTGATGATACGTTCTATTAGCTACAATACTGCATTTGACTAAATACATGTGTACATATCCCAGTAATCATTAAATAGAAAGCAAATCTAGATTCAAATATAACAGATAACACACGTGGCATTCATTTAGCTATCTTGTATCTTGTACTAGGTCCTCTTTAAGAGCAAACAAAACATCAATAATCCATTTAACAAATCCTTTATTTTTTGCTTTTGCATGTTTCCTGTTAGCTAGGTTGTTTTGTATATTATTTGAATATTTTTTAACAAGTTGGTAATGCTTCTTTTATCAGGCTCTATTAAGTTTAGAAAAAAATCGAGAAAATGAAAACAAACAAAAAAAAAAAAGAATGTTTTGGATCATTATGGATTTAATCTATTTTTGGATTTCAGTAAAGATATTGGATATTTTTGTGAATATAGAAAATTTGGGAATATCCCCTTATTCACCATGAGATTTACGTCATACATTTTTGGATTACAATAGCCACAAGCACTGTAAAGTCTATTTCTCTAAATAATTACACAGTAATTTAGGTTGAAAAAAGACTTGCGTCCATCAAGTACATCCCTTAATTATACTAGCTGCTAAAAATGCAATAAAAATTAGAAAGAGAAACAGACAGGTAAGAGGGATTTATCTCCCTATAGTGTAGGATGAGTAAATGGCCATTTCATTTATCATTCATGGCTACATTGGTTTAAAATGAAAAGAACATTTTACTGATCATAGTATGCATTTAACATCAGCATCCCTGATCAACATGGTAATGTGTTAAACCTACTCAGCCCAATAATCTTGAGGACCGAGGAAGAAATGATGATACTCAAGGAGATTAGATATTTAGACTATCAGAGATTAACTACGATATGAAGGGCACAGTATAGAAAGTATGTTTGGAACAAAACTGGAAAAAAGGAGGTGACAATATTGAGGTGACCATATTTATATGTATTTTTTTTATTATTTCTTATAATTTTACATGTATTATTATTATTATTATTATTAAATCATGAATATTTATATATTTATATACATTTTTATTCATGTAGTTTAATAGCCCCTACTTTCACTACTGTGGCTAATATGTTTATTTCAGTACCTATTTGGTCAATTTGAGTCAATTCTACAACAGAACAAAATGGACGTTTGAAGCACCATTTTGGTAGCTGAGCAATTCGGTGAAGAGTTGGTTCAGTTCATGTCAATTCGGTACAGTTGGGGTGCATATCAGTGGTAACGGAATAGCCTGATTTGAAGAGCTATTCTAAGCACTGCAACTGAAGGAAAATGTAAGTATATATATTAAGAATTGTTCTTGTCAAATTGTTCTTGCTACATGACTAACACTTTTACATTTGTTTTAATTGTTGTGTTATTTAATTATTTTTTTAAGACCTGCACTTTATTATTGCATACTGTATTCCTACTTGTACAGCCTAACAAAAATCCCCATAATACAGAAATAATTTTTCATGTATTCACATAATAGCAACCTGCTTTTATATAGTGTTTTGCAAACCTGCTAACACATGCAGTCATTTTTAGCCGCACCTCATAATTATTCCATAACATATGGTGCTCCAAACTTAGTTTGCACCACTGTGAACACCCACTGTGACCGGCTGCCTGTCATATCTCCCCCGTCAATCAAACTTATAACGTTTTAATTTGCGGAGGCCATTCAGACCGCTGTTTTATGAGTCAAAAATTTTCTAATATAAAAATTCCATCTGGGAACATCAGTAGGTGGTTAAATTATAAGGGATGTTATTACAAAACCCTGCTGTTGATTTAAAGGCCCAGCGTGGAAGCAAGAATTGGGTTATTTACTATAGGTCATAAATACTTACTAGTCACGATCTCTCTCACTAATTTATAGAATGGATACAACATTGTTTTGCAACTGGTTAGCGCTAATCAATATGCCACCGAATTCCATAAAGGCCCAACTTCCTCTCAGCGGGTTTCTGGAATTAATCTATAGTTGAACTTTAAAACAGCACACACAAAAAAAGAGCCATACATATTAAAAATGTACCAGTCATTTGATATGTGCATTATTTATACAGAGAGGGGGTGTTTAGTCTGTCAGTTCTCCTGGAGTTCTGAAAAACGACATGGTCTGTTTAACATGATATTTTTTTTACTAGCGACGGGGCAAAGGTCATAGTCTTTGTTTGTTTGTATTTTCACTTGCAGAAAAATTGTTCAAGGCACTTGTCAACAGGGTGGAAGTGGGAAAACACATATTAAAGGAAATGGACACATTCGATGTCCATCTATTCAATGTTCACCGTTTGTTTTAAATGAGAATTAAAAATATTGAGCTTGTACACATGTGGCTAAGTGTAAGTCCATATTAACCCCTTAAGGACACATGATAATCCTGGAATGTTGTGAATATAAATGTGGAGGGGGCAATTTAAATAAAACAAATCATATTAAATTCTGGTTTATGAGGATTTGTATGGCATCAACTAAAAGCCTTGAAGAATGATATGTAGTTTGTATGAGTACACTAAATGAGAACTAGAGAAATTACAATTAAACACAAACATAAAAAATATAAAAAAAATGTGTTATCTTTGGAACTCAATACTAAAGGAATGTCAGCTCTCACCCTCTCTGTCCATTATTAATAATTTATACCAGGGAGCAATGAGACAGATGTCATACACATAGCCTGTTCCCTTTAAGGGGGTCCATGACAGACATAGTGCCCAGTATCATAGCCACAGTTAGCCATATTGGCCTGTGGGGGGGGCAGATATACTGTCTGTACTGTCTAATCCCTCAAAACTCCATTCGTCAAAGAAACCTACATTTTACTCAATTAAACTACATCCAATCATCTATGAATACTCATTTATCATCTTCACTTAACACATCAACTATCTCTATATCCCCTCCTCCACCTTATGTTACTCCACCCCTAGGTTTGGATTGAGGCCAATGTCTATATAAACATACACATAACATGTGAATGTATATGTATATGCATGTGAATATTTAAGTACCACCTACCTAAGCATTGTTACAGAACCATATACACCCTTTCATGAATACGGTATTCCCTGATGGTGTTGGCCTCTTTCAGCAGGATAATGTGCTCTGCCACAAAGCAAAAATGGTTCAGGAATGGTTTGAGGAAAACAATGAGTTCAAGGTGCTGACTTGGCCTCCCCAGATCGCAATCCAATAGAGCATCTGTGGGATGTGCTGGACAAACAAGTCTTATCCATGGAGGCCCTACCTCGCAACTTACAGGACTTAAAGAATCTGCTGCTAGAGTCAGGGCTGTTTTTATGGCAAAAGGGAACCTACACAATATTAGGCAGGTGGTCATAATGTATATTTATATATCAATATACATAAACAAGGCTAAAAAAAACCAGGAGGAGTGATGTGCAGCAATCAAATTGGATTTATTTTACAGCATGTATACATGGCAAAAAAAGAAATGTATATTTCCGCACTCACTGAGCAGTATGGGCCTGGACGGGGAAAAGTAGAGGAATTTTAATTTCCACAATGGTAATGCATTGTTCCGTCTAGACAAAAACGTAATCTGTAGTGTGGGCAGCTTTTAAAACCAACGAAAGGTTTTATTACGCAGGAAATCAATTTAATATCATTACATTATTGCCTTTGTATATACTAATTATTCAGACATGAAAATAAGCAATGCATTGATCTGTGTTCTGTGTATTAGGTCGACTTGCGGAAGCTTTTAGCATGCAAGCATTTTGGAGAACAAAATACGATAACAGATATAGCGCTGACTAACCGGCTAAATTTGAAAATGTTAATAATTTATAGAGACAACATGGTCTGTGCTGTACAACAGTGACTTTGTTTTTACCTCTGAATGACCAAGCCCTGAATGGTGCTTAGGACCTGAAGGACCAAAGGTCTCAAATTATATTTCGGTATTTATTAGTAGCCAGGGACTCTGAGGCAGAGATTGTCGGATTATTAATAACCGTAAAAATATGAATATGAGTTATTAATTATGAATCATAAAAAATATGAAAATTGATGATTCATATATATGGGTCCGACTAAAAATACCCATATCAAGAATTCGTTATGTATGTGAGAGTTTGGATGACGTTTTTACAAAAGTAAATATAATGCAACAATTGTTAATAAAATAATAATGAATTTATTATATATAGAATAAGGATCAAATGGTAAGCAGAATAGCATAACAACAAAATACAGTATCAACAGATGTTAATCATAATTCACATGTATGACTTATAACATAAGTAAGTAGGACAAAACATTAATTATGCAGCTCTGTACCTATATCAACATACATGTAGAATACTTTATTATGCAGTACGTTTCTGACCGTAAAATGGCCATGCATTTTATTTAGATACAACTTACAATGATTAGTATTTAAACTGGTTAATGATAGTACACCATAATTACCTACAAATTACCAACATACACTCTGCTTAGGTAAGGTAATACTACTAAATCAATCACTACTCAAGGTGGCTATTTCTTAATCTGCTCGGTAAATGATAATGTATGTATCCTAGCTCAGACTTTATGAATGAGAATCTTAGATAATCTCTGGAGATTAGATATGACATATTTGGGTAAATAGCTAGACTATAAGAACTTATGGTTCTTTTGTTAATATCTATAGGATATTCCTCCGGCTTCCTTCTGCAGAAAGGATGACAGATAAACACCAGGCTAAAACATATAGATCCCAGAAATTGTGGGATTTAAGTTTAATTTACCCAAATATATATGCTAATGACATCCATAAAAATGAGATTATGCTAAAAACAAATTACCACATTTATACATTACCGGCAGAGGTTGGTTTGCAGTTGGGACTCCTTCAATTGAAGAAATGAGTGATGGGAGTTACTCCTGGGACTTAGCTCAATACTATGGGTATGGGGATTTCTATTGTTATAGTGAACATGTGCTATTAAAAGCCTCATATTCCTGAGTCCTCCCCAGAAGGAGAGAGACTCAGCCCGTTTCTAAAACATTCCCATTTCTCACCCTACTAGTGGCAGCTCTCCCAAAATCAGTCTCTCAGGTCTCTCCGGTCTTTTAGGTCCCCCTCTACCCCCCAGTATCAACTTATCAACCAAACCTTATCTCAGATTCACACCCTGTTTCTGTGACTTCTAGCCAATTGAATGGATGGGTGTGTTAATGTAAATGAGATGATGTCATGATTTATAGCTATACCTGGATTGTGAGTATAATGTAATACAATATATATGTTGCAATATATAGAAGTGTTAATACAATTTCAAATTATAGTAAATATTTATCATATTCTTATCATTGCACATTACATAAAAATGTATAATAAAATGTATACCACACTAATAAAACAATAAAAACAATATTCTAATTAATATGTAGGATTAATTATACTTTACATATTTATTAGTGAAGGTGTGATATCATTATATATTTTAATGGGTGATTTGAATCAACTAGGTTTATTTATAATAACCCTTATTAGATTCTACAAGTCAAAAATCCCAATAATCTCAGTGTGTCTGTGTTTGTAAGTTTCTGCCAGTTTGGGTGGGCTAGCAAGTTGCAGAGAAGCCCCCCTTCTCCTCTAGTATGTACACAGCTGTGTCTGCATCAGTACAATGAGATGTAATAAACCTTGCACAACAATGGCCACCTTATCTGTTCAGGTGATACTATGAACTTATCAGTAAAATATTTGGTTACAGATAACAGAGTTAGGAATGTGGAAGACTTTCCTTTTATCCTCAAGGACACAGAATAAGATTTTAACACCAGAAGGATGTCCAACAACTGTCACAAAATGGAGGCTGCTTGCATCCATCTTGTTATACTTTGCTTCTGCTTTATTCATATGTACCAGTCTCGAGATTACTGATCAATAACTCTGACAAGATGCAATCAAGGTCTTTGCTGCCGTGAGGGTCCCTGCTAATGTCTTGCGAGACCTTGTGATGTTAGTGCACTACGTAATTTCGGAAAATGTAGACGTACTCACTTTGAGCATTGGCTACATTTAACTTATGAGACTAAAGCCACTAAAAGTGGCTATATCTAATAGGTAGGTGCCCACTACAAGTCTCTGCAGTGGAATCAGGATCACATGGTCTGCATGGTCACTTGGGCCATGTTTGTTATACTGGCAAAGAACGCCCATTTGCGTTAAGAGGTTCAGAAATACATTATTAAATGTTCTATCTTGGGGTGCAACAGATACTGACAAAATTGTGTTATTTGGAAAGCTTTCGATAGTGTAAAGGACAACTGTCAGCAAAACATTAAACAAGTTTTGTTTAACTGAAATATTGCATCAAGTGCAGGCATTATAAATAGAATGCTTTATTGAAAGAACAGCTTGTTTAGAGTCATAGGTCAGATGAAGCAATATCTGACCCAAGATTCTAAACAACATGTCCGCTCCCAGATAGAGATAAAACAGAACAAAGAGGACTCAATGAGGTACTATATTTGGATTCTTTCATTAAAGCATTCCTATTTAAAACATCTACAAGATGCAATATTTTAATTAAATATAATTGTTTTCCCGGCAGTTATTGTTCTTTAAGGGATCTTTCTTCTTGAGGAACAGTGTTTATATAATTTAGGAGGTCCATATATTCTGTTAATACAGGAAGCAGAAGGCAACGATAGATGGCCTTTTTTTCCCCCAGAATCCCTTGCAGTGGTTTGAGCACTATATACTGGGGATATCTGCAGGAAAGACAGGTCTTTGTGTTTGACAAGTAGATATTTTCCGCAATAGTCTGCTCAGTTTGACATAATAGATAGAGCAAACTCTATCTTTATTACTTTGCTACCTACCTAGAAGTCCATTACATATACTTTGCAGCCTGTAAATGTGCAAAATGAATAGACTTCATTGGCTTCTTATTGTGACCTCAATTGTGTCTTTATAATAGAGTTCTTATTATAATAATTATATCCCATTAAAATGTCAGAACAGTCTTCTAAGACCGTCAAGTAGATATCCCTCTTACTGCAAACTTGCCAGCTGAAGAATAGATTCGAATTTGCCTTGCATCACCAAGAACCCAAGATCTACATCAGAAACAATTTGCAAAATAAATGTTAATTTCCCCAAAGCCTATCTGTTAAATGTTCTTTGTTAAGATAGGACTCTCAGGCTAAGCAAATTATACAGTGAATATACATATTTGACAATTACGCAGGTTTAACCTCTTCAACAGTTTGATGGGAACTTTAGGAAACAGAGATTTTCCATGACCCAAGGTGGTTACTTATTTCTTGTTGTTTAGAGAATTTTCAATGCACATGTTTCCTTAACAAACAACTCGTGTGAGAGCAGGAAAAAAAGGTGAAATGGAGGAGAAAGGGATAGAGAAAGGAGATGCTGTAAGGTGTAGGAGTAGGAGAGCAGGTAGAATATTTTCAGTGAGTATATAAATCCTGTAGAACAGTCACAATGAAACTAAGCGAAATGCATTGGCTAGCTCATTGTCGTGAAAGGAGATGATGGCAAGAGCTAGCAAGATTGACTCGCTTCTGCAAAAGATCACCTTTTATCAATGGCATGGCTGGCTTAATGAAAATGTGTAGAGAAAAATAAGATACTCTAGCATCATAAAAGTGCAACTAATTTATACATACATTTTTTTTCCTTTTTATGTAGATAGCAAATATTAAATATATTCATACAACAGTCTTAAATGACATGGTTTTCTATGTAACAGAGCAATAACTGTTTATATCAATATATACTCTATAGATCTTTTAATATGTTCAAGGTCATAATCTATTACCCAGAGTTGAGAGGTCTTGGGAGTCTTAGAAATGGCTTTACTCAACATTTCTAACTTGTTCTTGCAATAGACATAGACTTGACCTTCACACAATAACGAAGATGTGTAATCCAAAGAGTCTTCGAAAACCATGACGTCTACAATGTATAACACCATTTGTTTTTCATCTGCAGTATCATATGCTAGCTTTCTGTTTTCTTGTATACTAAAACAACACTGGAGAAAAGCCATAAAATAAATTGTATTCGCCGATTTATATCCTTACACCGGTACAAAAAATGGCTTCCCAAGTTAAATGGAATTATGGAACTTCATTAGATCAGCCATCAGCGACAATATTTTTTTGGTGGATGCATTGTCTTTGATGTACGGCCTTTGTAACATTAACTACTCTGGTAGATTTAGAGTTCAAATCTTTTCCAGTAGATTTCTACAAAAGATAAAATATTTAATGCTGCCATAATTCTCGCACTATATTTCCGACTATATGTTTCATGCCTCATTTTCTATTGAAGCAACGAGAGTTTAGTCAACATTCAAAGACAGGATTCCTATGTATCATGTAAAAGAGCAAACATGTAATTTTTTTTAACCCACAACCTTGCTGTTTCATTCAAATGTTGAGCAAACGTGTATAAAATATACTCAAAATGTAAAAAAAAAGTCAGTATTTTTTTGTTTATGTATTTTTTTTTGTAATATAAATCTTTATTATGTTTCATACTTTTACACAATAGATCTATTTTGTATTTTCTTTTCATTTAAGTTATCGAAAAACATTAAAATTTGTTTAGCATTCATAGATCATAGACAAATTACAAACATTTTACATTGTAGGCACAACAAACAACAGTAACAACCACAATGACTAGGGGGCAGCGGAGATGTGGTGTCTTCTCACATCTAGAGATCCGGAGATGCCTAAGTACATGGAAACTCTCTTTCCTTTTTTGGGGGTGGTTCTGTGGGATATATAGCTATCCATGGGGCTTATCTTTGTCTAAATCTAAGAGCAACCATGTCATTTTTTTTAACCCACAACCTTGCTGTTTCATTCAAATGTTCAGCGAAAGTGTATAAAATACACTCAAAATGTAAAAAAAAAACAAAAAAGTAATTATTGAATCAAATGCAATTTACATGGCCTAAATCATTGCCCATCATTTACACCTATTTTTTTTAATCAAGTGAAAACATAATATCAGTATAGAACAGCTTTCCTTTTTGTATGTATAATATATTTTGCAAATCATATCCAGCGTAAAATGGCCTGCTATAATAAACAATGTACCAGGCATGTAGAACAAGCGAGCCAAGTCCCACGTGATACTGGGCCACTGCACCAATGATGGAGCAACACTTTTTCAGGAATGAAGTTATAGATTTACAAGTTCATGTATTCCTTCAGGAAACCAACGGCTTAGGAAAAATGTAAACCTCTATTCAGTCTGTCAAAGAACTTGCTAGCCTGAATGATTGAGACAACTAAGAAGAGCCTGGCATGAGTGAGACCCATAAAGCTAGTCTACCCTGAGCAAATACCCATTACAAGTTTGTATCCTTCCTTAATATGATGAGATAGCTCAGTTGGTAAATGCCCTTACCACATAGCCGGTTCAAATCCCAGCAGGGTCAACTAAAGCCTTCATCCTTTCATGGTCAATAAATGGGTAGCATTGAATAAGATCTATTAATTGGCTGTTGATTTGGTTTATTCAGAGGGCTTTGAGCCCCACTGGAAGAAAGGAACTTTTTACCGCCTGTTGGATGTTTTATGCCGTCCCATTTTTTAGAAACCAAACTGTGAGTCTGCCTCTGATCACTATGGTCGTTAAGTAGGGGTCAAATACAAGGTACTATTTTTATGATAAGAAATATTAATAAGGCCCATAACGCTTCTAAGAGATGGGGGAAGACTAAGGTGGCAAACATGTGAGTTCAGTCAGTAAGGAACAGTGATACACAAAATATTTAAATAAGTTGTAGTCCTTTATTAATTCACCAATAATCATAATTAAGAAAGGAGTATAACTTATTTCTTTAGATGATGAACTTGTTTTACCAACGAAGAAAAAAAATCCCTATGTTTTTTACTTAAACCTTGTTTAAGGAGAATTCAAGAGCAAAAGGTAGATATACATTCATTATCAGTAATGGAACCCGGTCCCAAGCCTCTAATAGACTGATTTCCCCCCCCCCCCCCCTCCGCATTGTAAATCCTGTTGAACCACAATTTAATGACTATGGGCTTTCGAACAGTAAAGTAATTTTAAGTCTGAAATTCCACATCTATTGATTTCACACGCGGCGCAAAGCTTCTTGTATAAATTGTAAATCCGTGCTTCTTGTTGGGAGAAAGAAAAAAAAAACATTAATATTTAATTAATAAAAACTCATAAAATATAAGAAATGCATTAAAACCAAAAGTGAAAAATGCCCAGGAGACCAAACAGCAAGAGCTCGTATTAAGTGTTTGTGTGTGTATATCTGCATTTCATTTTACTAACTCGATAACAAATACAGTTCACGCACATGCATTACAAAAAAATGTTATTGTCCTACAAGAAAAAAAGAGCAAATATCAATAAATAATAAGCAAAAAAAAAAATCACTAAATGTGTGAACTATCTTTTGTCTGTCATTCACGTTTTTTGGGATCCTGTATCCACACATTTGGTTCTGACCTGCTTGCTGAATCTAAACTGGGGGGGGTTCTTCCACCCCACAAGAACCCTGAAAACCCCTACTGCTGTGACTAAATTGGATCAAGAGGAAAAAAAACCTTAAATTAAAAAGAGGGTGGATGGGACAACCGTCAACCTTGAGTACCGGATTCATTCATTTTCGATTTTGAAATGGAGGGCCTATGTATACCGACTACAGTTGTATTTTTGGAAATAATAAAATGGTTAGGTGATACAGTCCCTTTAATATTATCAATGCAGCTGCAAGAAGTGGGTACTTCTTTAGTTACTTTCCGTGCCACTTAAGTGTTTCATCATGGTAAAGATTCCTATGTAATTCCCTAAAACAGGCTTTCCTCTACGTGCACTCATTGTATTTATTTATTTTTTGATACAGAATATCAAAACTTTCCGTCTGCTGCCTGTATCACCTTTTAGGCATGTGCTATAATATTCAGAGTATAGTATTACAAAACTAAGGAAGGTCATAAATCAATTATATGTTCAATAAAGATTAGTCCTTGTTTGAAGCTCCTATCTCTTAAATAGAGATATGACGGGAGCTTAAAATTATTTTGATAAATCAAACTATAATGCAAATGAACAGTTGTTTGTAGATACCAGTGCAGTCTCCATTTTACAAACAGAGATAAAACGAGTGAATCAAATTAGTTCTTGTACTCGTGTTTTCTTTTTTTTATCTTCTTTGACTGTAATCTCCTATTAAATCTCCTTTTTTCACTGAAGTACAAAATATGACAATGTGAAAACAGAGTTTTAAGGAATCTTTTCACGTGCCTTTCTTTCCTTAGATAACATAGTATTTAGTACAGGATACTTGTCATAGTTCGTCTAGAGATAAGGTTTATTAACTTTGTTTGAATAATAATACAACGAACAGCCATTTTGTCACTGACGACTGCATCTCCACGGTTGAACTGATGTCCCAGAATGCAGGGGGATGGGGACAAAATACTGGCTTGGCATCATGGGAGTTGTAGCTCAGCAACAGCTGTTGCACCCATTTATTGCAAATCTCTGGCCTTAGGTAGAAGTACAATGCCTTTTCCTCCCGAGCTCCTCTCTTTAAAATCCATTTTCTAGTGCGACTTCACAAACGGGGGAATGATGGAAAATTTTCCATGAAGACTTTATTGAACATAAATCCGGGTGTTAGAACCATCATTCATGCCGCAGTCATTACTTGCCTTCTATCCCACTTCCAGGACCTCATTGATAGGTGGATGTGAAACATTTACATCCCAGTCTAATAATGTGGTTAAGTCTTCCTACCAGGTCTAATGTGATACTTCAACATTATTCACATCTCAATTTGGACTAGGACCTTAATATATTTGTTATATAATGCAGGCCACTCAGGGGATCCTATCTGTGCCTAGGTGTTATCAAACTCAGTGCTGTGCCTTACCTGTTTTTCAGGAGATATTACTTGCTACACAGTGTAAAGTATGAGAACTGTAATTGCTGCACTTGACCTACTGCTATATTACTCCCCCAGTACCTTTTCATACTCTCTGCCCCCACATCTCTGGAACTCGAGTCGCCAGAATCTTCAGCTCTTGCCCCCCCCCCCCACCTCAATATTTAAAAGAACCTTTCACAAATCCAAGGAAATGTACAATTCACTCAAACTGTTCATCCCATAATAATCCACTGATTCTACCTATAGACTAACACAATAAGCTGCCTTTTTTCCCAGTCTCCCACTCTTGTAACTCCCATCTTCAACTCTTTCTCAACAATATAAAAAATGAGGGTTGAGCCTAAGGTCACTGATGCCAGGGTGCAATAATCTGTTTTGGTGCCCTGGTGGGTGTGGTTATAGTGCTAACTCCTCCCCTTCACACACATAACACTTCTAACCACACCCACAATATCCAATCCATCTCTTTGGGCCCCAACTTCTAACAGTACCAGCTTTACCCCAAACAGCTTGTCAGTGCCCTATGTGTCCTGAAGCAGCTTCCCACTGCCATATTTTTCCCCAGACAGCTTCCATCATCTTTGCCCCAAACAGCTTGACAGTGCCATATTTGTCCCCAAACATCTTCCCACTGCCATATTTCCTCATGTAGCTTCCCACTCCTATCTTTGTCCCCAAACAGCTTGTCACTACCATCTTTGTCCTGGATGTGATAATAACCCACACCTGGGGGTGTGGGTTGCTATATGATCCATCAAGTGGAAGAACAATCAGATAACCAGACAGAGATGAGAGGAACACAGATGAGAAGATGGGATGATCTCTCTGGGGTGAGGTGTCTGGTGGCCAAGCATGAGGGGGCAACATCTTGCTATATGCTCCCTGCTGTTATACAGAGGGTCCAGTGCAGTGCACCCACCAAGGCTCAACACCATACCATATACAATGATCAACCATAACATTATGACCATTGACAGGTGGAAAGACGGTGGAGGTAGCGTGATGCTTTGGGCAATGTTCTGCTGGGAAACCTTGAGATACTTCGACACGTACCACCTACCTAAGCATTGTTGCAGACCATGTACACCCTTTGATGGAAACGGTATTCCCTGATGGCATGATATGCATGATAATGCACCCTACCACAAAGCAAAAATGATTCAGAAATTGTTTGAGGAACACAACAATCGAGCATCTGTGGGATGTGCTGGACAAACAAGTCCAGTCCATGGAGGCCCCACATCACAACTGACAGGATTAAAAGGATCTGCTGCTAATGTCTTGGTGCCTGATACCACAGCACACCTTCAGAGGTCTAGCAGAGTCCATGCATAGAGGGGTCAGGGCTGTTTTTGCATTAAAAAGGAAGCTACACAATATTAGGCAGGTGGTCATAATGTTATGGCTGATTGGTGTATATTGGTTTGTTTTTGTCTACGAGTTTTATAAAAAATAAAAATGTAACCCAGCTCGGGAGAATATGTTTTAGCTAGAAAAATACATATGAATGTAATGTAAACTGCAAGTTGCCTTTCTAGAGATCAGCTTGTCTCACCTAAGAATATGTACAGCAGAAAAATGCAGAAAAAAAGTACTTGACATCAGATAGGATATCTTATCTCCAGGGAGTCCGGAAAAAAAACTACCTTTTTTAGCAGACAATTTGATATCCCCTTCAATTGGCCTGATTATGCTGTATAGGAACACAGCTATTCTGAAGCTTCATCGGAAAACTTGGCAATGTCAGATATGTTATTTTTCTTGTTCATCTTATACAACAAGAATCGTTCCTCCGGTATACAGAACATAATATTTTAATAGCAACGCTCATACAGGGATCATTTGACAGCGAAACTTGAGACAATCCGATTGTTACACAGATCTCTATGGATGTGGAAATGCAATGTGTGCTGAACTAGAAAAAAAAGAAACGAGTAAGCAACTCGTTTGTGCAACTTCTCCATCTTTAATGCAGTGATACATATTTCAGAGAAAATCATGCCTTCTCATGTCACAGAAGCAGGATCATTAACTTCTTCTGTAGACTTCTTAAAGTAGAAATGCAAATAAAGTACCCTACTTAACCCTCTTCGCTCCTTATGGGTCTATCAGGGGGCAAGCATGTTGTTTAGAATCTTAGGTTACAATTTTATGATCTGACCCAAGATTCTAAATAACATGTCCGCCACCCTATTGAACATGTCTGCCACACAATATGGAGCAAAAATTATGGTACTTTATGTTTATTCTTTGATTAAGCTTTATAGAGAAAAGAGGGCTAAATAAGGTACTTTATTAGGAATTGTTCATTATGGCATTTCTATTTAAAACATCTATACTTGATGCAAGCTTTTAATCATTTGTAGATTTTTTTTTGTCGACAGTTGGCCGTTAACATAGTCTTAAATAAAATTCCTATTGGTCACATCCAGAAAACCTAAGTGGTCTTATGGAGATAAGTGGATAAATGGAGATCATGTAAACAAAAGTGCAACAAACAAAAGTCTACAAACAAAGAACCTATACCACAAATCACAATGTATGCAAACATAATGGTAAATGGTATACAATAAAAATTTCATAAAAAAAATAACGTTGGTTTTGTATTAAAAGAAATTTGGGGGCAGGGATCTAAAGTTGGTGCAGTCATGTTTGTAATTTGGAAAATGCCTGTGATCACACAGTAGTCATAGAGTATTCCGTGCTATCCCAGCAGCAAATAACTTTACACCTGCATTTTGAAGGATGTCAGACAACAGCCATTGATCTATGGCTTTGTAGTAAACTTTTGCCTAGAACAATGCAGAGACCATAATTACTGTTCTTCCAAGGACATCCATCATTTTATGTCAGATTCAAAAGTTTTTTGTCACAATATTTCTAAAGCAGCTTAGACTTGATGTCATAGGGTCTACTCAGTATAGTCAGTTTCAGCGGAAATCAGCGATTTTCACAGATTTTGGGCCTAATTTTGGTCCTATTTAGTTTGGGGATTTCAGTCCTGCGAATATTATGGAGTTGCACTACCATAGTTGCCAACACCGGCCATGTTTCCAGGGACATCTATTTGTTCCACACGCTGCAGAAAGAGCATGCAAAGTGCAGCCCGGCAGTTTGTAGGATGGATCTACACACAGACAGAATCCAATTAATCAGGGTGGAGATCTCATAGGACCTACCATGATTAAATAATTGGATTGTGTTTATGCGTATATCCATCCTACATACTGTCGGGCTACACTTTGCATGCTCTTTCTGCACTATGTGGAACAAATATTATGTGTCCCTGGAAACATGGCCAAAGTTGGCAACTACGCACTACTCAATATGGGCTGAATTTCAGGCATTTCAATTCCCCAGTTAAGAATAAAAATAGTAAAACATGAAATTAAAATATTAAAACATGCCCCACCCCCACCCCCGGGTCTAGCATACTTCCCACTAGCCCCACATCATAAATAAGTGTCTCAATGTTAGAGCAGGGATAGAGAAGATTCTGATTGGCTGACAGGCAGGGAATTCATTCTGCATCTGCCATCCGCTGAGGAAATCTGTATACACATATTGGTGTGCATTTTGTTTTGCTGGTGTGATTATTATATTTTTAGTTATAGGTGGGCTAATTTTTATTTTTGAAATTCCCCTTTGCCTTGTATTCATGAATTTGTAGGAATTGTGTCCCCCTACCTGGGCAAGGAAGTGCTAATGAGGAGATAGGTAAGGCATTTAACTTTAAAAAAAAAAAAAATATATATATATATATATATATATATATTTACCAGGGGCATTGCGGTGAGCTCTGTTCCATGGGTGGGTACTATTTTAAGTATATGGAGCAAGCCTATTTGCCCCAAGGAGGCCATATTATATTGTAAGGGGCCAGCAGGACATCCTGCCAGCCAGGGGTCAAGTCCTGGGAAAAAAAAGTGTGGGAACTCACACAAAATCCACTGCGACCCCCCTCTATGCCAGGATTCTGCCCCTCTATATGCCAGGATTTTGCCCCTCTATTCCAGGATTTTGCCCCTCTATGTCAAGATTTTGCCCCTCTATTCCAGGATTCTGCCCCTCTATATGCCAGGATTTTGCCCCTCTATATGCCAGGATTCTGCCCCTCTATATGCCAGGATTTTGCCCCTCTATATGCCAGGATTTTCCCCTCTATGTGCCAGGATTTTGACCCTCTATGCCAGGATTTTGCCCCTCTATGCCAGGATTTTGCCCCTCTATATGCCAGGATTTTGCCCCTCTATGCCAGGATTTTGCCCCTCTATATGCCAGGATTTTGCCCCTCTATGCCAGGATTTTGTCCCTCTATGCCAGGATTTTGCCCCTCTATGTGCCAGGATTTTGCCCCTCTATGTGCCAGGACTCTGCCCCTCCATATGACAGGACTCTGCCCCTCCATATGACAGGACTCTGCCCGTCTCTATGACAGGACTCTGCCCCTCTATATGACAGGGCTCTGCCCCTCTATGTCAGGATTTTGCCCCTCTATGCCAGGATTTTGCCTCTATATGCCAGGATTTTGCCCCTCTATTCCAGGATTCTGCCCCTCTATGTCAGGATTTTGCCCCTCTATTCCAGGATTCTGCCCCTCTATATGCCAGGATTTTGCCCCTCTATATGCCAGGATTTTGCCCCTCTATATGCCAGGATTCTGCCCCTCTATATGCCAGGATTTTGCCCCTCTATATGCCAGGATTTCCCCCTCTATGTGCCAGAATTTTGCCCCTCTATATGCCAGGATTTTCCCCTCTATGTGCCAGGATTTTGCCCCTCTGTGCCAGTCAGATACCAGGAATATTGTGCCACTCAGAGCCCAGTAATAGTGTGCAAGTCAGATACCAGGAATAGTGTGCCAGTCAGAGCCCAGTAATAGTGTGCCAGTCAGATACCAGGAATAGTGTGCCAGTCAGATACCAGGAATAGTGTGCCAGTCAGATACCAGGAATATTGTGCCAGTCAGATACCAGGAATAGTGTGCCAGTCAGATACCAGGAATAGTGTGCCAGTCAGATGCCAGGAATAGTGTGCCAGTCAGATGCCCAGTAATAGTGTGCCAGTCAGAGACCAGGAATATTGTGCCAGTCAGATGCCCAGTAATATTATGCCATTCAGATGCCTGTAATATTATGCCAGTCAGATGCCTGTAATATTATGCCAGTCAAATGCCCAGTAATATTATGCCAGTCAGATGCCCAGTAATATTATGCCAGTCAGATGCCCAGTAATATTTTGCCTCTCAGATGCCCAGTAATATTATGCCTCTCAGATGCCCAGTAATATTATGCCTCTCAGATGCCCAGTAATATTGTGCCAGTCAGATGCCCAGTAATATTATGCCTCTCAGATGCCCAGTAATATTATGTCAGTCAGATGCCCAGTAATATTATGCCTCTCAGATGCCCAGTAATATTTTGCCTCTCAGATGCCCAGTAATATTATGCCTCTCAGATGCCCAGTAATATTATGCCTCTCAGATGCCCAGTAATATTGTGCCTCTCAGATGCCCAGTAATATTATGCCTCTCAGATGCCCAGTAATATTGTGCCTCTCAGATGCCCAGTAAGATTGTGCCAGTCAGATGCCCAGGAACCACCCTCCTCCCCATCACTTACCTGGTAGCTGCTGCTCCGTGTCCCTGGACTGACACCTCCTCCGTGCGTCTCGCGAGAATTGGACTTTGAGGGAAATTTTTTTTTTTTTTTTTTTTTTTAACACGGCGGCTCAAATCCAGATCAGCCACTACAGGAGCAAAGGGAACGGCGTTCCTGCCATGAAAAAAGTGCAGGAACGCCGTTCCCACGCGTTCCTGCAGGACTCGAGCCCTGCTGCCAGCCCTGCCCCGGGGGACCAACAATTTGTAAAGTGGGGAAACCTGAAGGGACTGGGGGAATTATTTATTATGTGTGTTTTGAGGAGGACATCAGCTATTATCATAATAACCAAAGTCCTCCCAACATAAGTCTCTGGGGGAGGATAGAGGCTACTATTATGGTTATTTTTGTGCCAATTCAGAAGCATTCGGGTGCTTTCTGAGTATCCTGAATTCATGGGTTATTCAGATCAACGAAGTGGTCAGAAACTCGGATCTTTAATTTTCTCAAGGAAAATCAAAGCTACTTGAGCAGACCCTTATATCTTTGCTCTCAGTAACTGGATGCATTGCTTCAAAAGTAATGCAGAAAAATGGATTTTCATATTGATCAAGGCACATATAGTCCGAAATATCTGTTTGTCAGTCTAAAGACGCAGTTGGGAAAATATGGTTGGCCAGCAGGCTAGAAAACAAATTGTCTCGAGGCCAGTGTTCAGTGTGGGGACACACTAGCATGGCCGGTATTTTTTTTTTTTTTTAAAAAGACCCTAGAGACAAATGGGTCTTGGCAACTTTTGGGTCACTACAGTTATCACCGTGGACACTTGTGATCATCATCGATCCAATTTCTCTCATAGACTGGATAGAACTTGTTAAAAAGATAAAACAGAAGTCCTCTTCGTGAGGGGAACTGAGGTAACTATGCCATGAATGCCAAATGTCATCCAATTAGCCAAGAACTCACAGACTTCGAAAGTCTAAGCACAACAGATCCGCAGACCTTTGGCCGACGATTGATTATTGATTGGAACCTAAGCATCAAGTTTCTGCTGTATTAAAAATCTGCCTGTTAAACATAGCAACATTTAATTACATGGAGGACCATGGTAAGCTTAATCTACACTTAATATACACACGGGTCTTCCAAGAAAAAGAAATTCAGCAGCCTTTTACATAGAGAAAATGTGTTATAATAATCTTCAAAGTCTTAAGCATTTAAGCCAGTGTTTCTTAAACCCGCAATGGTCCAGAATTTAGGGATTAAACAGTTGTATTTAAATAAGAATATGTAGAACACCTGGTATGATTGCTTAATGGTTAGGGAACCACACCATGTATACATATTCTTGATTAAATACAACTGGGTAATCCCTCAAACCTGGACCGTTGAGGGGTCCTGAGGAAAGGTTTGAGAAACACTGATTTAGTGCTCAAATTATCTCAGAGAGCACGTGGCACCCTTTGATGCAGTTTGATGGCCCTTTGCCTGATTACAGACTTTCATTTAAAAGGTCAAAATCCCCATTGCAGTAGAATGGTCACTTCATGCGCAGTATGCTCCCCCTCCACCTATACTCCCCATTCTCCTGAGCTGCCAGGGGTTAATATTCGAGGTAGAGATGTCGCGAACATAAAATTTTCCGTTCGCGAACGGCGAACTTCCGCAAATTTTCGCTAACGGGCGGACTGCCATAGACTTCAATAGGCAGGCGAATTTTAAAACCCACAGGGACTCTTTCTGGCCACAATAGTGATGGAAAAGTTGTTTCAAGGGGACTAACACCTGGACTGTGGCATGCCGGAGGGGGATCCATGGCAAAACTCCCATGGAAAATTACATAGTTGATGCAGAGTCTGGTTTTAATCCATAAAGGGCATAAATCACCTAACATTCCTAAATTGTTTGGAATAACGTGCTTTAAAATATCAGGTATAATGTTGTATCGATCAGGTAGTGTAAGGGTTACGCCCGCTTCACACTGACAGACCAAACTCCCCGTTTAACGCACCGCAAACAGTCCATTTGCACAACCACAAACTCCCCATTTGCACAAGGTTGGATACCAAGCTAGCCATGTCCCGTTCCTTGTCCTCACTGATGTCATTGAAGGTCTCTTCCTCCACCCAGCCACGTACAACACCAAGGGTCCCCAAAAGGTGACAACAAGCTCCCTGGGAAGCCTACTGTGTTTGGTCTTCCACCTCCTCAAAGCCACCTTCCTCCTCTGACTCCTCTTCTTCAGACTCCTCTCTCTGCGTTGCCTCTCTCTGCGTTATTATAAGGTGTGTTAAGTAGTACTATTCTTATCAGTTTAATCCCTGTTATGTCCCCTATCAGGGGACGTGTATATGGCATCGATTTTTGGAACCGGGAGATGGAAAAAGATGCTTGGTCGGTCTTCCTACTTCAAATTTGGGGCACTGCGCATGCAATCTAATGTGCCACCAGATAGGAGTGGTGTGTTAAGTAGTACTATTCTTATCAGTTTCATCCCTGTTACGTCCCCCTCATCAGGCCTTTTTTAGTCGAATGTATCGCCCACTGTCAGTCCCTTCGGGATCCATCCCTCATTCATCTTAATAAAGGTGAGGTAATCTAGACTTTTTTGACCTAGGCGACTTCTCTTCTCAGTGACAATACCTCCTGCTGCACTGAAGGTCCTTTCTGACAGGACACTTGAAGCGGGGCAGGCCAGAAGTTCTATCGCAAATTGGGATAGCTCAGGCCACAGGTCAAGCCTGCACACCCAGTAGTCAAGGGGTTCATGGCTCCTCAGAGTGTCGATATCTGCAGTTAAGGTGAGGTAGTCTGCTACTTGTCGGTCGAGTCGTTCTCTGAGGGTGGACCCCGAAGGGCTGTGGCGATGTGTAGGACCTAAAAAGCTCTGCATGTCCTCCATCAACAACACGTCTGTAAAGAGTCCTGTCCTTGCCGGAGTGGCCGTGGGAGGAGCAGGATTACTTTCACCTCTTCCCCGTTAGATTCCTGTTGTGCTGTGACATCACCCTTATACGCTTTGTAAAGCATACTTTTTAATTTATTTTGGAACTGCTGCATCCTTTCCGACTTGCGGTAATTCGGTAACATTTCAGGCACTTTCTGCTTATACCGGGGGTCTAGTAGCGTGGACAGCCAGTACAGGTCGTTCTCCTTAAGCCTTTTTATACGAGGGTCCCTCAACAGGCACGACAGCATGAAAGACCCCATTTGCACAAGGTTGGATGCCGAGCTACTCATGTCCCGTTCCTCGTCCTCAGTGATCTCACTGAAGGTATGTTCTTCCCCCCAGCCACGTACAACACCACGGATACCAGATAGGTGACAATGAGCACCCTGGGATGCCTGTTGTGGTTGGTCTTCCTCCTCCTCCTCAAAGCCACATTCCTCCTCTGACTCCTCTTCCTCACAATCCTCTTCCAGCATTGCCGCAGGTCCAGCAAGCGATGCTGATAAGCCTGTTTCTGGTGGTGATGGTGACCACAACTCTTCCTCTTCACGCTCATCTACGGCCTGATCCAGCACTCTTCGCAGGGCCACCTGTGCGTTCAGGGCGGACAGGAGTGCTAGTCCGGTGTGACTCTCTGCTTTCAGGCAAGTCAACCCCAATAAGGCGTGACACTGCCGTATCCGGGATGTGGAATAGTACCTGGGGAGCTGGATGGGTGCCGTTGATGTGGAGCAAGACGCAGCAGCAGAAGAGGACTCGGCCGAGGAGGTTATTGAAGAGGATGGAGTAGGAGGAGTAGAGGAGGTGGCAGCAGGCCTGCCTGCAAGTCATGGCGGTGTCACCAACTCCTCTGCAGAGCCACGCATTCCATGCTTGGCAGCCGACAGCAGGTTTACCCAATGCGCAGTGTAGGTGATATACCTGCCCTGACCATGCTTTGCAGAACAGGTATCAGTGGTCAGATGGACCCTTGCCCCAACACTGTGTGCCAGACATGCCATTACTTCCTTTTGCACAATCGAGTACAGGTTGGGGATTGCCTGTTGTGCAAAGAAATTTCGACCGGGTACCTTCCACTGCAATGTCCCAATAGCTACACATTTTTTGAACGCCTCAGACTCCACCAGCTTGTATGGTAAAAGCTGGCAGGCTAAGAGTTCAGACAAGCCAGCTGTCAGATGCCGGGCAAGGGGGTGACTTTGTGACATTGGCTTCTTACGCTCAAACATGTCCTTGACAGACACCTGACTGTGGGCAGATGAGCAGGAACTGCTCAAGGCGAGAGACGGAGTGGCGGATGTTTGAGAGGGGGCAAGGAGGACAGCAGTGGTTGACATGGCTGAAGATGCTGGACCAGGAGGAGGATGGCGGCTTTGAGTTTGTGTGCTTCTTGTACTCATGTGTTAATCCCATAGGTGTTTGTGATGTGCGATCATTTGCCTTCGCAAAGCAGTTGTACCTAGGTCGCTGTTGGACTTCCCACGACTCAGTTTCTTTTGGCACAGGTTGCAAATGGCATCGCTGTTGTCAGAGGCAGACACACAAAAAAAATGCCACACTGCTGAGCTCTGCAATGACGGCATTCTGGTGGGGGCAACAGCATGCGTTGATTGGCGTGCTGTCTGGCTGACCCCGGGTGCCGATGCATGCTGTCTGACTGTGCCACTAGCTCCTTGCGACGACCTCCCTCTGCTTCCAACTCGTCTCCTCCTCCTCTCTGTCTCCCCATCTGAACTTTCCCCCTGTTCTTCTTCTCTTCTAGCGGGCACCCACGTGACATCCACGGACGCATCGTCATCATCAACCGCTTCACTTGTATCTGACAACTCAAAGGAAAGGAAGCAGCAGCGGGTACAACATCATCATCATCACACCGTACGTCCATGTGTGTAATGCTGCCTGACTGAGACATATCCCTGTTATCTACATCCTTTGGCAATTATGGTTGTGCATCACTCATTTCTTCCAACTGATGTGTAAATAACTCCTCTGACAGATCAAGTGAAGAGGCTGTGGTGCTAGTGTTGGTGGTGGCGGCAGGCGGGCGAGTGGTAACTTGAGAGGTGCCCGAAGCTAAGCTGGAGGAGGATGGTGTGTCAAGGTTCCGAGCGGAAGCTGTAGAAGATTGGGTGTCCTGTGTTAGCCAGTCAACTATGTCCTCAGAACTTTTTGAGTTCAGGGTTCGTGGCCTCTGAACACTGGGCATTATTCTAGGGCCAAAGGGAATCACAGCACCATGACCACGACGGCCCCTGCGGGGTGGCCTGCCTCTGCCTGTCATTTTTTTTTCGATTAGTGGTACTATGTGTGCAAGCTACTGTGACAACAGATATGAGTGACACTGTGCACTGGCAGAAGTTGGCAGAGTAGACGCTGTAGGCCTGTACACTACTGTTACACCAGATATCAGTTGCACTGGTGTGACACTGTGCCCTGGCAGGCCCTGAAACGCACACGCGTGAAGGAAACTGACTGCTATTATTTCACAGTCAAAAAAGTTTTGTTTTTTTTAAATGCAAGCTATTGTGACACCAGATATGAATGGTGGCACTGGGCAAGTGGGCACAGTATACGCTGTGAGCCTGACACACACGCTGGCAGGCCGGCAACTGCAATTAGATAACACAGGAAAAAAAAAAAAAAAGCAGACTGATGTTCTAGCCCTAAAAAGGGCTTTTTGGGGTGCTGTCCTTACAGCAGAGATCAGATGAGTCCTTCAGGACTGTAGTGGACACTGAATACACTAGCCTAGCTATCGATTTCCCTATTAAATCAGCAGCAGCTACACTGTCCCTCCTCTCACTAAGAATGCAGCTTCCGAATGAATCTAAAAGGGATGCTGTCCAGGAGGTGGGAGGGTCTGGGAGGGAGGGTCTGCTGCTGATTGGCTGGAATGTGTCTGCTGACTGTGAGGTACACGGTCAAAGTTTACTCAATGATAACAAATAGGGGGCGGGCCGAACATCGCAATTGTTCACCCGCCGCAGCGAACGCGAACACGCTATGTTCGCCGGGAACAATTTGCCGGCGAACTATTCGGGACATCTCTAATTGGAGGGTATGTAAGATTATGATCATGTTATTCATTATATGCTCACATCAGATCTTCTTATGTTATGATCGTACATGGTCTTGGTTAATCCAGTGTTTACTGGGTTAACATACATATCTGCACCTAAACAGAAATGGGCCCGTTAATGGGATAGTTCTAATGATAAATAGCATAAATCACAAGTCCTGGTTAACCTACAAACCTGCACAATTGCCCAATGATTTGTACCTGCTTACTAAGCAAGGTATGAGACTGAACCAAACAAGTTTTTTCTTTGTTTTGTTAAAGGACAACTGTAGCAACATATTAACTTGTGTTTAACTGAAAGATCTCATCAACTGTAGGTTTTTTACATAGAAATTCATTAATGATTTAATACAAATAATGTACTTTATTGAGCTATCTTTGCTTCATATAACTCTAACAGGGGGCAGCCATGTTGTTTAGAATCTTGGGACAGATCGTCCTTCATTTGCATGAAGGTTAATGCAGATCTGAACCAAGATTCTACACAACGGGCCAAATTTATCAAGGCAAAACAAGTGCTATTTCTAAATAAATATCGCTAAATTTGGAGCAAACTGCTATAACTTTCCATTGGTTTCCATGGTTACTACTACTATTTTAGCACTTTTTCCTGAAATAGCACCTTTTTTGTCTTGATAAATAAGGCCAAACATGTCTTTCCCCGAATAAAGCTATATGAAGCAATGAGTGCTCAAAAAGGTGCTTAATTTATATTATTTCATTAAAGCATCTCTGTACACACTACTACATATTACTACTATCTACTCTTCATGTAATATTTCAGTTAAGCATTAGGTATTTTTTGCCTACAGTTGTCTGTTCATTGATTCTTTCAAGTAAGAATTGTTTATAATGTAGATGTAGCGTAGACAAAAATGTAATTAAAATTGATCTATACATTGTTTTAGCAGAACAACAAGCAAATGCATAGATTAAGAGAAAACATATATTTCAACTGTATCGGGGGTGTCTCCTGTTTATGACATCATCTTGTGAATTGATATCCAAATGAATTATTTGGACAATGCATTGGTACATTTTCATGCTCTACATCCAGAATACAAGTCCCTTTAACAAATATGTTTCCCAACATTAATTTATATTTCATAAATGGTTGCATGACTGTTTATTCATGCCTGCCAACTTTTTTCAAAGGTTCTCAGAACATGAGAAGCAGGGGCTACAAGGAGGCAGAGCTTCATCCTCTCTGGGTATCTGGAGCTCACTTCTCCTCCTTTAGGCTGTGTATATTATAATACATACACAGTTTAAAAGCAATGTTGCTTTTGCACAGTGCAGACTCAAATTTGTCTGGACATCTGCCCAAAAACAGAATTTTCCAGGCACCTTGATGAAGCCAATTTCTCTGTGGTGAAACGCGTAGTTCTATCTGCTCTTCTTTGATACTTTGTTTTGTCTTGCTGAGTTGATTCGTAAAGCGGAGGTCTTCTCTGTTTGGAAATCACACAAACCAGCGATTATCTTTTCGTTCCTGTCTGCTATGACCCGAGTGGAGGCAGGCGGGCGACAGCGAGAGTCCAAAGGTTTTAGCTCCTCGTCTGGATACAACATAACGCTGAAACATTGGAGTATATATGGTGCAATTAGCACAAAGTGCTACAAGTGGGTGCCTTTTTTATTAGGACTCACCAACCTTTCCTGTAAGCTTCCGAAAAATGGCTTCATTTGTATTAATGTGTCTTTTGTGTGTTTTAATGTGTTATTGTATTTGTTATTTTAATACAGCTGAATAATATTTTACCTTTGATTAAAACGTTATACATTTCTTATTTAATGTGCAATTAATGTGCAATATATCTAACTTTGAGGTATACACTTTTTTTCTATATTTTATTCACCTTGATATTGAATACTATTAATAACATTTTCACGTATATTGATTAAATATATTTTACCGCTCCAGTATGCTATACATATAAATTTGAGCGTTTTGGCAAATACGTGCACTCTGGCACTACAGTTGTTTCGAAACAACCCAAACAGCTGTTGCGCCAAGGTTAGCCATCACTTCTCTACAACTATATTTATAAATGTGTTATTATTTGAACCATCCTCTAAACAGTCATGAATTATTGCTGACTTTTACAAGGAGGAGGGGTGGGAAAAAAGTGTCACATTATCCTTGAAGATCATAATTAAAAGTTTTTAATTTAATTAATTTGGAAATATAAAGATCAGTTTGATTTGTTGATAAAAAAAAAAAAAAAACTGTTCAGGGAATGTCAATTTTGATGCTGGCAGGAAATTCATTTATTACGGCGGGTTCACAGAAATCTGTTCCTCTATCAGTTGAGTATGCTAATAATGTGTCATTCTCCTGGGGTTGCTAGATTTATCTCATCATGAAAAGTCTTATTCTTCTGGCTGGTTTATCCCTTTATATAGCGGATCGTGTTTTAAACTTTCTGTCAGGCAGGAAAAGTAAAACCAATTTCCTCCCAAAAAAAAAAATATATATATATATATAATCGTAGAGCTTGAGGCTGGGTGTGAATCAAGGTCTGGTCTCCTGGTTTAAGAATTCCATTTCCTCCTTGAAACGAGTGATGAAAAATGACCCCAAATCCATCACATTTGTCACCTTTTGCAGAAGATTTGAACTAGATGATCATGTTCTCAAGATAGAAAAATGAATGAAAAATAAATAGGATGATCCTTTGTGAGCAAGAAGTATCAGGAAATATCAGGTGACGCTACGAGGGTGTAAGGCGGTTAGCCAGCAGGCGTATGGCAATTTGGACGCATTTAAACTAAATTGCATTTGCTTTGGTCACTATGAAATTCCATATATTTGACATACTTTTAATGTATACATTGATGTAATACTGTAAACGCATGGTGTGTCTGTCTATTTGTATAGAAATGTGTGCAACATTTCTTGGCTCTCCGTTCTGCTACATATCTACTACTATATCCTTCTCCGAACCTTAAGGGGACACTCTAGGAATCAAACCATGCTTGATAAGGTAGTTTCTATCCTGTAGAATGTTAAGGTTTTACTCCAGTGCTAATGCCCTCTCTATTTACTCTGTGATATCCCTGTGAATTAAATTAATCGCTACCTTCCTGACATTAGTTAATTATTTTTAACTTGGTTAATAAATGTGATCTGAGGATATCTTGCTAAGACTTTGATCAGGTCAACAGGGTTAGGGATTTAGATCGCAACACCAACTAAACTTGCCCATGTATCCCATTGCAGCACCCACTGAATTGCCCTGCACCACATTGCAGCACCCAAATGACTTGCAATTGCGCCCAGATGACTTGCCATTCACCCACTGGATCCAGTGGAATTTCCCTTGTACTCACAGGGCCTGACCATACACCCATTGAACTTGTTCTTGTGATGAGTCGCAACACAGGGAGGTCATGTGACACTGATGTTCCAACACAGCAAACTCACTCTATGAATCAATCAGGGGATGTCTTTGCTCAGAACAATTTAAGTTTCACCATTATAAGCCAAACCTCGAATATAAGGCAAAGGGATCTTTTTCAGAGCATTTATGCTGAAAAAACTTGTGTTATATTCTAGCACATATATGTGTTTATATATCCATGAAACTGGGGTTCAAGTAGTGGGGATTGTAATGCTGTGATGTAGAGTGTGGACATTGACGCTGTCTGGGCTGGAGGGGGATGGGGACTGTTGTAGCGGAGACAGGGGACAGGAGTCAGTACTATGGTGCTGATGGGAGTGAGGACTATAGAGCTGGATGAGACAGGGAACTGGACAGTGAGGCTGTAGTGGATACAAGTAGGAACTGTAGTGCTATGGTGCAGTGGCTGCTATAAAGCAGTGGAGAGTATCATGGTGGTGCTGGGAAGAAGAAAAGAACAGATAATGTGAATCTGGAAGGAGAAAGAAGCTTGAGAGGAAAGGGTAGACAGAAATGTAAAGAGAGAAGGTCAGTGGTCCAGGAGTGGACACTAGGGAGCACAGAAAGAGGTTTTCTACTGACCTCATTAACAGAAAAGAAAGCCCTGTTATTAGATTATGTTATAGACATAAAGAATGAAGATGTATGTATCTGCATACATCCCCATATCTGTATCCCCAGTATAATACTGGGGCTATAAACATATGTGTTAATGATATAGCCATCAGGAAAACTAATTCTGAAAAGAGATCATGGGGTTTTCTTTTATTTATTGGTAACACTTTTTTTTTCTTTTTTTGCCTTCGGTCAATGCGTTGGAAATTAAAAGACCCTTCCACACTCTACCTGCAGCCACTGGTAATAAAAACACTGCTGAATACAGTGCGATATATATCAATTGATAATACAGAGATAATTCGACGGCACCGAGTGCTGCTGTACAGTCAGCCGTTAGTAACCATTGTGCGTCACTGTATGTTTATCCATATCAATTGTATATATCTCTGGCCATCGGAAATAAGAGAAATAATATCCTCTTGCATACATCATAATGTGGAATAAGCTACCAAAACTAACGATATCATGTGTTCTACAGTTACTAGGAACATTATACTGCCCACTTGGGTTGCCACATTTTCCTCCAAAAATTACTATTTCCTCCATAGACAAGCCAACATTTTAGCTGGATAGCGCCCCCTGACTAGTAATAGTATTACTACTGTTGCCACCCAACTGGTACTTTACAGGCAGGCAGGGAATACTGTGGAAAGTGATGTGTAGGAATAGAGCACTATGGAAAGAGATTATCAACATATATGGCACTGTTGAAAGTGATGAGGGGCATATTTGAAACGGGAAATTGATGAAGAGTATATTTGGCACCGTGGAAAGTGATGAGGAGCATATATGGTACTATGGAAAGTGATGAGGAGCATACATGGCACTGTTTCATAATAGGACTGTATGATACATTAAATAAAATATTGTTAGTTCTGTAAGCAACACATTATTTTCTGTCTACTGCTTCTACATAAGAAAGTAAGAAAAATAAGAAAAATGTTCAGATTAGGATAAATATGTGTTTCAAAGGTATTATTATTCTCCCAATCTATGCCGTTGGCTGCAATTCTTCATGGTTGATATATAGATTATTTATAATCTTTTACAATATCAAACAACTTTAGGATGATGGATCCCCTTTAATTACTGGTAGGTATCTAAACACCACCAAGGTGAAGCTAATTTCAAGCTCAGAAAGTGACAGAATTTATTAAAAGATGCAATAGCTGTTTTTTGTCTCCTGTCCTGTTATTAGTACTGTCTATGTTCCGTTCTTTGCATTGTGCATGGCCAGCATGGTGTTTAAACTGTTAAAGTCTAACAGGCATGCCCATAAATACAAGGACATGACCACCAGACACTGTGCTGGCTCACAAAACATTTCCTAATCCTGCTAATGTAGGCCCCAATCCTTTATGTATCAAAATTTTTTTTGTATATATTTACTTATTAAAACTGACTGTGCTGTGGAGTTTAAAAAAACCCCCAGCTTCTTTGAACAATTTTTGAAATGAGGATTGGATAGAACTCTTTAAAAGATCCTTTTTAAATTAACGTCTTGCTTTCTTTCGTGATTCAATATATTTTTTTCCCTATTATATAAAGTTGTTAAGTGGGTTGAGTGCCTCTGTCAGTATGCATTTTCTAAATTCATTATCAAACTTTATGAGTCACCATCATTAACAGCCAATTCCATTTTAAACCAACCTCCGAACAAGTGGAAATAAATGAACACAGAGAAAGTAATTGATACCAAACACATAGCTTGATATGTCTTTGTACAAAGTAATGGAAAATAAATATATTCAACATTATTTTTTTTTCCTTCACTTTCCTTCACACTTTTCAAATGCAGCTTTTTTGTTAATATAAAGAGTTTTATTATGGAACTTAAATTGATGCAAGCTTTGAAGCACTAAAAATATCACTGCCTCATTACAATGCTCCACATTGTCTGTTCACTTATCACTTAAATTCTTTGAATAGACGATGAAGTGCATTTTTATCTATGGTCTCTATGTTGTTCATTTTGTTCATTTTCAATGAATCATTCAAGGAGGTGATTGAGTAGGAACTACCTTGATTAATTAAAGGGCAACTATCAGCAAAATATAGGTTCTGTTTATTTTAAAAATTACATCAATGGGTCTAATCCGGGAAGCTCGGATTTTATTTTATTCAAAATCATGCCTCCGAAATTCTGGGCGTATTCAGAGCATTTCGGTGGGAAGGGAACATCTCAGGTAGCTTCCATGTGCCTCCAAATATGTCCTCAATTCAGGAATCATAAGCGATCCCACACCGAACAGGTCGAACCGAAGTGGTAGTATCAAACTCTTCATTGTATCCTATGGTAGATTTTCACACACTGGAAAAATAGCTCAGAAATAACAAAAAACAACTGAAATAAACCAAACCTTCCACAGGAAATAGCACCAGCTTCAGTACATTGATGCACAATATTTTGACAATTAACTTGCAGCCAATCACTGTTGAGGAATGTGTGTATAAATACTAAGAACAAGACCACTGTTTTAGAGCAGGATCTGCAGCTTACTGCACAAAACAAAATAAAAAGAAACAAATAAAATTTAACTCTGATAGCGGGAGAGGTGATAGGGAAGAGCAAAGTGCAATGCCCAGAGTTTTTTTGCCAGAGGAGAACATGGCATTAAGAAGCCTTCACCAAGACTACAACTGGGTGATAGGGAACAAGAAGAAAAGCCTAAGGAGGAGGTCATTAATGCAGTCAATGAAGTTAGTGGGACTAACTGGGATGTGGATGTGGTGAAGAAAAGGCAAGTGCATTTAAAATACACCATAGGCCTCATTTAAAATGTTACTACACACATAGTTGACACACCTATAGTTTCTGTATCAAATGTAGTAGCTGTGTCAAGGATAGGACTATACAAAATTGTACATAACAAATGAATACACAATTATAAAAACTCTGGTTGGATTGGGAGCAGCCACAGCATATGGTATGACCTTGCCTGTTATCACCAATTTTCCACCATTTTAAATTGACTATATTAACGAATACCATTTTAACAGTTTTAACATTGAATAACAACCCACCACACCTTGTGGGTGTGTAACATGCTCACCACTTTTGTATCAAGTCCATATGCGGGAACTGGATAAATCCATGTAGAACAGGGCTTGACAAATTTATCTAGCCTTTAGGGTGCCAGACAGATCAAATCAGTAAGCCTGGTTATTTTTAGGAGCCAGGGAAATTAAACCAAGCATTGAACACAAAACAGTTAAGAGCCAGCAGTTGTGAATTTAGGAGCCGGGGCTCCCAGACTCTCAGGTTTTGTCAAACCCTGTTGTACAACATACAGAAAATAATTGGAACCTGTCCCTTTAACACACTGCCATAGATGGATGTGGAAATCCATGTTTAATGCCATCCTGCTCTTCACATTGGAGAGCTGTAGCGTGGTCCCACTAGCTAACTTTGCAATATATTTTTATTGACAGTATCACGTCTCTGTGAGTTTGTACAAATTTCTCATAATTGGAAACACCAAACAATGAAGCAACTTCATTGACAGTACAGTGTCTTTGTGCTGACAGTACATAAAGGTATAATAGATTGAACTAGTCAGTACACAGAGAGTGCCCAGCGGTGGCTGCATACATTAGTCATGTATCGCTTCAGATAAAAACAATAATTCCCCAAAGGTATATGGAATGTAAACTTACATTAGTCTTGAGTAAACCTTGAAAGCTTCTGCTGATGTTCTGGTACCAGGTTAGGCCCTCTGGGAACAAGACATTGTTTTAACTAACTAAAATAAGAAGGACTATGTAGCAAAGGTAGAGATATGTCATGTGTTATCTTTTTACTGTGTGGATGATTGGCACAGGAACAGGTATAAAGTTATTTATGGTCACTATTTATGCCTCATGACCTGATTTATTTAGAATTAAATATGTTTACTGGCTTGAAAAGTCTCCCTGTATAAATAAATTATTAGATCACGAACAGTATTTCTTGTGTGTATGTGTTTGGTTCTCATTTAAACAGTGTTGTGCTAGCTAAATTCAATGCTTCCCGTTAAGTACAAAAGTGTTGTTAGTGGTATGTTAACGGGCAATAATGATTCAATTGATAACAGGTATTTGCGATGAAATCATTACATCACCCGTTAAAAACAATACAAACACTGCACTGTGCGATAATTAATGCACACATAGTGATTCAATGGGGGCCGGTAAAAATGAACGGGCAGAAAACGCATACATTTACTGCCTCAAAACCAAGACTGCTTTTGTAACTATTCACTTTGCACTTTCAGCTAGAACTGGGTTTATAATCTCAACTACGTATACATGTTTTTTTGTCTTCCTTTTATATGTTTGTTGAAGTATAAAAAAAAAAAAGTTAAATAAAGATATCTAAATATTAAAAAAAAACAAAAAAACAAGACTGGTTAACGCAGCCAATATATATATGCACATTAATCTTTTTAATGGAGACAGAAATACACAGTTCTTAGTACAGGTAAAAAAAGGGGTCTTCCCCCTCCCACCCATTCAAATTGACCACACACCCCAGAATAATAATACCGTGGCCAGGGGCTTAAACATGCCACTGACATCCAGTGGTGTATCTTGATTTTGTGCTGCCCTAGGCAGACAAAATCCGGGCACCCCCCTACCCAAGCTGCACAAGACATGCCCCATCATTCAGACTCACATCAAGCTCATACTCCCATCACACACACACTCCCATCACACTCAGTCACACACTCCTACTCCCATCACACTCAGTCACACACACTGTCTCCCATCACACACACTCTAACTCCCATCACACTCAGTCACACACACTGTCTCCCATCACACACACTCTGACTCCCATCCCACTCAGTCACACACAATGTCTCCCATCACACACACTCTGACTCCCATCACACTCAGTCACACACAATGTCTCCCATCACACACACTCTGACTCGCATCACACTCAGTCACACACACTGTCTCCCATCACACACACTCTGACTCCCATCACACTCAGTCACACACACTGTCTCCCATCACACACACTCTGACTCCCATCACACTCAGTCACACACACACACACACACACACACACACACACACACACCCATCAGCACTTACCTTTCCTTAGTGGCTAGTGGCAGGCAGCATGGTCCCTCCATGCTGCCTGTTCGGCTTCCCGGCGATTGTGCCGACAGGTCACGTGACCGGGTGCGCGTATGACGTCAGCGCGCCGGTCACGTGACTGTCGGCACTTCCGTGTCGGCACACTGCACGGGGAGCCGAACAAGCAGCACAGAGGTTTCTCTGTGCTGCCTGTTCGGCTCCCCGTGCAGCCTGGCAGGCAGAGCGATGGTGAGGGGGGATCTTCCGATCTCTGCCTGCAAGCGCGGTCTATTTTTTTTAAAGGGCCGTGTTTTTTTTTTTTACATTTTTTTTTTTCAGTGCTGGGGGGCGCTGCCGCCCCCCAAAATATGCCGCCCTAGGTATCCGCCTAGGATGCCTCGCGGTAAATACAGCACTGCTGACATCCCTATACACAAACAGAGCCATGCCTTCCCTAAATAAATGGGGCCACACATCCCTAGCCCCCCTTCACATAATACATGGGACAAGAGGCTGGCCAAATGCCCCTGGCACTCCCTTTACTCCTGGGCCAGTGATTCTTTTAAAACCAGCCAATGGCTGCCCTGGAAGCAGGGAGGCCTCTGATAGGCATATTGAGTCAGTCAATAAGATGCCCACACTGGGCTTAGATTTTAGTATGTGTCAGTCCTCAGCTTGGGATGAATGCTTTAAAGAGAAGTCTGTCTGTTGTTCATTTTTGCTGCATGATATTTTTTTTAGCATAGGTGAATTAATTTTATTTTTTGGATGGTCTGTTTCCCTGGGCCAAAGATGAGGGTTCATGGTAATGGGGATCATGGAGGGACATTAATTTAAGGTATTATTTTATTCCACAGAACAATATCACTGCCCACCCTCATGTTTATTTAATTATAATGCCCCTCAAGGGAAAGTTAGTGATAGGGAGGAGGCGGTAGGTAAGGTAATTTAAAAAGATGTATTATTTATTTATTTAACTTAGTGAGCCATTCCCATGGTCGCATGCAAGTACATTTATTTATTTTAGGGGGACAGGGGCTTTTGACCAGGGCTTGTTTATCAATAGGTTTGGGTCAGAGGAACTTTATTAAAAGAGGAAGTTTGAGAGCTTGGGCTATTGCTTATATAATCCCTGCATTGCATTGATCGAACACAGTGCCAATGTGGACATGGATGGTGACCACCCGTGTCATGCTCACCTTATATCTTATATTGTTACAGGTCATTTCTGGGCAGTTGTAGAACTCGATGGGACTGTGGGACAGAACCGCCAAAGCAGGGCAGTTGAGAGGTATGTTCGCCTCACCCTGTTTACCATCCTAAATACATACTTTAACGTGTAAATTAATATTTCGATTTTTATTTCCGTACCCACAAATATGCTGATTAATACCCATCGACTGTCAGTTAATTGACCTGTTTCTGAATCAGTATTATTGAAATAATGAAATTCGTAAGTGCTGTGAAATAATGACACACACAGGGTTTCTATGCTGTTGGGTTTAGAAATACAAAAGCCATTCTGTTTTTTTTTTTCCATTTTGATATTTTCACAATTTAAGTGACAGCCATATGCAAATGTAATCAAATAACAATTAGTAACTAATTATAATTCCATTTAAATTAGCTTGTCTCTAATATTACAGAGAAATCTTGAGTTTATCAAACTACAACAACAGTTTACAATCAAATTAGATGAAAATAAGAAATAAGTAACAAATAAAACAATATATGTAAGTTTGGGAATATTGCTTTTAAATGGCATAAAATATAAAAAATGTAAAAAAAATAAAATTCTTGCAGTTTCACCCCTTGGTTATACTTCCTGCAAAGCAGGGTCCTTGAGGACCATGAGGTCGTATATATAAGTCCTCAGTTACATGTCACGTTGCGCTCCTTAGCGCAACGCTACATGCCTGCAGGTACTCTCAGAGGCTGCTTTAGATCCAAAGCAGCCTCTGAGAGTGCTTTTGTCCCCCGGCTCTGTCTGCGTTTTCAACATACATAGACAGTGATCAGCTTTCATTGTCTATGTGGGCACTGCGATCACCCGGTGATCTCGGGTGCTGTATTGGAGGAGCATGCTCCTCCAATGCAGCATGCCCAGCAGAGAGCAACGGAAGAGAGAAAAAATCTCTTCCGTCACTCTGAAACTGTTGCTTGAATGCCCCTGGAGGCATTCAGCAACATTACAGTTAGAAAATAAATAAATAAAAGGTATAAGCTAACCTTAGATCTACTAAACCTAGATCTAGGGTTAGGGTTATAATTAGGGTTAAAATTAGGGTTTGGGTGAGTACAAAGGTAAGATTTAGGGTTAGGGTACATTTAGGGTTGGGGTAAATTTAGGTCACTGTAGAAGAAAATTGTTAGAAAACAAAAAAAAAAAACACTTACATTGCTTATTGCCCTATTACTTGAAATGAAACATAGACAAACATGGAAACATTGGTATTTCTAAACTCACGTCTTATTTCCTGAATATTCTGCCTCTTGACAGGTGCATGGTAAGACCCCACCATCAATATGGAGATCAATTATGGGCTACAAAACTGATAAGGGGAATGGAAAGTTTTAGTTATGATGAAAGGCTAGAAAATTAACATTTGGACACCGTAGAGAAACAGTGTTTTAGAGGGGATATGACACAGTTGTATAAATATGTACAGGGGCCATGAAAAGGCTTTCAGACCTTGTTGTTGATTGATCATAGGAGAAATATGATTGTCATTTGGAGTCAAGAAGTAATTTTGTTTTTACCATAGTAAAAGAAGACATCAAAAGTGCTGAAATAAGGGGGGGGGGGGGGTGTTTGGCCTTCTTTTTGATCAACAGTGCTAAACAAGGAATAAGAAAAGGGTTGAACTTAAACACAATTCTTTTTTCCACCTAAACTACTCTGTAACCATATATATAAAATCTAAAAGTATAACTGAGTTACTGCTGTTGCTCAGTAAGCCTCACTTACTATGTTACATCACACACAACCAGCTGAAACCAGACTCCTCTGTATTTTAAGTACATAAAACTGTTGAATTCAACATAGAGATGTTGATTCCACAGTAATAACAAAGAGTGGTGGGCCTATGTGTGCTAGACCGTGGTCCTTCCATCCCTCTTGTTCTATAGTTTCAGATGGCATCTAGAAAAAAAATATAACTAAGACAAAAAATTTAAAAAAAGCCCATTACGTAAGTGATGCCTGAGTCTATTCTTCAGCAGATAGTTGGATAGAGGGGGGAAAAAATCCACTGTTCTGCTTGAAAATGTTCCTAAGTATTCCCAAACCAAAGAAACCATCTATTTTCTACAACGCTGAATCTAGTCACAATAAAATGTGAACAGAATGTAAAGCCTAATAACAAAAAGGTTAATGTTAATGGTATATTTATTGCTACACTGAAATAATTGTTGCCTTGAAGCCATAATTATTTTTCCTTTGAACACTTTCCAATTCTTCTTTCTCTGATGTACTTTGTATTTATTGATTCATCACCCTGGAATATAACCAGTATTTAGTTTTTACAAAGTGATGTTGTAGAAGTTTTTTTCTGAACAAGCCTTCTGGTAATTGAATTGGGTTGTATGTTTTTTTTTCTCCTTTTCATTACAGAAAGAGTAGGATTTATCATTATTATTTTAGCATCATATTAAACAAAAAGACACATTTAAATGTCAAGTGGCCGTGTCATCAGATATATTATTCCAAAATGCCTATATCTGAAATTGATGATGATTAACCCCTTCACAACATTGCATGTACATGTAACGATTCCCAGTGAAATGCATTGGTGGCAATGTCCGTACATATACGGGCTGCATTTAAAATTGTGCAATCACAGTGTTTTTGCCGCATCTAGAAAAGCAGCAATCTTAAAATGACAGGGCAGTGACAATAGTCACTGACCTGTCAATCACGCCCCCTCACCCTATGCAAATTGGGTGAGGGGTGTTTCAGACTGCCTCTGATAGAGGTAAGTCTGAAACACCAAGAAAAGGGGCCGTCTTACCTGCAATAGCTGAGACAGGCTGTCTCAGCCATTGCAGTGTGGATTGTGATTGCTGTAAAGGCAAATTACAATCCATTGCCATCCTCCCCCAAATTTGGGGGGAGAGATGGGGTAAGTTGATCCTGGTTGCCTTAAAAGTTAGGCAGACAAGGATCAACCATTATTTTTGCATTTCTGATGTGATCTATGTGAAAATCAATCACATTGATCGCATGCAACACATGCAAAAAATATAGTAAATGACAATCAGTGTTGTGTGAACACTGATTGTCAAAATCCTTCCCCTCTCTCACTGATACACTTTGATCTTGTATCAGAGAGAGAGAGAGAGAGAGAGGGGGCAGATGTATACTTTTTTTTTTCATTTTTACAAACTTTATGAAAAATACACAAAGGATTATGTTTTTAAAAAAAATGGTCTCAAGTGACAGCCCGATTTGTCCTTAAAAAAACAGTATATGATATGTAGGGATTCATTAAAGAAGCAAGCAGGCACTTTTATTTAAGCGCACACATAGCTAAAGTTGTAAAATAGCTATTGTCCAGAACAGACATAAAAAATACAAAAAAAACTGTATACATTTGGAGGAGACACTTTCTTTTGCTTGAGAAAGGATTGTCCGAAACGCGTTGCATTTTATCTTATCTCCATATTTTCCCGGCCGGGTATTTTTTGTCTGCTGAAAGGTTTAAATGTGTGCTGTTTTATCTACTTTGGTTTTATAGAATTTGTATTACTGAATATCGCATCGTGGTGCAATCTGATGATCCTTATGCATTTTCCAAGTGGAATTAATACTTTACCTGAGTTGTCGATGCGCTGTTTTTTGGACATGTGCAAATTAATTTCTGTTTTATTGTATATTAAAATCATTTGTATTTTTTACACTATTTGTGTTTGTTTGTTATTTATATATTTATTTTGAGCACTGTCCACTTTTCCATTTATTTTATTTGCTCTACTTCTTTGGTGCTCAGATTATTTATAAATATTTTTAACTTTGCCTGTTTTGTGCCCACTTAAGGCGATACATCAAACTTTCTGAGCACTAACCCCTCAGGATAAGACGCCAGTTTGTTGTTCACATTTTATTTCTAAACCATGTGCATTTGCTTTAAAGGGTTTATATAATTATTTATTTATTTAACTTATTTAAATTCTATATATTTTTTAAATTCTGTATTTTTTTCTTTTGATTCTCTATTAGACAGTGTGATTTAATCTAATTTTAGTTCTATTTGTTATTTAACATAATGATGTTTCATGCAAATATCTGTTTTCTTTAAGATTTGCGTAAAGTGTGTTTTTGACGGACCCTCGGGGTGCTTGAGTTGATGACTAATTGGTTTTCCTATGTTTAGCTACCGTGATTCTCCTAATATCATGAAAGGATTCTCTAGATCTCAAGCATTGGTGCTAAACTTGCTCTTCAAAGACCACTTGTGGCGCAGAGCTTCATCTTAAAACCACATGACAGGTGCAGTTTGGGTAAAGAGAGACACAATGTATTTTAATGGGTGAAATATGGTCACAGCGTTTAATATAAAAATGCCAAAGAATATCAATTCTTAGAGGTCATTGCCAAACGACCCCCATTATTCAAAATATCATTTCAGTAACATAACAGTCCAACATAATAAAGTTCAAATGCATTTCATGAATGAACTATAATAGCAATATACCAAGATACCACCAACAATCACATGTTTTAAGCCACATACCATCTTGTAACCCACCACCAGTATTAAATCAACAAACGTATTATTCATCCTTAATATAAACCATTTCCACCCCTCAATTTATCTATCCAGCTTGCCCTTGATCCATTAAGCTGGCCAAGCCAACCCTATTGAACAGGGCCCTGTACATACCTTCTTGAAAATGCACATTCAACAAGTCCTGACACATTTCCATGAGATTAATCCCAGTGGGGGATGCCGAACCACTACCCCAAGCTTTTTAACAAGAAAATAGTAGCCTATTAACTTTACTTACAACATTCCAAGCCTGCCTCCATCATCTCCGACCAAATAACCATATCCCCAGGGTTCAACTCCCACAACTTATTTACATCCTGCTTCATCACAGCAGGCAAGAAACAACCTCAAAAACATAGTAATGTGTCTAGCTGATCATTCACTTTAATCACTCCACCTATCCGGGCCATCGTCCTCTCCCACAAATCCCAAACCTTACTGTCTTCCGACCAAGTCTCTGGTATCAGAGAATCTTGCAAACTAGAGGTCCCTGTGCCGCCACTTCTCCTCGGGGCAAGTCTTCCCCTCCTCCAGCGCTCCTGGAACAGCCATCTGGAAACAGGACAACTGAAACAGAGATAAACAGTTAGCCACAATGTTCTAACAACCAGGGACATGGCCCCAGCCCAAAAACACATGTTAAGTGACATACATAACAAAACAAAGCAATGGAGCAATCGAATCGACGCCGGTAAATGATTCACTGCGTTCCCCACCATGTTGTCCATGTAACATTTCACCTTTCGATCCTGTAAGATGTTCTCCCACAATGACAAAGCCACCATCAACGGAAAGAATTCCAGGAATGCCAAATTACACAAGCCACCAGCATACAGCATGCATTATCAACCCCCAAGATCCACTGTTGAAATAGAAGCTTTCCTAAAGAACACTCCCCCATTAACGTGTTGCAAGTGTTTAGATGCCTAAATCCACTTTTAGAAGAAGATACCCAGATAAAGTGGTAGCACCCTTCACCAGCCGCAAATAGGAGAGCAGAGGAGTGTTAAAAATAAACATGCAACAAAAAAAGATAGAAAACGCACACTCCAGTTAGATTGCACTCAAGGAGACAATGATATTCGAAAAAATTGTACCAAAGTTTATTCATAGAAAATTGTAATTGTAGCAGAAATAGTGATTATAAAATATAAACGTACTCCTCAGACCACACAAATAACATATACATAAACCATACTACACAATGCTCATAGGCCCTTTCTGGCCTAGTAGCTTGCACCATGTCTGGTCTGAACTGCTGCTAATCCAGACAGAGTGGTATGAATTATGTCAAGTCAGATGAGCAGTGGCCATAGATAGAGTTAACCATTAGACTGAATAATAAAGCACATGATTATCAGGGTGAGGAGAAGCACATATATAAATGCTGTCTTGTGTCACTGGTTGCCACATAGCACTTAATTAGAACAGAGCAATTAGAGCTATCACTCAGGCAATGCCTGCAAATGATGCACAGAAGGTGAAGCACACATAAAACCTGATGGTTATGAATATCCACATTTTTTTACAGTCGTACAGATTTTCATAATCCATGTAAGTCCGTCCTTCGCGCTAGGTGAGGTTAGTTTCCAGAGCAAGAATTGCTGAGCTTGAATGTGTACAACAAAACAAGCCAGGATCCAATTAGCCTGAGGTAGCAACAGAAGACCAGGTCTTCACCTTGAGACACACTGGAAAGAAAAATAAGTTCTCTTCTAGAGTTGAGCAGACACCTGGATGTTCGGGTTCGGCAGGTTCGGCCGAACTTCAAAAAAATGTCCGGGTCCGTGCTCGAACTTGACCCCGAACCCGAACCCCATTGAAGTCAATGGGGACACGAACTTGTGGCCACTAAAATGCCTCTAAAAAAGTCCTGGAAAGGGCTAGAGGGCTGCAAAATGAAGTAAAATGTGGGTAAAAGTAGGAAAAGTGCCCTGCAAGCAAATGTCGATAGGGAAATAACTTAAAATAACATAAAATACATACAAATTACAAATACAGCTGAGCCATAAAATAGCACAAGATGGAATCTTTGATTTTAACTTTGGAAGAACGCAAGACGCAAATGTACTATTTACCACCCAAAACTATTAGAATTTTTCAAAGTGCGCTGTAAGCACAGTATTTGATGGTTCTATTTGACTCTCAGATATAAAGTGCATGTAATGCAATTGGTATTCTATAAACCGACTCTATTTCGGTTTATAGAAAGCCAATAGCACGAATGGACGAATGATTTTCGTTTATTTACCATTCGTTCATTCGTTCATTACATGCATTCCATAAACCGAAAGTCTTTAAACCGAAAGAGAGTCTGTTTATATATGTAATACATGTTTATATATGTAATATGTAATACATGTTTATATATGTAATACATGTAATGCTATTGCTATTCTATAAACACGAAATAGAGTCCCCATTCATACGAATAGGTCAATTGAGTGAAATGTCCGTGTTCGGGTTCGGGGTCCAAAAACCGTAATGTTCAGTACGAACCCAAACAGTGCGGTCCGGGTTCGCTCAACACTATTCTCTTCCGCTCCTCAAAAACTGTGCAAAAAATTGGCCAATCCACACGCCTGATAGAACAGCAGTCAAATCTATGGCGCAAGCACACTATCGGATCTGACCAACATGTTGTCCATGTAAAATATCACCTTTCTATCCTGTAAGAGGTTCTCCCACATTGATGAAGCCACCACCAAAGGTAAGAGTTCAAAGAATGCCAGAACACAGATAAGCAGGCTGACTCACCAAGCCACCAGACTTTGCTCTGTGCATTACCACCCCCAAAATACGCCCCCGTGAAACCTACATTCTCAGATGGGTTGATAAACAATTCAAGATCCACAGATGAAACAGAAGCTTTCCTAAAGAACACTGTCCCATTAAAGTGTTGTTGGGTGGTCTCCCAAAGGTGCCAAGATAAAGTGATGGGCTGACTTCAAGCCCACCGTGGACCTGGACAAACTTCAACTAAAAATCTTTCCCATTTGTATAACTTTGCATGCAACAGTTGAGTCAGCCAATTAGTGACTGAAGCAGCATTAAAGTGACCTTCCTAGCCCATCTCAACTCTCCGAGATCCTGCCTTAGTTTGATCCGTTTATCCTAAGTATGCACTCACCCCTACTGGAGTCAGTATCCAGTAGCAGAAAACTAAGACAGGTAACTGCACCCCACACAACTTTGCCTCCTACTCCAGTGTTTGTAACAGGTCACGGGAAGCAGCCCAACCAGCAGAGGTACCTCAGGTACAACCTATCAGGAGGGAAAAACATAGCAGCAGGTGAATCAGCAAAAGCTGGAAGGACACCTCAACATCAACCTTAGCTGAATGGGCCTTTGGCCCAGTCTTCTTTTTTTTTTTATGATAGAAAAGAAAAAGAAAAGATAATACAATAGACAAACTGTGGGCGATAATAAGACAATACAATATGTAAAACAATCTGTGGACAAAACCATGACAATACAATATTTCAAAACTAAGCTTGTTTTAATTAAAATTAACTTATTCAATTACAGAGAGAGTCTTAGTCCAGCTATAAGTAAGTATCAGTTGTTGTTTATCGTTAATCTCAGGATACGGGAGGAGGAGGAGGCTTTGTTATTTCTATAATACCCTGTTTGTTTATATTTTTCCAAGTTTTCTTTTATTTTTTCCATATAAAAAGTGTTAATTTGCTCTCTTAAGTCAGTATCTTTTTTGCTCCATCTAGAGTAGGGTTGGATTTGTTATCCCTAATCGCCTGTTCAAGGGAAAGTATTTTGTCAGGGAGAGTCCCGAAATACTGGGATTTTTCCCTGGCTGATAACATTATAAGATGACCTCTAGCCACGCATTTAAATGTGCACCATAAGGATGTCTGGGAAATGTCTTCAATGTTATTCTCTTTAAAGAAGTATTGTGTTCTTTTTTTTTATATGTTCCCTGTTTGACTCTTTATCTAGTAGTCTATTGTCTAATCTCCAGTCTATTCTTGGTTAAAGTGCATCCTTTTCATTTAGGGACATTACTACAGCTTCGTGATCTGACCATGTCACATTTTGGATCCTAATATTATCTACTGCTATTAATGCGGCTGAATCTCCCAAGAAAGTATCTAATCTTGAATACGAGGCGTGGGGATGGGAGAAATATGTAAAGTCAGGCTCACCTGGGCAGAAGGCTCACCATATATCATATAGGTGATTTTCTTTTAGTAATTGTTGAAATATCCTTGATTGTTTAACATGCTGGATATTCATTTTGGTGCCGCTTGGTAGCCTCCGGTGCAGGTGTGAATCTATGACCATGTTAAAATCCCCCGCAACAAGGAGGTATCCTTGTTTCACTATATCCAATCTTCCCAGGACTTTCCTTAAGAAGGATTGAGGGGCCTTAGTCGGCGCATAAATATTAGTAACTGTAAGCAAGACTCCATTTAGACGGCATACAAGAATCACATATCTGGCCTCTATATCAGATTCTATATTTATTATTTCACACTTTATTTGTTCTGAAATTAAGATAGCTACAACTCTTTTTTTTTGTTTATCCATTGAGGCACTTGCAACTATATTAAATCCTGAAATTTTGTTTTTTTTAATAGACTCTCGAGTCCAGTGGGTCTCCTGAAGTAGGCAGATATCTATTTTTTGGGTTTTCAGCGTATTAATTAACATAGATCTTTTAAAGTTAGTGTTCAATCCCTGGGTGTTAATGGTCATCCACTTGACCATTCCGAAAAAAGCCGATCTGGATCTCCAATCCCTCCTCCCCTATTCCCGTCCGGGGATCTCTCTCCGCCAAACATATATTGGACGACATCAAACATAAACAACATGCAAGACCCTTGGTCCGCTGTGGCCCAGTCTTCTTAACCAACTCAACTGCTTGGTCAAATGATGCATGAGTTATTGAGCATAAATCCCTAACTATTTCATCATCTACTGATGACTGCTTAGGGTAAGATGGTGATGTATGAGACAATATTTGCCAACCTCCTTTCTTGGCACTACTCCCAAACCTGCCAGACTCAGAATGACAAAAGAGGTTCCGTAAAAGGTCCCACCATCCTACCCAGTAGAACATCTTTAAAATGTGTGTCCCTAGAAATTGCCTGATATGCTTTTTAAATTGTGGTAATTGAATGTCTTTGGTTCCTTTGAGATTGAGCACTATCATTTGTTTTATAGGTAATACAAAGTGTTTTCATCCCAGTGATATTCCATAACTACCACCAACAGTATACTAACAAAGTGGAGATAATATATGTGGGAAAGAGATAGAAAAGGAGTAGAGCTATCAAAAACATAGTGATCTCATGAGTCTGGCGGTCCTCAGCCAATATGACTGAACTGCCTTGTCACTATGGCACCTAGCCATATCTTTTTGTTGCCATTGTTAACCTTTTGTTTTTTAATGTGCCTTTCACGTCTGTTGTCATCAAGGGGTTACGCATAAGGATACCTTGTGCATAAAATAAGGCCAAGGCCCAAATAAAGAGGATATGAGCAGACGAGGTGGGCTGAATGATTCTCACTTACCGACCCATTCATCCCACAATAAAAACAATGGCTGCATTCTAAAATTCCCAATCTGTATGATGTCATCAAGTTCTGTGAAAACTTACATTTTATTTCAATCTTAATTTCCATATGGTGAAAGATATAAAATATTCCAAAAATTTATTTTGCATCAACACCTTTTTGTTTATTTTTTTTAATTGAATAGATATTTAGCTTGTTAACAAATGAGTGTAATCAGCTGATAGGTCAGAGATTGTTCAATATGTGTCCATTACTTTATTACTTGGCGAAGTGGCTTTCTATCACTGACTCAATGACATGCCACTAAATATTAATACAGCCTGTCATCTTCCCCTGGGATTGCAATGAGTAGAAATGTAATAAATAAATGTGGTTGGCTGTCAGATGCTGCTAAAATGCTTGTGAAGAAGAAAATTGCATTAAAAAACAGTGTCAATATGAAACTTACAATTTTTAATAACTATGTACAAACTGTTTTCTTATGGTTACTGTACAGTCATTTCCTTTGATTGTAACACTCTAAATATAGCTTTACATTGCAGTTAAAAAAATACATTGTCGAGCTATATGAACTCTTGGGAGCTATTCAGATAATCATTAACAGCCAAGTCAGTGGGAGAATGTACCAGATTTGTATTATGTTCCAGGACAAATGTTGACAAAAAAATTGAGTTCTGATTGACTGAAATTCTTTTACCATCTTAAATAGTATTACTTTACTGTAATAATATAAATAAAGTACCTTATTGTACCCTATTTGCTTGTAGAGTAGAAGTTCAATTATGTGTGGGATAGGCACAAGGCTGTGCTAGATATAAGTTAAGGCCAGGGACTAATAAAATTATTTAGAAAATTGGGCATACTAAATGAGTCAAATGGTTCTTATCTGCCGACAAATTATATGTATTGCTCTACTAGGGGGCAGCCATTTTGTTTACAATCTTGGGTAAGATGATTCAAGACTTCCTTCCTTTGACGCAAGCAAAGAGGGTTCAATAAGGACATTCACCCTTCAGTTGTCAGTTCGGGTTTAGTGAATTACCCTCATAGTTTTAACAAACCATCACCCATCTAGTAATTGGATGTTTTCACATGCAGCAATGCATGTTTGATTCATGTGGCACTGTATTTAAAGATGCATGCTGAATGTGAACCAGTTACCATGGAAACCAGTGGAATGGTGTTGGTGATTGTTTCACTTTGAGAGCTTAGGCACAGAACTGGCATATGTTGCATAGAGCACCACTGAAGTGACCATAATACTTACAATGAAATAAATGCAGTGTGCACCCATGCAACCTATCATCTTAATAATTTGAAATTGTTTTATTGGAGATTTAGTCAAAATATATGGCCATATTTTGCTTAGGCCACCACTACGCCAAAGTACTTGGTGAGTCCTATCTCTAGCTACTTACTTGGAAACAAATTATTTAAAAATGTTTAAAATTATGATGATAATTTGTTGCATGGGTGCACACTACATTTATTTCATTGTAAGTATTGTGGTCACTTCAGTGGTGCTCTGTCCAACATATGCAGTTTCTGGGGAGCCGTCCAAACTATTGTTTTTTGCATGTATATATGGATCCTGACCAGCTTTTAGGCATGCACTCCACCCACTCACAGGTGCTCTGTCCAGTGACATTTGAATAAATTCTAGTTTAAGACAGATTGTCAGAGAGATTTGTTTCCAAGTAAGTAGCTAGAGATAGGACTCACCAAGTTTGGAGTACTTTGGCGCAGTGGTGGGCTAAGAAAAATATGGCCATATATTGTGACTAAAACTCCAATATTTCTTTATATAATCTAGGTACTTTTAAAATGTCTAAAATTATTTAACCCCTTAGTGACAAGACATTTTCACCTTGACTTTCCCTTGGTAAAAATTTAAGAAAAAAACACTTTTTCTAACTTTGACCTAAAATATAATTTACACAAATAAAATCATTAAAAAAGACCCCATCTAAATAGTTTCTAAATGTTCTCCCGAGTTCAAAAATATGCATGTTTCCATATTTTTCGGTATTTTTTGCGATTTATGGGGCAAAAACCAAAGATTGTGTTTTTTGTTTTTTTCCTTTATTCACCTTTTGACCCCAACCCGAACCCAAAATTTAACCCTAACACTAAATTTAACCCCAACTCTAATCCTTATTATATCCCTTAATATTTTTTAACTTTAATTTAATTTTAACCCTATCCCTTATGCTAAAAAATATTTAATTTTAACCCTAATATAGCTAAATAACCTGTTTTTAATTAATTAAATATGTATTTTAAATATTTTCCATTGCAATGCTACTAAACTACCACTAGGGGCAGTCAAGTAGCATATTCAGAGCGACGGAAGTGAAGTTACTTTCACTTCCGAAGCTCAGACCGGCAGAGGGCTTAGCCATATTGACGGAGCAGCATGCTCCGTCAATATGGCTCCCCACGATCGCTCCGTGGGGCGATCGTGGGGGTCCCAAAATAGAAATTTCGGTGCTGGCTATTGCCTCGATGTCGAGGCAATAGACCAGCACTTTTAAAGCGGTTTTCGCGATCGTTGATCGCGAAAACCGCTTCATTCACTGCAGGACGTGCCAGGCACGTCCTTTGTCGATAAGGGAGTTTCTCCCAGGACGTGCCTGGCACGTCCTTTGTCGTCAAGGGGTTAAAAATGTTTAAAAATATTAAGATAATATGTTGCATGGGTGCACACTGCATTTATTTCATTGTAGACACAGAACTGACCATTATATATTATCCCAATAGTGTCTGTTGTCTGGAATAAGAAACATGGGTTTAGAGATAATAAAGGGGGGAGGAGGAGAAGTGGTGCACCTTGTTCTTCACTGGGTGCAAGTGGCTTTGCAAACTTTTCTTCAAACAAACAGCCATGTTATTGTCTTCATAGACTTAACTTGGGACTCAAGCCAATTTGTTAGAAACCTGCCCATAAAATACTAGTTTGGTGGGACATTACCCCCCAAAACAGGACTGCTCAGGCTTGATGTGCTGCCTTTCCAAAAATCCCAGCCTTATTGTTGCCACCCTATACCCCATAAGCTTAACATTGGCCCCTTTGCACATTTTTTTTACCGGCCTGCCAGTAAAATACCAGCTGTGTGGCAACCCTAGTAACCAGCAAATCTGAGACTGTTGGCAGGTATGACTTGCTTTGCATTACACATCAATACTCCAGTGCGACACTTTGCTATGACTGTCCCTTTCTTCTCCGATTAGTTCACCTGATCTGGCTGTCTATTGTCTTACCACACCCAGCATTCCATTGCAAGCTGAATTTGAATCCTTGTGACATTGCATGATGACTCATGAGATATCTTTATGTTTTCTACATTCAAAGCATTTATGAAAAGAACTTCTGTATTTAACCTTCAAAGCCATTTGTTCAGTCAAGTGATGGTGCAAAATATAGATTGGGAATTATGATTTATGTGACATGAGTGATGTGAAAAAGGGCAGAAATGTCATGATTGCGGAGGCCGAACGCATCTCGAAAATGTTTTATATGCTCAATCAGTGGACAGTGCGCTTGTTTGTGGAGACCATAAAGGTCATGTGTAATAAAACGCATGTAGACATTTGAAAGCAATAAAAAAAATAAAACACTTAAGGAATTATACAAAATAACCAAAATTGAAAACCAACAAAAGCATTTCTTATAAGGCTTTATTCTCAGTACTACTCAGAGAGGAGGGGAGGTAAACCATTTTATCGGTTGCTTTAGCTAATTAGTGGTAAGGGAGTGTAAAGGATCAAACAAGGTGGAGACTGACATTGCTATAAGAAATAACTCAAATACACAGCTAGTAACCCCCATCTCCAAAAGTGCCATTTTATTAAAGGGACAGTCTAGTCTCCATACGCACTTTGATGCAAGATTTTTTCCAGTGTGATTTGATGGAGGCATTCTGTATAAATCATTGCTGTTGAAATTTGGTGGTGCATTATCCAGAATAAGGTGGTGACCTTTCATATGGATAATATGGGTGTTGTTCAGGATTTCTCCATCCTGTCCACTTGGTCTTTATCTGTGGCATGTCTATTATATTATTTGATTTTACTTTGTCATTTCAACATATGGTTTAAGGCTGTGCACATTCCTGGGGTTGATAACTGCCTAGCTGACTCTTAGTCTGATTTGAAAGAGACTCCATGTCATTTGTAGAATGTACAGCTTCCATCGGTGGGTCCTGCTCCACCCGCAGCTTTCAATCTAGGCCCTCTGGCACTTGCACCAAATCTGCCTCTCCCGCGGGCCTGCCCACAATAAATCTAGCAGGACGTAAGCCTTGAGAGTCAACCGGCGGGCCTTGCATTATCTGCGTTGACATTTGTTCAGCCGGCTCAGCTATTGGAGCCTGGTGGGCTCATTAATACCTCTACATAAAAGAGGATAATGGGGAAACATAACCAGGCTGGAGGAGCCCTTAAGCCTCAAACACAAAGGCCCAAACATACGCAAATGACCTCTCAATGCCAATTAGCCTTGTAAGTGACACTTCTGGGAACACACAATATACAGATATACAAAGTTTAACCAGCCTAGTTGAATGGCGCTCTCTCTTAAAGGAACTACAGACAAAAGCAGACTTATCCAATACAGCCGTTACAGTAAGAACGATTAGAAATTAAAGCAGACCTAAATCAGCAATTGAGTGGCTTCATTGGAAGAATAAAATGCCAAAGATACAGAAGGGATGGACCTCCTGAATAATAATTGATTTGAAGAAGGAAAATTGATCTCCCAATTAAAAAGGCAACTTGAGAACTACCTTAAAGTGTCGATACGGAACATACAGTATAAAAGAAAACCTTCAGAAATTGTTCAAAACTATCTTGCAGAGACCAGTTGATCAGGATCTGAAGATCATAGAGGGTATAAACCATCAGGACTGCCGGAGAACATACCCAGGCACTTGATATGCTGTATGCATAACTTCACAGATAAAAGGGAAATCCTGAATAAATCCTGAATAAATATAGATTATCAGAACTGCTCAAGATAGAGGGATCAATAATAACATTTTTCCATGACTAAACCCCATCCACATTGGTGACAAAAAGAGCCCTAAAACCAATAACTACAGTCCTTCAAGAGAAGAATATTAAATATCAATGGGGATTTCCCTTTAGCCTACAAGTTTTCAAGGAAGGAAAGTTGGTTGCTTTGAAATACCCAGAAGAGGTTACAGAGTTTCTGAAATGATTGGATTTACCAAATATTGAGGTTCGTAACTTGCACCCAGCCTCCACACCCTCTATTTCCTTTTTTTTGACTCATCAAGATTGTGGGAAATAAAGCCTTCAAAGAGAAAGAGACATACTGCAAAATGAGTTACCACAAATAGTTACCCTAGAATATAAAACCAAAGGAAAATATTACAATTAAGTATATAAAAGAATATAGAGTGTACCTTATAATCCCTTATTATGGATGTACATATATAAAAGAGGGGAGAGGGAAGGAAGGAGGAGAGGAGAAGGGAAGAAAGGGTAGGACAAAGGAAAAGAGGAAAAGGGGGAAGCAGGGAGGAGTAAAAAGGGAAAAAAAGAAAGATATAATGAACAGAAATATACTTTGAGGTAATATGACATTCCATCCCGCACTCTATAATAAGAAATACTCTGCATTTGAGAGCAAATTAAATTAACGGAAAGGGACAGGGGAGGAGAAGGAAAGAGAGAGGGAGAAGATGGGGAAGAGAGGGAGAAGGAAGGAGAAGAAAGGTAAATAGGGGAGAGTAAAGTGGAGGGAGGAGGGGTGGATGGGGAAAAGGAAAAAAAAATGTAAAAAATGGGAATAAATAAAGGAAAATAAAAATAAATACACGAGTTGTTCAAGTGGGGATACTAGTTATGGCTCACACCTCATTTTAGATTTACCAGGGATGCACAAGTGTATTTTTGCATGGCCTAGAAGGATTGTCCAAATTATGACTGAAGGGCCCTTTTCTTTTCCACAATTATTGGTTGTTGATGTATATGTCTTGTTCTATGTTTATTTTTTATGTATATTTGTGTTTTGTTATATGTAAGGCAGTCAGTAAGTCAGATAACAATTTGTGGTACAGTAACTAAGTATTGGGCTTTGAGTGAAGAATGCTCTCATGGCTCTTAATGATATGAAGATCTTTTCACTAAACATAAAACATCTGAACCGTGAGATAACTTCAGTAACACCAAGTACCTCCTACTGGTGTTTTTATTCAAATCTAGTTCAGAAGAAGATACAAGGGGTAATGACTATGATCTCACGATCCATACCGTGGACCCTTAAATAAAAGTGGGAGGATCAAGAAGGGAGATTATTGTTCCTGAAGGGAGAGCTTCCCCACATGATTGTAACCCTGGGAAATATTTAAACAGAGAAATTAGAGAGCTACAAGACCAAATAAAAAGTTTGGAAACACAACATAAAAATAATTTCTCAGAAAGTATCTTGGTTTATCTAAACTTAATGATCACTTAAAATATCTGGAAAACAGAAAAACAGATGCAATAAAGTTGGGAAATGAATATATATGGAAAAGGACAGCATAACAGGGTGTATATACCTAGAATACTAAATATTAGATACTTTTCATCAATATTACAATGGGAAATATAATAGTCATAAACCACCACAACCGGAAGTAAGAGGACATTGGGAACTTAAAATAGATAAGTATTTAGTACTTAAAAAAAACTATTTCTGAAAGTCAAAAAGAATATCTAGATAGACCCATGACTATGGAAGAATTAGAAGTAGCTATTTTTTCAATGCCTAGGGGAAAAGTCCAGGTCCGGATGGATATACAATTATATACTATAGAACTTTTTTTTAAAGAACTTGCCCCCCATATTTTAGAAATGATGAATATGATGGACACAAATGGCCATTTAGATCAGAGTATGCTAGAAGAAATAATTACTGTACTACCAAAGGAGGGGAAGGATGGAGAGATCTGTAGTAACTACCATCCAATCTCTCTCTTAAATGTGGACAAACATATTTACAAAGATCCTGACATAAAGACTTAAATACAGTCTACTGGAGATAATTGAAAATGACCAATCAGGTTTTGTACCCGGGAGAGAAACTAAAGATAATACAGTTAAGATTTTAAATGTAATCAGTCATGAAAAGAGAGAAGTATATGAAGAAATATTGTTAGCGCCCGAGGCTGAAGAAGCATTTGATAGGGTAAATTGGACATTTTCGTTTAAAGTATTGGAAAAGATCGGTCTGGGTAATAATTTCTTAAACTGGGTCAGGGCAATATGCTCATACCCATCAGCAAGAGTAAAGGTTAATGGACTTTTGTGCACTCCCTTAGGGGTAACGAATGGCACCCGTATTACCATTATTGTTTGTTCTAACACTGGAACCCCTACTTAGTGCCATTCGTGAGAACCAGAAAATACACGGATTTAATAAAGAAAGTGGACACTATAAAATAACAGCATATGCGGTAGACATTTTCATGACAATATTGAATCCAGTTAAGTCCCTGAAATAAGTTCTTAAGGAACTGGAAGAATATGGTTGTCTATCTAATAACAAAATGAATACTTCTAAAAGTGAGATATTGCAAATAAATATTACAGATAAAGAAGAACAACGGATTAGGAATGATTATCCTTATAGATGGGGTTTATCCACTTTAAAGTACTTAGGGGGGAATTTGTCAGTAGAAAATAAAGATCTCTATGAATCAAACTGTATATACTACTTAAGAAAATAAGTAAAGTCTTAACTCACTGGTCATCCCCTTGTCTTTCATGGCTTGGTAGAATTACTATTTTAGCAATGAATGCACAACCAATATTTTTGTAACTTTTTTTTAAACCTTACCAATTTTTCTACCAAGAACATTCTTTGTTAGAACTAAACAGGAAATATCCAGGTTTATTTTTAAAAACAAAAAACAGACAACGGGGGACTGGAAGATCCAGATATTTTAAAGTATTTTATTGTACATATTGTTTATATTGAATTAATGGGTAGTCTAATGGGATGAATTAGAACATACAAAGCTAAAAACAGTCAAACAGTTGAGGACAATTGTTGGAAAGAAAACAAAAATGGTAGACACAATATAACTTTGTTGAACACTCCAGATGCTATATTGTATAATCTTATTAAAGGACATGATATGCAATATTATAGTGTGACCTATCACCCCAAAAGGTACTTTTACTTAGTATCTAACAATAACCCTGATGAACATAACAATCTGTATGTGTCCCAGAATGCATTTCTCTGTGATACTTGTTAGGGTGCCATGTTGCACTATTTATATGTTAAGTGAAATTAATTGAAGTTAGTTTAGAGACCACTAGTAGACAACGTGTTGTCCAGACTTATGCTTAACCCCTTTCGTGACGCATGGTGCTTGCGTCCCAAACGACGCAAGCACCAAAACGTCACGATTTGTTCCTGGCCACCGATCACAAGTTGATCGGTAGCCAGGAACACTCTTGCAGAGACCCGATCAGGGTCTTAATAGACCCTGTGGGTCCCTGCCAAAAAATCGCGAGACCTCCGGACGTCACGTGTGACGTCATGGAGGCGTGCCCGAACCCAGAAGTTCGGGCACAGCGCGATTTAGAAAAATGTAGCCCGTGCTCGCTTTGAGCACCGGCTACATTTTCCCTGTCAGACTGAGGCCACTCAAAGTGGCCTCATCTGACAGGTGGGATCCCGCTGTAAGTGCCTGCAGCGGGATCCCAAAACAGCTCATCGCGGGGAGCCGCAATGAGCTGTTTAGTACAGGACGTACTATGCCGTCCTAACGACTTTAAGGCACTTAAAGTCAGGACGGCATAGTACGTCCTAACGTCACAAAGGGGTTAATAAGGTTTTGTGCTTTAGAGGCACACATTTGTATATGTAGAATATATATTGAAGCATTTGAATTTTTTTAACAAACATGCATATTTAATTCACTGCTACTCTGTCAGTAATGATTTCTCCATGCATGGTTTTTTCACCCTTTTCTTTTTTTTTTTGAAGGGCAAGATTCTCCAGTTCGGATTCTTTTGAACTGGACTTTCCAACTCTCCTTTTCAGAGCCAATACCAGAGCCCAAATAAATGGGCAAATAAACTTTTATGTTTGGTCTTATTGGTGTGTTCATCCAGTCAGTTTGTTCCATTATACCATTATTGAGTGGACTTTTCTTCATTATCACCTCTACTTTATGTATTTCTACTTTTTATACGTATTGCACGTCGGTTTTTGATGATTGTGAAGTTTGCTGTATCATATATGTTCCCTTGTGTTTCTGTTATTTTTGAAACATTTGTGAACAATAAAAAGAGAGAAAAAATAGAAATTGTACTATAGTTGTATTGAAATAATATCTATTTTCCACGAATATGATATCTAGTTTGCACAAATATTGAAATACACAGCCAACTGTTACATGCTTATATAAAACATAAAATGAGTCCTCTATAACACATACTTCTGATGCATAGTAATGATGGCAATGCTGTTTGTGATATGATTTATGTGACAACTGTTACTTATTCACATGTGACTCAATAAAAATGTAATAAAAAATAAATAAACAGGAGACACCACAGATATATTGTAAACACATTTTCTGCAATTTTGCAATCAGTGTTGACTGTTGACATTCACAGTTCAACTATGTTAAGGTGACAGAGTCACTTTAACCCCTTGCAGACACAGGATGTGCTAGGTCCGCCCTGTGTGGCAAAGCGTTAGTGACACAGGGCAGACCTAGTCCTACACCAAAACGAGCATGGAAACCATGCTTTCAGTGCTCCAACGGTATTGCTACTATGCTTCAGTGTGCCATTGATCACTGTATAAGCATTAATCTTGGACAGCAACAATTTTTTGCTGTCTGCATTTTTTTAGGGATTAATTTCTTTGTACTGTACTGTATTACAGTACTACATATGCTCTTCTAAGAGTTATTAACTCCTTCTTTGCCGCAGATCACTGCTTAGGCACTGATTCTGGGGCCGCTGACTCAGGGTTCGATTTTGACCCTGTCAGGTTTCTGATACATCATCAGTGGCTGATGTGCCCTTGTATCAGTGGCTGATGAGCCACAATTACATTGGCTGGCTTCAAAGATATATCCTAAATAAGACATGGACGCAGGTTGACTACAAGTATAAATTCCAAGTTGGAACACTGATGTGCGTACTTCACAAATGTGGCCTTTTAACCCCAAAAAACACAACAAACCTATACATGGATGGTATTGCTGTACTCAGTTGATGTTGCTGATCATTCCTGAAGTACAATATGTGTATATCAGTGTTACAATGTCACTATCGCTAATTTAAAAAAAGAAAAGGATTTTGAAATAGCTTTGCAAAAATTACTAACCAAAATTTTGACATAGGCTTGTGGTAGAATTAGTGCATGGAAAGTGTTAAAATACCACCATTTTAAATACCCTAGGATGTCTAGTTTCCAAAAATATATGGTTTGATGGGGTAAAATACATTGGCTCCCTTCAAAAATGTCCCAGATGGATTATGGGCACAGGTTTTTTGCATGTCAAAATTCCAAGTTGGAAAACCAAAACGCTCACCTCTCAAATGTGGCATTTTTACCCCCCAAACAAGCTGACAAACCTATGCATGGGTGGTAACCCAGTACTCAGGAGATGTTGCTGAACACATATTGAGGTGTTATTTGGCGGTACCCCTTCACATTTTCAGGAAATGTTTATCTGAATTGAAATCTGAGTGAAAAAAAAAAACTTTTTTTTTTTTGCTTCAACTTTGGCAAAGGTTGGTGGTAGAATGGCTATATGGAAGGTATCAAAATACCCCAAGTTAAATGCACTGAGTTGTTTAGTTTGAAAAATATGTACATGTGGGGGGGTCATTCATGGATTTAGTACAGATATCAGTGTTACAATGTCACTATCGCTAATTTAAAAAAAGAAAAAGATTTTGAAATAGCTTTGCATTACTTATAGTTCTTGCCCTGTAACTTGAATAAAAAAGCACAGAAAACATAAAACATGGGCTAAAAATTTTTTTGACATATTTTATTATTATTTTTATATAAAATGATATGCTATTATCAAAAAATGGTATCAAAAGAAAGCCCTTCTTATACTGATATAAACAATATATAGTTTGCGTGGGTACACTAAATGAGAAAGAAATAAATTATAGCAAAACACAAACACTGCAGCCCATGTCACCAAGAGTCAGACAAGCCAAAAACATCATGTCACTAAGGGGTTAAACGATGAAATTTATCAATAAAAGAAAAATATTCTGAATTTTGTTGTGTATACAAGTGAAATAGCAGTGACCATAAAAAAATAAGTAAATAAATTGTAGACTCTAAAGCTTGATGGGCAGCTGGTATGGTTCAGAGTTCTGTATCTGTGGCCACTTTGGCTTTCTTTAACAAGGTATGGTCTGATTGTTTTTATTTTCTGTCCATGCATAGCCCTAAATATCCTCTTTACACTTACCCTAAATTATTTATTTTTTTATTATCTAATTTGCACAATCCAGGTATATCTCTTCCCCTGTTGGCTAGTACAGTATCAGCAACAACGTGTTTGTTTAATCTGTTTGGTTTTCAGGACTTCTCCAAGGAGTTTATTGTGTGCCAGACCTTAAAAGCCATAAAAAAGGCCCTCACGGATGCCTGACTCAAGACGCCCTGTTTCTTTTCAGTTACTGCATGACATGTTTGGCATGCTGCTTTCAATTTGCTCCTCACCATATGAAGTTGCTTTGTTCAAAATGCCATTCTATCAGGTCTTTTGTGATGCAATGTGTACCAGTGAGCTACTGAGTCCCAGTAAGTTTAAGGCTGGTGACTTGGGGATTTGGGCATTCATTGCCATTCCTTATAAGAACTTATAAAACTGATCAGCAGAGTAGAGGTTTTCATGTCACTCTGTATGACATACCCGGGATCTCCACATGCCCGATTTTTTAAATGATACAATTTTTAGCATTGTGACCTCTAATCTTGTAACTCCTTTATTGATTCATAATGAAGGCACTAATTTATTCAGATTTCAATTGCCCATTTTGAGGGAGTGCTTCGGGCTCCTGGGTTTCCTCCTCTGGCTTATGGCATGCATTCCTTCAGGATTGGTGCTTCTACAGAAGCTGGCTTCCGTCGATATGGTGAATCGCATTGGTCGAAAACAATCTTGTAGCTACAAGTCCTATGTTCATCTTCAATTATTGATGTCAATTTACTGGTTGTATGTTATTCTTTTTATGTAACTTTGTAAAATAAAATTGGTCTATATATGACATTGATTTGTGAAGTCAGTACTCACATTATACTGGGTTTACTGGATATGGTTACATGGTTCCATTTGAGTGGCTTTTGTCTTTGTTCCAATTATATTGTTAATTGCCCACTGGTTTTTGTTTTCGGCATTTGCTTTTTTATGTTTTCTTTTACATTCCTAATAGTGCCTGGTTTACATCACGGGGCGTTCCTCCCTCCATTGGGCTGCTGTTCGCACTGACGGACGTAAGCTTGGGTTTTCTCATCATGTCATGACCGTGCAGTGCATAGGTTTTCGGGTCATATCCTGGGATGCTTTAATGGCACATGTATTTAAGGTTCTAGGTTTTGGCTCTAATTTTAGTTATTCTCCTGGCTGGAAATTACCTTGGTTCCTGCCGCATACTCACCATGAGAAGAGTTATTTTAAATCTGTTCTCTTATTGCCAGGTTTATTCTTCTTTGGTGGGAGATAATTCCCCATTTGGCTAAATGTAACATGGTCCCTTGCAGAATATAGAATGCATTTGCGCCTAGTGGGAACCAATTAATTAATCGAGGATAGGATAGGATTCCAAAGTACAGGATCTTTTCTTAATTCATCAATTTCCTTCTGAGCACAAATGACATACGCATTTTTCATGGCTGCATGTAAAAGTTAAATATATATATGTCCCTCTAAAAAAATTGGCCAATCATACAATATTCCTGTAGGCAGATAGTAGGTGGAGTTAAGTTAAGATCTATTCTGAACTTTGAACAGTTTATGTTGATTGTGCACATGATAAAAATTACAAACACACACATATATTTATGTATATCCAACTGGTTATGCAATCAGCCTCGTAGTCAAATATCCATCTCTGCCCATGTGCTGTGATGCTCAATATATCAAATCCAAAATATTCCAAGCACTCACAAACAATTTTTACATGAGAATGTCTGCGAACCGAAACATTAATACAACCTCTTGTAAAAATTGTTTTTTTGCGGAGTAATTAAAAATCGACTAACTTGAAGATCAAATCCTGTGAGTGCGTGGAATATTTTGGATTTGTTATTTATATATATATATATATATATATATATATATATATATATATATATCAAATCCAAAATATTCCACGCACTCACAGGACTTGATCTTCAAGTTAGATCTGAAAGTAGCTGCATGACCCATATATATATATATATATATATATATATATATATATATATATACGGGTCATGCAGCTACTTTTCAATCTTTTGTCTGTTTACTTGCTAACATTTAGCTAGCAGCCACTGCTGTCAGGGGATATAGAAAGAAGGTTTTCCTGAAATGTAGATAAAATGGGGCTGCCAAAACAGATCTTCTTTTCGAAACATATGAATAAGTTGCTAAATCACTTGACAGCCATACTGTGTATCCTATCACCTTTATCCTTCCATTTTCCTTATTAATTTGAGTTTGAGTCGCTTCAGAAGGATCGGAGAGACTCTGATGTGTGACAGTAGCTTTCTTGATTTGCCATTGGCACTGATTTCCCAAATGGCAGTTTAAACGGAGAAAACCAGAAGACTAAAAGGAGCTATCAGATTGAAATACAGGAAGGTCAATTCAACATCTGCTGTATCTATCTGATTCATGTCTAGATAAAATATAGCCATAGTTTCCCAAACATGGACATATCAAGATAGAAAGAAACTGTCTTCACTGATAAATTCAACACTTTTTGATATGCTGGGTAGATTTAAACATGGTGTCCTGATGACAGCGAAATCGCAGTTTTAAATAAAAACTCTACTTATTGACAGGTTAAAACAATAAGAGGATAATCAATGATCATTACACTGATTGTTTTTGACATGATTTTATTATGAGAATATCAAACTATATCAATACGTCTTCAGTTTAAATATTAATTCCGTTAAATAACATATAATTGAATACACTGAAAAAAGACATGGACGCTATGCAAATGACAAATTACAGAACAAAACATAGACTTAATTAAACAATAAATTATAATAAATGTAGTCTTTGTGCTACATAAAAGCAGACTTGACATCCTGGCGGAAAGTGAACCATACGTATGAAGCAAATTCCCTCTATGTCATCTCCAGTGCTCCTCTCTAAAAAAAAAAAAAGCAAGCCAACTCAAATAAGTAGATTTCAGTTTGTGGGATTAATATGTAGCACTTATGACAGCATTTTCGAGGCAGTGGGCTTGATTTTCATAATCTCTGAAAAACAGATGGTCTACCCATAGATGCCTTGCTTGAACATCTCAATCTGTACTGCTAGCATATAGTGGATATATACGTATATCTTGTAACTTGAATGGTAAGTACGGCCAATTCAAAAACGTATGGGTTAAGAGCACACAAATGCTGTTGTTAAACAAAAGTAGGTATGGGTTGTCCAAGGTTTGTGGGGTTATTGTTAAGTTCTAGCCATTGTCTATCATAGCATATTTTTAAGACAGGCATTGACATTACTTTATTTCTATTACTTTATGTCTGCCAAGATCTAGGCTTGCTTCAGGGTTTTATGGTCATCATCAGGGATGGAGACATTTACTGACAATTTTATCATGTTCTTTGGACCTTTGCAGTTGTTTGCCACAGACTGTGCTTGTATGGACAGCTTGCCTATTCCTATAGCTAGTTGTCCAATTACGCCATATCAGATGTGCACTAAGTCAAGCCCACAAGAGGAAGTACCCCTGACTTGAGCACCTTCTTGATAAATAGAGGCCAATATAATTCATTAACATAGATGTTTATTTCATGGCACAGTAATGCATGGATAGATGCCACCCTACAAACTGAAATGCATGGCCCGTGCAGTTTTCTAAATCCATTAGCTGTGTGGGTGCTCAACCACTCATTGATAATGTACAGCTGGAGATGCAGAAGAGGGATGAAGCATTAACATCTGAACAAAAATAGAAAACCAGTAGAATTTATTTACTTTCCCTTTCTTTCTACTCATCTCCAAGATGCTTAAGGTAATAATTCCATGGGTGCTAAATGTTATCATACTTAGCTAGGGTATTCATAAAGAAAAGTGCATTCATTTAATTTGTTCGTTACTGCTTTTTATTGTGTCTATGATTTTATAGGTTGACAATCTACAACTTAGATTAGTTTTTAATGGTTATAAATATATGGCCAATAAACTTCAAGTCTTATGTTGTCTGGATACAAGTTCAGAAGACTTAACTCTAGATTGAATGATAGGTTTATAGCTGTTATTTATTTCAGTTATGTAAATGTTTCCTTTCATAACTTATTTGTTACTGGACAGTCCCACCATTTGTGCAACATGTCGACATCTTGATAGCATTTGTGCCAACATTTAGATAATCCGGACACATTTTCACCAACCTAGTTGGTATGAGATAACATCTATAAAGTATTTTCTCTTGCAATTCTTTGTGATTCATACAATATGAAAAGCCTTTTCATTTTTGTCCAAGAATTCTCCCACTATTACAATCAGAATCTCTTCTAGATTTCCTTTTTCAAGGCCAATATAGAGATACCGTGATTGGTCATTTCCCCGTATAAGCAGAATCCAGCTGATGACTTGGGAAGTGGGGGTGTAATTCAGCAAAGGAGGAAGTCTCAGCTGCAAGAAGCAATAATACAAACAAAGTTAAGTGAGCAAACAAAGTGCACCTTCCTAGTCTATGAGTAAGCCTCATTGCAAAATGCATGCAACTGTTTCCCTCTGTCACAACATGGGATAACAGACCAGGGAGGAGCCTTGTTGCAGGGCAGGGTGTGGGGTCTGTCTGCACCCCATGATGCATAACTGGGACTGGACTGATACTGGACTGGTAGCTGGGACCAAACTGAGACTGGACTGGTCGCTGAGACTGGAACAGAGGCAGGACAGGTAAAAGACTGGAACTAAGGCAGGACACGTAGCTGAGACCTGAACAAAGATAGAACTGGTAGCTGTGACCAAACTGAGACAGGACTGGTAGCTACTGCAACAGGTTTGGAAACAGAACAGTGTTATTCACCTGAATGGTATTATACCCTATGGTTGAGCCTCAGGTAAATGACCACCCAGGACTTGTACATTGACTGCAACCGCACACTGAAGCAGAGATACACAGGAGTACTGGACAAGAAGTATAGTCAGCAGGTCGGGTCATACACAAAACAGGAACATGGTACAACGTAGGAATTCAGAAGGCAAGGTCACTAGACAGGCAAAATGGTCGAGGCAGGCAGAAAACAGCGGAGTCAAAGTCAAGCAGGAGTTAGAACCGGAGAATCAATAATCAATAAACTAACGCTAGATCTAGACACAAGGAACTATCACAGGCTGCAACCAAAGCAATGCAAAGGCACTGATTGCAATAAGCTGCAGGTTTAAATAGGGAAGGGCTGAGGATAACGAGGCAGCTGGCAACAGGACTAGGATGGGTACACTACAATAGCGGCCACTAGAGGCTGAAGATAAAATGACCACAAACCCAGAATAACTCTCTGAATGTGCTTTAACATTTTTGTACAGTAAATTCCCAAAGATGTATACTCCACTGGATTTTTGTGGACTCACTATCGGTGGTGAGCAGATGTGCTTTATTTGCTCTCTGAACTTTGTTTATATTATCCCTTGTCCACAGACCATTTCCTGGTCCCCTAAATGGGAAATCAATTTCTGAGTTCTGCTAAGAATTGTATTGAACAAGTTTGCTTGTGTATAGTGTTGAGCGAACCCGAACCGCACTGTTCGGGTTCGTACCGAACATTACCGTTTTAGGACCCCGGACCCGAACATGGACATTCCACTGTATGTTCGTGCTGGAGTTCTGCTATTACATTGTATGTAATGCTATTGGCTTTCTATAAACCGAAATAGAGTCCCCATTCTTATGAATGGGGACTCTATTTCGGTTTATAGAAAGCCAGTAGCATTACATGTATTCCATAAACCGAAAGTCTATAAACCGAAAGACATTCGGTTTATAGACTTTCGGTTTATAGAATAGCATTAGCATTACATGTATTCCATAAACCGAAAGTCTATAAACCGAAAGACATTCGGTTTATAGACTTTTGGTTTCTGGAATACATGTAATGCTATTGCTATTCTATAAACCGAAATAGAGTCCCCATTCATACGAATAGGACCTATTCGTATGAATGGGGACTCTGTTTCGGTTGGTAGAATAGCAATAGCATTACATGTATTACAACTGAGAGTCAAATAGAACCGTCAAATACTGTGCTTACAGCTGAAAAAATTTTGTCTACCTCCTCCTCCTCCTCCAGCCCTGCTTCCACCTACACCACCACAGTCACCGCCTCCTCAACCTATGGGTCACTTAGTATAAACTGAAAGAGAATACCCTGCACGCCAACCCTCTCTCAAATGGATAATTCTGTTGATCCTCCTGGCAGCCATGCTTTAGATTTAGATTTATGTTCTTCCAAAACTAAAATCAAAGATTCCATCTAGTGCTATTTTATGGCTCAGCTGTATTTTTAATTTGTATGTATTTTATGTTATTTGTAGTTATTTCCCTATCCATATTTGTTTGCAGGGCACTTGTCCTACTCTTACCCCCATTTTACTTCCTTTTGCAGCCCTCTAGCCCTTTCCAGGACTTTTTTAGAGTCATTTTGGTGGCCAAAAGTTCGGGGCCCCATTGACTTCAATGGGGTATGGGTGTGGGGTCAAGTTCGAGCCCGAACCCGGACTTTTTTCCGAAGTTCGGCCGAACACGCCGAACCCGAACATCCAGGTGTCCGCTCAACTCTACTTGTGTACGAAAGTGGAAAACTTGTAAATAGGTTAATAAGAGTTACATAACTGGAACTTCTGACTTAAGTTTTGGAAGAATAATAAATTATTAGATTCTTTCATATCTTTCGTCTCTTCACTCCATTCAATATCCACATAGAAAGGTCCAGATGTGGACTAATAACCATACTTTTCAGATCACCCTCATCTATCAACGTCTCAAATGCTGCCTATTCTCTTGAGTCAAGAAGTTGACCTCTGTCTTCACATATCATGCTTGCTTTATAAATCACACATGTTGGTACATCCTTGCACTGTAAAAAAAAGACACTTTCCATTTGTCTTGATCCAGAAAGATATATAAAAAAACAAATAAACAAAGTCAATGAACGTATTTGCTAATTTCACTTCCGAGGATAAATAAATTGATGCCTGGCGCCAAAAAAAAGCTGTCAGTACCTTGGCCAAGGAAAACACTACAATTTTAAAATTAGACCACTCTATTTGCACTGCTTTGACCAAAGTGTACCCAAAACATTTTGGGTACAAAAATGTTTTCTTATTGGTTTGTTGACAATTAAAATGGTGGCCTTTATTCAAAAACTATTATTTGAAAAGTCTATTAATCACCGTATTTTTATATTCTGGCAGGCAGTTATATATTTGTTTCACAACTCTTGTTATTGTAGACTTTGACGAACAGACTGCTCATGTAAAAACCACTAGACAGTTGAACTTTTTGATGCTGTATAAACATTAGAAGATAATGATCAATTGTACAAGTCCTTAAAATACTTAATCTTACCTGCCAAGAACAGTGGTGTCCAATTTGCATTCAAAACATTATAACAAATATAAAACATCTTAAAAATATAAACATTGATTTTTTTTTTCATATAAGTTATAGTTTTGCATTATTATATCCAGTTGCATCCTACCAACACAGAATTGTTTAAAAAAATATTATTCATATTTAATTAAATGTATTATATCCCAAGTAAACATTTGGCTTAACAGTTGTTGATATTATGTTGTGATAATAGCTGTTAGTGTCTTGTTATACTGATATTACTATTTTATGGGCTATTAACACCAAACATATATGGAAACACATTTTTTGATTTATAAAGTTCCCACTAAGCTGTAATTATAAATAGAATGTATCCGAGAGAGAAATGATAAAGTATAGATCAACTCCACAAAACACTTGAAAATAAATGATAAGAAGGGTGAGAGCATATGCCATTTCAACAAAGTCAATGCAAAGTGTTGCCTGGTGTATTTATGAGAGTGTCCTTCAGTGAGAAAATTAATATAAAGTCTGTGATACAGTAAGAAGAAAAGGGAAAAAAAGCAGGAGGGGATAATTTGGTCAGCGACTAAACTTGTCAAGGGAATTGAGACCTATCACTCGTCTTAATCTGGCCTTCAAATTTTTACATCATTTATTTTATTACTGAAACATAAGGGTTTAGGAAGGACGAGCATTCCATTGTGATTCACAAGAGGTTTCCGCTTGAAATTTTTTTCATGTTTTTTTTAACATTTTTATTTTCACTGGACCAGTGTTACTCGTACTGGTGTGCTGACAACTAACAAATGCTACGATTTATCTACAGATGGTAAAGTAGAGAGGGAAAAAAAGAAGCAAAAAAATGATATATTTTAGGTCTTCGGATGATTTGTGTTCTGCAGATGGTGACATTTCTTACAATTTATAAAGTAAAAGTCACTGAATGACAGCTGCTACAGATAAAAGCACTATAAATAAAATATGTTTTATAAGGTAAATGGCTAACTATTACCGTATTTGCTCGAATATAAGACAAGGTTTTTTTCAGAGCAAATGCTCTAAAAAATACCCCTTGTCCTATATTCAAGGTTGTTTTATAATCTGACCTCAAATTAAGGTCAGATTATAAGACTGGGATCCAGGTCCCCTGCAGAGCTGCAGGGGACCTGGATCCCCCCTCTAACAGCCGGGGGATGTCTGCGCGATGAGCGCAGACTCCCCCTGCTGCCGCCCGGCACGACCGCCGGGACTTCTATGATGAAGCCGGGTCCTTCCGGCTTCAACATAAAAGTCCCGGCGGAAGAGCCGGGCCGCAGTGGAGGATTTCTGCGCGTATCGTGCAGACATCCTTCGCTGCCTCCTCTAGGCACCAGGGAGAATAGGGCAGCCGGGGGATGTCTGCACGATAGTGCAGACATCCTCCATGCTGCCTGACACTGCCGTCTATTATGACGGACCGGCTGTCCGTCATAATGGACGGAGGTGTCGAACAGCATGGAGGATGTCGGCACGTATCGTGCCGACATCCCCCAGCTGCCCCCACTAGCCACCAGGGATCAATAAAAAAGGTGAGGGGGAGGGCAGAGAGAGACAATGGGAGGGAGGGGGGAAGCTAAAGACAAGGGGAGGGGGGAGATAAAGACAAGGGGATGGAGGGGGGAGAGAAAGACACAGGGGGGGAGAGAAAGACAGAAAGAGGGGGAAGAGAAAGACAAGGGGAGGGGGAGAGAAAGACAAGGGAGGAAGGGAGGGGGAAGAGAAAGACAGAATGAGGGGGAAGAGAAAGACAGAGGGAGGGGGGAGAGAAAGACAAGAGGAGAGAGGGGAAGAGAAAGACAAGGGGGAGAGAGAAACGTTTGGGTGGAGGGAGAGAGACAAAGCAAGGGGGGAGAGAGAGGCAGCATTGGCACATAAAAGGAAATAAAAAAAGAAATGCATTTGTTTAATATAATCATTTTTATTAAATATTAAAAAGCTATTTACATGTGAATATATACAAGTTAAACTTTTTTTCCTATAGGGTAGTCTTATATTCAGGCTTTTAGTTTTTTTCCTAAAGGAATATCCAAAGTTTGGGGGGTCATCTTATAATCAGGGTCATCTTATAATCGAGCAAATATTGTATATCTTACAATTTGCTGTAGTTTATCTTACTCCATAATGACCTTAAGGTATATTTCAAAAGACACTTTCTTTTAGATGCTGCTGTATAAGCAAAGCTTATGGGGTTTTTTTTTAAAGGAAAAGACATAATATATTTCAGAATTTAGTACCCAACTGGGTACCATACACATTTTCCGTGGGTGAAGTTAGCTATTATCTTTCCATACGTCTTTTTTCAGGAATCGAAAATATTTTACTGGATATGATAGCTCGTTTATTAAGGTTTTAGATACAATTAAACAACATTACTTCTAAAATAAATAAGTTAAAGGAAAGTTTCATCCAAAAGCAGTATAACATTATAAAATACAGCAAATAAAATATAAAAGACCAAACAAGTGATACACAATGAATGGCACAGGAAAAAAAAATGTGTTCGTAAGAAGTTAAAATTTGTGGTATGGTCTGCTATATTGCTATTGGGGGATATAATTTGGTTTACGTGTTCCATCGTCAACATAACAGAAAAGGATAAAATGAGTATTACCCAGCTACGAGGTAAAAAAAAAAAAAAAAAAGTAAAAGAAACTGGAGCACGTGGGTTTAAAAAACGTGAGGCTTCTTCCATAACTACAGGATAACTAAAGGCAGTGGCGTCGCTAGGGGGAGCTACTGGGGTTGAAGCCCCAGATCTCCCCTCCATAGCAGCAAATGTAGACACTGACCACGGCCCCTCACACTTGGCCCCACCTCCTGTATGCTGAACAGCACCAGACTCTGCCCCCTCACACTTGGCTCCGCCCCTCGTGTTTAACTTCACCCCTCAAGCTTTGAACGTGAGAGTCTGGCAGAGTTATGAATGTGCATGTGTGTGTATGTGAGTGGCAGAGTGTAAGTGGGTGGGAGTGGCAGAGTCTAAGTGGGTGTGAGGGTTATGAGTGTGCATGTGTATGTATGTGAGTAGCAGAGTGTAAGTGGGTGTGAGTGGAAAAGTTATGAGTGTGCATGTTTATGTATGTGAGTGGCAGAGTATGTGTGAGTGGCAGAGTTATTAGTGTGTGTTATGAGTGTGTATGTGGGTGAGTGGCAGAATGAAAGTGTGTGTGTATGTGAGTGACAGAGCGTAAGTAAGTGTGTGAGTGAGTGTAAGCATGAGTGGCAGAGTTATGTGTGTGAGTGGTTGAGTGTGTGAGAGTGTAAGCGTGAGCAGCAGAGTTATGAGTGTGTGAGTGGCAGTGTGTAAGTGTGCGAGAGTGAAAGCGTGAGTGTCAGAATTATGAGTGTGTGTGATTGGCAGTGTGTAAGTGTGCAAGAGTGAAAGCGTGAGTGGCAGGGTGTGAGTGTGAATCCCAGTGAGATTACTAGGAGAACATGTGATTAATTACTATTATTCATATTGAATGTGATAATCAAGTGTGAACCAATGCTATCATCTCATATTATTTTTATTTTCACACTTGATTATTACATTCAATATGAATAATAGTGATTCATCTTTATATATAGTCTTTATATTGATGGCAATGAAAGTCCTTACACATGGTATTACACATCCCATGTACCTGGTTATAGTATTAAACCCATACATTATGAATGAATGTGCTGCTCATTATATTATTGGCTTTACTCATAAAAGAGAGAATTGCAGGGAAGTGAGATGGGAATTTCAAAATTAAGGCTAAAGTAGCAGAGTTGGAAAAATGCTCCCATTCAGCTGAATTCCCATCTCAGTTCCCTGCACTTCTCTCTTTTATGAGGTTGGTAGAAGGAGCATACCTTCATACCCCAGCCTATTCTCCCCAGGGTAGAAGGAGCATACCTTCATACCTCAGCCTATTCTCCCCAGGGTAGAAGGAGCATACCTTCATACCTCAGCCTATTCTCCCCAGGGTAGAAGGAGCACACCTTCATACCTCAGCCTATTCTCCCCAGGGTAGAAGGAGCACACCTTCATAACTCAGCCTATTCTCCCCAGGGTAGAAGGAGCATACCTTCATACCCCAGCCTATTCTCCCCAGGGTGGAAGGAGCACACCGTCATAACTCAGCCTATTCTCCCCAGGGTAGAAGGAGCATACCTTCATACCCCAGCCTATTCTCCCCAGGGTGGAAGGAGCACACCGTCATACCTCAGCCTATTCTCCCCAGGGTAGAAGGAGCACACCTTCATACCTCAGCCTATTCTCCCCAGGGTAGAAGGAGCATACCTTCATACCCCAGCCTCTTCTCCCCAGGGTGGAAGGAGCACACCGTCATAACTCAGCCTATTCTCCCCAGGGTAGAAGGAGCATACCTTCATACCCCAGCCTATTCTCCCCAGGGTGGAAGGAGCACACCGTCATAACTCAGCCTATTCTCCCCAGGGTAGAAGGAGCATACCTTCATACCCCAGCCTATTCTCCCCAGGGTGGAAGGAGCACACCGTCATAACTCAGCCTATTCTCCCCAGGGTAGAAGGAGCATACCTTCATACCTCAGCCTATTCTCCCCAGGGTGGAAGGAGCACACCGTCATACCTCAGCCTATTCTCCCCAGGGTAGAAGGAGCATACCTTCATACCCCAGCCTCTTCTCCCCAGGTTTTTGACCCCTTTTTATTAAAAATTAAATAAATATTTATGATGTGCGTGTGAGAGTTGCAGGTTTACACACGTGATACACAATGAATGGCACAGGAAAAAAAAATGTGTTCGTAAGAAGTTAAAATTTGTGGTATGGTCTGCTATATTGCTATTGGGGGATATAATTTGGTTTACGTTTTCCATCGTCAACATAACAGAAAAGGATAAAATGAGTATTACCCAGCTACGAGGTAAAAAAAAAAAAAAAGTAAAAGAAACTGGAGCACGTGGGTTTAAAAAACGTGAGGCTTCTTCCATAACTACAGGATAACTAAAGGCAGTGGCGTCGCTAGGGGGAGCTACTGGGGTTGAAGCCCCAGATCTCCCCTCCATAGCAGCAAATGTAGACACTGACCATGGCCCCTCACACTTGGCCCCACCTCCTGTATGCTGAACAGCACCAGACTCTGCCCCCTCACACTTGGCTCCGCCCCTCGTGTTTAACTTCACCCCTCAAGCTTTGAACGTGAGAGTCTGGCAGAGTTATGAATGTGCATGTGTGTGTATGTGAGTGGCAGAGTGTAAGTGGGTGGGAGTGGCAGAGTCTAAGTGGGTGTGAGGGTTATGAGTGTGCATGTGTATGTATGTGAGTAGCAGAGTGTAAGTGGGTGTGAGTGGAAAAGTTATGAGTGTGCATGTTTGTGTATGTGAGTGGCAGAGTATGTGTGAGTGGCAGAGTTATTAGTGTGTGTTATGAGTGTGTATGTGGGTGAGTGGCAGAATGAAAGTGTGTGTGTATGTGAGTGACAGAGCGTAAGTAAGTGTGTGAGTGAGTGTAAGCATGAGTGGCAGAGTTATGTGTGTGAGTGGTTGAGTGTGTGAGAGTGTAAGCGTGAGCAGCAGAGTTATGAGTGTGTGAGTGGCAGTGTGTAAGTGTGCGAGAGTGAAAGCGTGAGTGTCAGAATTATGAGTGTGTGTGATTGGCAGTGTGTAAGTGTGCAAGAGTGAAAGCGTGAGTGGCAGGGTGTGAGTGTGAATCCCAGTGAGATTACTAGGAGAACATGTGATTAATTACTATTATTCATATTGAATGTGATAATCAAGTGTGAACCAATGCTATCATCTCATATTATTTTTATTTTCACACTTGATTATTACATTCAATATGAATAATAGTGATTCATCTTTATATATAGTCTTTATATTGATGGCAATGAAAGTCCTTACACATGGTATTACACATCCCATGTACCTGGTTATAGTATTAAACCCATACATTATGAATGAATGTGCTGCTCATTATATTATTGGCTTTACTCATAAAAGAGAGAATTGCAGGGAAGTGAGATGGGAATTTCAAAATTAAGGCTAAAGTAGCAGAGTTGGAAAAATGCTCCCATTCAGCTGAATTCCCATCTCAGTTCCCTGCACTTCTCTCTTTTATGAGGTTGGTAGAAGGAGCATACCTTCATACCTCAGCCTATTCTCCCCAGGGTAGAAGGAGCATACCTTCATACCTCAGCCTATTCTCCCCAGGGTAGAAGGAGCATACCTTCATACCTCAGCCTATTCTCCCCAGGGTAGAAGGAGCATACCTTCATACCTCAGCCTATTCTCCTCAGGGTAGAAGGAGCACACCTTCATACCTCAGCCTATTCTCCCCAGGGTAGAAGGAGCACACCTTCATACCTCAGCCTATTCTCCTCAGGGTAGAAGGAGCACACCTTCATACCCCAGCCTATTCTCCACAGGGTAGAAGGAACACACCTTCATACCTCAGCCTATTCTCCCCAGGGTAGAAGGAGCACACCTTCATACCCCAGCCTATTCTCCCCAGGGTGGAAGGAGCACACCTTCATACCTCAGCCTATTCTCCCCAGGGTGGAAGGAGCATACCTTCATACCTCAGCCTATTCTCCCCAGGGTAGAAGGAGCACACCTTCATACCTCAGCCTATTCTCCCCAGGGTAGAAGGAGCACACCTTCATACCTCGGCCTATTCTAACCAGAGTAGAAGGAGCATACCTTCATACCTCAGCCTATTCTCCCCAGGGTAGAAGGAGCATACCTTCATACCTCAGCCTATTCTCCCCAGGGTAGAAGGAGCATACCTTCATACCTCAGCCTATTCTCCCCAGGGTAGAAGGAGCATACCTTCATACCTCAGCCTATTCTCCCCAGGGTAGAAGGAGCATACCTTCATACCTCAGCCTATTCTCCTCAGGGTGGAAGGAGCACACCTTCATACCTCAGCCTATTCTCCCCAGGGTAGAAGGAGCACACCTTCATACCTCAGCCTATTCTCCTCAGGGTAGAAGGAGCACACCTTCATACCCCAGCCTATTCTCCCCAGGGTAGAAGGAGCATACCTTCATACCCCAGCCTATTCTCCCCAGGGTAGAAGGAACACACCTTCATACCTCAGCCTATTCTCCCCAGGGTAGAAGGAACACACCTTCATACCTCAGCCTATTCTCCCCAGGGTAGAAGGAGCACACCTTCATACCCCAGCCTATTCTCCCCAGGGTAGAAGGAGCATACCTTCATACCCCAGCCTATTCTCCCCAGGGTAGAAGGAACACACCTTCATACCTCAGCCTATTCTCCCCAGGGTAGAAGGAGCACACCTTCATACCTCAGCCTATTCTCCCCAGGGTAGAAGGAGCACACCTTCATATCTCAGCCTATTCTCCCCAGGGTAGAAGGAGCATACCTTCATACCCCAGCCTATTCTCCCCAGGGTAGAAGGAACACACCTTCATACCTCAGCCTATTCTCCCCAGGGTAGAAGGAGCATACCTTCATACCCCAGCCTATTCTCCCCAGGGTGGAAGGAGCACACCTTCATACCTCAGCCTATTCTCCCCAGGGTGGAAGGAGCATACCTTCATACCTCAGCCTATTCTCCCCAGGGTAGAAGGAGCATACCTTCATACCTCAGCCTATTCTCCCCAGGGTGGAAGGAGCACACCGTCATACCTCAGCCTATTCTCCCCAGGGTAGAAGGAGCACACCTTCATACCCCAGCCTCTTCTCCCCAGGTTTTTGACCCCTTTTTATTAAAAATTAAATAAATATTTATGATGTGCGTGTGAGAGTTGCAGGTTTACACACGTGTCTGCATGGCAGAATATCTGTGTGGGAAAAGCCATCTGTGTGTAAGGTTGTCTGGATGTGTCTGGATGTGTCTGTAAGAGAGTGTGTGAGTGTAAGGTTGTCTATGTAAGGATATCTATGTGTGTGTGTGTGTGTGTGTGTGATATCCCCTATATTATGACATATTATGAGACTGTTGGTCAACTTTTTTCTCAAAGTCTGGTGAATGGTGTATGCAACATACACAACATTTTGTATGCTCAGTCATTTTGAAATCATGGGAATTTGCTCACATACAAGTGTGTGTGTGTGATGTTAGTTGGTGTGTGTCTCTGTGTGTAAGAGTTTGTGCATGTATGTGTGACTGTGCAAGTGTGAATGTGTGTGTATATGTGGCTACATGTGTATGTGTGTGTATTTGTGGCTGTGTATTTATGTTTATAATTGTAACTTCAAGCAATGTTTTTTGTGTGCTGTGAGTCTTATTGTGTATTGTGGTACAGTAATGTGCAGCATGAGTGTGTGATACACTCACATGCTGTACATTACTGTGAGTTTTATTACTGTGGAGGTAGTCACAGACAGAAAGACACACACACACACAGACAGCCACACACATACAGTCGGTCACAGGCAGACATACAGTCAATCACACACACACACACACACACACACACACACACACACACACATATAGTCAGTAACAGACAGACACACACATATAGTCAGTAACAGACAGACACACACATACAGTCAGTCACATACAAACACACACATACAATCAGTCACAGACAGATACACACATACATTCAGTCACAGTCAGACATGGAGTCAATCACACACTCATACAGTGGGTCACAGGCAGTCACACATGCAGTCAGTCATACACACACACACACACACACACTGTCAGTCACATACACTTACACACAAGTCAGCAATTTTGTTGTTGTTTATGATTTAAAAAAAGTGCATCTATCATTTTAGCCTGGTCTGTGCCCTGCTGTTGTTTCTAGACCTGCTGAGCACACTCAGCGCTCAGACACTATAGTGTGGTGCATGTTGGGATGGAGCATGAAGACTGTGCAGCCAGTGCACACACTGCTCCCTCGCGCTCCGCTGGATAAATAAATAAAATGATCCCAGCAGCGAGGGGCACCATGCAGGGACAACAATAACTGGGCGCCAGGTAAAATTTCCTAGTGCCCGGCATTTGTTGAGCCCTGATATATACCCACATATACCTATTGTTCATTGGCATCAAATATATCAGTCTGTATGCCGGCTAAACTTGTGATTTTATTTACTCCACTCCTATCAAATCTGCCATGGGCTCCAGCCCCGGATCTTTTGGAGACCTAGCAACGCCCCTGACTAAAGGTTTGTTCATGGTAAACTATGATCACTGCTTAAGCTTATTAATTCACAAATAGTAGCCAACTGAGTTTAATATAATACAAATATTAAAATGTAGGTATTGCCAAAATGTCCCTTCAATCTAGCAACAAAGTTGCATAGAAGTTCAACCGAAGTATAAAAGGGCTGTTACCAGATTACCCATTAGTGATTTTTTTTCCATGCTGAAAAAGCTTTGTGAGAAATAGTACTCTCCTTTTTAGGGTTTGCCAAAGCCAAATATAATTAAGAATACTATAAATGATATGATGAATAATACTGAGAAGGCAAATATTGTCTCATAATAATTTGGGTATTTCATACATGTTATTTGCTTGCAAAATCAGTTTATAGGTTGATGGGAGGAGAGAGACAAGATGAGGGGGAGGGAGGGGGAGAGAGAGAGAAAAGGTTGGGGGGAGGGAGAGACAACATGGGAGGGAGGGGGAGAGAGATAACACTGGGGGGAGAGAGAGACAATGCTGGGGGGAAGGGGGAGAGAGAGACAAAGCGTGAGGGAAGGAGAGAGACAGCATTGATTTATAAAAGGAAATCAAAACAAGAAATGGATTTTTTTATATCATAATTTTTATTAAATATTAAAAAGCAATTTACATGTGAATATATTCAAGTTGAACTTTTTTCCTATAGGGTAGTCTTATATTCAGGCTTTTAGTTTTTTTCCTAAAGGAATATCCAAAGTTTGGGGGGTCGTCTTATAATCAGGGTCGTCTTATTTTCGAGCAAATACGGTAATACCAAAATATTTGAAATGTGAACGGAATCAACAGCTAGCTAAAAAAAAAAGCCACATTCATCTCATTTCTAGTAATTATTCCTCAAAGGAATAAATATCACTGAAATAGTATTTATACTGTGAATGTAGAGAATAAACAATGATCAAAAAGGTGTGTACATTATTTTAGCTGAAAAATAAGCAAATGCATAAATTAACGTACAGATGATTTTTTTTTTTCAACTTTAAAAGTTTTTGAAATATTTGGTGATAGAGTCCCTGTAACAAAAATAATACACATATTTATGAATAAAATATAACCATGTACATTTCATATGAAGATCTACAACACACCAATACAATCTATTCCCCAAAAATTATATGTCAATTGCTAAATGAAAAAGTATTGCTTTAAAATAAATTAAGCTCAGATTCTATTCATAATATTTATGTATAAATGAGATATGTCTAAAATGTTCTGTAAATAAAATAGTTTTCTTTTTCAGAAATAATAATTACTTGCATTATGTAATAGAAGTTTATTTTGGAACGCTAACAGATAAATGCTGCATGTCTAAAATTGACTCCTAGTTTTCTTCAAATACAATTACTTTTCCTGAATGCCTGTTAGATACACCTTAGGGAAATTAAGCAGTGCATTTTTCTTGTCTTCTAATCTTTTTTATGCTTGGTTAGAGGCCACACATTGGCTTGTACATTGTTGCTACTTTCATGTAAAGTGCTGTGACTTACAGTCATCAATTTTTGGGGGATTTATATTTCTCTTGAACCTTGACTGTATAAAAATCATGCTTTTTTTGTTTGTTTCCCATTGTTTTTTCATTTTAAAAATATATCTTTTGTTATATTTCTATAAACTAGCTAAACATTTTTAAAATGGAAAAGATGGAAAACAAATAAAATAAGTAGACATGTGCATTCGTTTTCGGACGAATGCATTTTCGGACGAAAATAGCATTTTCGTCCATTCGTCCGAAAAACGAATAACGAAAATTTTAACTAACAAAATCCGAATGAACGAATGGTTAATAAACGAAAATCATTCGTTCATTCGTCCATTCGTCCATTCGTGCTATTGGCATTCTAAACCGAAATAGAGTCGGTTTACAATACCAATAGCATTGTACTACATTCCATAAACCGACATGAATGACTTTCGGTTTATGGAATGCATGTAATGCTATTAGCTTCCTATAAACCGAAATTGAGTTCCCATTCATACGAATAGGTCAATTGACCTATTCGTATGAATGGGGACTCTTTCGGTTTATAGAAAGCCAATAGCAGCATGTATTCTATAAGCCGAAAGTCTTTAAAACAAACGACGTTCGGTTTATAGAATACATGTAATGCTATTGCTGTTCTATAAGCCGAAAGACATTCGGCTTATAGAACAGCAATAGCATTACATGCATTCTATAAACCGAACGTCGTTCGTTTTAAAGACTTTCGGCTTATAGAATACTATTGGCATTCTATAAACCTAACTAGAGTCCCTCCTCATTCATAAGAATTTCTTATGAATGGGGACTCGACTCTAGTTCGGTTTATAGAAAGCCAATAGTATTCTATAAGCCGAAAGTCTTTAAAACGAACGACGTTCGGTTTATAGAATACATGTAATGCTATTGCTAAACTATAAACCGAACGACTTTCGGTTTATAGAATAGCCATAGGATTACATGTAGTACATAAGCCGAAAGTCTATAAACCGAAAGTCGTTCGGTTTATAGGCTGTCGGCATTTAACTATACGGAGACAGAGTCTCCATTCATAAAATTATGAATGGAGACTTTGTCTCCGTGTAGTAAAATGCCGAAAGTCTATAAACCGAACGATCGGTTTATAGACTTTCGGCTTATGTAATACATGTAATCCTATGGCTATTCTATAAACCGAAAGTTCGGTTTATAGAATAGCAATAGGAATACATGTATTCCATAAGCCGACAGCCTATAAACCGAACGTTCGGTTTATAGGCTGTGGGCATTTTACTACACGGAGACAAAGTCTCCATTCATAATTTTATGAATGGAGACTCTGTCTCCGTATAGTTAAATGCCGGCTTTTAACTATACGGAGACAAAGTCTCCATTTATAATTTTATGAATGGAGACTCTGTCTCCGTATAGTTAAATGCCCACAGCCTATAAACCGAACGTTCGGTTTATAGGCTGTGGGCATTTAACTATACGGAGACAAAGTCTCCATTCATAATTTTATGAATGGAGACTCTGTCTCCGTATAGTTAAATGCTATTGTATTCTATAAACCGACTCTATTTCGGCTTATAGCATGCAATAGTACTACGAATGGACGAATGAACGAATGATTTTCCTTTATTAACCATTCGTTCATTCGGCTTTAGTTAGCTTAGCATTTTCATTCTTCGTTTTTCGGGCGAATGGACGAAAATGCAATTTTCGGACGAAAATGCATTCGTCCGAAAACGAATGCACATGTCTAGTATATATTCACATGTAAATTGCTTTTTAAATAAAAAATTATGATATAAAAAAATCTTGTTTTTATTTCCTTTTATGTGACAATGCTGCCTCTCTCTTTCCCTTGCCCCCAGATTTGTCGCTCTCCCCCCCTTAGTGTTGTCTCTCTCTCACCCTCCCTTTGGCTCCCCCCTCGCTCCCCTTGTGTCTGTCTCTTCCCCCCTTCCCTCCCCTTGTTTCTGAGCGAGACCTCTCCTGCTGCTGCCCGGCATGACCGCCGGGACTTCTATGATAAAGGGTACTTCCGGCTTCCTCATAAAAGTCCTGGCTGTCGTTCCGGGCGGCAGCAGGGGAGGTCTCGCTCATCGCGCAGACATCCACCGCTGCCTCGCTAGCCACCAGGGAGAATCGGGCAGCTGGGGGATGTCTGCACGAATCGTGCAGACAACCTCCATGCTGCCCGACACTTCCGTCTATTATGTATAGTGCATACATCCCCCGGCTGCCCCCACTAGCCACCAGGGAGCAAGAAACAGGTGAGGGGGGGACAGAATAACAAGGGGGGGGGGCAGAGAGAAACAAGGGGAGGGAAGGGGGGAAGAGACAGACACAAGGGGAGCGAGGGGGGAGCCAAAGGGAGGGTGAGAGAGAGACAACACTAAGGGGGGGAGAGCGACAAATCTGGGGGCAAGGGAAAGAGAGAGGCTGCTTTGTCACATAAAAGGAAATAAAAACAAGATTTTTTTTATATCATAATTTTTTATTAAAAAAGCAATTTACATGTGAATATATACTAGACATGTGCATTCGTTTTCGGACGAATGCATTTTCGTCCGAAAATTGCATTTTCGTCCATTCGCCCGAAAAACGAAGAACGAAAATGCTAAGCTAACTAAAGCCGAATGAACGAATGGTTAATAAAGGAAAATCATTCGTTCATTCGTCCATTCGTAGTACTATTGCATTCTATAAGCCGAAATAGAGTCGGTTTATAGAATACAATAGCATTTAACTATACGGAGACAGAGTCTCCATTCATAAATTTATGAATGGAGACAAACGTATAGTTAAAAGCCGACAGCCTATAAACCGAACGTTCGGTTTATAGGCTGTCGGCATTTTACTACACGGAGACAGAGTCTCCATTCATAAAATTATGAATGGAGACTTTGTCTCCGTGTAGTAAAATGCCCACAGCCTATAAACCGAACGTTCGGTTTATAGGCTGTCGGCATTTTACTACACGGAGACAAAGTCTCCATTCATAATTTTATGAATGGAGACTCTGTCTCTTATTAGTTAAATGCCGACAGCCTATAAACCGAACGACTTTCGGTTTATAGACTTTCGGCTTATGTAATACATGTAAACCTATGGCTATTCTATAAACCGAAAGTCGTTCGGTTTATAGAATAGCAATAGGATTACATGTATTCCATAAGCCGAAAGTCTATAAACCGAAAGTCGTTCGGTTTATAGACTTTCGGCTTATAGAATACAATTAATACTATTGCCTTTCTATGAACCGAACGAGAGCCCCATTCATAAGAATTTCTTATGAATGGGGCTCTCATTCGGTTTATAGAAAGCCAATAGTATTACATTGTATTCTATAAAACGAACGAAAAAAATTAACGAAACGAAAATAATGAACGAATTTCGTCTGAAACGAATGCACTAATGAACGAAATTCGTTTTAGACTAAATAAATAACATTTTCGTTCGAATGGACGAAAACGAAACGAAAATTTTAGTTTTGCACATGTCTAAAAATAAGCATGAGTTTTATACACACACACACACACACACACACACACACACACACACATATATATATATATATATATATATATATATATATATATATATATATATATAGATGTATCTGTATTCATCATATGACATATTTACACACAATCATCTAGTCATTTGGAAAGTTCATGTTTCTGGCATTTTAGAGACCTATAGGCAGATATAATAGAACATTATGGGCACATTAATATTACATTGATTTAAATATGCAGTATAGTTCGTAACTAGGGTAACCATATGTCCTCGGAACATCCCAGCAATGTAAACAAAATGTCCATGACCCAAGCAACCTCATTCTGGGACAAAGCAGTGGAGTCAATGATGGGGCCATGCAACCTCTACATAATATCATGCCTCTCATGATAAAAATAAATAAAATGGCACTGATTATAAGTCGCATTGAGATGGGTGAGCAGGGCGCACCATGCCCAAAGGATGATGTTTATGATGTGGGAGACACAGAAAAAAAAAGTTTGGATATACTGAAAAGAGCATGATATCCTACCGAAAAAAAAATAATAATAGTAATAAGCTTATATCCATGAAATCAATACAAATGATAAGTGCAATCAACTGAAATACAAGCACTGTCAAGTATGCTTGCATATATAATGAGCACATGTACCTACCACGATTTGAAAGCAATATTAGAAACCAGAAAAAGCAGTGACTAAAAAATATAAAAATATAATTCTGAATGGCAAGCCATAGATCAGAGCAGGTGGGGATCAGGACAGTGGCAGCAGAAAAGGGGGAGGGGGGGATGTCCAAGTCCAAAAGGTATCAGCAGAGTTTCTCAGTGGAGGAAAACAAAGCATTAGAACATGTAGTTGGTGGGAATAACAGGTCTGAGCAGGTGGTGAAGAAAAAGTAAGTACATTTAAAATACTTGTACACCAGAGACATCATGTTATATCACACTGAGCTCACATCTGTAGTTCATGTAACACATGTATTAGCTGTTTTAAAGATACCTAGGAATGTACACTCATGTGGAATGTTGCATGTGGCTGCATATGCCATAATGGCTTCCACACACAGAGAAGCTACAAGGGTGTGTATAGAGAGTATAGAGTTTTTGAACATTATCTTAAATGCCACCCTGCATATCCAATAATTAAAAAACAGACCTCTAGTTTACTCACTCTCCTAAATTATCGCAAAAAATGTTCTATGGCTGGAGGGTGCCTATAGACCAAAATAAAGTGAAAAACCCGGGAAAAGCTCAAAAGTAGCAATACCCAAAGAAGGTCTATTTAATAGGCACTCATGAAACAAATGAAAAAATAGAAATTTTAGTAATAGGAATTCCTTGTATAGGGATCATGTGATCAGCACTTTACAATTTAAACACTAATATCAATGACCACCCTAAAACATCCCAAAACTAACACAATGTGATATACCATTAAGGTAAAATTGAATCCTGCAGGATAAGCAAAAAAACGGGAATGAGAAAAAATAAAAGGGAGGAGAGGGGAATGTAATGAATGTACCACCCGAGTCCCCCACTCCTTAACTGTGCGTCCACAGCCAAATATGAAACAAGTAAATAAATATCATGAGAACCCTGTTATAATGACAAAAAAAACAGGAACGTCCGGGAAGGCTCTGCAGCAAGCTAAATATACAGGGAATACATCATAAAAGTGACAGTCACTGGGATAAGTATAAAGAAAAAATGCATATGTCCATCCAAGCTTCAACACTTGACTGATAGGGAATGCAAACAATACTGCATTAAAGTTGATCATCTATATAATGCAGGGCTGGGACCAGTGTCTGGCCAACAGTTAGAGAGATACTGATAATAGTATTGTGCTGAATTTAATACTTGCAGAGCTGTCCGCTGAGTGAACCATCCAAAGAGTAGGTGGATGATGAATAAATCACCTTCATTTGTTAGCCGCAGCCATCCAGTCATGGGACAACAAACACTGTTGGTAAGTCTTGATAGTATAAGCTCACTCTAGCAGATGGGACACATAAATCCAAAGTATTGGATAAAACCATGTCACCTATGGCCGTTTTGCCTAGAAGGCTTCTTCTGGGTAACATTAATTTATTTATTTATGTATTTTGGTGCACCATTGGAGTGTTCCCCTCGCCTCCTTTTTTTTTTTTCTTTTTCCTCCTTCCGGTTTTTTTTGCTCATCCTGCAGGATACCTTAATGTTATATCACATTGTGTTAGTTTTGGTATGTTTTAGGGTGGTCATTGATCTTAGTGTTTAAATTATACAGTGCGGATCACACGATCCCTATACAAGGAATCCCTATTAATACCATTTCTATTTTTGCATAATAAATGCTGACCTTGTCTTTTGTTTCATGTGTGCCTATTAAATAGACCTTCTTTGGGTATTGGTACTTTTGAGCTTTTCCCAGGTTTTCCAGTATAGAGTTTTTGTTCAGGGAATGTTAGCTATAGAAACATAGAAAGATAAAATGTGTCGGCAGATAAGAACCATTCGGCCCAGCTAGTCTGCCCAATTTTCTTAAAACTTGTATTAGTCCCGGCGAGATCTTATATCTAGAATAGCCTTGTACCCATGATGTAATATCATGTGATGTTATTGTATTCTGCTGACTTTAATCTTGTTTTTTTTCTGTCTAAATAAATCGTTTATTTTCTTTTGCAGTGTTTTCAAAATGATCCTGATTTTCCCCATCTACGTACGTTTCAAATGATCCAGTTAACACTAAATTCCGATAAAGTAATTTCATGATAAAGTTACCTTCACGTTCATAAATGTGTATTCAGTTCACAGTTCTGGCTAACAAACAGGTGTTTGCAGTAAAGAGAAAAATAATATTTCCATTCAAGATACAGTCAAGTTAATTGCAATCGAGCTTGTAAAAATCTTTTTTTTTTTTCTCTGCTTTTTCCGAGAGCTGTGAATTCATTAATCTCCCAAATATATTCAACACATGATCTGATATTTCACAAATGTTTAAAGGCTGACACTTTCTGTGAAACACCTGCACATACTTATTTACTGATTCGTTTAAAACTTCAAAGAACAAAGTTTTCTACAAAAGAAAAAAAATATAAGATCAAGGTTTTAATAAAGTTATGAATTCCTACCCAGCAGTTCGAGGAAAAATGGAGTTTTAAAATGTAGAATACAGGAAGAAGCCATCTTGAACATATATTAATGTAGGGATACTGTTCTCAACATGTATTCATGGTACAGGAACATTATAGGGGACTAGATAGACCTTTTCAGTACAGAAGCAGATCTTGGCAGTAATTTTTACTGTAGGTCACTTTTACTGTTACTCTAGGACACCTGAGACTGGTTACTGTGCATGTGCAGTATCATCTGCATGCGTGGTAGTGCTGACACTTGTACCTGCCTAAGCTCCGCCATCCAGCGTCCACATTTGCCGAGGGCAAGAGATGGTATGACAGAGTGCTACAGTTTATTGAATAGAACAGTTGGTCCAACACAAGTGATGTCATTGAAGCACCTAATAACTTGTCAGTGATACGGGTTTTCATTAGCTGTCTGAATTGCGATATAGTTAAGACAGAGATGGCTTTTTGGTGAAGGAGGAGCAGGTGCGGCCCAGGACAGCCATCAATGGGGGCTATTTAGAATTCTCAATTCTGGGTCAAAGTTCTAAACATGGTGTGCAGGAGGATTCCATTGTTTCCATATTTACTGCTCCCCATTTTGATTTTTGCCCCAGAATTGAGCTTTGTAAAAAAAAAAAAAAAAATTGATAGATACATTATTTTTTTACTCTCGATCTGTCGATTAATACATGAAAAAGTACTGCATCTCTCTTCACCTATGTACCTATACATCTGCTTGTATGCTATTCTATTTTACTAGAGATTGTTATAAATGAAGGAAGAGGTTTCAGTATTCTGGGCAGCTAGATATGTTGTACCATCAGGATGCACTGAAGTGAAATTCATTGCCTAAGGGAGAAGCTCAGGGGTATGTCATGTCAAGACAAAATGAAGTCATTTAGGCTAAGTTGTGTGTTATATTAAGACAAAATGGATCCCTACATGTACAGTCTTCTGATTAAATATATTGTTTAAAAGACATAAGAAGAATACAAACAATATTTAATTCCTTTAATTAAGGCTTTACAACAGCATAGTAAAAAAAATAAAGACAAGACAGAGTTGAAGAGAAGAAACATCGATCACATTAAAGAAATACCAAGCTTGATATTCTGCTGTGTTAGAAGATTTTACTCTATAAAAGTACTGTTCTGCATAGACTTTTTTTGAGTGCACATTTTAAGTACTTATATCATTATGTCAAATTACTTATTCTTGATTTTAAACAACTTGCCTTTCTTCTGTAGTTTGCAAGACCATTACCATGATTTTCACTCGGGATTGCATATTTTGTCACTCAAGCTCCCTCAGTCCATGTGTGCCCTCACATATCTGACATTACCAGTAGTACAGCTCAGAGCAGGAGGATAAAGGGTCCTTAATAAACTATTTATGCTGCCTTACTGCTAACTATGGAGATAACCCCCCTTTGTGATAATATTAGCCCTGCTCAGCTACTGCTGCCAAGTGCTCACCCTGTGACTACTGTATACATATTATGCATTTGGGTCCAGTAAAGCTTCACCCATATCCACACCTTCACTCACACCCACAATTTTTAAAGTCCCACTCTTTGGCCATATGAAATGTTGTTGTGGTATGGTGCATGGAGGCAGCCCTGCACTGCCACAGCACTAGTCTCCCACTTGTTGCATGCACAGAGTCTGCAGTCTACCCAGCATTGGACTGCCATGTAACACTTCTTAGGCTATTAAAATAAATAACTTAAACTAGCTATTTTTTGGGTAATCAAAGTAAACAGGTTCTTCACTGCCTATCACCTTCCTTTAAAAAGTAAATATATTTGCTTTTTAAAAATGCCCCTCACCCCCTTCCTATATATTCCAACAGACCTAGTTTTTTTCTTTTCTTTTAAAATTCCCATCAAACATCTGAATGTTCTGGCATTGCCTATCTAAAAACAAATAGAAAAGTGGGCTACACAAGAGAGAAGGCCTTTTTCTTTACTAGCAACAAGTGAAAGCCTTTCTCTGGTGGCACCAACAAACATAGCTAACAGCATGGAGTGACATATACCACTTAAAGAACACACTGTATCAACCGTGTAGCAGACCCAACGCAGAAGTAATAGAAACAGATGTTATTTTTCAGGATCATGATTTTCTTACGCTGGGGTTTTAACATTTTCTTTTTACTTGTTTCTGGTAAATGCCATTCTGCAGAAGTGACTTCAGCTAATGTGGGTAGCAATTAATACAAAACACAAACACACTTTCCATTAGATTTTTATGTACATTGAATAAATCAGCCAGTATCGGTAAGACATCCATTGCGTGTCTGTTCCTTTCCCCTGCTTGTGTGCTAGAAGCAAATCATCGCATTGTGCTTTGTCATAAATTAGCGGTTCCAAGTGGATGGTACAGTAAAAGCACAAACGATGTTAGATACTTGTTGCAGTTAATGAATGCAGAGAAACATTTAAATAAAGGAGAAACCATAGCTATTTCTGGGAAAATAATGTCAAGGTCAACAGTTTTGCTTTAGTGCAGTCTTTTTATTAACGCATCACATCAGTTTCTTGTTTACTTTGGTATAGTATATGTTCACCATATTTGTATACATGTTCTGTACAATGCCTTAGCATTTCTTTAGTGATGGATATTATGACTGTTGACGGTGAGGTATAAAGCAAGAGATACTATATCCAAAAACCTGGTGCAAAGTAACCATATGTCAAGGCCTTGACCCTGGGGTCTATTCACTGAAATGTGAGTTGTTGAGGTGAGATGAACATTTCATCTCTCCAATTTTGCTATACATTGTGCAGGGACGATCCTGGTGAGTTTACTTAGCGGGGGGAAACTCACCAGGTTTGCACAATGTACAGTTAAATGGCGCGATAACATGTTCATCTCACATCAACTCACCTTTTAGTGAATAGCCCCCATAGTGTAACTGGAATGAATTACAGTTACTTACTTGTAACAAGTTGAGCTAAAGAGAGTTAGCACAAACAACCTGTAACCAACCACAGAATAATTTAGAACAACACAACCACACGGGATATATTGAGCTCCTATAGAATACAATGTTCCATTACGGTGTCCGCTTAACTCAAATTAAGTAACAAAGCACACACTGAATTAATGGTGTAGCCATATATACAACATATATGTATACTGCTCATGTACACCTAGAACTGCCCGGAACTCGCAAAAAGATGAGGTGAAATTTGTCATGGCCTCTGATCATATTCAAGTAATTTGGATGGGAATACATGTGTAATTTGTATATGAATATAATGGTTTATACCGTAATAGGAAAAATGAAATCAAGATAGGGATGAGAATGAGTTGTTAATAAGGATAGGAGGTGGATTAATGGTAAAGAATTGGAAAGGATGGGGTCAGGATGAGGCACCGGATAAGGATTGAGCATAAAATCTTTGTTGAATCAATATTAAGATGATATACCGTATTTGCTCGAATATAAGACGACCCTGATTATAAGACGACCCCCCAAACTTTGGATATTCCTTTAGGAAAAAAACTAAAAGCCTGACTATAAGACTACCCTGTAGAATACAAAGTTTAACTTGTATATGTTCACATGTAAATTGCTTTTTAATATTTAATAAAAATTATGTTACTAAAAATTGCATTTCTTTTCTTTATTTCCTTTTATGTGCCTCTGCTGCCTCTCTCTCCCCCTCCCCCCAGCGTTGTCTATCCCTCCCCCAAACTATTCTTTCTCTCTCCACCTCCCTCCTTTTCTCTCTCTCTCCACCCTCCCTCTCACCTTGTCTCTCTCTGCCCCCTCCCTCCTTTTCTCTCTCTGCCCCCTCCCACCTTGTCTTTCTCTGCCCCCTCCCTCCCCTTGTCTCTCTCTGCCCCCCTCAATCCACATGTCTCGCTCTGCCTTCATTGTTTCTCTCTGACCCCCTCCCCTTTTCTCTCTCTGTCCCGGTCTGTTGTCCCCCCTCCCCTTGTCTCTATCTGCCCCCCCACATTGTCTTTCTCTGCCCCACCTCCCTCCCCTTTTCTCTCTCTGCCCCCCTCCCTCCCCTTGTCTCTCTCTGTCCCCATCTGTCTGTCCCCCCTCCCTCCCTCTCACCTGGTCTCTCGTTGCTGGCTAGTGGGGGCAGCTGGGGGATGTCTGCACGATAGAGCATTTGCTCTGAAAAAAACCTTGTTTTATATTCGAGCAAATACGGTAGTAACATGACAAGATGAATGGAGATCTTGATTCTTTCAATAGTATGCTCAGATCATAAAAAAAGATAAAGGCAAGTAATCCTAATTAGTAAGATAATACAAACACATTTCATAAATAACATATCTGCTTACATGTAAGTTAAGACTCATGAACAAGCGACAGCATGTGAACCGATGAACCGATTGTCCTTCGATCAGAGATTAGGAGCGGTAGAACTGCAGCAGGCAAAAGATAACAAAATTAGGTGGAAAGACTGGCTTCAGCAGCCTCTTCTTAGATGATCTTCATGAATTCAGCGTCAGGAGAGTTCAGAAATCTCTTTTACTTTAGATGCAGGCTCTTGGTACAGCTCTTCCATTGTAACACTGGTCTGGTGACCAGACCATCTTCAAATGGTCAGACTCCATGTTGTTTACAGTCCAGCCTTGAACAATAGCCAGTATGTTTTCCTGGAAACACTGTTGTTTAGACACCCTGCAATCTGCATATGCCACACACATATAAACCTATAAATATATAGACACATACATCCAAGTACACACACACATATTGTTATTTAAGTGATTTCTGTGTATAAAAGCACCAAACTAGCATACATATGAACCATGTCTAGAACATCACCTCAATGCACCTACCACTTGGACTAGTTTATCGCTTCATTACATTTGCTTGTAATTCTCTTAAAATGTATAGCTTGTTGTTTTGGGACTATACGTGCACACTGTAAACACTTTAAGATGAGCCTCTTTAAAAAAAAAAAAAAAAAAAAGTAAAGGTGCTAAAGATATACAGCATTCTCGGTTTTAAAGCCCTACTTTCTAATCCTATCTAGAAAAAGTAATACGTATTTCTGCTAAGACCCCATGTATGCTACATTTTAAAGACTGAAATTATACTATGATGAAGCTACATTAGATTAAATTTCGGAAAGCAAAGAATGTGCTTAAACTTCAGAGTCCCTCTAGACAGCAATATTTCACTGGAATTCTAATTACTCTGTGTTCAGGTCTCTTTTTATTTGGAAATAAATGCGTAAATTGCTTTAGTCACAGAGCGTTGTGTTACTAATATTTATTATATTCTAGATTTTTTTTTTGTAAATGTTGCACTTGAATTTAATTTTTTTCGCAGTGGGAAGTTTCTAGATTTTTTTTTTCTAAATGTTGCACTTGAATTTAATTTTTTTCGCAGTGGGAAGTTTCTCTTTAAAAAGACTGTATCACCTAAACATAGTTTTTATTGTCATTGTGCAGAATAAAAAATGATTAAAAATGATCTTTACATTGTGAAAGCAAACTTGCAAGCAAATGCCTAAACTAGGATAAAAACTGGTCTGTGGAGTATTTTGCTCATGACATCACCTGTAGCTTGATAAAATGATTTTCAATGGGAAATATGTAATTTGCCTATTAAAGGGACTGTCTGGTGCACAAAAAAAGTTAATGCATATTAATGTGCTTTCAAAGTACTTTAAAATACATGTTTTACATTTTGCATTGCTAAAATATAAAATACTTACAGCTAGTTCAAATAGTGAAATGACAGCAGTTTGCAAGTAGCCAGGACTGCCCTCACTAGCTGAGTACAAGTCAATTTGTATTTATTTATTTGTTCTGCAGGAACCAATCCAAATAAATCCATTAAAATGAATGGAATATTCTGTTTCTCTAGTGATGTCATCAGACAATGTGTTGCACTGCTAAGAGATCCTACTGTGTACAAGAGCAAGACCACTTAGTGGCCGCACCATTTATTATATTCTAGCAGCACAACAAGTGACAAAATGAAACAAAACATTATATGCTCACAGTCTATATAATCATAGTCTCCATTTAAAACACATATTTCTGCTAATTTACGCATTTGCTTGCAATTTTGCTAACACACATAGATAAGTTCCAATCATTTTTTATCCTTTGCATCCTGAGTAAAAAAAAACAATGTTTAGGTAATACAGTATGTCAAAACAAGGTCAAAATACAATTCCCTCCTCTATACCGCTCACCAGTAGAACTGGCTGCCTGGGTGAGGGAGCGTCCATTTCACATACTCTGTGGGGTAAGGTACAACCAAAGTCAGGGGAGGGCTGGAAAGAGGGAAATTGCCTCCTGGGCCAGTCTCAAAGCTCAATCGACTGGGGCTGCACCATTTTCCACTTTTAAATGCTCCAGTCGGTAACATCATCGATCTATTGTCTTGTCTGCTACTAATTTCTGTATGTTATCTGTCAGCAAGTCTGTTAAGCACGTCTATGGATGTCTTTCTCTGGTGCTATCAGGTGGGCTAACAAAGTGTCACCAAGGCTAACTAAATAGATTTACTATTACGGAGATCCTGGCTTTTCTATTTCACACAGTACTAAGCAGCAAGGGCATTTTATCTTCAATGTGTCGTGGCAGGCTCGGCATAGTGTTACTGTTAGATGTTCCCTTCCCCTCAGGCCAACAGTTGCCATCCCTCCCCTGACCAAACTATATACCTGCCTTGTCTAGATTTAAATAGAAGATTAGTGTAGCTTGGATTCATTGACTCTAACCGGCAGAATTCAACATATACTTACGGAGCTACTCAATAAAGAGAGAATTGCTGGGAACTGAGATGGGAATTTCAAGCTTTAGTCCAAAGTAGCTGAGTTGGACACATTCTCTTATTCAGCTGCATTGGAGAATGGTTCCAACTCGGCCACATTGGCCTCAAGTTGGAAATTCCCATCTCAATTCCCTGCTATTGTATCTCTATTTAGTGGACTCTTTAAGCGTTAGTATTATGGTTTAAGAATCCTCTGCAACTGCTCAAAAAAGGAGGGAAAACAAGACTCAACCAATGTGAAAACTAGGCCGACTTAATTTGAACCAAATACTGTTTTCAATAAACAAATATTATCCAAAGAATAAAATAAATTACCCTCACACATGAGCTACCAGTGAAATAAGTATGTATTACATTTGCGGTTTAATGTATAACAATATTTTTTGGATAAATGTTATTAACTTCCAGGTATGTATTACATGTCTACTCTACATTGCTGAGCAGTAATCTTGTTCGAATTGAATTATTAGAAGTTGAAATTACAAATATTATATTTGAAGGTTTTTAGAAGCAGCGAGTGTTAATCATGCCAATATAGCAGCAAAATGTTACTATTTTGTTCATTGAATCAGTTCTTTCATACTTTTTGCCATGCTGGGAAGTACGCTGTTGAACCATCTGGATCTAAAGGTTAGCTGTACCCAATGTAAAATGTGAAATATTGATATATGATGTGCTAGGATGTCAAACCTAAATAAAGTTAACTGCTTGAAGGAAAACTAGAGTCCTCAAATAAAAATGTTCCCTTAAATGGCTTAAGCCCTGATAACTACAACCATACAGAAAATTCTTAAAGGGACTGCATCACCTAAACATTGTTATAGTGTGAATGTAGAGAATAAAAAATGATTGAAAATGATATTATCAAAAATCGTAGAGCTGTCACGTGACCTTAAGGGGTTAATATGCATTCATTTGTTCCAGGTTTATTTTTTATTAGTAACTTGGTTTTTGTAGGGGGGATTAATACTATTTCCTTGTCGGAGCTAAACATGTTTTCCACCAACATCTCCTTGGCAACCAATCAGAAACCTCCACAGAGATGCCTGCTGCACATTTGTAAGATATCAATGATGTCACCAGTGACATCATACAATTGTTCAATTTAAATAATTTTAATAATGTAAAGCAAACAAAGCAGAAAATTGGATCCTTAGAGAAATGTTAACTAATTGAGTTTGTCAAATCCACCCATAGTACTTAACTTGCCCTCTCAGTGTCAGAGATCGTTAGGCCTACCAGGGATAGTGACATCCCAAAATGTAGTATTTAAACTGCAGCCAAGAGCAATTCCCCTAAAATTAAAAACACAGAGTGAGACATACATACTGGTCAAGAGGGAGGGAGGAAGGGAGGGAGGTAGAAAAATAGGAGGAATATGTGGAGGGAGCCATTTTCAACTATCAAAATAATACATTTATTGTAAAGTGATGGCAGGTACAAATGTGCAAAAAACAGCAAAATTTGTCTTACGTGTTTCATGCTATACTAGCACTTAATCATAGGCATCAGGGACCAGAGTTACCTGGTTAATGTGGCAGTTTGTCAAAAAAAGAGAGGGAAGCTGAGTTCCCTCCCCTACTTATGTACCCCCTTAGTGCTAACCCCTTATGACACTTAACTACTCCCCTCTACATCCCTACATCTACTACAGCTTTGGGTCTACATTCTCTGAAGTTCTACCTGGGTAGCCCTTTTATTAGAAAGATTGACTTTGCAGTTTGGTGCTCCGCTTCTGCCTCTGCTCCGTCACAATGCACCCAGTGCTCCAACCCAGGAATAGCCCTGAGTTTTAGATCTGGAGTATGAAGAAATTGTTACAATATAGAGCTAACTTAATTGAATATTGCTAAACAGAGACTGCATGAAGTAGTTCATAATTCATTGCTTTGCATATGAGCATTGCAGAACACAATATGTTATTTTTTAAAATTAAATACAGTTACAGATCACACGTTTTTTTAAATGTGAGTTTACATGCAAAAAGTAAAAAAAAAAGTTCAATCCTGTTTAGATGTGTCTTAAACAAGTATTTAAATAAAATTATGCAAAAGGTGATTGCTTGTTTATCAAAATTGCACTTCCACAACAGACTGAATGCCTTAACACTGAAAGAAGACGAAGTTGTGGAAGTGAGGAGTGTGCCCAATGGCAATTAGTTCTCCGTGGCATATTTTTTTCCCCCTAAAAAGCGCTATTATGGCTCACAGAAAAAAAATCTGAAAAGCATTACACAGCTGCTCAAAATGGCAATGGTTGTGTTTTCATTTGTAGTTATGTTCTTACTTGAGTGATATCTGTAAAAATAAAAATGGGACAGACACTACAAAACGCTTTCCCAAAACCATAATGTTTCTCAACATCTTGTACATTCTAAAATTAAATGTGTCGGGATACCAGATCTCATAGTCGAATGCCTGGGTGATCAGACTTTCTAAACATTTATTTTTTTGTTTGCCTGATACACATATTGACTAGAATGTGTTCGGATGGCATTAAAAGTGTGTTATTTCTTTGTTTTATTTTCTGCACTACTAACAGTGATTACGGCTTTGGAACGACTTGATATGGGTCACATGAGGGTGTGTCTATACAACTGGGAGGTGTGGCTGCGCAAATGTTGTATAGCCAGTATTTTTTTTTAGCACTAGTTGTTATGTTTTCATGCATGAGTGTCACAACCATGTAGGCAAATTAGGCAGCAGCTTAGGGCCCCCACTTCATTAATGTGCCACCATCATACCTTCTTAAAGGCTTCCCAATCTTAGAATCACCCCAAACCTAGAACCACCTGGGGCACCCTGGAGAAAGAACCAGGGAAGGTGGGACAAATGTCTCAAATAAATACGATCAGTAGAGGGCCTACTCTATAATGAGAGAATTACAGAGAATTGCGATGGAAATTTCAAACTTTAGGCCAATGTAGACAAGTTGGAAAAATTCTCCGAAGCAGCTGAATGGGAGAATTTCCCCAGCTCATCTACTTCTGCCTTTAAACTGCAGCGGAAAAGGTAAATGGTTTTCAATCTGCATTTCCAATTGCCATATATATACAGATAATGGGGGGCAACCATTTGTAAATGCATGGAATTGAAGGCACTCACCACCATGATATAAATGATGGGCTTCATAGTAGGAACCCCAATCCTGTTGGATCTACTTCGCGAAGAAACAAATATCAGTATAAACTAATTTGCCCATGAGGCAAGGAATATAGCTTAGAATAAAGTAAACTTTATTAGGAATCCATCCAAAAGTACAAATTTGCTAAGATGGGAGACACAATGTCATGTAGAAACACCAAGTAGTAACCTGAATACCTGACACATTTCGCCCTTGTGTACGACTAACAGAGCTATAACAGTTTTGAGGCTTCAAGACTACAGTTTTGATTCCGGTCAGGACCAACTCAGTATTTCTTAGTATTTTTTCATAACATGGATAGTTTTAAACCTAAACAAAATAGTATTTGCCTGAGGAAACCATTTTCCATTTAGTTTTCCTTGAACAATCAAAAACTAGCTGGGCTGTAAAGGCCACTGTGAATTTTTAGCGCAAACATTACATAAAAGAACACAGAGTCATCTTAAAGTTAAAAGAAAAGGGAAAATAACTATGAATAAAATCCGACTTTATTTTTAATTCATGAAGGTACAGTTTAAATGCAAAATGTATGTTAATTCTACGCTTGTGGATAGGTTTTTTTTTTTTTTTGTGAGGTAAAATTTACAAGCTTTTAGCATTCTTTGCCATTTACCCATAACTCTTCTATGAAGTGTCCCTTTTAGAGTTTAATGAGGAGCTGAATTTGCAATTCTAGCAGTTTTAATCTGGTATGTTTTAAAGCAGACACCTTGATTGGATTACATTCACTTGAAGAATATAGTGTGGGTATTAAAAGAGCATAATTCTGGCAGACAATTTATTTTTTCACCACAGATTATATTAAAAAAAAATCAAATAACATCTTTATTCTGTCTTCTTGCCATTGATGTTGATGTGGGGCCTTATTAAATGACCTGCATAATTTTATATCAGGTCATTGAATAGTGTAGACTGCAACAGACAATTCAGAGTTAAAAACCAGTGATAAGTCATAACTCATGTAATTGTAGATCCCAGTGAGTTTAATGTTAGTGTCTATAAGAAGTTCAAAACTATCGCCTGAAAATGTTCAGAGCCTTCTATGAAAACTTGAAGATTACCAATTTTGTCTATCTCACATGCTATCCACATTCCGTAAAGGATTGTTAGAATTCTAAGGGAGATCTTCTGTTGCAAGGTCTTCTCATTCCCTTTTAGCTAGCAATGGCCAAAGCGTGCATGTTAAGATTTTGTGCCTTAGGCCAAGTTAACTAGGAAGGATTCATTTATACCAACGGATATACAGAGCATACCTCCCAACTTCTGTGGAGCTTGGGTTGTCAGCACTATGGCACATGCACAGTGGCGCAATCCTTCAATTTGCTTCCCTCTTGCTTTGACTTTTACCCCAGGATTGTCATCCTGAAGCTCGCTGTCTAAAAAGTGGGACAGAGGTAGAGCTAAGCGGGAAAGTGGGACACAGACTCAAAACTGGGGCAGCTGGGAGGCATATACAGAGTGAAACATTAACTTGAAAAATGCATATACTGCTCCTGCTAAAACTATCATAAATGATCCCAATGCACAAGGAGATCGCATCCGTCCCATAAGTCAGGAGTTACGGTCACAACGAAGGGCTTGTCCAGTTAATCATGCCTCAAAGGTCTTCACAGCATTCAGGGAGCCGTAGTCTTAATTTTATGCATGCTGGGGCTTTGATAAATAGTTTATATGTAGTCCAGACGCACCCAGGACAAGCGAGACTCATTAAATCAGTACACAAGCAGCCAAAACAGATAATATATTTTCTTAAATTTACAAGAAACATCTACAATGGAAACAAATTGAAATTCCATCACCTTGTATCACACTTAACAAATCACTACATCAAAGTACTCCAAACTCTTTCAATGGAGCCTGAATCTCCGAAACGGTGCAACTTATAAAGGACCAATGGACTGTCTTCTCCAGACATATTAAGACACTCCAGCAATGCATAGTTTTCAAGGAGCACACACTCAGACTTCACCTATAAGCTAATACAGAGAGAGAAGCATTCACCTGACCTTGCATATGTTTTTAAGATTTCTGAATATATTTACAACTAAAACAAGAATGAATAGTTCTAAAGTCCATACTATTTAGCTGGCCATGATCCTTATATTTTATTTACTACCCTTACCTTCCTTTCTATTAGTAATTTTGTGTGTATTAACTAGTATATCGACATATATATAGTCATTGGGCATGGAACTGTGGTGCATAGAGATGTCGCGAACATAAAATTTTCCGTCGAACGCGAAATTCTGCAAATGTTCGCGAACGGGCGAACCGTGCGAACCGCCATAGACTTCAATAGGCAGCCGAATTTTAAAACCCACAGGGACTCTTTCTGGCCACAATAGTGATGGAAAAGTTGTTTTTAAGGGGACTAACACCTGGACTGTGGCATGCCGGAGGGGGATCCATGGCAAAACTCGCATGGAAAATTACATAGTTGATGCAGAGTCTGGTTTTGATCCATTAAGGGCATAAATCACCTAACATTCCTAAATTGTTTTGAATAACGTGCTTTAAAACATCAGGTATGATGTTGCATCGATCAGGTAGTGTAAGGGTTACGCCCGCTTCACAGTGACAGACCAAACTCCCTGTTTAACGCACCGCAAACAGTCCATTTGCACAACCGCAAACTCCCCATTTGCACAAGGTTGGATACCTAGCTAGCCATGTCCCATTCCTTGTCCTCACTGATGTCATTGAAGGTCTCTTTCTCCACCCAGCCACGTTCAACACCAAGGGTCCCCGAAAGGTGACAACAAGCCCCCTGGGACGCCTGCTGTGTTTGGTCTTCCACCTCCTCAAAGCCACCTTCCTCCTCTGACTCCTCTTCTTCAGACTCCTCTCTCTGCCTTGCCTCTCTCTGCATTATAATAAGGTGTGTTAAGTAGTACTATTCCTATCAGTTTAATCCCTGTTACATCCCCTATCAGGGGACGTGTATATGGCATCGATTTTAGGAACCGGGAGATGGAAAAAGATGCTTGGTCGGTCCTCCTACTTCAAATTTGGGGCACTGCGCGTGCAATCTAATGTGCCACCAGATAGGAGTGGTGTGTTAAGTAGTACTATTCTTATCAGTTTAATCCCTGTTACGTCCCCCTCATCAGGCCTTTTTTAGTCGAATGTATCGCCCACTGTCAGTCCCTTCGGGATCCATCCCTCATTCATCTTAATAAAGGTGAGGTAATCTAGACTTTTTTGACCTAGGCGACTTCTCTTCTCAGTGACAATACCTCCTGCTGCACTGAAGGTCCTTTCTGACAGGACACTTGAAGCGGGCAGGCCAGAAGTTCTATCGCAAATTGGGATAGCTCCGGCCACAGGTCAAGCCTGCACACCCAGTAGTCAAGGGGTTCAGCACTCCTTAGAGTGTCGATATCTGCAGTTGAGGCGAGGTAGTCTGCTACATGGCGGTCGAGTCTTTCTCTGAGGTTGGACTTCAAAAGGCTGTGGCGATGTGTAGGACTTAAAAAGCTCTGCATGTCCTTTATCAACAACACGTCTGTAAAGCGTCCTGTCCTTGCTGGTGTGGAGGATTACTTTCACCTCTTTCCCGTTAGATTCCCGTTGTACTGTGACATCACCCTTATACGCTGTGTAAAGCATACTTTTAAATTTATTTTGGAATTGCTGCATCCTTTCCAACTTGCGGTAATTCGGTAACATTTCAGACACTTTCTGCTTATACCGGGGGTCTAGTAGCATGGACACCCAGTACAGGTCGTTCTCCTTCAGCCTTTTTATACGAGGGTCCCTCAACAGGCACGAAAGCATGAAAGATCCCATTTGCACAAGGTTGGATGCCGAGCTACTCATGTCCCGTTCCTCATCCTCAGTGATCTCACTGAAGGTATGTTCTTCCCCCCAGCCACGTTCAACACCACGGGTACCAGATAGGTGACAACGAGCACCCTGGGATGCCTGTTGTGGTTGGTCTTCCTCCTCCTCCTCAAAGCCACATTCCTCCTCTAACTCCTCTTCCTCACAATCCTCTTCCAGCGTTGCCGCAGGTCCAGCAAGCGATGCTGATAAGCCTGTTTCTGGTGGTGATGGTGACCACAACTCTTCCTATTCATGCTCATCTACGGCCTGATTCAGCACTCTTCGCAGGGCATGCTCCAGGAAGAAAACAAATGGTATGATGTCACTGATGGTGCCTTCGGTGCGACTGACTAGGTTTGTCACCTCCTCAAAAGGACGCATGAGCCTACAGGCATTGCGCATGAGCGTCCAGTAACGTGGCAAAAAAATTTCCAGCTCCGCAGAGGCTGTCCTAGCACCCCGGTCATACAAATAGTCGTTAACGGCTTTTTCTTGTTGGAGCAGGCAGACGAACATTAGGAGTGTTGAATTCCAACGTGTCGGGCTGTCGCAAATCAAGCGCCTCACTGGCATGTTGTTTCGCCGCTGGATATCTGAAAAGTGCGCCATGGCCGTGTAGGACGTCCTGTAAGCCTGGGTACTTATGCACAAAGCGTTGTACGATCAGATTACACACATGTGCCATGCACAGCACATGTGTCAACTTGCACAAATTCAATGCCGCCAACAAATTTCTTCCGTTGTCACAAACCACTTTGCCGATCTCCAGTTGGTGCGGAGTCAGCCACTGATCCACCTGTGCGTTCAGGACGGACAGGAGTGCTAGTCCGGTGTGACTCTCTGCTTTCAGGCAAGTCAACCCCAAGACAGCGTGACACTGCCGTATCCGGGATGTGGAATAGTACCTGGGGAGCTGGGGGGGTGCCGTTGATGTGGAGCAAGACGCAGCAGCAGAAGAGGACTCAGCCGAGGAGGTTATGGAAGAGGATGGAGTAGGAGGAGTAGAGGAGGTGGCAGCAGGCTTGCCTGCAAGTCATGGCGGTGTCACCAACTCCTCTGCAGAGCCACGAATTCCATGCTTGGCAGCCGTCAGCAGGTTAAACCAATGCGCAGTGTAGGTGATATACCTGCCCTGACCATGCTTTGCAGAACAGGTATCAGTGGTCAGATGGACCCTTGCCCCAACACTGTGTGCCAGACATGCCATTACTTCCTTTTGCACAATCGAGTACAGGTTGGGGATTGCCTGTTGTGCAAAGAAATTTCGGCCGGGTACCTTCCACTGCGGTGTCCCAATAGCTACAAATTTTTGGAACGCCTCAGACTCCACCAGCTTGTATGGTAAAAGCTGGCGGGCTAAGAGTTCAGACCAAAGGGGGTGACTTTGTGACATTGGCTTCTTACGCTCAAACATGTCCTTGACAGACACCTGACTGTGGGCAGATGAGCAGGAACTGCTCAAGGCGAGAGACGGAGTGGCGGATGGTTGAGAGGGGGCAAGGAGGACAGCAGTGGTTGACGTGGCTGAAGATGCTGGACCAGGAGGAGGATGGCGGCTTTGAGTTTGTGTGCTGCTTGTACTCATGTTTTGATCCCATAGGCGTTTGTGATGTGCGATCATGTGCCTTCGCAAAGCAGTTGTACCTAGGTGGGTGTTGGACTTCCCACGACTTTCTTTTGGCACAGGTTGCAAAAACGCTGTTATCAGAGGCAGACACACAAAAAAAATGCCACACTGCTGAGCTCTGCAATGACGGCATTCTGGTGGTGGCAACAGCATGCGTTGATTGGCGTGCTGTCTGGCTGACCCCGGGTGCCGATGCATGCTGTCTGACTGTGCCACTAGCTCCTTGCGACGACCTCCCCCTGCTTCCAACTCGTCTCCTCCTCCTCTCTGTCTCCCCATCTGAACTTTCCCCCTGTTCTTCTTCTCTTCTAGCGGGCACCCACGTGACATCCACGGACGCATCGTCATCATCAACCGCTTCACTTGTATCTGACAACTCAGCAAAGGAAGCAGCAGCGGGTACAACATCATCATCATCATCATCACACCGTACGTCCATGTGTGTAATGCTGCCTGACTGAGACATATCCCTGTTATCTACATCCTCTGGCAATAATGGTTGCGCATCACTCATTTCTTCCAACTGATGTGTATATAACTCCTCTGACAGATCAAGTGAAGTGGCTGTGGTTAGTGTTGGTGGTGGCGGCAGGCGGGCGAGTGGTAACTTGAGAGGTGCCCCGAAGCTAAGCTGGAGGAGGATGGTGCGTCATGGTTCCGAGCGGAAGCTGTAGAAGATTGGGTGTCCTGTGTTAGCCAGTCAACTATGTCCTCAGAACTTTTCGAGTTCAGGGTACGTGGCCTCTGAACACTGGGCATTATTCTAGGGCCAAAGGGAATCACAGCACCATGACCACGACGGCCCCTGCGGGGTGGCCTTCCTCTGCCTGTCATTTTTTTTTCAATTAGTGGTACTATGCGTGCAAGCTAATGTGACAACAGATATGAGTGACACTGTGCACTGGCAGAAGTTGGCAGAGTAGACACTGTAGGCCTGACACACACGCTTGCAGACAACTAACTGCCATACAATCTATTACAGTCAAAATTGTCTTTTTTTTTTAAATGTACACTACTGTTACACCAGATATGAGTTGCACTGGTGTGACACTGTGCCCTGGCAGGCCCTGAAACGCACACGCGTGAAGGAAACTGACTGCTATTATTTCACAGTCAAATTTCTAGTTTTTTTTTTAAATGTACAATACTATTACACCAGATATGAGTTGCACTGGTGTGACACTGTGCCCTGGCAGGCCCTGAAACGCACACGTGTGAAGGAAACTGACTGCTAATTTTTCAGTCAAATTTCTATTTTTTTTTTAATGTACACTACTGTTACACCAGATATGAGTTGCACTGGTGTGACACTGTGCCCTGGCAGGCCCTGAAACGCACACATGTGAAGGAAACTGACTGCTATTATATTACAGTCAAAAAAGTTTTGTTTTTTTTAAATGCAAGCTATTGTGACACCAGATATGAGTGGTGGCACTGGACAAGTGGGCACAGTATACGGGACAAGTGG